>CM068367.1:252805663-254059141 GCA_034769895.1 Magicicada septendecula
AATACATGTACGCTTAGACCAACTATTTGATAGATCAAGAAAATTAAGTTTATTTTCGCGCGCACACACGAACACACACAGACGCACACGTAATCACACATCTGACGTGCACACGCACACACACACACAGACGCATACGCAACACGCAACGTGCGCACACACGAACACACACACAGACGCACACGCACACACCAACGAGCGCACACGTTGGCATGAATCATGTTAGGTCCAATTACGTTGTGTCGCACTGACCTGATATTTATAACAGAAGCATATAACAGATTTAAATAATACTTTCATGCTTACAATATACAACCAATGTACACAAACTTATATATATCATTCGTTGGGTTGTAATTATTATTAAACAGTAAATATGCTTAGAATGAAAATATTTGCTATGATTTTAGTAACATATAACAGCGTCTTACATACCACTCGAATCTATATATACTGTTCTGTTTCAGATAATAATAATAATTTGATCACACACACACACACACACACACACATACATACATGTATTAAATCAATAAATAATGCACTTGATAAATTATGCTCACCAAACTAGCGTATGTTGACTACACACACAGGAACTTGTGTATACTGAGACGCACAATGATTCAAGCAGTCTTTCAACTATTAAAAAAACTGCTGAGATAGATTTATCAACGCACGCAAGCAGTCAGTGTGAAACCGCTAAATTCAGTTATACCTAAAAATATATATCTTCAATTAGAAGTGTAATATAAAAGGTACAGTAAGAATATATTTCAGAAAATTGTAATTTGATCATACGCGCACATGTATATAAATTCAAATATATATCTTCAATTAGAAGTGCGTTAAGAATAAAAGTACGTAAGAATATATTCAGAAAATTGTAATTTGATCATACGCGCACGCTTACACACATATGTATTAAATTCAAATATATATCTTCAATTAGAAGTGATAGTTCAGAGGTGTATAGTGAAATAAATTAAAAATAGAAATTAATTCATCATAAGTTAATGTCCTTTCAATAGTATTCATCAAAACTTTGTAAATTAGAATCTGCACTACAGTCAAACATACGCACACACAGTGATAAAAATTGTTTATTAAAAGTAGTTTGTTACCTTAACAAGTACTGTTATCCTACGCCGTTGGAGGTCCTCATGTCTCGAAACACGTGATGTAGGTCGCTGGGGGTTTTATAAATTGTTTATCAAGTCTTTTAGAAATGGTCTTATTGTCGATCTTGGCCTGTTGACTATTGCTTTTATTTCATAATTTCTACAGGTGTTAACGTTTCGGAGATAAAAAACCATTTATGGAGAAGGTCCTCCTCTTCCTGTTTGATGTGGTGTTTAGTCTATGATCCATCCTTCTTGTTCCTATAATAATAATAATAACAGTACATGCTTCATTATCATATACATTATGTGCTATATATAAATATATACATAAGGCTTTCAACACACACACACACACACACACACACACACTACACACACACACACACACACACACACACAGCACATACCATAAATCCAGAACAGGAAAGGTATTATAACAAACATTACGTAAACAAGTACGTATGGTCACGTACGTAGATCAACGTTTAAACAAACAGATTAATACATGAATAAATTTTTTTAAACAGGACAGCGTATTATCTATATAACGTTCTGTTTCAGATAAGAATAGTCTGAATATAAAATGAAAGGGTACGTTGTATTTTGTTATGAGAAAATGCATTTCTAAATTTCGTTACATTTGTCAAAAGATCTTATTGATCAGACGTATGAGTAATTATATAAATCCTTATGTAGCAAATACGCACGGATTCGTAAAATACAGCACTCAGGTGTAGGGCAATTAATCCTTTTTGTATTGAACGTATTTAAGTAGGCCTACTCGTGATATCAGTAAATTCTATCTAAACGTCATCTCAACGGAATCATTAAGTTTTACAAAAGATCTTATTGATCAGACGTATGAGTATAAAATTGGAAATCTACAAACACATCAAAAATATCTGTCAAACAAAAACACCGTTCTTATCGAGAGACAACAGTAACTGACCTAAGCACATGTGCTTCATTAGGCAACAGACCAAAAAATCAAATAGACGACTATAAGCTCAATTTAAATAAAATCTGAATATTCAATAAAATTATGTTTTTTTTTTTACTTAGTAACATATGCAAATCTTTTACTTACCTCTTAAATGTTATTGTTGTTATACACACAATAGACGATTGTACGATGAGTGTCTCATACAAATGAGAAATAGTGACATGTCGTCTTGTGTGTATATATATATATATATATATATATATATATATATATATATATATATCATACGACGGTAGCGTACACGTTTGAAAGTTGATGCACATTAAATTGTCTCTCTCTCTCTCTCTCTCTCTCTTACACACACATTACAGATATTGATATTAATTGCATGTATGTTCAGAGGTTTGGTGTCTAAATCGATACATTTTACTTTCACCTTCTAATTTGACACATGGCTTACTTTCATACAGAAATAGCTATCGCCCATGTCCGTCTACGAGTGTTGCTAAACGAAATTAAAAAAATGCTGTAATACATAACGTCCTGTGAAATAGATATGGTATGTTTTTAGGACAGCCAAAAGCATGAAAGTATTATTATTTAAATCTGTTATCTGTATTGGAAGTCATCTATAAATATCAGGTCAGTGCGACACAACGTAATGGACCTAACATGTGCACGTCGTATGTATGTGTGTGCGTGTGCGTCTGTGTGTTCGTGTGTGCGCGTGTTTGGTTACGTTGCGTATGCGTCTGTGTGTGTGCACGTCGGATGTGTGATTACGTGTGCGTATGTGTGTGTGTGTTCGTGTGTGCGCGCGTCGGATCATGACATAGTATTCGTAATGACCGAGGCACGTCCTTTATTGCATGAGGATAATCAGGTAGAGCAGAGCAGACACGTTTACGCAATATCAAGTGCACACACACACAAGAATCAGATGTTTTGTATACGTTCTAGGTGAAAAACTACTGGGGTGTCTCTGACTTTAGTTGGAAACAAATAACATTACAGATATTGATATTAATTGCATGTATGTTCAGAGGTTTGGTGTCTAAATCGATGCATTTTACTTTCACCTTCTAATTTGACACATGGCTTACTTTCATACAGAAATAGCTATCGCTCATATCCGTCTACGAGTGTTGCTAAACGAAATTTAAAAAAAATGCTGTAATACATAACGTCCTATGAAATAGTATGGTATGTTTTTAGGACAGCCAAAAGCATGAAAGTATTATTATTTAAATCTGTTATCTGTATTGGAAGTCATCTATAAATATCAGGTCAGTGCTACACAACGTAATTGGACCTAACATGTGCACGTCGTATGTATGTGTGTGCGTGTGCGTCTGTGTGTTCGTGTGTGCGCGTGTTTGGTTACGTTGCGTATGCGTCTGTGTGTGTGCGCGTCGGATGTGTGATTACGTGTGCGTATGTGTGTGTGTTCGTGTGTGCGCGCGTCGGATCATGACATAGTATTCGTAATGACCGAGGCACGTCCTTTATTGCATGAGAATATTCAGGTAGAGCAGAGCAGACACGTTTACGCAATATAAGTGCACACACATACACAAGAATCAGATGTTTTGTATACGTTCTAGGTGAAAAACTACTGGGGGTGTCTCTGACTTTAGTTGGAAATAAATAATATTACAGATATTGATATGGTACTATGAGTAGCCTATACGTGAATACTATACATCAGACTGCCTGTATCTGTCATTAGCAATCTAACGTTACGACGGCAGCATAACGATAATGAAAGTCATACATTATCGTTATTTTGTCTAAGCTATGTTAACTTCACGCAGACATTGGATTTTCGCCCCGCCTGCTACAGTCGTTACGAATTCGAAATACACTAGAACCAACTGTTGGTTAACGACAAACTATCATGGGCTGAGATGGGTGAAGGAGAGACACCGTACGACAATCTTGTTTCAGTGTTAACAACATATACGAACATATATAAATATGTGTTTGTGAAGGGCCTTGAGAAAAAACGTTTTTTAGAATCGAAAATAATTCATAATCATATAATAAACCTTGATGACATTGGTTGCCCAAAATACATACCATATTATTTCCCGGTACGGTATGTCTTACACATTGCAATTCTTCTTCTTCTACACTATGTACAAATCATAAGGTGTACGCCCTTAGAGAGTGGATAATTAATGATTTTTCTGTTATACGAACATTTTTAATGTGAGTGTCTCATAGCATTGTTAATTTCGTTAGGTAAACTTGTATATGCCTGCAGGCGATAACTATTTCTATGGACTTTCCTAATATATATATTATGTAACAGCCATAATTCTGCATGTATGTACATACAAAGCTTCAGGGGATGAAAAACACCACCTGTTAAAAACAACAACAAAAATTCTTGCTGCAGGCGATAACTATTTCTGTGGGCTTTCCTAATATATATTATGTAACAGCCATAATTCTGCATGTATGTACATGCAAAGCTTCAGGGGATGAAAAACACCACCTGTTAAAAACAACAACAACAACAAAAATTCTTGCTGCAGGCGATAACTATTTCTGTGGACTTTCCTAATATATATATTATGTAACAGCCATAATTCTGCATGTATGTACATGCAAAGCTTCAGGGGATGAAAAACATCACCTGTTAAAAACAACAACAACAACAAAAATTCTTACTGTGATATCTATAGTTATTGCCTCTCCATACTTCAGTTCGGACGACAGTAAACGTAAGTTTATGTAACTTGTATATGCCTGCAGGCGATAACTATTTCTATGGACTTTCCTAATATATATATTACGTAACAGCCATAATTCTGCATGTATGTACATGCAAAGCTTCAGGGGATGAAAAACACCACCTGTTAAAAACAACAACAAAATTCTTGCTGCAGGCGATAACTATTTCTGTGGGCTTTCCTAATATATATAACAGCCATAATTCTGCATGTATGTACATGCAAAGCTTCAGGGGATTAAAAACACCACCTGTTAAAAACAACAACAAGAACAAAAATTCTTGCTGCAGGTGATAACTATTTCTGTGGACTTTCCTAATATATATATTATGTAACAGCCATAATTCTGCATGTATGTACATGCAAAGCTTCAGGGGATGAAAAACATCACCTGTTAAAAACAACAACAACAACAACAATTCTTACTGTGATATCTATAGTTATTGCCTCTCCATACTTCAGTTCGGACGACAGTAAACGTAAGTTTATGTATTATTATTATTATTATTGTAACGATATTTGTGTTTATACATATTAGTTCGTAATGTGCGGTTTCTTTTTTTCAGACGATAACTATTTCTAGTAGTCTGTGGGCTTGACTTTCCTAATATATATATATATATATTTTGTAACAGCGCTAATTCTGCCTGTGTGTATGTACATGCAAAGCTTCAGGCGATGAAAGTGAACTTTCCTGATGACCACACCACCGCCACCATTACTTTCACTAGTCTTCTTTGTAGTCATTGTTTGGTTCCACCTCGTTTGATACAGACGTCTTCACTTCTAATAAATAATGTCGTTTATCACAAAATTCAACGCAGTTTCTGCTATTGAGTACAAACGGTGTGCAGAATTAACAGTGGACAAGCAGTATCCGATCGTTAACATGTTGCATGTGGACACGAGATATGGGAAGTCTGTGCTTGTAACGTTGGAAGATTGTGAGCGTCGCTATCGTGTATATCTACCTAAGAGGTATGCTGACGTCTTTACAGATGAAGAACTCCGTCATATAAGTCCCAGCGACCTACATCTTGTGTTTCGAGGGATGAAGAACCAGACAGTGCATGTGGAAATAGTACCTCGTTAAGGTGACAAACTACTTTTAATAAAAAATTTTTTATCACTGTGTGTGCATGTGTTTGAATGTAGTGCAGATTCTAATTTACACAGTTTGATGAAAGGACATTAACTTATGAGGAAATTAATTTCTATTTTTAATTTATTTCACTATACGCCTCTGAACCTATATGTAATTATTTGTAAACTGCGTTACCTGTTGCAGCAAACGATAACACTAGAACGATTATATTATTATTATTCAGTGATATATACATACATACAATTTACTTATTAAACACTTCAAGGATTGTAACGTCTTACAATGACTATAGCATATTTACATCTGTTATCTGTTTTATTGGACCTACATGTACATGATTCAACCCAAACGTGTGCACGTTGTATGTATGTGTGTGATTACGTTGCGTATGCGTCTGTGTGTGTGTGTGTGTGTGTGTTTGTGCGTTGCGTGTGTGGTGTAAACCAAACGTGTGCACGTCGTATGTATGTATGTGTGTGATTACGTTGCGTATGCGTCTGTGTGTGCGCGCGTTGCGTGTGCATCTGTGCGTGTGTGTGTGTGTGATATTTAACATGATTTTAATGTTGTTGTATTGTTATGTTGCAGGTTGCTTCTCCTACAAGTACGACACAATTATATATAAACTTTCGAAAAAATATCAATTTTATAATGTATTTATTTAATTGTGAATTGTGAATTTTCAATTTTATTATGAATTTTAAAATATATTTAATCATTTAAACAAATTATGACTTTATTTTATTTCACTCTACACCTCTGAACATGTGTACAATTAATTTATTTTTGTGAACTGTATTACTTGTGGGAACTGTTACATCAGAAGATTTGTATGAATTTCAACCACCGTTTTCATGTGTGTGTGTATAATTTTAATTTATTTCGCTATACACCACTGAACCTATGTGCGTGTGTAAACTGTACCCATTAAACAGAAGTATTGTACCAGATTGCTAAGCCGTTAACGTATGGATTTGTCATCTGTAACAGCACACAGGTAAGTAGTTCATTGACAACAACACACATACAAAGTTAATATTTGCCAAATATATATATTTCTAACAAGGATCAATCACACTGACTGCATTATAAACTATTAATTATTTAATACATGAAAAATGAAGACGGCGTTTTGACAACGAGAGAGAGAGAGCTAAAATTATTTATTCATCACATCGACTACTCCATGTACACGGTAAGAGAGAGAGAGAGTGAGAGAGAGAGAGAGAGAGAGAGAGAGAGAGAGAGAGAGAGAGAGAGAGCGTTACTATTTGTTGACACAGTTGAAACAAGTGAGAGTGAGAGAGAGAGAGAGAGAGAGAGAGAGAGAGAGAGACAGAGAGAGAGAGAAAGAGAGAGAGAGGGCGTTAATATTTGTCGAATAAATATAAACTTTCTAATTTCATATACATGCGCGCGGTACTGACCACAGAGAGAGAGACACATACACAACGTGTGTGAGAGAGAGAGCTAAAATACATTATAACACACAACAAATTTGAACTCATGCAAAGGTTGGTACACCTAATCATATATTTTAATATACACTATAATGCATCGAGTTGAAACCACCCCACCCTCTGATATGAAATAAAAAAACCACCCACCCAACACCACCCCTTGATATGCAAATCAGCTTTCTTAAAAAATAAAAAGTATATTCACGGATGCTGATGGTCCATTGAACCTCATCCCACCCCCTAACACACGACAAATTTGAACTCATGCAAAGGTTGGTACACCTGATCATATATTTTAATATACACTATAATGCATCGAGTTGGAACCACCCCCCACCATCTGATATGAAATAAAAAAAACCTCCTACCTAACACCACCCACTGATATGCAAATCAGCTTTCTTAAAAAAATAAAAAAGTATATTCACGGATGCTGGTGGTCCATTGAACCTCATCCCACCCCCATTGATATGCAAATCAATTTAATAAAAAAAATAAAAAACCAAATAAAAAAAAATAAAAAAATTTATTCGCGGAAATTCGCGGATGCTGTGGTCCACCGGGATGCTGCGGGTCCAGCGGTGGCGGCGTCATCTCTTAGATCATGTTTTTTAGTGTTTTTTATTGTTTTTTAAGAAAGGCGGCATTCCTTTGTGGCTCAGAACTGTCAGTTTCCCTCTACTACCAATACTACCTTCATACACATCAGAATGATAGAGATGTTACTTTAAAAAAAATTGTTTTTGGTAACACCCACCACAGTATCAGATTCAAAAGAGAGACCAAAGTTTTACTTAAGAAACTTTTTTCCAATAGCTCTAACCACAGGTCTAACATTAAACATAATTATTTTGGGTAAAAGTGCTCTGAATAATCATAATAAGTTTTTACCCTTTTTTTGTAAATTAATTGTAGTCTCTTCTAATCATATGACAATGAAAAAAAGACAAGGGGTCACAATAACAAAAAGTAAATGAACTGAAAATAATTTTTAAGATAAAAATTAATATATAAATTTGTAACTACTTTTTTTATTCTACGTTTTCCAAATACGCCTCTATTTTCAAGAAGGAATTTTAAAAGTTGTTATTAACTACTTGTTTATTTCGTTAAGACTTCCTTAAGAAATAGGTAACATGATTGATCATTATTCCAATTAATTAGTTAACGTAATTACCGGAAAATTTGTTGTAATTATTTTAAGAAATAGCTTCTGTCAGAAAACAAACTGCCCGATTTTTAATGCACCAGGCTTTCACAGATTTTTTATGACGAAACGTAGAAAACATTAATCAATCATAAAACTCACTGAGTGCTAATGATAAGCTGATATACAACCAAATATACAACACTGAAGGAGCAGTGTATAGAAAGGCAAGGTGACTTACTGTCAAACTTTAGCATTCCTCATTTTGGACATATACCGAAACGTATACAATCCCAAGATTGTGTACTGTTGCGCTTATAGAAATTTCACTTACGTACTTCATTTTAAAATTTAGCGACCGTTGGGTGTCTACATATTTGGTTTTTGATATTTGGTTCTAATTCACGATTGTTGCACTTGTTCTCCGGCTTACCCTTAGCTCACGCCTGTCGTCATCCACGAGTGCACTGGAAAAAACAGAATACTTTTTCTTTCCAAACGTGTCTGACGTTTGTAACAACGGCCGTAAAGAAAGTTATACCGTCTAAAACTATACCGTAAGTTATTTGCGTCTGTTATACAAGCTTTTCATCATTTTTGTTCACTATCAAACTCATTAGAAATTATTGTTTGAATGTTAATTTTTTGTCCGCTTTGCCAACTCAGATGAATCTGAATTTTAGCTTGTTTCCTCGTAAAGGTTTCTTGTGACTCGTTTCTTATAATTAAAGACCGGATTTTCGTGCAGTATAAACCATTGAACGTGCAACAAAAACTTCAAAACGTGCAAAAACGTGCAATAAAAAAATCAAAACGTGCAAAAGGTGTACTAAATAAAAAGATTTTCGTTTTTATTTTTTATTAGCACCAAGTAGGCATAAAATGAAGTAAAATATTGAATACAATAAAATTAATAATTTTCCTTTATTTAAACTATATTTTGTATTAATAAAATTAAATAAAAAACACTCTTAGGAACAATAATTATATGCGGTTTAAAAAAGCATAAACAGTAAGACAAAACATAATACAAAATTCTATTAATTACCATCAAGTAGGTACATAATATTATGTTTTAAAAGAATATATTTTAAATCTATCTTTTAAACTATAAAAGACGAAAACAATAGGAACATTCTCTAGGACAAGAATCAATTAATTAGACGATATAAACAATTCAATAAGACAAAAACAAAATAAAGAAATCAATTTTTTTCGTTAAAATTTACTACCATGTACATTTCTAAATTTTTTTCTGTTAAATTATACCTCCTGTCATCGAGGATATGTTTCAAAAGAGAAAAAGCTCTTTCTACATCAATACTCGTAATTGGGCATTTTTTATAGGAACTTAAAATGTTTGGTGCCACATCTACATCTGAACGTTTGCCATTTAAAACGTCGTTAAATGTTTGTAAAATTTTAAAGCCAAGATTTTTTCAAATACGGTTTGAAATTTTTCATAAATTAATTTTCCTTTGTCGTTATTTACTTTTTTGAGTGTCTCTTCAATACTTTGTACGATATTGATTTGTTCATCTAACGATAGATTTTTTGCCTCTAAACGTTTTATTGCAACGGGTATTGGGCTAAAATGGGACCTTATGAATGCCAATTCGGACTTAACTGAATTGTTTTTTACAATGCTTTTTAATTTGGTGATAGCAAGAGCATCTTCTTCCAAACGTTCTATTAACTCTGCATATCTATCCAAATTTTCGGAATAAAAAAGGGCGGCGTCTATCCAGGTTCCCCACCTGGTAAGAACTGCTTCTGGGGGCAAGGGGCAATTCATTACATTCCTATATAAAGCCACTCGCTGAGGGGCTTTCAAGAAGATTTTTTTACCACAACTTATTAATTTATTTACATTTTGGAAAACTTCACGTATTTTCTCGGCAACTCTATTAAGACCACGCGCCACACATGTTGTGTGAACCATGTTTGGGTAAAACACTTTAAGAGCGTTCCCAGTTTTGAGCATATAAGGGGCTGCATCGGTTACAAAAAGTAAAACCTTATCTTGATACCCGTTTTGACCGAAAAAATTTAACAAACTATCGTTAACAAACCGCGACACCGTCTCAAAATTGGTTTTTTCCAATTCTTTACAAGAAATTAAGTGAGGGGTAGGCTCAATTTCTGGGAGCAAAATATCAATTATTAATGCACAAATATATTTCCCTCTCGAATCAGTCGTTTCATCGACTGAAATATAAACAAAATTATTGGAAATTTAATTTTTAATTTTTATTAAAGTCTGTTCATAGCAGACATTTAGATAATTTTTTCTTAGTGTGCTCTCGTCAGGTATTTTCTGTCCAGTATATTTTTCTAAAAAGTTTGTAAATTGCGGACATGAAAGCTTGAATAGCGGAATATTGGAGGAGACTAATGCCATACACAAGTCCTGATTAAAAGAATTCTTCTTATTGGCGCCACTACAGCTTTCTGTTATCAAAAGTTGAGTTACGTTTTTTCTTTTCTTAGCGGCCTCAACTGCCTGTTTATGACTGCCTATAAAATAAAATAATAAAGTAAAAAAATGTAGGTACACAGACCGAGATAAATGATTTAAAGGTCAGCATAAATTGGGCAATTTGACTGTTTAGGAAAAATTAAAATTAAACGTAGGTAGTACATTAAATTACATTTTCTAGATTAGGATTCAGGAAATGCCATTTCATAATTTAAGTCTAAAACTTACTTGTTTGGCAGTGGGCGTCTACTTGCGATTTTCTATCGACACCTACATTTTTGCAGCAAGATTCACAAAAAATGATTTTTCCATCAGTTTTTAGTTCTGGGTACGGCTGTATCCATCCCTTTAATTTGGAGCAAACACAACTTTTCCCTTTAGGCATGTTTGATATTGAATTGCACAACTTGACAGTGGCAGAAGGAATGAAAATAAAGAACTGAGAAATACAAACACGGCTACCGGATATAGGGGGGAGTGGGGGTGTTGAAAAACATAAAACGATTCCCAGAAAATCATCGACTCGAGAATTGAAAACTTCTACGAAAAAATATTAAAACCGATTCAAAGAAAATGGTTTGTTTTATTCCACTTGTTTTATAAAACGTATAGTGTTTGTTTATATTGAAAGTAATTAATTTTAATGTTTTATCCGCTTTGTTGACTGATTTTTTTAAATAACAGACAAATTTAAAAATGAAACCTTAAAACGTGCAATTTCATGCAGGAAAACCTTAAAACGTGCAATTTCGTGCATTAACGTCAAAACGTGCAATTTCGTGCAATATAAAACTAGTATCGAAATAACGTGGTTTTCATGATTCGAATTTCTATCAAAGTTTTAATGAATTTGAAGTTAGCAAAAAAAAGATGCAATTGCACGAAAATCCGGTCTTTACTTATAATCAACGTACGTTTTGAGTCAAGGTATCTAAATTTTATATTGTCGTAATTTAACATCTTTCGACAAAGTAACGAAGAATTCTTTAAAAAATGTGATATATTTGAAAATAATCCTTGTGCTGAACAAAATATCGAAGCATGTTCATTAATTTTAATATTTTAAGTTGTATGTAATTTTTAAGTAATTTAATAATTTAATATTTAAAGTTGTCCTTTGCGGCACAACAACAAACTACAAAGTCGCAAAAAATATTGGAAACAGTAAGTGAATACAAAGAGCATGAACACTGATAGAAAACCGTACTGACTAAACGTCTACTCATCATGCGCAAGGAAGATAACAAAACTCGTTTAAAACAGTATGCACTGTTTAAAAACACCGAGATAAGAAACCGCATAGACTAAACATCCGTCTCCAACTAAGGCATAATGAACACGGAGAATGAAATAGTGTAATGTGCAGAGAAGAACAAAGAGCCTCTGTTACAGCGTAATTTGTTATCATAATGAACCGTAATTACGATTCTTGAGTACAAATAGACTAATACGGTTTATCACGCAAGGTATGACAACAGACAAGCTGGCTGGTTATGCTTCTTTTATTAAAGGAATAATGATATCAAAGAAACAAGTTGTTTGTACTTTTATAAAATGAAAACAATTTTTTCAAGTCTATGCTCAGTTTGCCGCCTCCCTGCTATGCCCACCTTGGCCCCTTGGGCCTCGGATAAGACCCAAATATAAATTTATTGTGTGGCAAATTTCTTGACAGGGTAGTTTAAACAACCCTCGTACAGTTTATATTGCATTTGAATCACTATCACCAAATCAACTGAAAATACACTCTGTCCCACAGTACCTTATACAATGATAATTCATGGCACAAGCCAAGTTCGTCAATTTGCTATGTCAGGCTGTTTGGGAAGAGACAGAGATGGTGCCTCTTCTTTAAACTTTAGCAACGAAACGGAGCTTGATCTAAAAATCTTTTTCCCATTTGCAATAAAATAATTTGTTTCAGGAAAATGTCCTCGAACGTCTTCAGCTGCTCTATCAACTGCTTGCATGAGACAAATAACATCTGTAGAATACAATATCTGTGGTACTTTTATTGGCCTTGCCATATAAGGAAGAGCATCTGTTACAAAGAGTAACACATTGTCTCGTTTCACTTTACTTGACCACAACAATTCATTACATTAAAAAAAAAAACAGCTGTAGTAGGATTATTTATCTTTGCTTGTAAGCCTTGGAATATAGTCCTACACTATAATGGTCCTATTCTTATCTTACATTTTGGTAAGTCTGCTGCATTAGGTAGTAGTAGTAGTAGTAGTAGTAGTAGTAGTAGTAGTAGTAGTAGTAGTAGTAGTAGTAGTACTAGTAGTAGTAGTAGTAGTAGTAGTAGTAGTAGTAGTGTAGTAATAGTAGTAGTAGTAGTAGTAGTAGTAGTAGTAGTAGTAGTAGTAGTAATGGTATAATAACATTAAATATAGTAACAAACTATAAGGAAAAGGAGATAAAATGTCTAGCTAGTGCCAGCACGATATATTTGTTGTAGTGAAAATAATAAAACATTGTCTTCCAGTAAAATACAAAAACAGCCGAATATAACGAAAAAATGTTTTTGTACGAATACAAGTATTGCCTGGACGTGAACTTAAAAAATAATTAAGCGTGCCTTTGAATGACATTATATGATATGTCATATAAATCGAGTTCTACTAATGATGTTTTTGCTGATGTTTATATGAAATAAATGAAGAAATATTCAATATTTTATAACTTGAATTCTCAGTCAGTGATTCAATCTCTTTCTGCAGAGTACGCGTTTTTTACTCTTCACAGAGGAGTGCATGTAATTCACATTAACTTGATCTTAAGGTGAATAAACAGATAATAAGTTTATATTTTTATGCATACTTCGTATCCTAATTAATGTCAATTAGGATGTTCGTTACATAACAATAAATGAGTGATTTAAACCAAAGGATTCCATCTGCTTATCCACTGGGACTGGATCATCAGTACTTGTTGTACCTCTGTTATTACGACTATAATCGTGTCTGTGATCGTATGTGTGTGTGTGTGTTATCGTGTTTTTAAAACTACTGATTTGTATAAACCACAGAAAGTAAAAAGAAAGCAATATAATGTTGTCTCGAGTTTCTTGTTCTTTGTACACTTGTTTTTAACTGCAGCTAAACAAAATACTAATGTGACCTTTATACAATTCTACTCAGTTTGGAAATCAAGAGAAATATCAACTGCAACAAAGCTAAGCAACTTCAAGACAAATGTCAAAGCTGTTTTGTTTTATGGAAGCAAGACTTGGAAAGTCATAATGGAATTTACCAAGTGTCTGCACTTTTCCATCAATAGGTGCCTGAGGAAAATACTTCAGATTTTCTGGCCAAACATTGTTTTAAATGAAGATCTCTATAGGAGGACAAACAAGGAACCCATTGCCACCCAGAACAAAAGGAGATAATGGTGGTGGAGTGGGCATATCTTGCGGAAACAAAGGTGTGGCACACAAATGAAACATTTATAGCACAAAACGATGTGTAGCATATGTCATTTCCGTTTTTATTCCTTCATTAATATGTTAAGTAGGGCGACCAAATTATTTCAGACAAAATCCAAAACGTTTAAAAGAATTAATTATTTAAAAAATAAAATGTTTGAAATATTATGTTATATTCAGTTTTTATTAGAACGTTTGCTATTAATATGATGATGAGATAACAACACTTCAAAATGAGAAAAATATTTAAACCCGCCTGTTAGGAAGTTAATGTTTTAAATGTATTTGCCAGGCTGCAGAAAATAATGATGAGCGTGGACTGTATTTTAATACATTTATTAATGTTTCGTATACAATTTAATTTGAATTGTAAGATTGGCTAAGTGTGATACGCATTTGAATTTTGAAAAAACCACGTCGGGTAAAAAATGTTACATGGCAAAATTGAGGCGCGAGTACGCGGCACTCAAACCTACATGAAAATGTTGTAGGGTCTAAGGCCTACATAAATTGTCTCGACGACAGAAAAATGAAAAAATGACAGAACGAAGCAGCAAACGTGATTACATCCGCTGCCCGCCGACGCACGTTGCACTGTGTTTTAGCCGGTTCGCGATAAGCGTGAGGCAGAGCGTACAGATTAGCCAACCTATGAATATGAAATTACCACATTACTGTCCATAGCTGCCCGCAAAAAATCAAAAGATTTTTTAATACATTTTAATAATTTATTATACGAAAACACAATGTGCGTTCTTAATAATAGATATCAACCTCAATAAATTGTATTGAACATTGAGATTGAAATGTTAGATAACAGTTATAACATTAAACTGTTCAGAGATAAAACCTGAATAATGATGATAACAGTTGAGCAGGCCACAGTTGGCTTACAACCTGATTTATACATGAGTATAAATGCATGAATTAGCAATGTATTGCTAATATATATGGTATGTATACAATATAAGACAATATAAAACATGAATAATAAATAGTTTGATAATGTTTGATGATGAATAATCGGTGACTCATCACATGATGGGACCGATACAAATTGCAAATATTTTATGTAAGTCATGATGGACAACTTAAACCAGTCAAGGCCAGTTGACTTATACATAATAGTATTGAGTGTAAAATGAATAGACAAAATTGTTACAAAATTATACATGTAAAAACATAGATTTAGCATAACGCTGTAATATAATAATTAAATGGTGCATGCTATGCCTGACAGTTGCAGGAATGCACAATAAATTGACATGTGAAAACAGATTATACATTTTTGAATGATTGCAAGTATATAAGTGTAATGACATGTATGTCATAATTGAAAGCATGAATAATAATTGTGCAATACGTGATCGCAAAATACAAATACAAAATATAAAAATATGTGCGTGGCGCATGATTATAGACACTAGATGCGGGTAAAATAATGTGTTTTACATAGATACAAAGTTATACATAATGAAATACAATAGAAATAGGTTTGGATAATTACAAATACATGAATACAAGGCACAATAGCATAAGTGACAAGTACAGCAAATGTGTTTATACAAAATGTAATGCATGTGTTGAACAATTGCAAGTAACACATAAATTCATAGAGTAATAAAATGGCACACATATTAACAAAAAATGTGCAAGAAAGATGCATACATGGTTTGTATAGCTGCAAATCATCTGAATATTATAACAAAATTTATGACATAAGAACAAATACTAAGCAAAAACATGACGCAAAAATCAAATGTTGTGTACACGAAAATACAAAAAATAATTGAAGCTTTGCATATTAAATAAACTGACACACTTGCTTGAGTAAAACAAACAGTTTCTGAATTGAAAATATACAAATTAAAGCTTATGCTAAAAACAAAGGTGCTTATAACTAACAAAATCATCTTAAAACATTTGATTTAACACATGTTTGACAAGTACATACATTTAATTTTAAAAGGAAAATAAACTCTTTTTTACTGTTCGTCTCTCGCAGGCACCAAACATAACTTGTGAACTGGTCTGCGAAAGGTGCCAGTAGGCGTGCGAACGTCAACTACTCTAATTAGGTTGTCTGGTCCGGGAAATGTGGCGGTAATTACACCAAATTTCCATGCTAATGGAGGCAAGTTATCCTCGATCAGCAAAACCAGGTCACCAATGGAAACGTTTTCCTTTGCGAATTTTCATTTGCGACGTTTTTGCAATTGGTGTAAGTAGTCGCGAAACCAAGATTTCCAAATGACTTGGACAAACTTCTGGAGAAGTTGCCAACGTCCAAGACGAGAGATGGGAACGTGAGATAAGTCAGGATCAGGTATTGCCGTTAATGGTGCGCAAATTAAAAAATGACCAGAGGTAAGTGGCACTGGATCGTTTACATCCGAAGAAACGGCAAATAATGGACGTGAGTTTAGACAGGCCTCTACCTGAGACAAAACCGTAGTAAACTCCTCGAAGGTGAGTATGGACTTGCCGACCACGCGGCGCAAATGATACTTTAAACTCTTTATACCGCTCTCCGAAAAAACCACCAAAATGAGGTGACGAGGGCGGAATAAATGACCACTTAATATCATGAGAGGTCGTAAAGGATTGGATTGATGAGGTGGCATCCTTATTATGCCAAAGGTTGTAAAGGTCATGCAAAACGTTACGGGCCTTCCTAAAGTTCGTGCCATTATCAGAATATAACTGGCTGGGTATGCCCCTACGGGCCATGAAGCGACGTAAGGCAGCTATAAACGCATTGGCCGTAAGGTCGGAAACCAATTCCAAATGAATGGCCCTGGTGGCTAAGCAAATGAACAAAGACACGTAGGATTTTGACAGAGTCCTAGATCTATGCCCGCCATGACGAATCATGAAGGGACCACCATAATCAACTGCGCAGAATAGAAACGGCCGCGAAGGAGTAACCCTAGGAGATGGCAAAATACCAAGCCTTTGAACCTGATGTTTGGTGTTAAATCTGAGACACTTGACGCATCTACGAATGATGGAACGAATGACTATCTTGGCGTTAATGATCCACCAACGCTGACGAAGTGAATGATGGACAAGTTGAGCACCAGCGTGGAGTAGACGAATATGCTCGCACTCGATCATAAGGCGAGTGATGTGAGCCGATGGATGCAAGACAATAGGATGCTTATTGTCATAAGGTAGTTGCGACTGCTGTAAGCGTCCGCCGACACGTATGACGCCAAACTCATCAAGAACGGGTCCAGAAAAGACAACTTACTCCTAATAGAGACAGAAGCCCCATTATGAAGGCAATTAAGCTCAGCAACGAAGTGGATGGACTGGGATTGCTTTATGAAGAAATTAAGAGTAGAATGAATTTCGGTGGGGGTAAGAACACCCGAGATTTTCTCAGCCCTAGAGGGTCTAGTATTTTTGATGAATCGAAAGCAATAAGCGTATACGCGAGTCAGACGGTGCAATGAAGAAAAGTCCTTTGAAAGATCAATAGGTAGGGTAGAAATTAGAGCGAGTTTGGGGGTTTGTTTCTCCTCCGCAGAGCATTCAGGAGACGACAGATTCGAAGGTAAGAAAGGTGAAAAAAGATTGGGCTCAGAAGATTGAGACAGACAAGCGGGACCATGCCACCAAAGCGAACAATCGCGCAAAACGTCGGGGTGACATTCCCTAGAAATAATGTCAGCAGGATTATGTTGCGAATTGATATGATGCCATGTGTAGGTTTCAGTGAGACGGTGAATCTCAGCAACACGATTAGCGACGTAGGTCTTCCACCTAGAAGACTGGGCGTGTATCCAGTAAAGGGATACCATGGAGTCAGAGTACAGGTGAACGCTATTGATAAAGGAATGAAGAGCAGGGGTGACTTTGAATAAAAGTCGCGATAACAACAAGCAAGCACAGAGTTCAATGCGGGGTAATGACACCTGTCGTAGTGGAGCCACGCGAGATTTAGAACACAAAAGGTGACAAGAGGCCGATGAATCTTGATAAATGACTCTAACGTAAACACAACACCCATAGCCCTTTTCAGAAGAATCCGCAAACCCATGTAATTCAACTATCTTTGCCTTGGACTTGCTGCGAATAGAGCGTGGAACAATAATTTTACCAATTAGATACAACTTATCGCATAATGAACGCCAATACAAATATAATTGCTCAGAAATTGGCTCATCCCAACCAAGACTGCACAGCCACAGTTGCTGCATAAACTGTTTATAAAGAAAAACAATTGGACCGACGAGTCCGAGTGGGTCGTAGATACCCGCGATAATCGACAGGATTTTCCTCTTAGAGATGCTTGACTCAACTGGAAATGACTTGATGTCAAACAAAAATGAATCTGTAGAGTTGTTCCAAAGAATGCCCAACGTACGCACATTGCCTTGTTTGTTTAATGGGAGTGATAAATTATTATGATCTGTGACCACATTTGGTTCATTTGATGCCCATTTATGCAGAGTAAGGCCATATTGACTCAACAACGTACCCAAGTCAGATTTCAACTTGGTCAGATTAGAAATGGTGTCTGCACCAGTTAACAAATCATCTATATAGAAATCATTAATTATAGCTGAAGCAGCGTCAGGAAAAGAAGCTTCATGATCCTTACCAATCTGAATAAGGCAACGAGTGGCCAAAAACGAGGCACTAGCAGTACCGTATGTTACAGTTCGCAGTACAAAATGTTTAAACTGTTCAAGGGGAGAATTACGCCACAGAATACGTTGATAATGCCAATCCTTATCAGACATAGAATTTGTCGATACATCTTCTCGATGTCGGCGATCAGAACATAGTTGTGTATGCGAAATCGCAAGCGAATAGAAAACAAATCTTGTTGGACATTTGGGCCTACCAACAAAATATCATTGAGAGAAAGACCATTGGTAGTTTTGGCCGAGCCATCAAAAACGACGCGAAGTTTTGTCGTGGAACTAGAATGTTTAAAAACGGCATGGTGAGGCAAATAGTAGGTATTTGAAACCCTGGAATTAACAGAACAATCGTCGACAAGCGCCATGTGGCCAAGATCCCTATATTCTTGAATAAAGTTTGCGTATTCACGCGCAAGCTCAGAATCACGCATGAACCAGCGTTCTAAACTTAGAAATCTCGCTTCAGCGGTAGCATAGGACTCACCCAACTGGGGATTGTCATACTCGAATGGTAATGAGACAACGAACGTACCCTCATCATTGCGATGAGTGGACTTAACAAAATGTTTCTCACAAACTGAATCGTTACTAATGGGTGCATTATCAAGGATGGTTTCGGTCTCCCAAAATGTCTCAAGAGACGCTAAAACTTGACTGTCGTTGTTTCTTGCCAAGAACGAAACAGCAGGACCCTTAGAACGGCAATGTTTGGGCAGATTGCCTGCTAGAATGTAGCCTAACCTTGTTTCTTGTATAATAGGAAAGTTAGGACCACGTACATATTTGTTAGCTAATATCAAGTCTAAATAAATTGCGCTCCTAAAACTATGCCAGCTCCTATATCTATGTCAGCTGATACGTTGAAATGTGGGTCAGCGAGGAAAACGTTATCTGGGATATTAAAATGATTTATGTCGAAAGATAGTGCTGGCAGTTTATGAGTCAATGCGGTGCACACGTAGCGTTAAAGCTGAACCTTTGATAGCGAGAAATAATACGAATAGATGCCAAATTAGTGGCACAACATGTCGCATTATTAATACCTGTAATTGGTATATTAGATTCAGTCAAGTTAAGTTGCAATTTTATAGCAAATGATTCAGTACAAAAGTTCACTTGTGACCCGGCATCTAATAAAATTCTTGCAAGCCGTCTGTTACCAGCCCGGTCGATGACGAACACGACTGCTGTCGACAAAAGAACATTGTTTGCTGACTGGAGCTTAAATGAACAATAATTGCTGCTGCTGGCAGAACCTTGTTTTGACACATTATTTATGTGCAGCAATGTATGGTGTCGTTTTGAACAGATCTTACATGTTTGTTTGACCTTACAATTAGGTGAAAAATGATCTGGTCTTAAACAATTAGTACAGCATTTATGCTTTAATATAAATTGCCCTCGTTCTGATATGCTTAATTCACGAAATTTGTCACACAAATAAATTGGGTGACTGGCCTTGGAGCATGGGCATAAATAATTATTTGAAGTTGAATGATAACTCTTAAATGCAGTGCTGCCAGCAGAGTTTCGTAATTTATGTTTTTCAGACTTATTATTAAACCTTAAAGTCGGCTTGTTAAGTTGCTGTCCAGCATCTATCGGTAATGTATTTTCTAAGAATTGTCTACGTGCGTTTAAAAACTGTGTAAAGCTCTGAAAGTTAGGAAGATTATCGGGATCTATAGACTCCTTCCATAATTTAAACGTGGAATGGTCAAGTTTTGCTGACAGTAGTTGTACAGTAATGAGTTGAAATGAATCCACTGACAATTGCATAGCTGTCAGCGAATTGACTGAAGACGTTATTGTATTTATAAATTCTGCTAAGCTCTGTACAGAGTCTTTGATTGTAGACTTTACTTCTAGCAAATTTTGAATATAATATTTCGCTAATATGAATTTCTTATCATATCTAGCGGACTGCAAACTCAACGCTATTGAATAGTTCTCATTACAAATAGGTAAGGCCTTAATTAGATCTAATGGCTCATTTTTGAGAGATGAATACAAATAATGTAGTTTTTGCACTGAAGTTAGATCAGATCTGGCATGTACCAAGTCCAGAAATATTGAATAAAAGTGCTGCCATTCTAAAATGTTGCCTGTGAAGCAGGGCAAACTTATAGGTTGTAATTGCACATTGCTAGTTAATACTTGAGATCCAGTCTGAACGTTGAAAGTTTCTATTAATTGCAAGATGTTAGCTTCGGTTGAGTATAAAAGTTCTTCAACCTCAATTCTGTCTTCTTGAGCAGCGTTTATGTCCTTAGAAATTAATTCAATTTCAGACTGTACCTTATCATATTTTGTTGCTAAACTCTTTAGACTTTCCAATCTAACAGTTAAAAAATATTTAGTGTTACTGTTTTTATCAAAATTTATTATAGCAGAATTGATTCGCACTATGGCAGACTTTAAGCCGCCTCTCTTTCTAACTAACACTTTGAGGCCTTTTTCCGCCATTCTACGCACCTGTTAGTGATGTCGTTGATGTCGTACCTTGTGTGAGGTGTCCTGGAGCGTCGAGGCCGTGGAATAGATGGCAGATACACACAGACTGGATAGATGACTGCTCAATCTGGCGTGTAGGCGTTAACACATGGATGGTCTTGTAGTGGTGTTGTCACGAGGCTCAATGGCGACGAAAGAAATGCTGAATAACTCCCGACACGGTCGGATCAGCGAACATGCTGAATCGCCCGTGATGGCCAGAAATTGAGGTGGAAAAAATGATGAAAGCCGCTCTGGTATAAGTTGAAAGAAAGTAAAATGATGAATCCAGGCACGGAGCGACCAAAAAAATGTTAGGAAGTTAATGTTTTAAATGTATTTGCCAGGATGCAGAAAATGATGATGAGCGTGGACTGTATTTTAATACATTTATTAATGTTTCGTATACAATTTAATTTGAATTGTAAGATTGGCTAAGTGTGATACGCATTTGAATTTTGAAAAAACCACGTCGGGTAAAAAATGTTACATGGCAAAAGAAATCTGTACGCGGCACTCAAACCTACATGAAAATGTTGTAGGGTCTAAGGCCTACATAAATTGTCTCGACGACAGAAAAATGAAAAAATGACAGAACGAAGCAGCAAACGTGATTACGTCCGCTGCCCGCCGACGCACGTTGCACTGTGTTGTAGCCGGTTCGCGATAAGCGTAAGGCAGAGCGTACAGATTAGCCAACCTATGAATATGAAATTACCACATTACTGTCCACCGCCTGAAATTAGTTTATACAAAGTGAAAAATGTTTCCTGTTACGTGTAATTAGAATTAATAATTCAGTCTTTTTAATAAATCATTTTTTGCTGTTGAATTTCGTAATTTTGTAGTAAAATATCGGTATGGAGAACCATACATGACTTCCATATTCTAAGATTTATATTTAAAATCATTTTCGAAATGAAATATTACCATAGAAACTACTTCTTTCTACTTACCGCTTACTTACTGCTTCAGCCTTAACCACAGTACTGTGGTCACTAACTTATACCACCTCACGTTATCGCACTCGATTTTCACTGATGATGGAAATCGATGGCATTGCCGAAACGTCTGGTTTTGTAGAAAATATTGGACTACGGCCAAATATCCCGGGAAGGAATTTTAACAAAAACTACTTCTTTGTTGCCGATAACGTTGTACACATATATATCAGTGGCGAAGTTACATGGAGGCAATTTAGGCAATGCCTACCCTAAAAAATTCTGTAGAATAAAAATTATAAATACGTATGAACTACATAACGTAAAGATTATACATTGTTACTGCGACTGTCAAATTTATTAAACCGAAACGTGCTTTATTGAGCGACCGCTAGATGGTGACAGGTGAGATTCGGCATAGCTCGTTTAAAGCGAATGAGGCAACCTGAACTTGCCTCAGCGTTTTTTGTATACATCGTATGTAAGCAATGTAGTGGTGAGATAGAGAAGTGAAGGGAGGGGGAATTGTCCCGCGCTGTACACATAGAGCGTTGAGGCATGCCTCACTTCTGTGGTCCAAACAGTTAAGTTAAAGCGCCTGTGTTGTTTCTAAGTGTGTTTATTTTATGCGGTTATTAAAAGTGTCACTGTTATTCCGCTGAACTAACAGATGATCAAGATTGTTATTTGAATTATTTGTAACATTAAACATATATATAGAAACTAATCAAGTTTAAAAATTTGAAGTTCAATCAGTTGTATTATTGTGTATGACTAATACAAGGAAAGTTCAATAGAAACACGTATAGAGCTGTAAAGCATTTTATATTCAACGATTTTAAAAGAAGTCTCCAATAACATTAAGACAAGAGTTCCACTGTTGCGCTAACCTGTAGATTCCCTGCTAGTAAAATTCTTACGTCTGTTTGTGGAACCATTCGGTTACAGCAAACTCTACCTCAGCGTCCGATTTGAACCACCGTCCTTTTAGTGATTCCTTAAAAAAAAATTAAGATAAGATTTTTGCCTACCCATTCATTAACTACTAGCTTCGCCACTGATATATATAAAAAATATGCATAAAATTAATGGCTTGTATAAGTTAATGATTGATCTCCATTAAGTAGTGCTCAAGTTTCCAAAGTTTTAATATTATGTCCGTAATTAAAACATCAGAGCAGGTTTAGTGTGAATGAGGGTACACCGTGGACAAAAATTTTAAACATGTCCTATTGAGCGTTGCTTAGATTAAAGCTGCGAATCTACAGTGTACGTTTCACAGAACAAACACGCGAAAAAGAAGGAGCGCTCCGAAGTCACTCATGGACCCTCAGCATCTTGCAGAGGGTTCATTCCCTAAAGACGAAAAGTCTGTCTATGAACCGTTCCTCTGTAAACACGTGCAGTTACACTGCCCAGCGATCCACAGGAAGCAAATCGCTATCCACGCTGGACACTTTTTCGGCTTGCACGGGTTATGTTGGTATGGGTTTCGGCACTTACCATTTAAAAAGCGTGCAAATGTAAGAAAATAAACATGAGTGAGGCCAGAAATAACGCGAATTTTGTGTGTAGTTTACATTAAAATGAAAACATTATAATTTTATTGCCTGGCAACAAAATTATTTTATTTTTAACAATTACCATTGTTTGAAAAAGTTTAAATGAATTTTCAAATACTTTACTGTTGTTAAAACGTAAAAGGTTGCTGGTAAACTACCCCTTCCCCTTAACCGATCTTCACCAAAATCGAAAGTCCTTGAGGTCTCTACAACTCAGGGACGTATGCAAAAAATTATTTGATTCTGTTTGAATTTGCGGCTGTTATCGTTTGCCATAGAAAATTACCCTTGATAAAAAAACGTTGCAGGTAAATTACCCCCTTCCCTTAACCAATCTTCACCAAAAACAATAGGTCTTGAGAACTCTACAATTTAGGGGTGTATGCAAATAATCTTTTGATTCTGTTTGAATTTGCGGCTGTTATCGTTTGCCATAGACAATACCCTTGCTAAAACATAAAACGTTACAGGTAAACTACCCCTTTCCCTTAACCGATCTTCACCAAAAACAATAGGTCTTGAGAACTCCATAATTTAGGGCTGTATGCGAAACATTATTTGATTCTGTTTGAATTTGCGGCTGTTATCGTTTGCCAAAAAAAATTACCCTTGATAAAAAAAACCGTTGCAGGTAAACTACCCCTTTCCCTCAACCGATCTTCACCAAAAGCAATAGGTCGTGCGTATTCTACAAATCAGGACTGTATGCAAAAATTATTTGATTCTGTTTTAATTTGCGGCAGTTATCGTTTGCCATAGAAAAAATCTACAGACAGATAGACACACAGACAGACACACAGACAGACACACACACAGACACTTTTCGAAAAACGACTTTTTTCATGTTTTGAGTGTAGTACAATCAGAATCTGCAATAATCTCGAACACGATTTTTTTTGCCATCACCATACTTCCATTTCCTTAAGGAATATGGAAGTAAAATGAAAAAATTATAATTTTATTGCCTGGCAACAAAATTATTTTATTTTTAACAATTACCATTGTTTGAAAAAGTTTAAATGAATTTTCAAGTACTTTACTGTTGTTAAAACGTAAAAGGTTGATGGTAAACTACCCCTTCCCCTTAACCGATCTTCACCAAAATCAAAAGGTCTTGAGTACTCTACAATTCAGGGGTGTATGCAAAAAATTATTTGATTTGTTTGAATATGCGGCAGTTATCGTTCGTCATAGAAAAAATTACCCTTGTTAAAACATAAAACGTTGCTGGTAAACTACCCCTTTCCCTTAACCGATCTTCACCAAAAACAATAGGTCGTGAATACTCTACAAATCAGGGCTGTACGCAAGAAATTATTTGATTCTGTTTGAATTTGCGGCAGTTATCGTTTGCCATAAAAAATCTATAGACACAGACAGACAGACAGACAGACACACAGATAGACACAGAGACACACACACAGACACTTTTTGAAAAACGACTCTTTTTCATGTTTTGAGTGTAGTACTGTAAGAATCTGCAATAATCTCGAACTCGATTTTTTTTGCCATCACCATACTTCCATTTCCTTAAGGAATATGGAAGTAAAAGCAACTAGGTCATAAAATAAGTTCTATTTTTTTATTTAGACCGTTAATATTATACTAAAAATGAAGGTAAAGTTACCGACGGATTACTTTTTGTACATGAATCACAGGTACCGGGTGAAAAAAGCAGAACATGGGCTATAGAAGTAAAATACCTGTGTGTGTGTGTGCGCGCGCGCGTGTGTGTGTAACAAAGCGTTACGAAGTAACAAAGAAACATAAACTTGTGTTTTTGTCTTCATATTTTTAAAAGTCTCATTTAGTAACATCATTCGTGGGTGACATCATAACTAATATTTATTAATCGTATTTTACTGTAGACAATAGTGTTTTGCTGCTAATTATTTTAATGTCTCTGAAATAAATACTCCCTGGCTCTATTTACCTATTGTGAACGTACTCCAGTTGTGAAAAATTTTACTACTATGATTGCCACGATTAGGACAACAAAACGTGTGTACACCCCGAGCGCTACATGCGTGTGCGTGCGAGAATGCGTGCTGGAGTCAATGCAAGCGAGCGCCTTGCACTGACCCCAACACGCAAACTGCATGCGTGCCATGTGTCGGCTCTAGCGGTGCGGTGTAAATCTGTACGCGCGAGCATTACATGCGTGTGCATGCGAGAATGTGTGTTGGAGTCAATGCAAGGCGCGTGCTTGCTTTGGCCCCACAAACTGCTTGCGAGCATGTGTCCGCCAAACGGATGTGTGTGTGTGATGTGTCCTGATTGTGACAATAATAGGCTAATAATAAAAATCTCATTACCTGGAGCGTTTCATAACGGGTAAACGGGCCACGAGAGAATTTATAAGCAGAGACACCAACAGTAAACGTTGCCGGTTTAAATTGAACTAAATAAGTATGTAATTTGTATTAATTTTGATCAATTGCCTGGAAACGAAAAATGTATTGTTATTAACAATTACAATAAGAAAAAAATTTAATATTTCTTTCAATCTGTGTACTAAATAAATAGAAAAAGTTAAAACATTTGTAAATAAAGGTAGGATTATAATTAAACCAATAAAATGAGATTTGCATTATCTATAATTTGTGAAAATACATGTAAACATTTCTTAAAACTTCTCGTTGTCTACATAAATATATCAAAGATACCAACAGTGAGTAAATAAAGCAGACGTAATTAATAATATGTAGAAGACACGTGAAAGAGTTAATTGAGGAGGAGAATAACCAGGAACATGGAAGAGTGAACTGATTCAACGTGTAAAAGGTTGTTCGTGTATCGTGTCGCCTCCTGCTAAATAAGGAAATTAAGGAATAAGGAAAGGAATTTAGAAGCGGTATTCTATGGTTACGTTAAACGTTATTTCTTTAGTTTTATAATATAAATGTTCACTTGTTCTTTCAGCTATGAGTCCATGGTTTTCAGTCTTATAGAATGCTAAGCACACTGTCATGGCTGGCTCTAGTAGAAGGCCAGAATATTAAACGTGGCAACGTTGCGTCTGAGGCCTATAAGCACAGTGTAATAAAATAGCTAAAGTGAACATGTTATATTTTAATTTAATTTCATAGCATTACTAAAATCATGAGTAGGCCTATTTATAGCTAAATCTAAATTTATGTCTGTGCGAACTTAGTATTATCCGTTTAATTTGAAGAAATTAGTGAATTAGTGTTATACCTAATGAATTAATTTTGTTCGAATTATTGAATTCGTATCATATAAATGAGTTAATTATTATATTTCTTAAATAATATAACAGTATTTTACATAATAAACTTTTAATTTGCAAACAATTAAGAATTATAAAACTACCGTTAACCGGCAATTCAAAATGACTCAATTTGATTATTGAAATACATAAATTAAGAGATCGTCTAGTCTGCTTCAAATATCAGCTGGTTCCAGTGTTACCACGTTTAATATTACGGCCTTCTGCTAGAGCCGGCCATGACATTCGTAGCATTAATATTAGTCTACGTATTAGAAGAAAGTAGATCTCACTTAGATTACTGCATGAAATACCTGGTGATGCAAACAAAATCAAAAGGATGGTGAAAAAACGTATAGTGAATTATAGTGTTAAATAAATAAGAAGTTTATGACGAGTTTTAACACAAAGAAACCACGCTTAAGGAGAGGAAACCAATATAGTAGTGGTGTGCTCTACGCACGTGTTTGGAATTTGTCAGCATGTTATCAAGACCCGTACTACACCAGATATCTGACTAAAGGTTATTAGGGCATGCAACCTCTTTCATATACTACAGTAAACATGCAGCATACAAATTGTAACGGATTTTTGATATGCGTGTTATGTATTCTGAATTCTTATCATGCCGACAAGTAGAGTGTGCTATTTAGTGTGTATGTTGCAATATTTCTATACAAGTTGTAGACGGGGATATACTTTCATCTCTGTTTGTGTTTGTCTGTTTGTTCGTGTGTTGATACGTATCTGAAGATAGCTTTTCAACTACATATTTTCCAATAATAAGTTTTGAGTTTGAAAAAAGTCGATTTTTGAAATTTCATTAAGTCATTTTATCTGCATTCTAACAGATAAATTATTTTTTAAGCTGACAAGAATTACTATTGGATGGGTAGACTAAGTATTTATTTCAAATATAGTTTACTATGATTGGGATTGAAAACTACTGTTACTTTTTTTGTCATATTCTTAAGTTCGGCGTATTTAGGATTTTCATCTTCAGTGGATAGAATAATATCAAACTGACACCATAGACGGTGAAAAAGTCAGGAGACGTATTTGTTACTTTTAGCCAATTTAACAATTGGGACCGATATTAAAAATAATGGGCTATGTAGAGAACAGTATGTACACTCGTGCCAAGTTTTACGAAAATAGGTTGATGCGTTTTGAAGTCTTTATAGTATCTGAAGAACTATACCGAGTTTTAATTTACTCAATTCAACTATAAATACCTTTTATACTGGACATGTAGTGCACGTGGATTTCACGCATCACTATCATAAGATGTTACTGACCATATTAAATACACTGTCACAATTGTTGTTAGTTAAACTATAATATATTATTATGTATTGGTTATATTAGTTATATTATATTACAATATAAACTTAGTACTGCGGGTAATATTTTTAGAATTCAAATATTTATGTGTACAAAATAATTCTCTTCTTTATTTTGTGAGAATTTTATTCTTTTGAATAAGTATATTTCTAAGGATTTAAAGTTCTAAATGTATGTCCATTAATTTAAAAACTAGAGTGATGTCTTCTTGGTACAGATACCAACGTTCTTATATAAGCCTTTTTGGGTTTTCTTTGGCTTTTGTTATACGTGTGTAACCCACCCTGACAACTAATCAACTGCACCCACTGATTTGTGGTTTAATCTTAAACCTACGTGAACCCTTTATATCGTAGGTAGAATGCTTTTAGTGGTGCACAACGTTTCGTGTTGTGTGTGCAACTTTGTCTACATGTGCATGTGTTTGGATTGATGTATCTGTCGACGTTTTTCTAATTACAGACCTATACTTTTGCAAAGAGCCATGTTTCAATTACAAGAAGTGGCAAGAGATACTCACTGACAATTTCAGTGAGAAAGACCAAAACCATGGCCTTTAAAGGTAAATATCCAGTGAGGGCAAAGATAGTTATAAACAACAGCGCTTTATAACAAGTGAGCCGTTTAAAATATCCCGGCTGTGCAGTAAGCTATGAATCTGAATATGACATGAGAGAGAAGATGATTAAATTTAGGAATATTTGTGGTACGATTCACAGAAATCTAAGAAATAAAACAAGAAGCAGCACAAGTATTAAATTTTATAAGACAATTGCAATACCCACACTTATTTATGCAAGTGAGCCGTGGGTCATGTGGACCAAAAAAGGAAAGCGCCAAGATTCAGAGTGCTGAAATGCAGTTTCTTCGAAATATTTTAAATTATACATTGCAAGATAGAATAAGGAATGAAGATATCAGAGCAGAACTCGAAGTAAAGGACATAAATGAAATTATTGCAATTTACAGAAGACATGTTAGGATCATCTTGTCAAAGGCTGACAGAGGATCGATTGCCGAAAGTGGCACTAAACTATAAAGCCATTGGTAGAAGAGACATGGGTCGTCCGATGATGAGATGGGTGCCGGAAAAGGTTTATATAACCTAATCCTTGAAGAGGAGAAGAAGAAGAAAAGAAGAAGAACTAATTAGGTAGAAAGCATTGGACTGTCCAGTTATCACGTTTATTGTACATGAATACTCTCCGCAAGAATTGACTGAATTAGTTAAACGCACGCGCGCACACACACATTTTTACACGTACTTTAATTTATAAGTATAACTACATGTAAGTACTCACATTGACGCACATTCTGACGAACGAAAGCACAGACTACTTGTGTCAATCTGTCCGTCAGCATACCTATAGTCCTCTAATTCATCGGCACTTGTCGAAAATGCATGTGTTAGGATGGCACACGCACACACCAGCGCACATTGCAGCACTATTAGAAACGAAAAGTTAACTTTTTTATGTTCAACGCTATTATTCATGAGCAGTATTTGAAGAAAATATTTCAACATCATGCAAAATAATAAAGGCCAAGTAACATTACATAAAAATATAGTACACTGAAATGTCAAATTTCTAGGTAATTTAAACACTATATTGTTTCTTTTCGCATATAATTTCCCACTTCAGTAGCCGTACGACCCACATGGTCGGCCATAAGCAGCTTGTTTTAATCAAACCGTAAACGGTCGCACAAACTGTGGTTACACCGGCTGAGAACACAGTTCACGATGCGCACTAAATTTACTGTGCTTAGAACAGATTCATTGCACCACACTTCTTAGCTAAATTGAATTAAATTAAACTAAATTAAAATTACACTGAATTTGATATGTTTTTACCGTTATGTATATCTTCAAACAAATCGTATGGAAAAAGCAATTATAGCATTTGATAAAACACTCAATTTCAAAGTTACAAGTTTTGTGCAAAAATAAAATACACGCAGATGATGTAGTCAGGAAGTCAGGAACAAAATATGGCGTATAGGGGCCATAAACTGGATTAACAAGTTACAATACCGTAATTGCGCTTAATGAATTCTTTATAACACTCGCTTAATAGGCAGCACATAAATCGTTGTAAAACAGTTCGTTGAGTCAACTTAAAATCAAAATGAATGTCGGAAAGCAAACAATAACCTAATACCAGAGGCGTTTCTAGAAATGTTTCATCGCCTATTCTGAAATGTTATCAACACTGTGTTTGTTTACACACACACAAAAATTGAAAATTCTGCTCGTCTTTTACTCAGATGTCATGAATTACCATGCGTGTTGTAGACGTATTTTACATGATGTACACACAACAAATCAATTAAGAAATAATATTACGATTGAAGTGAGTTGTAAAAATTTAGGTAGCCAAATATAAAACTGTTAAGTCTTGTGCAAATTCAGATTTTAAAAGGAATATCAAAATAATATGTGAAAATTATATTTACGTTGTTTAAGTTATGTTCTGTTTATCTACGTAATATTCACCTAAAAAATTTATAATGATTTTAAAATGTGAGAGATTATTCCTTTCTTAGGCATGGAACGACTGATATCAGAGATTACAGAAAATGTGAACGCAAGTGACAAAACCTTCCTCTGCTCTTTATAAATTATTTACTTAGCGTATCATCGTGAAATATTTTCTTTGTGCAGTGTATTTTATTATCCTCATAAATGTTTAGTTAATGTGCCATGTAGGATTGGAAATAGTACTGTAAATTCAGGACGTATATTTATACACAACACATACGTACAAATCGGTCAGAAAGACGTCCAGGTTTTGTATGAGAAGGTCTGCGTGCTACACTACGTGCTGAAATAGAGTATACTTAAACAAAAGGTTCAGTACACGAATTGGTCCTGTAATCTTATACAAAGAACTAATCTAAACAAGTTTCAATACTGTGTGCGTATAATTTATGTTGTAATACTGTACACTGTACGCCCTGGGAGCCGTGGTAGTCTGTAGTGACAATGTGTTGTGGTTCACACCACTGTAATGCAACAAGGCATTAGCGGTTACACGGTAAGCCTACGTAGACAATGTTGACACTGCTTTGTCCTCTAATTGTACTGCTTGGTTCTCACTGTGTGCTTCAATCGGGAACAACAGCTGCTAACTTTGTCATGTTGGGTAGGTAAGGAAATGACTTAACAATATCGAATCATCCTTCGAGACATTTTCTGATATAGTAACCTGTTATAATAATCTGAGCAATTTAAAATCTATTTACATCTAAAGAATATTTTAATGTAATTTAGTTTTGTCATAGAACTTATCCTTTTGTGTACCAGAGAGTAGGCCTTAAGTCGCTTGAAAAAATCCATTTTTTGTTAAATTTTTACAACCAAAGGTTTGCTTCAGGTTCGGTCATTGTCTAGACACAGTTTTAAAATATTTGTGTTGATATAAATTATTTTCATCATCAGGATCTCTGTACGGTGTTTACAGAAATAATTAATACAGAATTAATGAGTGCTTTTTGTGTGAAAGCGAATAAACTTATTATAATATGAATAGTAATAACTATTGTGCTCACATAATTAATCTTATCTTATTAAAATATAATTATAATAATCCATAACGTACATTATAATCAGCCTATTAATTATCTGTATGTTGCCTGTATACGTACAGCGTATGACGATAAATTGTTGAAATCCCAACACAAAGTTTAAATAATAGTGTTTAGTTAATTATGGGCACGAAAACGTTCATCAGTTGTTAATTAATGACCACTGCTAAAATGAAGATAATGTCAGTGTCAAAGGACTCAGTGTCAGGATATACTCTGTATTTCAAACAGCCATTACTCACATTACTTTTCACAATAATTTCATTTAAACATGTATACATTTTAACCAACCATCGACTAAACTTCTCTGTACATTAGTTCTTTGATCTTCTTTGAAGTTACAGTATTGGGACACGTTTTGGCCCCTAAAAATGTGTAACATACTTTGATGTTAAATAGAGAATAAGAGTAGGCCTACAAGTTCTATCAGTGACGTTTATTAATCTTCATTAATTTTGTTCTAACGTCAAGTCACTTGCTATAAACAGAATTTAAAGGGTTACCCGTTAAAGACATTTACCACATTCGTCAAATATTAAATATTAAAAAAAAATAAATTATGTGAAACTAGCCTAAAACTGTAGTAAAAGTCTGGTGTAGTGAAAGTACTGTAGCTACTTTCAGTGAATACTGGAATGTTGCTCCTTCATCTAAAAATAATTGCAACCGTAGCTGCATACTTCGGGATTTTCTGAGATTTATAAATTACCATGTATAATATATTAAAGAAATATGTTCTACAGAATTGGGATAGGCTTATATCAATAAGTACGTAAACTTACATAGTAACATAGACATGTAAAGTAAAATACCTTTACAATTGTAGTATACGATAACTTTAAAATAAGTTAAAAATTTTTTAGGCATGTAAAATAATACTAACAAGAATTAGACAAACGGATATGATTTTCGTTTAGTTCTCTAAAGTAGTAGTGTTTTGTTCAAAGAATGAAGTAAAGTATAGAAATAAATAAAATAGATCTGTTGAACATTTATATTATAAGTGTCTAGAATTAATTAAATATAACAGAACTTGCTGAATCTTAAGCTTAATGTCATTGTTTTCTCCTCGACAGTGAGTTGCGTTAGGCGTGTCATCTATGAAACGTTTTTCTACTAAAGATGTTCTCCGGAGGTGTATCCGAAACGTACAGATACAATGGAAACATAAGCAATCGATCACGGCCCAACATCCCGGTAGCTAATATTTGTAATAATAACTTTCAATGAATGTACTATCTGCTTAATGAGTAATCTTTGCAATTATCAAAATACTCAGTAAGAATATTGGAAAACTACTTTACAACTAAATTATGTTTTTTCTGAGGTTTTAGCCTGTGCACAACTACCAAAGGTAACTTCACTTTAAAAATCTAAAGTCTTGGGACTCGCGAATGGTAAGAGAATGAATGATAACCGCCCTAATTTTATACTTCGTCAGTTTTATACTGCTCGTTTCTTGTGGGTTCCTATTAAACTTGACTCCCAAGTTTCGGCCAGTCACAGCTGGAGTTTGCATGCCGTCGGTACTCGTTCAGGTCACATAGAAGTCAAAAGATCATGTCAATTATTGCAAAACGTTCACAAAAACTGCGGTTCACTAAATTCTGCGGTTATTTTTTCCTTGGTAGCCTGGGTTGACTGAATTCCTTTAGACACACGTTTTACTGAGTTTTTTCGCAGTTTAAAAGAAATAAATACAACAAAATATAATAACGCTTTACATACTTAAACAATAACGCAGTATTACAATAGCAATATAATATTTTGAAAAAATATTATAGGATTGACAATAGGTGCTAGACACAACAATAAATTATATTGGTAGGGTGAAGTATTCATGTGTCCATGAGATATATATGACACTCTTGGCGGGAGAATATAATTATAGGAAGAAATTCCTTATTTAAAAATACAAACTTTATGTAGGTGATACAAACTGAACATCAATGAAAAACTTCAAAACTCAAATGTATGGTTTTTAGACATGAAGTTGGTTTGAAATCAAGGTGTAAACCTACTAAACTTCAGTTTGAAGTTCGTTTAAAATTTTAAAGAACAAGAGACATTACATATGAAACAGGACAAAGCTTAAACTTCAATTACCTTGAAAGTGTCAATTTGCTATTTTATTTCTGTAACCTTGTTTAGATTTTTGTTCCTTTCACTTTACTTTCTACGTTCCTTCTTTCTCTTCTTTTACTCCTGTTTCAATCTGTACATTTGTTTCAGTCTATTGGCTAGCTCGTCTTCCTCCTCCTCTTCGTCCTTATGAGATTTGGCGGTGCTAACAATCTTCAAACCTCTAGCGTGGACGTCTCTAGGCCTATTCGTCTATCTGTTTGGAAATATTTACCTAGGTATTTTACCTACTGTTATGGCGTACAACATGGATTGTGAACTCGCCTGTTCTTCAGACTGTGAATTCAAAATAGCTTGGGTACGCTACTAAAAGATTTATTTAGTTGAAAGTGTACCCACGGCAGTGGTAGCTGATGATGGAGAATATGATATAAATAATATAACTTTTAAGTAAAAAGAACACATACACAAACGTTTCTGTATGTTTAAAAATAAAATAACGTTGAAATTTCATTAAATTTTATTGTACTACTCCCGCATCTGTTGTGAGTTGTGACTTGTTTTACGTATGGAATGGTGTCATAAAGTCAAATGTTATCTTTTTTATATATTCTGAAATCAGTAATGCCACATAAGGCAATGGACTCTCTGCAGGAACATTAAACAATTAGAGTAAACAGTCTGGATTTAATCATGGACCAGCCATGGCGACCAAGCTAACACAGTTTTACAATATTCAAATAAACAGTCTGACAAAGGAAACGGTCTACTTTGTTTATTAGCTTCACGTACAAATTTGTATCACAGATCAAAGCATCTCTACTGTCTGCGGTCTACGATTGGCACATGATCAATGGAGTTAGCTCGTGATTGATCAAAGTATTCGTTTGAGTTCATGTTACAAATCAGGTTAGTTGGAAACTAATTCGATCTAATGTTTGCTAATAAACGTTAACAAAACAGTAAACCGGGACAAAGCAATTAAACAGGTGGTGCTGGTTAGTTACAGTTTGGTCACACGTCTAATTACTTATTATTGAATCTAATATAAAATATCTTATTTTATTTGCAGGTAACTTTATTTTACTTTTAAAACGTCGCCATAATACAATTTTAAGTACTATTAAAATTCAGGTATATTTATTAAAATAACAAGTCTGTATACTTTCATTAAAAACGATAAACTGAATAGTTTTGAACTTTTCACCCATAAATTATTCTATTATGAATTGGACGTGTTATGGCGTGAATGATAAATGCTGTACTAAGTAAAAATTTTGATTTGTTAAAGCAATTAATGTGTATAGTTTAAATACGTAAATAACTTAATACAAAACTGGTAACATTTATTATTAATGTGTGCATTGAAATATGCTCAGCAAGTGAAATCGTCGATCACCTTTATTATTTGTATTGCAGGTATTCAGTCAGATTCTTGCAAATACTTGTTATGCTTTATGAACTTTTATTGTGTTTCCCTCTACAAGTCGACTTCCAATTAAACGGTCTCGGTGTAAGCAGATGCAGAGCCTGTATTGTGTCTTCAAGGCGTTGCCTGGGTACTGACTCCCATATGTCTGTTCACAGCAGCAGAGGATAGAATTAATTTGATTCAGTCATCTGTCGTTCCGACGAGACGGCTGTACCGGGTGAGTGTCGTGTCAGTCGGATTTTATTCAATAAACATCCCGTGTCAGGATCACATTCGGTAGCTCTGAGGTATGTCGTTAACGAAGACCAAACAACAGTACAATGGACATTCATGCAACAAAACAAGATATGATTTTGTATAGGATACATAAGATACATTTTTTTTAAATTAACTTTTAAAAATGAAAATTAAATGCCAACAGGCATACTGTCTTAATAATTAATTATTTGGTAGATTAGTTACCCTAACAAACCCAATTTTTGCAAATTGCAGAAAAACAAGACTTGTTAACAATTAATCATAGGAATAGTCTAATGTCACTAAACAATACAATGAGATGCAAAGGTAATGAAGTATATTTTTCATGCTAAAGTATACTGATAGTATAGATAGTACTTTATAGATAGTATAGATTCCACTGTTTGAACCATTCAAATTTATTTCGCAGATATATAAAGATGACGTTTATAGTAAAATAGTCTTCAGGCCTAAGGAAAATATATGTGATGCCACGATTCAAGGAATATTGTCCTATGGAAGAAGGATGGGCTAGAGCAGTGGTTCCCCATGTGGGGTCCGCTGACCCCTGGGGGACGCGACAATGTTTCAGGGGGTCCGCGGACAGTTTTAAGAAAATATAGAATATACCGTAATTTTCTCCGATTTTTTACTTCCATGTTCCATAAGGAAATGGAAGTATGGTCATGGCGTAAAAAATCGTGTTCGAGATAACGGCAGATTCTGATTGTACTACCATCAAAACATGAAAAAAAGTCATTTTTCGAAAAGTGTCTGTGTGTGTGTCTGTCTGTGTGTAGATTATTTTCTATGGCAAACGATAACTGCCGCGCATTCAAACAGAATCAAATAATTTTTTGCATACAGCCTAGAATTGTAGAGTTCTCAAGACCTCTTGTTTTTGGTGAAGGAAATGGAAAGGAGTAGTTTACCTGCAACGTTTTATGTTTTAACAAGGGTACTTTTCTCTATGACGAACGATAACTGCCGTAAATTCAAACAGAATCAAATAGTTTTTGTATACCTTCCTGAATTATAGAGAACTCAAGGTCTGTTGATTTTGGTGATGATCGGATAAGAGAAAAGGGTAGTTTACCTCCAATGTTTTATGTTTTAACAAGGGTAATTTTTATATGACGAATGATAACTGCCGCATATTCAAAGAGAATCAAATAATATTTTGTATACGTTCCTGAATTGTAAAGGGCTGAAGGCCTATTGATTTTGGTGAAGATCAGTTAAGAGAAAGGGGTCGTTTACCAGCAACGTTTTATGTTTTAACAAGGGTAATTTTTTCTATGACGAACGATAATTGCCGTAAATTCAAACATAATCAAATCTTTTTTGCAAGCAACCCTATATTGTAGAGATCTCAAGGTCTGTTGATTTTGGTGAAGATCGGTTAAGGGAAAGGGGTAGTTTACCGGGAACGTTTTATGTTGTAACAAGAGAAATGTTTTCATGACGAACGATAACTGCCGTAAATTGAAACAGAATCAAATAATGTTTTACATATGTGCCTGAATTGTAGAGGACTCAAGGTCTGTTGATTTTAGTAAAGATCGGTTACGGAAAAATGATAGTTTAAATGAAACATTTTTTATTGTAACAAGAGTAGAGTACTTAATTTTGATAAATAAAGTATCCTGATAAGAAGATCTTAATAATCCACTGTAGAAACGTAGATGAAATACCTATAAATTAAGAAGCTATTTGAACGGGGTGGGGGTAATTTTCTATAAATGAAAATTGTAGTTGAAGGGGGAGGGTATAATTTTTTATATATGTACTACGTTATCGGCAACAAAGAAGTAGTTAGTTGTTAAAATTCCTCCCAGTCCTGTTTGGCCGTAGACCAAAGTTTTCTGCAAAACCAGACGTTTTGGCAGTTCCATCGACTTCCATCATCAGTGAAAATCGAGTGCTATAACGTGAGGTGGTATACGTTAGTGACCACAGTACTGTGGTTAAGTCTGAAGCAGTAAGTAGAAAGAAGTAGTTTCTATGGAAATATTTCATTTCGAAAATGATTTTAAATATAAATCTTAGAGCATGGAAGTCATGTATGGTTCTCCATACCGATATTTTACTTCCATGTTCCTTAAGGAAATGGAAGTACGGTCATGGCGACAAAAATCGTGTTCGAGATAAGGGCTGATTCTGATTGTACTACCCTCAAAACATGAAGAAAAGTAATTTTTCGAAAAGTGTCTCTGTGTGTGTCTGTCTGTCTTTCTGTCTTTGTGTAGAATGTTTTCTATGGCAAACGATAACAGCCGTAAATTCAAACAGATTCAAATAATCTTTTGCATACAGACCTGAATTGTAGAGTACTTAAGGCCTATTGTTTTTGGTGAAGATCGATTAAGGGGAAGGGGTAGTTTACCAGTAACATTTTATATTTTAACAAGGGTAATTTTTTCTATGACGAACGGTAACTGCCGCATATTCAAACAGAATCAAATAATTTTTTGCATACAGCCATGAATTGTAGAGGACTCAAGGTCTATTGTTTTTGGTGAAGATCGGTTATGGGAAAGGGGTAGTTTACCAGCAACGATTTACGTTTTAACAAAAGTAAAGTGCTTAATTTTGATAAATAAAGTATCCTGAAAAGAAGGTCATAATAATCCACTGTAGAAAGGTAGATGAAATATCTGTAATTGAAAAGGGTAGTTGAAGGGGAAGGGGTTATTTTTTATAAATTAAAATAGTAATTGATGATGGAGGTAAATTTTTATAAGTTTTATATGTGTATTACGTTATTGACAACAAAGAAGTAGTCCATGGAAACATTTCAATTAACTTTAACAAAATTCTATATTTTTTCATTTTAATTTAAATCATGAGATTTAATTTAAATCATGTATGAGAGAAAATATATCGTTCGTGGCAGGCAAGCATATCTCAATTATGTAATGTTTACGTTTCCATTTTATTATTATGATTACCGCAATAAAAAGGCAGGCAAGACACACACACACACACACACACACACACAATTCGTGTTATTTCTGGCCTCACTCATGTTTATTTCCTTACTCTTGCACGCTTCTTAAATGGAAAGGAAAATGCCGAAACCCAGACTAACACAACGCGTGCAAGCCGAAAAGGTGTCCAGCGTGGACAGCGATTTGCTTCTTGTGGATCGCTGGCCAGTGTAACTGCACGTGTTTACAGAGGAACGGTTCATAGACAGACTTTTCGTCTTTAGGGAATGAACCCTCTGCAAGATGCTCAGGGTCCATGAGATACTTCGGAGCGCTCCTTCTTTTCCGCGTGTTTGTTATGTGAAACGTAGACTCGAGGTTGGCAAAGTTAAGAAATATACTTGATGTCGAGATTGACTTAATATTGTAATTATTAGACATTAAACCTAATATCGCAGAGCTCATTGTTCAAAAGCAGCTTCATTGTTTTTATTAAGCTATGTTTGCTATCATTAATATTATAATTTTGCAATTTAAGAGAATTTTGATTTTAATTCATTTTAATTAAAATATAAGAGTTTGTATCATATTTACGGTTTGTTTTATTTCATAACTCAGACGGGATCCGTGAAATTTTAATTTTTTGAGGGGGGTTCGTGGACTGAAAAGTTTGGGAACCACTGGGCTAGAGGATCATTCGGTAAAATCAACGTGTTGTAGGCTTTATGAAGTGGTGAGTTCTGAAAAAAGATATTAGAACGGAGAGGAAGTCTACCAAACGCAAGGATCCCATTAGAAAAGTACTTTCATGGAGTGGTGGTAAGCAGTTTTTACGAGGAAGAGGGAGCTTGAACTGTGCTGATTGCTCCTATGTATGGATGAGTAAAAGTTACTCCAAGTTATTTTGTGTCAACCTGAAAGGAAATACCTAAATATTTAAATTTTCCATTTATTTGCAATCCCATAAGCGTTTGTATTCGAATAATTGTAGAACCATCGCAAAACTAATAAACATAATTGTGTAGTGTAATAAATTTTAACAATGGTAAAGAAGGTTGGAAGCCATTAAACCGAAAAGTGACGCGACTTCTATTTCAGCCATATCGTAAGTCACAACGATATGCTTGCAATGTGCAAGAACGATATTTAATGTGCTTGCAATGAATTGTTGTTAAACGTTTATTTATGACGTTGTTACTAAGTAAAGCTACAGAGTCAGCACTTTCCAACTTTACTTAGCTCCTTACTTTTGTTCACTTAATAGTATTAAGGAGCAAATATTAAGTGATGATGTGAATATGTAGTTCCTACACAGTCAAGTGTTTAGTTAAAATGCTTATTTAGTCGTTTATACTTATAAGGAAACGATTTTTGTAAAAAGTTTAAAAAATCCGTTGCGTGAGATAACAATAAAAATTATAGAGATTTATAAAAAAGGACAAACTCATCGATCTCAATATTTTAATTTAACGTTCTATTCATTTTTATTCTACCTCTAAAATAATGAAGTCATAGTGAAGTGTACGGGAATTTCATACTAGATACAGATGACAATAGCTGCTACTTTGTAATGAAAATTAAGATTTTTAGAGTTTCAATATCCTTTTAATGATTTATGACTATAGGAATACATGAATAAAAGCAAGTTAACTGACTATCATTACCACTTACGGTTAGGTGTAAGAATACCTCAAAAAAGGATTACGTTGTAATCTAAAGACCTGAGGATAACGATATCAACTAAACAGACTAGTCTCACTGTTGTTACGATTAAAGTTTATGGTTCAATGTTCGAAGTTGTTGCCAATAAATATGCCAATAACAGGGTAAAAGAATTTCTTCACGATACTGTAGGAGAATTTGCTGTGAAGCGTACAGTTGTCCTTTTGTTCCCTACACGGTGTCATGCAAAGTTCCACCAGCTCCAGTTTCACGCTTCTTTTATTATGATTATTACAACTTGACATAACATTAATTTTATATTAACCGTTAACGATTTCACCTAGAATATACGTAACGAGTACCATTCAATTTGTCTATCTTCGTTTAAATTCATTGTTACCTCTGTAAGTCTCAGTAATTTGTTTTATTAGGACATTTATATGTAACGACTACCTAGTCGTAAATACTGTCTAATGCAGACTAGATTTTGCTTCACTCAACTCCCCTTTCAACCTGTTGTAATCAACTACTTGTAAACACTAGTCAGTTTATTCATCTGCTTTTAAAATCAACCCTATTTGTATAAGTCTCAGTAGCCTGTTTCATTAGGAAATTTCTTTGCAAAATATGCATTATAAGTTATAGAAATTGTCAGGCTTACGTAAATGTTCAAAATCAAAGCTATACTTAAATTCAGTGTACATTGTAGAACAGTAACGTTACCTTCACTAAAATAACTTCGTTCTATTAATTCAGAAACGATAATCGTTTCTTGACACCTCATTTCTACTTAAAATCCTCTTCACAATATTTGATATTTCAAATTAATAGAAGGATGTATTATGTCCTTGGAAACGACATGTCGTTGATGAGAACGACATACGAAATATAAGATAAGTGATATCATTTTTAAACATAAATGCTAAATTAGAAATAAACGTTTACGATTAGGAAACAACAGGCCGAATGGACGAACTGTACGGAGAGATTAAAATAATACGGAGAAATAAAAGATAAAATGTAACTAGATGAGATGAGAGATACGAACACAGGCAATTTTATTTCTGAAATAGGATTACACAGTTGTTGAATTTGCTAAGAAAAGGACTAATGAAGTTCGTTCTTCAGTCTTTTAAAACACTATAGTTTACAGAGTATGAAGCTCTTCAGTCTACTACTAATTTATTATTTTGGTTCTCATATATTTCTAATCTTTATATTATTTTAAAATAACATTAAAATGTGCAATATTTTGTGTATGCACAGTTTTATTTTGTGAATTTTAATGTTGATGTTCTTAAGATTTCAAAAATATGTTGAAAATTTTTTTCGTCCAACAAGAAGACGGAGCGCGCGCGCGCACACACACACACGATTCAGCATTCTTGCAGTCTGATGTGGAACACACATATTGATGTAACATGGAATATGTGTCGTATAGTACCCTGAACAGAAATTATATTTGTAAATTTAAAGATACTTATAATTTAATGAACGGAACAATCTTATAATATAATATACACAGAAACTCACTATCTGTAGTATTCCAAAACTAATCCACTGCTTAAAAGTGACAAACAATTTATATTGTTCAGATGTAGGGTTACAGAATAGCGCAGCCTACCCTAACATAGATTGAAAACCCCCTCGGTAAAGCCACATTGAATGGCCTGCTCTCTGTTCATAAATCTGTCTAATGCAGCCTAGGTTTTGGTTTAATCAACTCCCCTTTCAACCTGTTGTAATAAACTACTTGTAAACACTGGTCAATTTAATCTGGTTAATTATTCCTACCTGTCAACTGCTTCAGCATTCATTTCAAATCATATTAGAAATATAATTTCCCTACCGTGATTAAATGACATGTGTAAATAGTAATAGTTTGAAATATAGCAAGAAGCTAGATTTAAGAGAGTGACTTTCCGTTTAATTTACGCAGATGTTGGAACGTAATATACAAAATATTACGTAATACAAATATCACAGCTCACGTGGCTGTTTATTTTCTCACCAAGGTTTCCTTACTTTTCCACATCTGATTTATTTACAACGATTATTTCCCCATTTATTTTTTGTATCCTAAGTGGAAAAGATTTTTACTTAACACCAGTTTATCTTTTCTATTTATAGGCATTTTCATGTTCACTTAATTGTTATTTTACTTAAGTCATTTAAAATCCAAAAATAAATACAACTTCAATATCTTTCTAGGTGTAATTGGAAATTTGTATACAAATGTCGTGGATGTGATTAGAGGTGTAATGTCTATTATTGTAACGTAACTTTCCACCTATGAAAATGCTATAATGATTAATATATTCTCGTAATGTTAAACGATATTCAGTAAGTGCGCGCAAGCAAGCGAATGAAAAAATATTTAAAAAATGAGAAAGCGAAAAAGATTATAAATATAAATGTCGTTTTAGTATTCAGACGCATTTTTCGCATAAAATGTTAAAACATACCTATTTACAACTTGCTGTAGCCTATAAGTGTCCTTTAAATATCAATATCAGAACGCCCGGTACGAGTTTTCAGATTTAACTCGACCATTTAGCATTTGTCTGCCTAAACAAATGCTTTGGTGAATGCATCAACCCATTTTCATAAATTGTAGCATACGTGTCCTTATACCCTGCCCACCTCTATTTTTTTATTTTTTTAAGTTAATCCCCCCCTCCCAAAATAGCGTCAAAGGCAAAAATGTAAGGGGTTCAAAATAAAAGAATCACAAAAGTCGGGTCGGGTTTCAAATTACAGAGTAGTTCAACTAAAATGTGAATAGGTGCCCAGTTTTAGATATTTCTAAATTAGTGATATCTGAGACAAAAAGTGGATCAAATATTTTAAAATTTTGTATAAATTCAGAGAATTTAACCAAAGTCTGGTTACAGTACTCGGTTTTCAAAATTTCAACATTTTTTCAAAACCAGGGAAAAAAGATTAACATTTAAACAAAATTATTATGATAATATATACCGTGTATCAGTCTAAAAGTAATTTTAACCCGAACCGGAATGCAGTGTTTAACTGGAATATGCCCAGAATGGAAGACAAGTTTTGAAAACTTTTGCAAGTCTACGTCCAGCACTAAATTATGTTAATTTTGTTCAAAATAAGAACTTTGCCTCTTTAATAATTTGTCAAAATTGATATCTGTCAACACCTCTACAAATTTTAAATCGCCTTAAAAAATTCTGTGAAATTAATTTCCAAAATAATCTACATGTCTTTGTATATTTCGAAATATAAAAATTATTTTATAATTTATATATAATTTATTTATATTTATATATTTATTTTATATATTATTTATATAAAATAATCAGTTATGTATATTTGTGAAAAAACATTAGAAATAGGGCTATAAACATCCATAGAACATACATAAACTTAAAATTCAGGACTAAATTATTATTTCAGTTAGACATTAAGGTTTCAAATAAACCTAAAAAAATATAGCGTAATCAGGTATTTAGTGTTCACCGTATTCATTATAATGAAGAAAATAATAATGATTGCCTGCTATATAATTGTTATTTTACTAAAATAGTAGTAGTAACTTTCGTAATTTTGTTGTTAATTTTATACTTTTTAAGGGTAGGGTAGGGTACGTCATATCCTCCATTAATCGTGGTAATGACGGGAAAGGTCACGCCCGGAAAATAGAGAATTTCGAATAATAGACTTGGCATGTTTTTATCGGGCACTGTTCCATCGGAGAATGATGGGAGTACTTCACTGTATGGAAGTCATGTCTATGTACAGTAGACTACAGGTGGGTCTTCATTCAAAATTTAAATACTAATTTATACTCATAAACCTATCAATGTAACACTCTCTAACAGTTGACATAATGTAATGGACAGTGTATACAAATTGTATAACAGATGAAAGAATTTTATTTACATTGAGAAATATATTTCCCTATTTTTGATATTCCCTATTTTTTCCAGTTTTAAATTCACTTATTTCTTAAGTATTTTCTTAAAGTTTCAGTAAGTTTATACTGAAACATAACTAAAAGAAAAATGTAAAAATCAAATCGCCTTAATGTTTTGTGGAGATATAACCAACTGACAATATAAAAAAAGAAAAGCGATCGAAAATAAAGTCCATGTAAGGAACAATTTCTACTGCACGTTTACTACTTGTTTGAGAGATGCAGACAATGCAAGTCACTGATGCGAAAGAGTAATTTCGTTCTGTAGATAAATTGCAGTAGCAGATTCAGCATCCAATCTAGACAGAAATATAAATGGATTACCAGCATTAAGATTATTACAAACGTTACGTATTCGGCGATTCAGCTGCAAATGACATGGTTCCCTCGATACAATTCCAGTCTGTCATTAATGCAATATAAATGTTTTATTCAAATTGTTTTCTTCGTACAGCACTAAAAATTGATTAATCGTTTTTAGTGTGAGTACCCTGCAAAGCTTTTAACAAATAAATTATTCTGGCTGTCTGAGGTTTCATAAAGTTTTATTTTGCATTGGTAAGTTTGTATTTACTATTGGAATTAAAGTTAGTAAAATTGGAAATTACGTTTACAATTAATACATTATTTAACATTTAACCTTATTTTTCGTTCAAGATGTATTTTTCCTTAGTTCGAACATTTTTCGGGCATCAAATAGTTTGCCCATCCTCAGCTATCATAGTTTTTTGCCTTGTTGAATATTTTGTCCAGGGTAGTTGTGCTATGAATTCGTGCTGCCTTTTGGTTGTTTACATAGGTGTTGTTATGTATAAATACATCAACGTAGCTGGAAACCCACAGAGGGGAAATTTCCCCTCCACTGACAAACTTCCCGCTACTACGTGAGTACGCGTGTACTAGTTGGTACAGCCACCACTGCAAGCAGTGTTCGGAACGCTTTGTTTGTGCCAGTGTTTGTTTAAATTTAAATAATTTAAGAGCTGTTTTAAATATAAAAATTGCACACTCGTGCGCTCATAGCCCCCAGGTGGTAGCAAATATGACTTATATTTTTATGTCTTAAGAAAAATATCCACTGTCACTTTAAAAATAGAACCAAACAACGAAATGCAAATACTACTGGTAATTATGTGCTACTGTAAATTCTAAAGTTTGTAATGCAAATTATTTTCTATTTAATGTTTTTGGATCTAAAGAACAACATTTATAATCGTTAACGTACTACAAATTAAACACAGAACACTAACAAAGCATACCGAAAATTATTGTAAATTATTGTAAAAATATTGTAGGCCTATAAATATGCCGACATTATCAAATTAATCCATTCATCACCTCACCCCGCTTATGCAGTAAAATAGATCATTGGAACTACGTACTATAGAAGTAGGCCTACACAAGACAACAAAAATGAAAAATGGAATTATGTTTATACAAATTACCTTTCACGATTCCAAGGTCATCTTCAGGGCTCTTTTTCGTTTCATGTCAGTAGACGATCAGTAATATGCAGTCCTATGGTCACAAATAATTGCTAACTGTTCAAATATAAAATAATAAAATTTTTACTGTGCAAGTCATATAGTAATATGACTTTTTTTATAGTAATGTACTTTTTTGTAACAAAAAAATTTTCAACTAAGTTAACAGCTATGACAGCAGGTAAACCACACTTCACATTAAGTCTTCAATTCCTGATAGAGTTTCTTCACTGTCCGTGTCCATTTGACTACATCCGCTGGCGTCATCCTCATCTGTGTCACTGGTTTCCCCTCCAAGTTGAATGACGAAATTTTCAACAGCGTTTTCTATTTGTGGTTGAGATGTAACGTAGTCTTCTTCAACCTTTTTTACATGGTCACATTTTTTTGGCCAGGATTCTCTGGTGATTTCCCCGAATTTTTGTACTGTTAGCTGCTTCACGTCTTCAATTGTAAACGTTGTGTTGTTGGTTGCTACCCAGTTCTTCACCTCGGCCCAAATACGTTCTATTGGGTTGAGCTCCGGATGGTATGGAGGTAAGCGCAATACAGTGTGGCCGTGTTGTTGAAGGAGCGAATCAATTACATATTCTTTGATCCTTGGTTTATGTAACGAAATCAACTGCAGTAACTGTACCTTCAGCATCGAATCATCGAAAGGTATTCGGTTACTTCGAAGCCATTCTTGCATTTTACTTTTAGTTGAAGCGAAGGTTGGACACTTTTTTGACTGCACATTATGGTATGGTGCATTGTCAATGACAAGTACACTTTTTTCTGGCAGGTTTGGTATTAATTTTTCTGTCAACCACTTTTGGTAGTTTCCAAAGTTCATTGAACTGTGATAGTCTCCTGAACACAGACTTGATTTCCACATGATGAAGCAGTTTTCAATAAAATCCATCTCTCCTCCCGCATGAATTATTATAAGTCTTGCTCCTTTAGTGAGGGGTACAGCGACACCATCATTGTTATTGTCTGCCCACGATTTCTGGCTCACATGTGACGAGTGAATATAAGTCTCGTCCATGTAAACTACTGGTCACCCTTCTTCTCTGTATTTCCTAATGTTTTTTAAATATTCGTGTCTGTGGAAGGCTATGTGTTGTTGTTCAATAAGTACGTGTCTGTTCTTTCTCGTCTTTTTCCATTTAAAACCCAACTGTTTGATTACTGTCCTTAAACTTGTCTTCCCTCCATTAAACCCTATATCTTTCACTAATTTTGAATGTAATTTTGGTAGTGTAGGTAGACATTTTTCGACGAGGTAAAAGCCGTTGATCATTCGGCGTGTAACAGATTTATCAAAATCGTCCAAATCTGTCACAGGCTTTTCTCTCTTCCTTTTCTTATTTGGCGTTTCAAATAATGGCTGCCCTTCGCTCCTCTGCCTCTTCGCTTCCTGGTTTATTCTCGCTAGTGTCATCCGACTTACACCAACTGCAGCCGACATTCTTTCTTTAACTTTTTTACAGTCTATTAAAAACCCTCCATGATCTGCTTCCTTCTTCATAAACTCCATCACATTGTATATAACTTCGCGAGTTTGGCTTTTAAGCACCTTTCCCGACAACTTACTCATTGTTAAGCAATCACTAATAACAAAAATTAAAGATTAAAATGTATCGCGACGAAAAACAATACAAACAAATTAGTTTTAAATAACGTCACAGAAAGGTAAACAAACCTAATCACTAAGATAGCTATTAAAATACAAAACCACAGCACAGATTGCAAAACACAAAACACAACAGCAACTCCGTAACTTTTGGAATGCTTGCAGACTGTACGTGTAAACAACACCACACTTATAGTCACACTGTATGGTGGGAGACGCTCATTCATTGCGCATGCGCTAACCAGGCAACTTCCTAAATTGATGTGTGTATATATGTGTGAGTTATCCAGTTTTGTTTTTTGAGTGTTTCCAGTGTTTAACGTTTTAAAAATTCAGTCAAATTTTGTGTTGATTTGATGCTCTAAACATCTTCCAAGGAAGAAAAAATTACGTATTAAACAAAAAATGGTATTAAATGTTAAATAATATACATTTCAAGAAAAGAACTATAGCAAGAAGTGTTTCAATTAATACATTGTATGACAATAAACAACACGCAAACACTACTTATCGAAAATTTTCTGACCAAGTAAATTTGATTTTTTAAATTAATATGTAAATAAAATTTTAATCTCTTTCGGTAACTGACTTGTTTTTACATATATGGTATATCACTTTTATTATTTTTTTGTTATACCTTGTTATTTTTGTGCGTATTGGGCATTGATTCTCAGATATATATACGTCAGGAATATCATTTCATTAGACATGAGGGTTTAGACATCCTTATGATTGATTATAGATTGTCACATTATATTGTGACGTGGATAATGTTCTAAGAAAAGGACTGTTTATTAACGTGTACCAGAGAAATCTACACAATTTCTATCAACACTTCTGTGAAACAGTCGCATTTGTGTTACAATAATTCTCGAGCCACACACAGTGTACATGCAAGTAACAAAAGTCGTCGCATTAATAAATTTACAAGACCTTAATAAATGCAGTGAACACACCACACTAATAATATTTCTTAATTGTCTGTAACATTGAAACGCCCCCTTGGTCCCAGAATATTTTTTACCCCCATTTTCTTATCACCAAAAAATTTTTTTTTTTTTTCCGGGGAGGCGTAACTTAATATTTAAGACTAGGCATGTGGCTTAGATTGGAAATAAAATGTGCTGAGCCATAGTGACAGGTCTTGCAAGAAAACAGCTGATCAACAGTAACAAGATTTTATTTAAGTTTTTTTTTTCAAACAATAGTTTTACAATCATTTTGTCTAAGTTTTCTTAATACTTGACTTCCATTCAGCTCCCTCTTTAAATTCACATGATGGTTTAATTACACAAAATATGTCAAAGTAATTACAGTCACATGGTGGTTTAATTACACGAAATATGTCAAAGTATTTTCCGCAAATTTAATAATGGTATGCCAACCTACTGAATTTATTATTATTATTATTATTATAAACTTTTACTTCCTATATTTTACAACAGTTTGTATTGCATGAGTAATGCAGGAACCATTTATGAACACATGATAATTATAAGTGTCTGGAGCAGACGATCCATGATAATTATATAATACAATAATAATTGATAATTAATAAATAATGATTAATAATTAAATTCAAAGAACAAATACTCAAGTGTGCAGCAGTACTTTCATCTACCTGTTCCCCATCACTAGGATTAATCACATCAACAGAAAACAGTGATCACAGTAACCAAGGCTTAAGAATGTTACCTAAATATAAAACGGTAGAAAATAGTAGTTAAATAAAGAAAAATTAAAAGGAGTCGCCTTTTAAGTTGTGTTAAGTTAACTTACATTAAGTTAGGTGTTAAATTAGTTAAGTATAGGAATCTTTTGTATAATAATAAAAATTTGAAAAGTTAAACTGAACCAACAAAGTAACCAAATAAGAGAAAATTTAAATTTAGAAAAATCAGAAAACAAATAGAAACGTGCAGGATCACTGGTCATATGGCAGGCAGATGCGAGCACACTCCGAGTATTACATTTTCTTACGTTCTGAATATTGTAAAAAAAGTTTTAACTGTTTTCTCTTTCACAGGAATAGAATTAAATATTTAAATAATACAAAGGTAATCCATGACTCTATACAAATCAAAGCACAAATACTTATAAGTTACTTATAACCCAGTCAGTAATGTCCACACTTTAACATGTCTTCACAAAACATGTTCAGTAATGTTAAACCTGAGTCTAATATCTAGGCATAGATTATAGCGTGTGTGTTGCCCGATAACTTGCGGAGCACTTCGAGTGTGAAGTTTATTAAATAATGGAAATTTCCCACCTGATCTTTTGGAGGGCACTAAAAACGTTCCTGCATTTTCGTGGTGTGCGAAGGACGATGTCGGATGGCGTGACGGCGTTGGGGTGTCTTACGCAGGCTCTGCAGATGGGCGAAGATGTAGCGTGCCCATCACCTGGACCCCTTTCCCCTCGACTAAGCGGAGAAACCTGAAGCCCTTTAAGAAAATTTATCTAGTCATAGTGGTGTCACAATTTACGCCGTCACAATCCAGCCGCACCAAGGTTGAACGAAAAAAAGAGAGCGATGCACGGCTCGGCGCTAACTTATAGAAACTCAGACATTGCCGACTAAATTACATTGACAAGCGAAAGCCACAGCCTGCCAAAAGACGTCACCACTCAAGGTCGCAGCGAATAACTTGCATCTCGATATCAACGCGGGCATCGTAACAATCAGCGATAGTGCGCCGAACGGACGGAAAATAAAATAAAAGTGGCCGTGGTGTTTACCGTTCAATATAACCACGGCACAACATTAATGTCTAAGTGACCACCTTTATCGGTCTTCCTTGTATTTTATTGTCTAGTTGCCTTCAGGCTAAAGAAGGTTATAATAATGCTAGAAGTACTTACTATGATTTTGAGATTTACTGGGTTTTTGAATGTGAAAGACAACACCAAAATATTCTGTCTTTTGGTGATTATGTTACCAGCGTAGCGCAGCTTACTTATGTCATCAGTTGCACACTGCTGTTTAAAAGTACATCTGATCCTATTAAGCACCTTCATAACAATTACCTAATCTGTTTCAAAAATAACTTAACACTATTGTAGTCAAAATATAACGTTTATTTATAACCATAAGATTATCTCTGCCTAACTGCATATTTGGGTTGGAGCTCGACATATTTTTTTTCGTTAATAACTTACACTGATGTATAAAAATTTTCCTAATGATGAAGCTAGATGAAATGTTATTCCGACTTCTAGTTGCGAGCAATAGCTGCGATCACATCTTATTATCAAAAGCTTAATAACAATGAGGCCAATATGTAGCGTATTATAGTTATTTTATGAACGTTTAATATTTCACTCGCGTAACACAAGTTCCTTGGATTCTTACTCCCCTGATAAGTGCTTTGGTTGAACATACGTTTCTGAAGGCTCACTAATAATTATAACAGTAATATATTTTATTATATATTATAATATATATTATATATATATTTTAATATATATTATAATATAACAATAAGTGTAGACGTATTGAGCTGGCTTGTCAAATGTAGCGTGGTATTATAATTGTTGATATAGTAGGGCCTTTAGCCGCACAGAAAAATACATCCAATATACGATTAAATCAATGGAATAGAATAATTCATTTATTAAAACCATTCAAACATTAGAATGTGTGTACATAAAATAATATAAACCACCTAGTCCTGTCTAATCGCGACTATGGAGTAAAACGTCCACTCCTACTGCATAACTTGTGGAATACTGCAACTTATGACTCTACGGTGAATACAGACCCAAAATGAATAATTAACGTAAACAGTTTTAAACAATCATTTCATAATCGTTTTCTGTCAATTTCTACGGAAGACACAGAGTGACGTAGGAGACTGTAAAACGACTTTAAATGTGATGTAGCTATTTGTCAACTACAACGAAATCTGATGAATAGATACAAATGATAATTTTAAATAAACAAGTTAATAAATTTATGTTATTTTATATATTATAAATATATAATTTTATTAATCTATGTAAATAACTGTATTTTATAAGTGGGTTAAACATTAACACATTTAAGACATACGAAACATGACTTTAAATGTTAAATGACAAAAGTTTCAATGATAAGTAGAATTGTTAATCTAGGGGATTCGTGTATATATACAAGTTTCATTAATTGAGGACTTAGTATTGAAATCACTAATTAGTTATCAAGGGATTTAGGCCTCTCAACATAGGAACCCAAATATGTCATTTACTAATGAATACGGTTTAAGGAATTAGTAATTTATGGTCTGTGGGAATATACAGCCACACGTTCAACAGAGTGTAATACATATTATTGTAGTAAGTAAAGACACATATAGTATCGTATGCATTGTATTTCTGAGTATTAGGATATTACTAGCCCTGTAAATATTGGTATCTATAGAAACATTTATTTTAATATAAAGTTAACTCATATTTTATATTTTCAATATAAAAATAATTACAGATGTACTCATATAATAACACACAATAGGTTATGTATAATAATATATATAATAATACATAATGGATTTTCGAATTTGATGACGTCTGATTACAATTATATAAGAATCTTTATAAAGATAATATTAAAAAGATTTTTATTACATCCTTCCCATGAGTAATATATTTTTTAAATTACTTTTATAAAATATGGTAACTTTATGTCTTTATTCCCAATTTCATCTTTCTATTAAATAGGCTACCGTCTTTTTAAAACCTTTTCCTTCTTTATTTAGTACCTCTAGGATTCTATATTTAATTTATTCTCTGTGTTTTTGCTTTAACAATCTTGTATTTTAGAGACAATTGCGTATGAAAAGTAAACGAATAAACAAGCAATTTACTAACGTAGGCTTTATTACAAGACATGTAATCTTGGACATTTTTAATATGATGTTAATGGAACATGTGCCCCACAATAGCATTATTATTTTAGTGACTTTATTTATTAGCGAACATAATACACGTTCAGTAAACAAACCTGCTGTCTATTTTACAGTCCAATGTAACGTATAACTAAATGTAATGATTGGGTGTTCCATCCAGCGATGTCACCTCGTGGTCCTCACAGTTGGATTACCAAAGTAACGGGTCAGGAAGGTCATCAAGTCTTGCACGGTTTCCTGTACCTCTTTCCTTTCGTGGCTGACTCACTGATGTATAGCATATGGAAACCTATATGTAAAGTGTGGTTGGAAACATACCACTTTATGATGACTCAAGTCAGACGCAGCTCAAAGTCCAGTTCCGTAAGGTCGTATGGGCTTGAGATCAGTTTTGTAAATAAGTAGTTTATTGTCCACAGACAAATAGGATTTTCCATCCATCAGCCAGCTAATTTCTTTAAATATTAGCTGTAATTGATTTATTTTCTGTTTTTTGTCCAGGTCAGTTTAAAGTGTAAGTGAAGGCCTACATATCTGTGATCCTGTACGTTGACATGGTTGAGATGGACGGCATTATTATGAAATAAATTTTGGGAAAACTACATACATTCAAACATAAAGCTCAAAAGTAGTATAAAGGGTAACATATGTAGACCGATTAAGACAAATTTTTAAAAAAGTTGGACACTGAACATATTCATAAGTGTTCACAAAATCCTTACAACATCACAACGAATGTAAGCCACTACTAAACCCCTTCATCGTAACTGTAACTCTAACTGTAACCAAACTGTAACAACTGTACCAAGCAATTGGACAAAACAAATCAATTAGAGCTAGGATTTCATGAAATCGGCTCTTCAACTATGTAACAACCAAAAATTAAAAAATTTTTAGTATGATCGAAAAGACGTTACATACAGCTAGACACCCCTACACAGGCCACGAGCAATAAATAAAGAACAGTGTAACGAAGTGTCAAGTGAACGTTTGCTTCAGACAATACGAATACGCTTCACATAACTTTACAATGGGGAATAAGGTTGGCCGTGACAGACTCGACTCAACCGAGATTTACAGCCTGCAACATGCAAGATAAAAAGAAACTATGTCAAGTACCAATTTAGAGAGAAACTGTGGCGGACACACTGCCGGGTTAATTTGAAGTGTACCAGCAGTAAGAAAGGGCGTAAGTACACAATGGCATTTACCCTGTATGAGAACTGACATCGATATCTAAAGAATAGAATCGAACTTGTGCACAGCGGGGGAACGTCTTACTGGCGACAACTGATATTTACGACAGGGAGAAGGAGTGCCGTTTTGGAAACGACGACACGCTGCGTCAGGATAGCGGTCAGAAAAAGTGTCAAGGATAGTGAAACAATAATGAAATACGACACATTGTTCGCGTGAGAACTGCAGCAGGGTCCGGAGTACGCTTAGACAAAGACCTGATCGACAACCGAGAAATTGCTCCTGTTCCAGGAAAAGAGTACGGAGGCTTTCGACGCGAACTTGTGGGGAGACAGGATACCCAATCACAACCCAGCGTCTACCCAGAGAACAGGTGGAGAGGACCGTCGTCATCATGGCAACGGGAACGTCGGCGAATGAGAAGTGAAGAACGATAGTCTGGCATAAGGGTAGGAGATCTTCTGTCCTATCATGTTCGATCTGAGGCGTGTCTTCCAGAAGATTGCATTGTGGTAAACGATGCTTGATAAAAAACTGTTTGCAGGGCACGCGGGAGGTCAGTCAGTCGGTCAGTCTACTTATAATTTTCGGCAGTCTTCATACATTTTCCGTCAGTCTTAATACATTTTCGACAGTCATATACTTTAACAGTCTTCACGGAACTAAATCTTCTAAGTCTTGATACAGTTCGATTAACATACGGACAGCAGTGGGACTTTGAAACTCTGCTATGCGGTATATAATTAAGTGACTTAGACATTTCGATATTGGCGTGTATCCAGTAATAGTGTACCTACAGCGACTAAATCATGCGACATACGCCAGTGCTTAATAACTCTAGAGTTCTTTATTATACTCAAGTTCAGAACTGAACTAACCAATCGCAGTTTCATCAATAACCGACGCGCAGAACTATTGTTAATGTATTACCGGACAACGAAATCGTAACGTTGTACAGTGCGGCGAAGCGATACAATATAATTTGGAACAATTACACCACGGTATCAAAGACACTATACATTAATGTACACACAAGAAGTTCAACAATAGACAGACAGATATATACACCATAGTTAATGATGAACTTACCCACACGACACATGATTTCATAAACTCGAACAGTAACAGCCGAATCAACAGAAAACACACACAGCGCGAGTGAATCTGTTCCGCGTGTGTTGAGTGTTAGTGACATCACAGCTACGCAGCTTCCCACATATGGACCACCAACGAGAAGGAGTTACTCCGATGGAAATATCGGATAAATCGCTTTACAAGTAATCTTTATGCTATTCTTATCATAAGAACTCTACTGACCTGTCTCTTTTCGAGAAACACCCCTTGAGTATTTAAATTAAATATGATAAATATAATTAACGCTATTCATCTGAGGCAGCAATGAACGCATTAGTATAAGATTTATTGTTTGACTATTTGTGTTTTCTATATATCGATTCTATTATATATGTATGTGTTTGTTTTCCAGCAAACAACGTATTGGATTCGCATTGTAATTTGATATATATACATGTGTTCTTTTATGTTCTTTTTATGAATGTATTTACAGAGAATCATCCATATTTTATATATTGAAGTCTCTTTATTTGATGATATGATGTTAATAAATAAGTGTTTATTTTATCCAGAATATATGCGTTCATTATTGTCAAAGTTACCTCAGAACAAGAAAGTAATGGCACTTGAATGATTTATAGTAGTTTTATTAATTTATACAATAATTAGAGTCTCCATGCAGTAATTATGCTAACATAAAAGAACTAACGTGTCACTTAGCTTCAATCAGTTGATATGAGTAACCTAATTGAGTGATTACACGATCTCATTTTGCAAATTAGTACAATTAAATAATTAATTATTGTTGGCATAATTAATCCCCAAGCATTAGTCTTTGTATTTGGCTGCCCAACGCGTGGCATATCTTTGTATTTGGCTCCCAAAGAACGTGGGGCTCGGTAATCACAGATTTGTTAAATCACGGTTAGCATAATAAATAACTCCTTATATCTTTGTATTTGGCGCTCCAGAACACGGGGCGTAATAGGGATCAACTCCTCATCTTTGTATTTGGCGCCCAACGTGGGGCTCGGTAATCACAGATTAGTTAAATCACGGTTAGCATAATAAATAACTCCTTATATCTTTGTATTTGGCGCTCCAGAACACGGGGCGTAATAGGGATCAACTCCTTATCTTTGTAACTACTATCAATTAGCTAACCAACGTAACTATCCCAAGCAAATAAGCGGCTGAAGATGGACATTCAAATCGGTGTTTAAGTATGACTCAGATAGTGTATCATTACAGTATATCATAATTAGTGTTTAACTTGGTGACTTGGTGACATATTTCACTGTTCGCATTGTTCGTCAAATTTCATACCCTCCTTTTTAGATTACATCAATTAAAGTTAAAACAATATTTAGAAATTTTAAATAGATATGTGCGTGTAACCCTTAAATTATAATGCACATGAAAAAAGGTTAAAAAACTAGTAAGTACAGACTATTATGTAAAGGCTGATGGCAAATTCCATATATTGCAGAATAAAAACGTTTGTTATATTGTGTACTGACAACTTTATGTTACAAAAAAAAAAAACACAAATTAAATGCTTTCATTTTATTCTGTCAGAATTAAACCATGTTTCTGCGTTAAAATGTGTCGAGAGCAGTAACCATCTGTGTACATCTGCTGACAGTGATTCATTGATTGGCCAACAGTGTATACCCTCAATTCAACCAAAATGACGACGCGTTTGCATGTTGATCACATAAACACTCAGTTTCATTTATTCTCTTTGTTGACATTAAACAAAGTAAGCTCAGTGAATTTTAAACATTTTATTGGTCGTAACTGTTTTTTTTTTTTTTAATAATGTTTGGAAAGTTTATTTACAAGTCGTGAAGTGTGTGATAACTCCACACGTCCATAAACAATTATTGTTTTCCTACCTCCAGTAAACACAAATGTTCCCAATTAGTACATGTACACAAACAGTCGCCACAGTAATTAAGGTACACAAAATTAAATAGTGATTATAATTCATACAAGGCTATATTGACATTGGAAATGTGCCACATCTGTAGAAAATAACGCTTGAAAATGTTAATTGCAATTCTAATTTTAGCAAAATAAATTTGTTGTAAAATGTGTTGCACTCATATATAAAATATATTTGCACTTGAACTAGCCGTTTTATTTAGGGAACTAAACCTTGAAATATTATAAAAGTATTTTTAATTAAAGAAGTGATTTTTAAATAACTAGAACGTAGAAAGAGAGTTTATAATGAATGTATTCCTTTTTTTCACAAGACAATAATATTTTCAACATACTAATATCTTTGTTTCATTAGAACCATTCAAATATTGGAGCTGCCATGTGTATGAGACTGTTTCTACCACTTTACTGACAGCGATGAACAACAGAAAGCGTATCATTAGATATCAAATACTAAGACAAAAACGATGGCCTTCCTAGGGAAGAACCTTGTAAGAGCAAAAATGTAACTGATAATAGTGTTTTGGAGCAGGTATCGCATTTTATTATTTGATGTCATATCTCATATAGGAAGGACAACAATATCGTGAATAAATTTAGTTATACCTGTGAAACAATAAGACGACTATTGAAGATTAAAACGCAGAGGGAGACACAGCTAAAGTTCTATACGGTCGTGGCTGTGCCGACTTTAATGTATGGATCTGAAACATGTACTCTCCTACAAAAAGATATTTCAAAAATACAGGCCTGGGAAATGAAAATTTTAAGAGCTGTTAAGGGATGCAATGTTTAAGAGATCATCTACGGAACGACGACGTAAGGAAATACCTGAAGTTACAGTCGGTTCTGGATAGAATAATGTAATACAGGCAGAATTGGAAGTCCCATGTGGAACGCATTGTAGACAGCGTATTCCTAAACAAGCCTATACAAGCGTTTGAATATAGTCCAGTGGGAACGAGAGATCGTGAAGACCCTGAAAAAAATGGTCAGAGACTCTGTGAGGTCGGAACGGGCTGTAACCCAAGCCATGTAGTGAAGAAGAAGATAAATAGTTCGTGGTTATTGGACTCTATTTCCTGAAACGATTATACTCATTTGTAATAAAGCTCTGTTTAATAATCCTTTACTGTCCAACGAGCAACTTTATTAATAAGAAAGAGAGAGGGAAGAAAAAGATAGAGCACTAGAAAGTCTATTCTTAAATGGAAATAAACAACTGAAGTTAATTAAACGTTGTGTTAACAGATTTATTACAGACACAGAAACGGCCAGTTCGCTGTCGGTTAGTTTTGAACCGATATGAACATCACGCCAACTGAACTCAATTATCCTGTTAGTTTACACTTACTGAACAAAAAGCCATAATTCTGAAGTATTAAGAAGACACACTTTCAACATTAGTGTCTTCTTATATAAAATAATATCGATTATTAAAAAAAAACCTGTTCAAACAACAGTCAGAAAGCGACATTCTGAGATCTGTAAACAATGCTTCATTGTTATAAACTTGTAATATTTGATTACTTTGGGCGTACACAAATTTACATAGAAAAATGTAATGTTAAAGATACCTCATTGTCCTTGCAATTTTTATAGTTCAGTTATGGTACTTGATTTCCATCCCGTGAATAAGATACTACGTATCGTACTAGTCTACGATTGTGGAATGTTTTAGTAATTCTGCCACTGAACCGACAAAATGCAGATGTTATTTTATGTATTTCAATTAATTCACCGGCTCATACACCCTATGAAAATTAAAAGTAAATAATTTTTTCAATATAGGACTTCAAAGGTGATTAGTAGTTAATGTCTGTCCATGATTAAGTATGTGCGCCTAGTATACTTTTGACGTAAATTGTTTTAATTCTAGAAGTTATATTACAGCTCATTTTAAAGTAATAATTTTTGCCAACTTCAAACCCGTACGATGTAGAAAATCGTCTAGACTGCCATTAGGAAAGTATAATGCATGACACGAATGCAAAATAAATACCACACAGCGATCTTAGGGCGCAGAACCATTTCTAAACGTGCAGGGAAATGTGCAACGATTAGTTTAGTTAAGCAAACAATGGTGATGAGATTCTGAGTAGAGGCTAGCAGCTAAGTAATTAAGGAAACTGAGAACTCTGCACAGAGTAAACATTATTATTAACGAACAAACTTATTATCTGTTGGATACAGTTTCACTTAATTGTAAAGATCAAGTAACTGGTTAGTTTAACAGTAGTCTTATTTGTCTGCGCAGTGATGCAAAGCAGGCAGTATTTGTATTTTGGCATTGTTGCAGAACATCATTGTTAATAGTTAAAACATACCAAACAATAAGTTTACCTAAATTTATTACTACTAATACCACTATTGTTTTTAAACCCTGAACAACAGGGTATCTTTCTGTACACTCTGTAAAATGATAGTAAGGTAGAATAATACGGTATAAGAATTAATTTTTGTACATCATGCATACAAATGCACGTTACCATGCATTTTTGTACGTTACCATACTTGTAAATATAATTTCAGGATCAGTATGTAAATGTAAACAATATGTCAAAGTATAGTTGGTAAGTAGCTGCTATTATTAATGGTATTTTTTCTCTCTCTAGTTTCACTAATGAATGAAAGTGTTGAGGAATAAAAGAAAAATACCTGACAATTTTAAAATACTATTAGCTGAACGAGTTCTTTACCACTGACACTTTTATCCACAAGTTTTACACAATAGGCTATAGACTTACCTATTACGACTACGTGTTTCAATGCTGCAAACCAGAGAAACGTATAAAGTGTGTAACACATAACTGTAATTCTGATAGTCACGTTTCCTTTGTTTTACCGCATTTATAAATATTTATTTGAAACTACTTTTGGTTTGATACTCCCCTTGAAACTCCGCCTCTATATAGAAAAATTGTTGAGGTTTATGATTCAGGTTTTTCAGTTACTACTAACCGTTACTGATTTACTGGTATACCAATAGGAAAATTTGTAGTTTAAACGATTCGATTAATCACAGTTTTGCACTCTACAGCAATCTTGGCTGTTGCATTCTCTGAATGAATATGAAATGTTCTCCTTCAACTCTCTTACTGTTATATTCACATTTGTGTTGTGATACTCTGATTCCATTTCTTTAAAATCTGACTGCTAAACGTTGTTAACTGCGATGACTAAACTGGGAGACCAAGACTCGGGAATCAGACTTTCAAGAATACGTGTTACATCCATGAACTTGTTCTACTATAAATAAGCGCCTGCAACTTACATCTACTGACTTAATCTTTTATACTAACAATTTTCCAAATTTCCATGCTAAACAGTAGAATTCCGACGGCTACAAGGGAGTCAGATATAAAAATACCATTGTTTTTGGTAGACCTGCAATAAGAATACACAAAGATATCATTTTTGTATTCTAGAACTACCTTCAGTTGTAAAAGAGAGAAACTGCTACCTACAAATAATATACTCCCATTTTTTGTGTATTTTCTGTTTTCTTTCTCTCTACCTATCACTCCTTTTCTCTGCCTCTCCTCATTTTTTCTTTCTCATTCTTCCTCTCTCTCTCTCTCTATTTCTTTATTTTCTATAACTTCACAAATTTCTCTTAGTCTCTACTCTTAGCTATGTTTCCTTACACTATCTACCAAGTTGTGATCAGTCTGTTACTGTTTTCTTCTTGTTCCTCGTTGTTGCTGAGACTTTCTCGTTTAACTATGTCCTTGTGCACAAACTTTAAATTAAGACATATTGAATAATATAGAAAGATAAAACTTATAATAATATGTGTACAGACTGTCTATTTTCACGTTTATCTCACAACTACTCAAATGGCTAAATCACTAGAATTTGGTTTGTAATTTTACATACAGATAAGCTAAACTCAAGTCAGTTATTCTTAGAAAACAAGGTAAAATATTGTGTTTACATCTTACAAAAGTAACTTGACAGTTCAGCTTATGCTAGAAGTCAGTAACACCTATGTATTTATTTTTTCTTACGCATATAGTTAATACGCCATTTTCGTATTAATAAGTGATTTTGAGGTTAAATTTATAAAATATTGTAATATTTAAAGTAGAGGGAAAGTGGTGATTCTACCCACGATGAGGGGGGTAGAGGACATGATTTATGGCTCTGACGTCACCGATTCATGTCGTCATTGGCTCTGACGTCACAGATTCATGACATCACAGATCCCTCTACCCCCCTCATCGTTGGCAGAATCACCACCGTGGTAGAGGGAATGCGACGAGGCGTTGACGGGTTCCGAAATTCGGCATTGAGCAAGGTGATGGGTACAGTTACACGAAAAGTTTGGGTTACTTGACGGTTCCCGAAATTTGGTGACGACACCGTGACAGGTCCTATTGGATATTAATTTGTACACAATAAATAAATTACGACCCCTCCCGGATTTGAACCCAGCACCTCCGGTACACCAAACCGGCGTGCATCCGCTACACTAAGGGGCCGTTGTCGCTTAACTGTAATTATTTCTGTACTTATACTTCTCGTCTCGTACTTGAGGTGGACGAGTGATATCTACTGTTGTCTAGCATAAAAGCATAAAAGCAAAATGTAAGTTTATTTATTATTAATAAATAAACATTATTTTACTTTTATTATTTTACCTCTCATCTCTCCCTAGCGGCCTGAGGCGAATGAGAGTCCGCTACGCTTTTTTTAACGTGGTTTCCCCATTTTACGAAGAGGAGATGTAAAACAGGCCTACTCCACGTTACCTAACACTGTACGCGTACAGTGGTAGACAAAACAAATATACACTGTGCAATGTTGTATGCGCGTGTGCATGTATGTGAGTGTGCGTGCATATATATTTTTTTATTTTTTTATTTCATTATTTAATAACAAAAAAGCAGCAGTATGATTATTACGGAGATGAGTTTTCATGTTTGTACACATCACCCGTCTGCTTGTTGTTTATGAGTATTTCTACCGCGACAGTGACGTACAAGCAGACTGAACACATACAAGCGGTCCATTCGCACCGAGGTAGGTTTACAGGTATCTCTACCGTGCCAGTGACCCGCTCGATGTACCCGACTACGTTTATGAGTATTTCTACCGCGACAGTGACGTAGTCAGGCTCAACCAATCATCACGCATGCTGGGTGTACTGTAAACAAACACTGCCAACTCATTCTCCGTCACGTAATCATGAATGATAAAATTTAATGCACCCATTCCACCAGTATGATTAACTAAATATAACTATGCATATATATTGTTTGTGTATAACTGTGCATTATAGTTAACATTCCACAGTGATAAATGACTGACAAGTGCATTCTATATGCCAGAAAATTTAATAGGTGAGATTTTAAATTCAATAAGGAAATCCTTCATAGAAATAAAATTTAAATATGTGAAGATTGTTGTTGTTGTTGCTACGAAGAAAATACAATTGGTTCCATCCTTCGACGGTTTCTCGTACCTAAAAGCAAGAAACTCATATCGCAGGTGACAAGTGATACATGATTGCACAACGTATAATTATAAGTTAAAATAATTTCGATTAACTTTATGCTTGAATTCATCGATAAAAGTTTTTGTTAGGTTTTGTTTTAAATAAATAAGATTCCAATTAACGTTGTTTTCGAATTCGCGAATAAATTCTTCGGTTAATTTTTGTGATAGCGAGATATAAAGCCAGTTAACACTGGCTTTGAACTCTCTTATGAACCCTTCGCTTAATGTTTGATATTTCGATATACAATCCCAATTGAGATTATTTTTATATTTCCGAATGAAATCCTCGCTTAATTTCTGGGAACATGAAATAGCATACCAATCAAGTTTATGTTGAAAATCAATAATAAACTCCTCGCTTAAATTTTGTTTTAATGAAATATACATCCAGGATACTTTATCTTGAAACTCTCTAATGAAGGGTTCTGACAACACTTGAAACAAAGAAACATCTTCCCAAATAACTTTATCTTTGAATTCTTTAATGAAGTTTTCTGTTAATAACTCAAATGATCTTGAAATACATTTCCACTCGTTGTTATTTAAACGTGCTAATCGTTGGCAAGCAAAATATCTGAAGTTTTTTGATACGTAATAGCAATTCACTAACTCTTTTAAGTGTAATTTTTTAAAAACGTTTAGAGCTATCGGATAATACGATGGTGATATTAACATTACCTGATTCCTTTTGTTGGACTGACACTTTCCCGTACCTACAAGTAAGACATATTAAGTATTAACCCACTAACAATTTTCGGATACCTGGCAGCGTTGTTGAATCCAGTCTGCGTAAAACAAAGCCTTACGCAGTGCACAATGAAACAAAGGAGTGGTGTCTGGTTGATGATGAGGGACAGGACATTGCACGGAGGGTTTAAAAGAGCTGGGAACTGCTGGTGCTTGGATGTTATCTAAATCAATAACTTCACCGTGGTACTGACGTAAAAACGTTGTCTTCTCTGAACCTTTTGTGTAGACGGTTGAGAAATCAGAACACGTTTGTGAAACGATGCGCACCAAATCCTTGTAAGGTACATTACCATCGTTCCACCGTATCCGATGATGGTGGTTCTCTATCCATGTGTTGATTTTTTGAATTTTTGGGTGCAAATGAAGGCGGTCGTATGGTGGTGCAAATAATACAATGACGTACCTTCGAGTAGTTATGTCAACTGCCACGAATTCTTTTATCAGGTATACGTTATTTACACCGCGAAACGCTTGAAACTCGACAACGCACGCCTTTGAGTTCATAGCGAAGTGTCCGTATCGTTCACGTAATTTTGTATTTCTACATTTTCCCCCACCTGTCCGCGCATAACCATTTCATCGTACAGACGATCAAACGTAAGCTGATGATCATGGCGAGAGGCTTCATCGCGAAAAAAAGATGGAAAAAAGAATGAGGGTGGTACATAACATTTCTTGGTTAGTACCTGATGAATGTATGATTTAAAATGTTCTTGATCATAAAAAAGGCGAACGAAATATTTGGTTAGTAACGTGTGTAAGGTACCAAACCGTGTCCACTCGACTTCGGTAAAAACGAATTTTTCGTCACCACCATCTTTTATTCGTACAAACGTTTGTCCAAAGTTACACATTTTCATTACACTCTTTTTATTTTTACGTTCTTCGTTTTCTTCGCACAATAACATAGATGACACCGTGTTGTGTTTGTAGAAGATCAACAGGTAATTCCATTCGGAAAAATCGAGTAATATTTGTTTTTTGTTATTTCTGAAGAGAACACCCGCTTCATAATTCAATTCATTAAACAGACCAACGGTTATGTACTTGCTGTAGTTAATAGAGTACGTAAGCGATAAATATACATGATCGTATTTATACTCACAGCTGCTGCTCGCGTCACCTTCCATCGTGCAAATAGACTGAGACTCGTTTAGCGATGCGCGCATGAGAAGACTTGATTTCATGATGTGGTGGGGAGAACTGGTTTTCATGACAAACGATGAACAGTATTCGACAACGCTGTGTACTGTACTATCCTATCGTGAATAATCAAAGCGTAAGCGGTGGTTTTATCCGGAAAATTTTTACTGGACTCAAATTCTAAACGCACATCAACGGGGGACGACTTGATTGGTTGTTCTTGTCTGGAACAATCGATGACAAACAACGGTGCTTTCGTTATAAATTCCTTAGGTGACAAAAGAGGGGTTCTTTTGCTACGGTCGTAGAATGACGTTTGGAAACGTGTATACATGTCGTAGAACAGTGCGTAACGTTCTTTATCGATGTCCTGGTTCAGGTTATCGTACGGATAGTATTTATCGTTCAGAAAGAGCCTAATATTTGTTAAATTACAGTGATCAAATTCGGACGCATTTTTCGCTATATTGTTCTTTCTGTCCGTCTGAAATATCAGTATTACGTACCGAGGTTTTTCCAACTGTGACGATGTCTTCATGGTCCACGATTGACGATTTGTTGTCGGTAGAACGGGATACTCGTGCAATTCCCAACTGCGGAACGGCATCACCAGTTCATGGTCCTCCTCGATGTGCTCCAATATCGGTAGTCGGTACTTGTTTGACACGCGTACATAGGGCATCTTCCAGTGTACTTTGTTTAGTACGAGATTACCGTTAGCAGTTGCACCCGACTCTTTTAGCACCATCGCGTTCTGATCGGTAGACGTACGCAACAGAATCAATTCTTGCTTAACGTTCAGCATGATGCGTGTGTAGTCTTCGCTGAAACCGAGTAACATTTTCAACGGAAGACAAAACGTAAAATCACCGGTACTCTCATGTACTGTCAACGACTCGTCGGTTGTTGCCGCCCATCCTGCACTGATTAGATACTTTCTTTCGTGGTCGTTGCTCGAGAGTAACAATTTCACGGTGCTCGTGATTCCAACGTTTTTCGTACGATCCACCTCTACACCGCACACTTCGTATCGGATCTCCTCGAACATGAAAGCCATTGCGTTGTTGATTAATTTCACGTTCAACGCTGTGTCGGTAGCGTTAACCTTGGTCAATGTTCCTTCGATGTACAGAAAACTCTCCGCCGGTAAAGTGAAAACATCCTGTTGTTGAATGGGTATACGTATTTCATCGTTGTTGCCGTATCGGGTGGAAGCATACGGCGCGTGCGTACGATACTCGAACTCAACGATTCTGTTATCGAAAACCGCTCCTCGTTCGATAGCTAAAATTTCACCTGGCATTATGTTAATCGTATAATTTGAATCCCTGTGAAAGCAAGAAACGCTTGTTCCTTGATGTCAATCGCTTCAACGTTGAACACCGACTACCACGTTTCTTTCGTACACACTCCCTTTTTACAGGTAACGTCTGTCCGAAATACAATCCCATATTTTCAGATGCAGTCGTATCGTGATAACTTCACCGCGAAAATCGACTAAATCCCCGTCCTGATCGACGAGAGACAATATGATGTTGTCAACGCGTTGTACGTTTACCGGTAAGTATATTACGTTTGTCGGTGTTTCAACTATTTTGAAACCTGGTGCCACGGTCGGATAAAACGAATGCAACGTGTGCTGGTCCTGGCCGTCCTTGTACGCACCCTGTACGATATTACTCCGTACGTGAACGGTGTTAACTTTGATTATGTCGACGGGTACGTTCGACTCGTGTGTTTTATACGCTTCCAGCTGCTGATTCTCCTTGAATCCTAACATACTTGCAATGGTATTCGGTGTATGCGAAAAGTCGATGACATGCTTACAGTAAATTTCACACTTTAATGTGTTGTTGTTTGGACGTAAACTGATTGTTCTCTCGCCTAACTGTTTCTGCAGATACGTTTCGATATCACTGATTTCGTAGGTACCGGTAGGCAACTTGATGACGGACCACTGATCCTTGGAAATTTTTACTGGAAATTCATTATTCTTTCCTTCAGTAACGTTTGGTATTGAATTATATGATGTAAAATCCAATAGACCAACGTACCATTCACCGTATAACTCGAGAGGTGGGAAAAAGTTACACACGAGATTCGCAGCGTCGGTACCCGTCACGGTGACCGTTAGCGACGACATGCTGAAGTTTACTGATCAGAAGACGATAAAAAGTCTAAACATAAATGACCGCAGATGACCGTGTTAGGAGGTTGCTTCCGTTCGTAGTTGTAACGAACGTCGGCTGTATCACCAAAATATTGCATCAGCTCGAGAGGTGGACGTAAATTACCGAACCCGTCAAAATAGTGTACTCGATTTCCACGCTTCTTGTAACATACCCAGTGGGTTCCCGGTCCGCTCTCGTCGTCCAAATTTACGATGACGCTTTCGTTCTTCCACGGCGTTGTATCCGGTAATGCGTTACGCATGTAAACACCTCTAAAATACAGTATGTTTAGCTTTTTTGCGTATACACGTAATTCATCTTCGGACAACGGGCGGAGCGGTATGTGAATTAGTTTTTTCGGTACGGACGTAGATACAATCCGGACGCAGTTCTCTTCTTTTTCCTAGCGGTTCGGACAGTTCTCTTCCTCCTCTTCTTCATCCCACCACCACGACCACGACTACTCACATTCTTTTTATTTTTACGACGTCGGCCGCTTCCTATTGCTGATTTTGCTTTCATGGCCGCTGCAACTGCTGTCGCATAGGCTCGTTCGCTGATACCCGAATCCGAAGCCTTTACCCGTCCCCACGCTTTTTCCGCGAGTTTACGATCTGCAATACGTCTACTTTCGTTGTCTTTGTATTGAGCGTAAGCGATGTCGTGTTCGCGACAGGCTTCGTCTAGTTGATTGATTCCACGATCACCACGCGCTAATCTTTCTTCGAGTTTCGTGCCCGGTCCACAGAATCTGTAACCCGGCAGATGTAATTCGACAGGTAGTGCGTCCACCGCTCGATTGATAACTGACGAAACAACGGACGGTACAACGTTTTTAAACACGTTTCCGACGCCCCTCCCCTTTTTCCTCTTAACGTTGTTGTACATCGTAAACCGATCTCCAGTCTTTCTCTTCTGTGTTTTTATCGTATTCATCTATTAACCTTTTTATTTCCTTCGTGTCGAGTGTCCACTTGTCTTCTGAACTACGTGGCTTAGACAATTTCAATAAGTAGTTGTCCAGTTGATACTGAAATGTTTTAACGACTTTATACATCTCGCTTCTTACGTATCGTCTCACGTCATTTAATTGTTGTAAGTTAACAGCATCGCTCTCCGCAAAACCATCCGCTACGTCTGTTATTCTCTTTTCCGCTGCTTTGAAAACACCATCTTCGCCCAAGCTAACGGTGTTCTGCAACATGTATTTTACGTTAACCGCGTCATCTGCAAAAATCGGTGAACTCACTCCCGACAACCAGCTCTGTCCAAACAAATAGCTGTTCGATTCTTTTTTAATGACGTTCGAGTCAACGTAGTTTTTGTTGACCGCATCGGTCGCTTGTTCCGGACTTCGAACGTTGATTACCCATCGATCTCGTGCATCGATGACCTCACCTCTCTCTTGACTCGAGTGTTGTATACAGTTGTCATCAACGTAATATTTGTTGACTACGTCTTTAACGTCTACAGGAGTATCAACATTTTTCAATCTACACCCTTTAACGTCCACGCTTTTACGATCATCATCGAGTAGCAGACAATGTGTTTGCATATAAGTCAAGGATACAGCATCCTTTGCTGCATCCGGTTCGTTCAGATTGCGGATCTTTTTGTTTTCAACATCTATATGCCCATCATTCGTAATCTTAAATCCTACAGTATCGCGTAATTGTCTTTTTGTTTCTCGTCGCACGCTCACGGCGCTTTGATGTCTCCCGAACTTGTCCACAACCATTGTACGACTGCACGCTACAAATGATGTGCTAACCGTTTTAAGTAACGACACTGCGGTGACCATCGCGTGTGTAACACAATCGGATCGTCACCCTCTTTCCAACGAAAGATTCCTATACCGCAAAATGAACATCGAACCCTGTCAATTTTATTTGTGTAATGAAAGCCTGCGGCAACCATAGCGGTCGGACTGATGAAATGCACAGGCCATGATGTAAAGGTTTTCAGTCTCTCGTTTTCGATTTCAAAGTCAGGTGTCAAATCTAATCCGCACATGTCGACAGTGTTGACAACAATGAGTTGTTACACCGACGTTCATAAAATTTATACGATAATGTTGGCTTCACGTAATTCCTCTACTACTGAGATGATTTCGTTGTCGTGTCCGGTGTGACCGGCGCGTTTTGAACTTACCAGCAGTCTCAACCGTTCAACCAGTTCGTTTGGATCGTTCCAGTGTACGTAATCGATACCACGTCCGCTGCGCGGAGGGAACAATCGGGCGATTACCTCTCTGTACTTTACACCTTTGTTTGTATTTACTTTAGTACCGGGTAAATAATAATGTTTATAAGCGTTAGTGTCCGACAGTATAGACTTATACGCTGCTAAATCGTTTTCATCGTAGACGTTCTTGTCGGGTTCTTTCATAAACATAAGTTCGTAGAGACCCGGTGTGCCCCTGTATCGTTTTCCAGCTATGTAGAAGCTGTCGTCTTGATTGATCTCCAACACCGAATTGCCCACCATCCATTTGTCTTCAACGTTGCGTACACCGTACGTATGATCCATCTTTTTTTCTCTATCGTCGGATAACGCGAGTAGTAAGTATTTCCTCGCGAGCGGACCTTCGACAGACTGTTCAACGTATTCTTGTGCTTCTTGTCGACCTTCGGGTGTTGCTAAAAACTCTTCAAGGGTCACGTTCGGTGTTTCGACATCAGGCGTTTGTGCCAACACTTCCGTTCTGAGGAAACGTGGTTGCGACGGTGTTCTCGTCTCCACAGCTGTCTTCGTATCTTCATCTTCAACTTTAATTTTATCACTGGTGTCTTTCAACTTTTCAGAAATCTGGGTTAGCGGTTCCAAAAGAGGTTTGTACGTTCTGGTTAATAGTTCATCGCTCTCTCTGAGGTCACGTTTCAACATCCGATACTTTTGTCTTATGTTGTCGCTAATTGCATCGATTTCTTGTGTCAATTGCTTGTCATCCATCTTGACACTGGTGACTTTTTCTCACAGACTATCCTATTTATGTATAAAACGATCGAAACCCACTCTGTATCTACCCGCGTTTATCGGTGAGTCCTTGCTGATGACTAAGAATCCGTAACTATCCTTCCACGCTTCGGCGCACATCGCTTTGAACTCATCGTATTTCATGTCTGTGTTAACGTGATCGTTATAAACGTGACGCAAATTGAGATCATCTTGTCTGAACAAAACCATGATATTGGCATTATCACGCACCAGTTGCTTCGGTACCAGACTGTACGTCTGGCAAAGGTACAAACTGTCCACACCGCTATGCCGTCCCATAGCGAAATATTTTCGTATGTTATTCTGTCGTTCGCATACTACATCATCGAACAACATGATAGAATTAGGTGTGATTTCGTGCGGAGGCGGTACTTCATCGTTTTCACTGTATGTGAAGTACAACATCCCTTCGTCAGCGAGAGCATTAAAAACGTCTTCTAACATACGGTATTTTGGTTGAAACAACGATTTGGAAAACACGTACAGGTTTTGAAATCGCAGTCCGTTTGGATCGAATAACATGTTAAAGGCTACGTTTGATTTTCCGCTGTTTGTTGTTCCGCACACGATACATCGAACTGTGTTCGGAAACAATGGACCGTGTTTATTATAAGTGACTTCGGTTTTATACTTAGTAGAGTCTACATTCTTAACGTTTAACTTTATCGATTGTTGTACAATCTTCATCTTAACTCGTTTACGTTCGGTAAAATACTGTGGTAATGTTATTATATCAGATCTTTTTTATGTATCCACGAATCGTGTTTACCGTCAAAGCCGAGCCAGCGCACTCGCACGTGATCACCTTTACGTCGTAATATTTTCTCAACGAGATAGACGTCGCCCACGCTGGTTTTACTCAGTTCTTGCTCGTAGAAACCGCCTTCCAACACTTCACCCGTGTGATCTTTCAACGAGTACGTAACCGGTACGGTCGGTTGAACTCTGTGCACGGTGTATATCTCGTTCGTCCAGTTTGGTGTGTAACCTTTAGCGAATATGATTTTATATTTACTAACACGTACACGATCACCTGCTTTAAACCTATGCTTCTTACTCACTTTCCGCGGTGCGGTATTTCTTTTTATTCTTTTCAACACTAGTCGTTCGTTACTCTCGTCTACTTGACACGGCTTCATACCTATCGTTCTGTGCACGCTGCTGTTGTATTCCTCCACCAGCTCGGGCAACAGAGTCAACCACCGATAATGTCCTTGCTCGCTGAACGCACGGTACATGTTTGTTTTCAACGTACGATTAAATCGTTCCACGATGGATGCTTTCTTCTCGCTATACGATGAATAGTGTTTAACGTTGAATCTCTTTAGTAAAGCTTGTACTGCACTGTTAAAGTACTCTTTCCCGTTATCCGTTTGCAGGTATTTCATTTTATTTTTTACAATTATTGGTTCGAGAGCGTGCGCTACTTCAACACCCGATTTAGTTTTTAAGGGAATCGCATATGCATACTTGCTAAATGCGTTAATTACCGTCATTAGATATTTGTACCCCTTGTTCAACTTGGCATGCGGTATCATTTCCACCAGATCCGCTTGGTACAGATCGTGTAACCCCTTCACCTCCACAGCACGTCTGGGAAAGTTTCTTCTCACCGGTCTGTGCAATTCCTTTGCAATAGTTTTGCGTACGTTCTCCATATCGCCACCCAAAACGCGAATCGCAAAAATTTGGTACGAGGTATACCGTTACGTTTTCACTGAACCTCACCGACTTCATCATCGGTACTGACAGTGTGTTGGTCCAGCAAACAAGTCTTATATCAACGTACATCAAACGCGTAATTTATAACGGATTCTCTCGCTTGCTGGATTATCTCGCGTCTGGGTTGAGAGAGTTTGTAATGACCGTACGCTAGTGTTGTTTCGCCGTCATCCAAGACATATCGTTTGTCATCGTACGGTGACAGCGATAATTTTGTAAGCTTTGTCGTGTATATGTTATGATTTTTGCTCTGGATAGTCTGTGCCGTAGTATAAGTTTGAGAATTGGTCTTTACACATTGCTTATAAAGTTGATGTTTCAACTGTGTAGCTATCGCGGAACGTGGCACACCTTTCGCTACCTTTTTCTCCTTATCGTTTGCCGTAACGAATGAATAACATTTCGCACGCAACCCAACAAATTCAAGTATCGGTGTTCCATTCGTTTCATCTTTAAATGTACCCAACTTTTTCTTGTTTGTTTCACTGTAGCACAGATGTGTCTTAGGATACTCAGACGTGTCAAAGAGTTCGAGACGTTCCTTCATGTCTTTGTACACATCGTCGGTACGAATGTCGTACAACAGTGAGTCCGTGTCTGTCATGCACAGACGTGCACGTGGACCGTACGTATTCATCGTGAATCCGTAATGGAACCGATACATGATCAGCTTACTAATATCCAATACACTGAACCCAACGTACAAAGGTCGGTTCAGTGTAATGGATGTTTTTTTCATCGTGAGACCTACAAGGTCATTGTTATAAATGAAAAAATGTTGTAACCTGGGGTTAGACGTTAGTTTGAGAAGTTTCTTCTCGTTTGCAACTAACTTGAAATCGATTCGCTTCCGTACATTTTCCAACGATTTTCCGTACGGTGCGTTATTCATTAACTTAAAAAAGTCTTTTTCAAATGTGTTTCTGGCTTCCTTTCGTCGCTCCGTATTAAACTCGATGAAAGGTTTCAACCACACGGACTGATTGAATGCCAACACACGGTGAATCGCTTTCAACTCCATTCCCAGTTCGAGATAGAGTTTCAGTGTTCTGTAATGAACAATGTATTTTGTCTTGTCCTCAAGGGAAGTTATCAGTTTCTCTACCTTACCGCTACTGCACACAAAGTCTTTTAACAACTTCATGCGATAGCAGTACGGTGAAAGGATACTGTCTGCAATAGTACGCTTTTCAGGTGCTAAAGGGTAGTCGGTGTGTAAGTCGTGTAGGTGATGTGGATACCGCAGATCGACTTCAAGGATGTAACCGGTGTCATCATCGTCGCGTAACGCGTGCACGTTCAACGAATCGATCTCTGTACGTTCCAACCAACGAAAATTGGACAGTGGTAAAGGCTGTGTCATAGCCGTTCCGTACAGGTTGGTGCAATCGAGGTACAGTAAATAGTTGTGCGGCTTGCTTGCGTCATAATCGGAAATGTGAGGGTTGTTGGCCTTGGCGTACCGATTAGAAATTGCCGCTAAACCGCCCCGGATCCCGCTCTCTATGTACAGGTGTTGATCAAGGTCAGTCAGTAACTCTAAACGCACACCGGTCATTTTCAACATTGCGTTCCATGCTAGTCCGGCAGCAGTGTACATGTTGCACGGATCAATTTCGTAATATTGGAGACTCATGTTTCTAAAGTTTTCAAATACATCTGCTAACAGAAGTACGTCTGTTTTTAAATAAAGATCATGATAGTCTCCAAACGTACGCATGTTGAATGCTGACCAAACCGTTTGAGCGTGCGCGTAATCTTTCTCCTCTACGGACAATTCTGTCAATGCATTGTAAAAACTATCGCGCGACGGTAACTGCGTCTCGTCAAATTTTGATTCGTCAGTAAAGTAATCATAAGGGTACACGCCTTTACGTAGCAGCAAGTCAACATTGTTCGTGTAAAACTGATGCAGAATTTTAAATTTATCTTTTGAAAGGTTACCGACAAGTTTTTCCAGAGACTCGTTCATAAATCGAATGGAATCTAGGAACCTGAGGGGTCCTAGTGAAACGGAGATGTATCGCTCGCTGCTAGTCGCTATACACGACATTTCTTCTTCTTTATATTTCCCAAATGCTTGCATCAGATGATGACAATCGTAACCGCTTAAATTATGAAAAAATACCGGTACGTGTGTGGGTACTTTAAAATTGATATTGCAAGCATTGTGTGCAGCTCCTAAATATTGTCCCGTTACATGACAGTGGTTGCGTACTTTCTCATCCGTTAACGGTTCCTTACAAAGATGACAATGTGTGGCGTTCTGAAAACCACGCTCATCGTCCTCCAACATGGTATTGGGTTCAGCGAATTTTCTATCCAGTTTCTGAACGTCGGTTAACAGCGTACTCAAGAACGTATCCACTACGTTTTTTCCGCGATACAGTACTGGCTCCTTGACGGCTTTTCCCTCCCAGTCGACAATCAGGTAGCAAAAACTAGCCGGTACATGGTGTGTCACGTTTAGCGATTTATTTCCTGTGGTTTGAGCGATTGGTACAACGAACGATTCAAAATCCGCGTACACCGTATAAGGTACGCGATGACATAAAGTAAAATTTTGAAAATACATAAATTTATCGTTTTCGGCAGGAAGTTTTACCTTTTGTACACCATGAGGCGAACAGTAAACGCGATGTTCTTCAACCCGCTTTCGCGCCGCGTTGGTATTCTTATTGTCCGCAAATCTATGCAAACAATAGTCACAGTAAACCGAAGAGCCCGCATGTCTCGTCAAAGACGCAAGTACTCGAGATAGGTTTCGTATTAAGCAATAGTGTGTAGTGGTTAGACCAAACAAAAACAGAAGGTTGATATGGTATTTCCTCCCACGATATTCTGTAATACGTAACGGATATACCTCATTTTCATACCCGAATACGTTGACGGATATATCTTCATTCAATTTTTCGAACCGCTTTATCTTATTTATTTCAACAGGGTACGAAATCCCGTCCATGTTTAAATCGTTTTCGTAAGGTCTATAGTAATTAAGTAAATGCGGGTTATGCAGCACGATTGGGTGTATAGCAGCCAGCACAGACCATAAAAAACACTTCTCGTCTTTCTTATTTTGTACGTTTACAATTCCCTTAGTCTTGCGTAACCGTGGAGGAGTCGGAAGATAACTTGACCCCACTAGCGGATCGTATTTGGTTATATTGATCTCAAGAGTTTCGATACCGTTTTCAACCCATCCGCTTCCGTCACGTATGAATGTTTCCGCACTCTCGATTATTTTTTCACAACTTGTCGAATACTGTTCATCGATATCATCATAAAATGATTTCAATTGTGTACGGGATCGAAAGATAGCCGTGCATGTAATACTTTCAGAGTCGATAAGCTTTTTAAATGAAACGCGTGCTGCCAAGTACCATTTTACATAATTATTCATAAGAGAAGCTTCAGTACATATTCTGTTAATAATTACATCTTTGTAATCTGATAATATCGTGTGTATGTTTATTGTATTTTCTAAAAATGTAAATTTAATGGTGATTACATTACCACGAATTGCACGCTGTTCACTGCTAGCTGAGAGATCCATTGTAGTAGATGTAGGTTTCAATCGTAGACTGTGAGATGGAACTGCTCGCCGGACCAATATATATATCCAACCTCCTGAGTCTGACACCGCACGGCTGACAAAGGATGCAGTGCACGATCCGTCGCTACTTGTGCATTCGCTGGCTCAAGGTGAAGTAGACGGTGCGGGGTAAACTGGTTGTTGTATTCGTGAGCGAGAGGTAGGCGAGACGAAAGGTAAACTAGTCGTTGCGTTGGCGGGTTCAAGGTGAAGTAGATGGTGTTGGACGAGAGGTAGGCGATGCGGGGTGGGGTTTCTCAACAACGTAGAGGTGTCTCCATGTTGTCGGCGGTTGTGGGTGATGGGTGGGCTCAAGGTCGGTGCGGAGCGAGAGGTAGGTGCGGCGGGGTGCAGAGCGACAGGTTTAGGTGGTGCGGGGTGGGGTATCTCAGCAACGTTGTCGCTGGTGATGGGTGCGGGGAAGGGGGCTAGGTTGTCGCGTTCATAGCCGGTGACCGTGACCGACGGGTTCAAACCTGTCGTTGCATTCGTAGGCGTTGCGGGGTGCAGAGCGACAGGTTTAGGTGGTGCGGGGTGGGGTGTGTCAGCAACGTTGTCGCTGGTGATGGGTGCGGAGAAGGGGGGGGCTAGGTTGTTGCCTTCATAGCCGGTGACCGTGACCGACGGGCTCAAGCCTGTCGTTGCATTCGTAGGCGTTGCGGGGTGCGGTGCGATAGGTAGGCGATGGTGGGGTAAACCGAACGTTACATCGCTGGTTCAAGGTGAGGTAGACGGTGCGGGGTAAACTGATCTTTGTCTTTGCGAGCTCGCGGTGGTGCGGGCTTGCTGAAACAGAACACATGTGTGGGTTAGAGGGGGGGGATGGTAACGCAGGTGTTTACGACGGCCTTGAATCTATGTCCGACCGTGACCGAAGGAGATGACGCTTTAGAAGAAAGGAACCTAGTCCTAGTCGTCTGGGGGAAACAGAATAAATACAGCAATATTTTCTAATACAACCATCAGTCGACGTTGAAAATGGAGTCAATCGTATGTAACGCGAAGACCGTGCCTACTTTTCTGCCACGCCGCGATCTGCAGAAACTACAGATCAACTGTAAATATCATGTACTTGCAATGAAATTGGTAAATACTAAATTTGGGAATGCTGTTGTGGTAGATCTGGAGGAAAGTGGAGCTTGCCCGCAAACGCAAGACAACAAGTTCCACGTTTTCCTGCCCAAGCGTTGGAGCGAGGCCTTCACTGTGGACCAGATGAAGACAGTCAAACCTTGCGTTCTCTCGTTGGTTGTAACTTCGCACACAACACTTGCTAACGAGAAGGTTAGCGTACAACTTGATATCGACTATGTAAGTACATAATGATTCGTCTTTTATCTTAAGTAATTACATAACTATAGTTATTTTCCAACAAATTAACATAAAAAGAGATGGAAGAGAGAGAGACAGGTTCATAGTATGGCTGATGAGGTTTTTTAATATTACCTATGTCTTATACTGACAGAGTTTGGGGTTACCAACCCTATGAGTGAATACCAAAACTGGGTTCCATTGAATCGTTTTCTAAGAGAAGTTAATAGCCGTTTAGAAGGGATGTATGTAAAAGTTTTACTCAATTATATATATATACATACATAAGTTTATATAAGTTAATAATATAATTGTTTCCTTTTTATTTTTTCAGACCAATGAGTTCGCTCAAGAAAACTCTGGAAAAAGTAAAAAAACTAGAGTGTAATCCACACACACACACACACACACACACACACACACACACACACACACACACACACACACACACACACACACACACGCATAGATTATAATAAATGCATGAATGATGTTTCGCATATTTTTATGTATATGTATGTGTAGAGAGCTTATGTTGTGATTAATTATTGTATTATTGTAACCTGGAATGATTCATATATTGTTTATTTTTTTATTTTTTTCAGACTAAAAAGATCACGCAATATGTAGGACACAATGTTACTTTAAAAATTATTAAAAGAGAAATAGAACATAAAAACAACAGGTTATATTGTAAGTGTGATTTCATTAAATTACACAGATATATAAAAACAGAACATTTTGTTAAACCACTACATGAAAACACACGATATCGTGAACAGATATCTACAAAAAACCTAACAGAACAGAAAAGCGATTTGAATAAATTCTTTAAAAAACAATTTTACACGTTTTTCCCACAAACATCCTATTGCAAGTATCATAACCGTAAAATGGGGAAACCACGTTAAAAAAAGCGTAGCGGACTCTCATTCGCCTCAGGCCGCTAGGGAGAGATGAGAGGTAAAATAATAAAAGTAAAATAATGTTTATTTATTAATAATAAATAAACTTACATTTTGCTTTTATGCTTTTATGCTAGACAACAGTAGATATCACTCGTCCACCTCAAGTACGAGACGAGAAGTATAAGTACAGAAATAATTACAGTTAAGCGACAACGGCCCCTTAGTGTAGCGGATGCACGCCGGTTTGGTGTACCGGAGGTGCTGGGTTCAAATCCGGGAGGGGTCGTAATTTATTTATTGTGTACAAATTAATATCCAATAGGACCTGTCACGGTGTCGTCACCAAATTTCGGGAACCGTCAAGTAACCCAAACTTTTCGTGTAACTGTACCCATCACCTTGCTCAATGCCGAATTTCGGAACCCGTCAACGCCTCGTCGCATTCCCTCTACCACGGTGGTGATTCTGCCAACGATGAGGGGGGTAGAGGGATCTGTGATGTCATGAATCTGTGACGTCAGAGCCAATGACGACATGAATCGGTGACGTCAGAGCCATAAATCATGTCCTCTACCCCCTCATCGTGGGTAGAATCACCACTTTCCCTCTACTATTTAATATATAAATACACATTGAGATTACTCGTTCATTGTCATTTGTTACTACATATGTAATAACACCGTCCACTCATTTAATTACAATTATAATTAATTATAAGAGACTATTGATACTTTGTTGAAAATTTACAAGAATTATATGATTTTTACACAATCAGACTGCATGTAAAAATGGTTGATATTTAAACTCATTTATAAATTACACACTAATTCAATGTTAACATTAAATCATTAACAATTTGATACACGTAGTCACTTCCCTATGACAATTATACTTAATTAAATAAATACGTTGTTTTGCACAATAGTACCTAATTATGTTTCAAGTTAAAAAAAGTGTTTTTTATGATAATGTGGCTGCTTTAATTAATTCATAATTAATATTTATCTTGTGCGAAGAAAAGCTATAGTTGTTTATTTTCTTACACTCACTCCCCCTGTTCCACGTAACTTTCAACTTTCAGTCTATTCAGCTTCCTAGATATCATAAACAGGCAAAAACAAACTAACAGCAAAAAAAAAAAAAATCATAATTATTGTGCTATATTATATTGCGATTAAATAGAATTCAACTGCTAAAACAAGGAAAGTTATTGTATTTAAAATAACAACATTCAACTCAAAAAGCTCGAAAACGTAATTTCAAACGCAAAAGCATCTACACTGTTACTAGTAAATTTATACGGTCTATATTCCTAGTTAGACAAAATGATTATTATAATGTTTACGATTAAAGTGTAATTACTGATTAAGCCTAACTGGGGGGATAACCATCCAACAGACTAGCGAATTGAGGAGGAGTTTGGAGTTGAAGGAAGGAAGGTTTCTAGAGAGGCCAAGCACAATGCATCGACAGTAAGTTTAAAACATCAGGATAGTAAAATAGCGACAAACTGCATACGTAGCAACGATCGGTTGCAAGGCAGCAAGTTACTGCTCAACAGAAAAGCGAATGGAGTCAACTCTCAAGATAAGGTTGTTACTTCTTTAAAAATTACCGTTCAGCGGAGTCACCGGCAGGAACAGCGGTTATAGGGAGAGTCTGAAAGAGTAATTTAGATTTAAAAGTTTTATATCCAGAGCCTTATTAAGATTTAAAGGTGATAAGATCATAGTGTGCCTGTCTACGTTTTTTTTTTTACTATTTTGGTGCATGGATCCAATTTTGAAGAAGTAATTGTTTCCGTTATGGGTGTTCTTGCCAACTATGACGCTAGGTCGAGGTGTTGTTCAATGAGTGTTTCAGTTTATGGAAATGTTTCAACTTTGTAGTTTCCTAGATACAGTATCTGCGTAAGGAAGTCTATCAAGTGTAGCGTAAGGACTCACTGATACATAAAAGAAGATATTAGGTAACGTTAATGGTTTATGAATTCATGTGGAAGCTGTGTAATGGCTTTACAAAGGATTCTGTGGTGGTTCATGCTTAATTAGACGACTTATGATTTTTCTGGCAACGTTAAAATATAGCTGGAGACCCTTGTACAACTGGATACACTGACGACTCTAGTTTCCTATCCTAAACGGAAAGAGAATACATTAATACTAAATCTATTATATTTCCTAACAAATGAAATACGTTTGATAACCTAAAGCCAGTGTATTACAATGGTTTACTTTTTTTTATGAAACAGTCAAAGAATACCTTTAATAATGTATAAAGAATTTGTAGTACTTACAAGTACTAATAGTTTACTGTCAGCAAGAAGAAAGTCGATGTTGACTTTATATGACAGTAGGTATGGAGCTCCGTAACCGTGTATATCCATTACCTCTAATCACCATTTAATTACCATCTGAAGAACAAATTACACTTATGTCTGTAACGTATTCGATGCTCGTACCACTAACTGTTTTCTGACGTTGTACGTTACCAAATAATTTAAATTATTAAATCTTGTCTTAGGCTATTCGAATTACTTGTATCAGTGAAAAAGCGAACAGGCCGGCAATTTCTTACTTGTATTCGATTCATTAACTGAGGGTAAATTCTTTTATAATCGGCCTCACTACAACAGGTAGTATGCACTTGGTTATTTCCTCTATATTCACTTGTAAATTCTTGAAAGTGTGGCTGAGGCCTAGCTTTTTTTAGAACGTTTCTTAATTTGTTATTCAAACCGCACAGTTCGGAAAGTTATAGCTAATTTTAAAATGATTGACAATACCACTGATTTGATAACTGTAAAACGACGGCCTTCTGAATCTCACGCTATTGCAGGCACTAACACTCTAGCACTCCGTTAAGACTCATCACACAACAAACTGTTAGGTTGCGTTACTACGTTATTGGCCCCATCATGTTACCGTTGTCATAGTAACGCCACGACAGTAAAAGGCAAGTCTGAGAAGCCTTAGTAAAACAAGTTACGGCGATTAAGGCGGCGTACGCAAGATTTCATTTTCCGAAGTTAGTGATGAATTTTATGCAGATTCCTAGTTTCCCTTTGGTGCACTTTAATCTTTCGGCTTCGCAACTAGCGTGTAATATGTGCCCGTGTTATTATACATTAGTTAATCAATCAATATGTTATTATTGATAATACTTATCTGCAGTTGATAAATCCTGTTACCTGTCACTGGACGTATACTGTTTCTGCAGTACGTAAAGTAGGACAAACGACTGGAATAAGTTACCGCGGTAATTCTGCCTTGAAAGAGTGAGTTTATAACTGTCCCAAATAAATAGAATGTTGGTTTTGTCAACTTTATTCAAGCTTGCCACTCTTAGCCCTCATAATAATACACAAAGGGTAAAAATCTTTACGTATTTCTAATATCTACATAATTCTTCCGTACATACCAACAAATGAAAATAAATTTTAAACTCCCCAACAAAAAATTTCGGATATGATTATGCACACATAAATGATTAATACATTATCATTAGAGATTTCATGGTATTTCATACAAAATTTTAGGCCTATAAAAAATACATTTTAATTTTATTTTAAATTTTAATTATTGATTATTTCTAATTATAAGTCTGGGTGACTAAAAATCGCAAAGAATACTTCTATTCTAAATTTTACAGAATTTTTAAGTAACTAAAGAAATGACTGTTAAAATTTAGTGAAAGAGTTTGGATTTTGTGAGTGGCACAAGATACTGTCTGCTATTGTCAGGAGCTAAAGCAAGTATGGTCATAGTTATTGTGATTAACCACAATGGTTAACAACAAATTTGAAATAAGTGGGAACTACAGTCACCGTGCACTGACGTGGACAACAACTAAGCAGATCTTTAGTAACCTGTGTTTAAAATACATTTAAAAATATATATTATTTGTAAAGTAAATATAAAATATATAAAGTAAATATAAACGTTTATATAATTTATGCATTGCATAATATAAAACAAACATTTTATTGCAACTATAATGAATTAGATGGAATATTAAAGTAAAGTTATAGAAAGGAAAAGAATGTATGATGCAGCAAGAGAGAGAAAAAATAATCAGACTCGCTGCAGCTTCTCCTTGTGCACTAAGAAGAATTACACAAATTAGGTTAATGGGATTTCACCGTAACTCTCTAAGTGAAGTCAATGTACCTCTGTATTTACAGAAAACAACTTTTGAAATAGTTTACTTGAATGTGTCTACATTTTTCCCTTGTAAATTACATTATATTGCAGAATGTGTGAGTACAAATATTTTAAAATATACTATCGTTTACCATGTAGGGACTTCTACATGGTTTTCCATTATTCTGAAACATGTGTATTTTTAAATCCTTGTATATAGATGCAGTGTAATTTCATTTCTTACTTGAGTAAAAATGGAAAAAATTTGAGATAAAAATTAAATTAATATCAAGTACTCGATATGAATTTTGGATCTCTGAATACGTAGTTGTATAATATACAAATTTATACTTACGTAGTACGTATAATAGTTTTAAATTTGTATTACAGTGAGGAGAAATACGTTAAAATCACGAACTTTTTCCGACCTTGATAATGCGAAAGATGAAGCACAAATTTAGTAGGAGGTACACCATTAACAGTCAGTTTTGGTAAAACAAACATTTTTTACTGGGAAATGATTATTAGGATCATTCTGCTAGGGTGTGTTCAACATTAACAGTGACATGGCTTGTAGTCCACAGAGACATCAAACAATCGTCAGTACAAGTTCATTGTTTCTATTAAGAACTAGCCAGCCCTGAGCTACAGAACTTGCTTACTGTTTTGAACAAAAAGAAATTTGTTATTAGGTTAATTTCAATATTACGTATTTTCCAATAAGGAAAATTATGAAAACGCTCTATTAATTTACTACTTTTTAGTAAAATAGTATTTGTAAAACATACAGTGATACAACGTACACAAAAATTCCAAATTATGCATTGGTTTTTAGTTAAATTTATAACGATAATGCTTAAAATACAAATAACTTAGTCCTGGCTTTTAAGTTTTTTTCCAAACATACATAATTATTTATAGGTCTATGTCTATTACATTTTACAAATATATATAACTAATGACAATATGTAAAGTTTCTTCTAAACACAGCTTTCATATTTTATGAAGACTACCCAGAATTTGCAAGGAGGATTGAGAGATATTAATTCTGGCAAATTATTTAAAGTACATTAGGATAGGATATAAATTGCTACATTAGGATTTGGGTTACAATTTTCCCTTAGTGTAACACCTGGCTGAAATTTTTTTAAATTTCATTCAACTTTTTTTATTACTTTTTTGGGCCGTGGTGTCTTAAAATTAAAAATTTCCAAACTATACGCTATATTCAGATATCTGTTAAAGGTCTATTCAATATGGAGCTCTGCATGGATTTTTTTATTCAAACTTATGACAAACATTTTTAGCCCTGCCGTTCCAAAATCTAGAAATTTTTAAAACTTAACACTATATTTACATTGTAGTGAAAATGTTTTTTAATTTAATAATTCACATGGATTTTTACAATTTTGACCTCCTGCCACCCTACTTTGGGAGGGGGCCAAAAAAATAATAGGTTCCTGTAAGGCAAAAATATAGACACACATGCCATGTTGTAAGAAAATCGATTGACGTTTTCAGAAGTCATCGTGAAACACACTCCAAACAGATAAAACAGGCAGACAGTTTCAAAACGGTTGAGTTAAAATTGAGAACTCGCTTAGCTAGTTCACTAATAAACACTTGGTAACTAATTGTCAATAATTTTATTGTATAAACTCTGATAATTGTTACTATCGTTTAGTAAACCTTCAGCCAGAATATAATCTTATACTGAGACGTTTTTAAGCTTACTTAAGCTGACTATACTGGGTCTAGTAACTTAAGCTTCAAAATTACTGTCTCAATGTTATGTAACAAATTTAGACATAATGTTTTATTTCAGTTACTGAAATTGTTTCCTTGTCTCACGCCCTGTAATTTTCTCTCTGGGATATAAATGCCCTTGGCATTCTTCTTCCCATGACTAAAAATATGATTTTTCTTTTAGACTTGTGACCGAATACATCATTAGCAATCTTTAAAATTCCTTTGTTTTTTTTCAGTTATAACAGCGTACCCAACATCTGTTTAATCTGAGATTACAAAAGTCAACAAAGAATGGTCAGTGCACTATCGAACCTAGTTAATGATGTAAGGTAGCGTCTACTGTCATAAAACACGTGCTATCTGTTAAAACACACTACGTGTAACGAAATACGTACCCGCGCACAGCACAATATCCAACCTTAACTGACACAGAGTCAAAACGGTTAGTGCAGCTGCAGTGTGGAGTGCAGCATATATCACTTCACTGGAGACAATTAAGATGGTCAGTTGAAAAGTTAGCGGAGTGACATCTGTAGCTTAGAGGTAAAACTAAAATTGCTTCCTGTGCTGCAAGATTTGCATTTTATGTGAACTCCTGTTAAATCGATTTATCAATTTATTCATTATTTAAAAGTTGTTTAAAATTGACAAGTCATGCGTGTTTTGAAAACCGAACAAAATCAAACATCGTGGTGTAATGTATTCTCTGTTATAAACGTTTTAGCGCCAACGGAAATTCAGAACGAAATTGTAAATGTGTCAGGAAATGCTGTGACTTCAAAACCAACGGTTTTTAAGTAGGCACTTGAGTTTAAGCGTGGTAGTACGAGCATTGAAGATGATCCCCGCACTGGACGCCAAAAAATGCAACAACTCCAGATGCGGTAGCCATCTTGCATAACGCTTTTTCACACCAAGTTCTTGAGTTAAAGTACGATGCACACGCTCATATGAGATTCCTATGATTTCAGCAACGTCATCCACTCCTCAATCTGCAAACTTCCAACTCTTTATGAAATTTTTTCAATAATGTCATTTTTGTTGCACTTTTTGGACGTCCACTGCTGGGATCATCTTCAGTGGTTGTACGACCACGTTTAAACTCGAGTGTGCCTCACTTACCGTTGTTTCTAAAGGTGCATCATCTCCTAACACATTTACAATTTTATTTTAATTTTTCATTGGAGCTAAAACGTTTTAAATGAGAATTCATCAAAAACACGATGTTTGATTTTGTACATTTTAAAAACACGCGTGACAGGAAAATTTAACAGCTAGTAAAAGTAAATTGACAGATATATCTGGAAATTAACAGGTTTTCATGAGAAATATACGTCTTGCAGCACACGAAAGATTTTAGTTCTAGCACAGAGCTACAGATGTCGCTCCGCGAACTTTTCAACTGATCCTCCTATTGTCGTCCTGTTACTCACAGTCTTTAAGGTCATTGTCATCAAACAACAAAATTTAATAATCAAAATTCCTAAACATATGTCTAATTTGATGTCAGACGTTATGTAACGTTAATTCTCGAGCCATTTATGCTTATTAATTTTCCTTTCCCTGACATAAGTAATTTATAAATTATTAAAGCGTTAGTAGTGTCAAGTTTATATAAAATTAGTATGTTCATATTTTATAATTTTGTATTGCATTTCCTTCTTACCTTCTTTTTGTTAGAAATCGTTATTATTATTCACAGAAGTCAAAAACATCAACAGAATACAAAATCAAAAATGAAATAAATGTGATCTAACCTGCTCGAAATGAATGTTTCCTTTTGGATGTCCGATACAATTAATGAGTGCTGAGTGTTAGTATTCAGCTCAACAAAGCTTCTGTAATGTAATTATATTGGTATTAATGTTTTATGTAATAGACCTACAAAACTGGTGACTCTTGATACAAATAAACAACGTAAATAGTTATGAGTTTTTACCGTTTCTAAAACATCGTTCCGAAATTAATCTTTACGCTTTACCGAGCTTTGTAATTCCGAGTCAAGACGTTGGAATGGATGGTTAAAATCGATGAATTAGAAAAGTTAACATTAAAATTCCCTACGCAGGTGTGACAAACCTGAAATATGAAGCAAATGCTAATGACCAATTTTGTAAATGTGATATTCATCTCATTATAGTAAATTAAGGTTCTGAAGAACTAGACAACTATTTAAAACTAAACAAACACATTTACTATAACTTGCTTAACGTCTGTAATAATTCTTAAAATATGCCTCTTTCTAAATCACTTGTCTTTCCGAGATCAAAGAAACCTTTTACATAAAAATGTTAATCCTTCTTTCGCATTTTACTCCTACATATTGGATATACGTCTTCTGACATTGCTACATGAAGAATATATTGTAGCTAATAATGGTGCTAGGCATCCAGCTAGTTAGTTAACAACTAGGATTGCATGGGTGGACAATGTGATCGGCTTTGTGTCACTGAAAGAGGATGAAGATGGAGTTGTATTTCATAATGTCCCCTAAGTTTTCGAATTGTTTTGAGACAACGGTTTTTAAAAACTAGCAGGCTTTCCATATTTTCTATTTGGACCTGCCCTGAATCTGACAAATAATTACTGAACTCATTTTAGCAAAAAATAAAATATTTTTTCATAATTAACTTCAAAGTATTCTTATATTTTTAAGTAAAAATTTAAACTCGTTTGTGAAATATTAGCAATTTTGGCTGACAAAACAAATTGTATTTTTTATCATTTCATTCCTCTTATTCAATTAATTCTAAATAACAAACTACTTTGTCAACATACCTTAAATTTAAAGATAACACGTTACCCATATTACTCAACAAACGTATTTCGATGATTTAAATATGCACAACACAACAAAATAAATTCGAATATATTTTTATAAAATAGTAAATTTTCATAAAATTTACACATTGTACGATTTGTTTGAAAGTTTTATTTTTTAGTTGAATCGTCTGTGTGTTAGGAATGTACGCAATTCAAATTAATTTTGTATCAGTAGTTACAAGTTAAAATTTATTGGAATGGAAATGATAATGACGTTGAAACGCGATAGTATAGGGCGCCAGTGGATTATTGTTCTCGGAACTCAACATCATTCAACCACCTTGCGTATTATGTGACGATTCTCCGAAAACAAACCGCTACCAGATTATATGACACGTCTACCAGTCTGTAAACACGCTTTACCACTAGTTCAGATTTAGCTTAGCACTAAAAAAAAAGGAAACGGGCGCTTATAATCGACTTTAAAGTATATTACTATTAAAAACTTTTATTAAATAATATTTTAATAGAATTTTTTAAAACTATTTTCTTATGTGTCAATAAAGTGAGTGTGTATTAAAGAATATTAGAAGTTAAAGTTACATTAAACGGAATCGTACTCTACCAAAAACGTATTGTTGTGAATTGTACACATCAATATTCCTTGTAGTTTAGCATAAATCTCTACGTATACACGTGATCAATGTCTTCACAGATTCGCTTACAGACATATGCATCCTAATATCAATATTTTCACTAAGTACGTTCAAATGCACATGCTAAATAAAGAAGCAACATTATTAAAAAAATAAATGTAGGTAAAACAATACGTGTAACAAAGAATACTAACGCAAAAAATACAGTAGCTTATCTTTAAAATTAAAATTACTTTTGCACAAGATATTCTACATTTTATGCTTACGATGCTATTATTTGTAATATTGCAGCTCAAATATTAATTCTGTATTTCATTACTAAAACTCTGTTATTCATTAAGACATGTGTTTGTTTAGTGGTACAGTACGTGAGTACATAATAATGTGTTTTAATTTTGTGCGTCTCTACAATAAATTCATACCTGGGTATATTTACTCATTGTAAAAATACTCAGGTTGGACAGTTTTACTACTATGACTGCTACGATTAAAACAACAAAGCATGTGTGTACACCGCGAGCGCAAATGCGTGCTGGAGGGAATGCTAGCCGCGCGCGCTCGCACTGACCACCAACACGCAGACTGCAACGCAGGACTTGTTGGCTCAGGCGGTGCGATGTGAGTCTCCACGCTGGGGCGTCACATGCATGAGCGTGCGAGAATGCGTGCTGGGGTCAATGCAAGTCGCGCGCACCTGCATTGAGCCCAACACGCAAACTGCACATCAGCATATGTCCGCCAAACGGGTGTGTGTGAGTGTGATGCCCGTGTCCTAATCGTAGCACTCAAAGTAGCAAAGAACTCTATGTACCGCGAATATTTCCCAATGAGTAAACAGACAACGAGATAGATTTATTTGCAGAGACGCCAACGGAATACGTCTGTAGACGTTGCTAATTTGAATTAAAATAAATAAAATTATTAATTTCGGTCAATTGCTTAGAAACAGACAATTTTTTGTTAACAATTACAAGAATTAAAATTTTAATAATTTTTTAATACGTAAAAATTTAAATGATGGGTTAAATACGCTCATTTAAAAGAAAACAAGAGAAGTTATTTATTGTATCTACAATTTTTAGATTTTAGAATTTACCTTACTAAAAACAATTTATATTCTAAAATTCTTTCAATTAATCTAAAATATTAGAGCATCCTACACAACAACAAATCTCATTGCCAAATACCCGCCTCAGTTGTAAAATTTGTTCAGGTCCCAATTTTGTTTCACGGCTAACTCGTTAAGTCCCTTTATATAAGTCCCGTTTTGGCGCGTTACAGATCAGTTGTGTTATAGGGCTGTGAGTATTTTCCCTATAGCTGTACCCGCACTACATTTTCGAATTTTGACTGCGTGATAGTGTCGATACGGAGACGATGTAGAAGTATATCAACACTAAAAGACTGTATTGCTTGATTTAGTGCGAAAAGCACGTAATGTTTGCATGTGGGAGTTTAGGAAGGAATGTTTTGATTTTTAGTTTATGGTGTAAAGAAAGCCATGATGTGAAGACTTTTAGTGCTTTATGATAAGGTACGAATTTGGTCTGCAAGTACCAAATTGACGTTCCACCACATCCAACTTAGAAAATTTTCTTCATTTATATCCTAATAGTTGCAGTAGATATGAGGGGCAAGGATATGGTGAAGTCAGGTAAAAGGTTATCTAGCTGTCCGAACGAAAGTATTAGGCTGTCAGTTGTGATATGAGTTGTGAAAGTAAATGAGTCATCATTTTTACTCTTGATAAAAATTTTCCCCAAGAAAGCAAACAAAACAAATAAATACTTAATTATTTATCAGGAATTAATGAACCATTTAGTTTAAGTGTATATTTTGCAATGGATTTATTATGTATATATATTATCGATGGCTTAAATAACTGTTGATACTAAGACTGAAGTAAAGAAAGACTTAATTATAGTTAAGTAACAAGAGTCGTAATTGAAATGGATATCGTAAGGTATAATTGAATACCGGCCAAATAGTACCATTAAAATAAGAGGAAAAACAAGTTTTTCAGCACCAAAGAAAATAAAACTAGTTTTTTCTAAATAAAAACAAATACCTTTGCTTTAAGGTTACTTCGTTTCAGTTACTAAACCAATCAAAATAAAAGAGCATATAACAGACGTGTGTAGCCTACAACAATTTGGAATAGCGAGTTCATAGAATGATTAATTTTAACTTAAAGCGTTAAGTAAATATTTGTTTTTAAATTCGCTTAACAACATTTATTTTGTACAACTCTGCGTCTAGTAACATTTATGCCACAATAGATTTAAATCTGTTGACATTGATTTCATATAAATTCAATAAATGAATCTTCGAAATTAATTTAGTTCAAAGAGATCGTTGACACAATATCGGTTTGTAGAATATACACATTCTACCTATACTCCATATTCATTTAAACTAATTGCTTTCCAAATTTATCACACGGTTTAGTCGTGCGTTTTTCGATTGATGTACAGAGTTATTAATTTAATATTGTAAATATCAAAGTTAAATTAGCAATAAATGTATTAAGCCTTAATTAAATGTGTCTTTCGTTATTACGATTTTTTTTATCTGTTTCGCTATCACCATTATATTTAGATTAATTTTTATTATTGTTTCCTAACACGACATGAAAGCGTACATATTCTGTACCTTTTAAAATAATTATGTATTTTTGTTTTTTAGATATTATGTTGAGTTTTTATATTTTTCTTAACGATAAGCTTATAAGCACATGACTTATGTACTGTTGTTAATTGTACGTTGAATGTTTGGCAATACAAAGTTCAATCGATGTGCACATACAACTAATGGTCATATATTGTGTTCTCCCTGAAGGAACTACTTTACAACAAGTAATCTGTACATTTGCGAACAAGTTGGGTTGCAGTACTTTAAAAAAAATTTTTCAATACTTAGATAAAAATTGTATGCAGTAGGATGGTGAAAATTATGACATACACAAAGTTGTTATTAAGGTGTCATGTAACCAACAAATAAGGACACAAATAACCTATAAGCAACATGTTTTAAAGAACGAAACTTGCAACATTTTTAATACGTGATTACAATATTTATGTGCTACATTTTGATGTATCTTTATCATGTTACGATTTTGCATCCTATTAATATATATTATAAGTATATTATTTGCCTAAAAAATTCTGAGTATTTTCAATGATATTATAACTACGTTTCTGATGCATCCCAATAATTCATCACCATACGTTCATATAGGTGTTATTTCGGTTTTACGAATTAGGATTATTATTCGCTGACAACTTCAGTCTCCTTTATATTATTCAATTCAGTCGTTTGATGATTGCATCTACTTTTTTAGGACTATACACTGTTTTCATGTTATCCTGCTGTCCATGTACATTTCCCAGTATTTCACTTCATATTTACGAGGTAATAGAATGTTGTTTGTATATACGTCGGATGTGGGCCTTTTGCTGAGTGTGGAGTTATGTAGCTAGATTTACTTTCATTGGTGTTTATGCGCCATATCGTTAACCACCTTTGGAGTATGTGGAGATGGAAACCTCTGAAGATACAGATTGTATCTGTAAAACATGCGTCAGGTGCAAATATAATGAAGAAAATAAAAATACATTTGCAGAAGTAATCTATTATCTGATAATATAATATTTAAGGTACAAATACTGTAACAAATGTCAAGAGTTTCTTACAAAGAAAAAACGTATGTAGGGACTACATATTATACATAAGCTATTTATACAAAGAGTAATCCAGAGTATCGTAGACTGGCAAATTTAATAAGCTATCGCGGGTGAGCGTCAAGCTTAAATATGGACCGTTATAAATATCTTTCGTATTAAGCTTAATATCATATATAGCGGTATGCAAAAAAATTATAAAATATTCAAATGTATTCAGATATTTACAAGATAATGTCCTTATTATTATTATTATAAAATCTCTTAAAGTGGTATTCAGATGGGCTGAAAAAAAAAGAAACAGTATCTCACTAGAAACGTATTGTATATCTAGTCCAACAATGTCGCTTTAAGGCCCCAAAGAAGATCGTGTAATATACAAAAATAAATTACAATTAGTGACACCTAGAGAGGGGTGGTCTAATTGGAAACTGACGAGATTTTTACTGAATATAGTGTTACTACAATTTTCAAAAATTTAGTTGTAACTGAACCTCACGACATCACTAAAATTAAGATATACAAAAGCCTTAAGCAGGAGACTCTTCTGATCCCATAACTAAATTTCTAAATAGCTAATACTCTAGGTTGTGTAGTAGGCCTACGTGGTAGTATTATAGTATTAGTTATTGCCATTAATTATCGTATTGATACTATCCTACTCTTTTCTGACTTCATATTAGTATAGCTGGACATACAACTTAACGCTGGATAGCCATAAATATAAGTGAAGTAAATTCCCCCTTTTTGCATACTCCTATTTGTCTAATAAAATAGTACCTTTGGGAGAAAGCAGAAAACCTGTAAATTAATGGTATTTTGCCTTCTCTTAATTTCTTTTCTTGCCATTTTTATGGCCCGCCACTGCTGAGTAAAGATAATAGTTAAGTAAGGTATTTATTATACATTTCAAAATCTAAGCTATCCTTCAAATTAATCGATAGTATTACTAACAACCGAGATATCTTGTTTAAGAAAAGACATTGTTACATCTATGAAATAAGCAACTGGCGTCGTAGCGCTGGGATATTGCGCTTGTATTGTGTGGGCTACATGGAATGTTCTCGCGTGTTCTGGAACTGGTGTCTGCCTTCATTACTACCTATTATGCTATAGAAAAGTTGAATTTGAACTTTCCCGATGAGTAAAATAGCCCAGTCTCTACCGACAATAAATAAAGTACCACATCGCACAGCGACAAAAATTGTTGTGGGCGTGACTTCTGATTAGATATGTGTGTTGTCGACAGCGGTTTAGTATAACGTGATAATTATGAATTGTTTTGTGGGAACATCTTAGTGACTTGTATTATCTATTGGAACAGTAATAATTAGGTGATTTTTTTTGTTACTCTGGTGTGTGTATGAGGAACGTAAACGTTATTTTGTACACGATAAATTTTGTTTTTTAAAATTAATATTAAAGTTGTAAGTACCGGTAACGAATTCTCTGGTATTCGTTTCTTTGACTCTAGTTTCTAAGATGAATATCCGTGAAACCTTTGAAATAACGTTATAAAGAATTAAATGATACAGAATGTGTTTAATAATTCACTCTTATCTGTTTTGACGCAAAAATTGTAGCTTGATTGCAAGATAACAAACTTATGATTCAAGATCGTCCTGAAAAACGTCATATGAATAAACACGTTTGTCATCTGATAACGACAAAATAAGGTAATGCAATTAAAACAAAAATAATCATGTTATAAAATTTGCATTTCATATTCACTTATTTAACTTAAATGGTAACTAAATCCGATTAATTTTGCTTACAAAATAATCACAAATATATTGCCTTTTTTTTAGAGAAGTAATAAGAAATATATTTGATAAATTTTGTAATTAATTCATTTTTCGTGCACATAAGAAGCTGCATCTAATTACTTTTCCCTGTTTCTCTTATTCGCAACAACCACTATTTTCAATTTGTGTCTTCCATTAACTACAATAGCAGTGAAATAATTATGTCATCTAATAGGTACTAAAATGATCTTCAATTTTTTAATTCATATTTATTTTAAAAATAGTTTGCCATTTAGGTTGGACGATTACAATTGGATTAAATGTTTACTGAAAACCTTATTATTCTGGTATTTAGGTCCTCTGGACATCACTCAACAGTAAGTTTAACAATTATCTACTACTTTAGTAATTTTAAACATAGTTATTTGAAAAATATTCATAATATTTTTCTTAATTTTTCTTAAGCATACCCCTCTTTTCCAACAAAGTGAGCTCAGAACAAAATTGTTAAGTAAAAACTTTAAATTAAATTAAGTATAAAACTAAATTATATACCATCATTCTTCATTTTTATGTGTGACCGCAATCAACACTGTAAAAATCATAACTAGGGTTATAATAATAATCTTCAAAGATAATAACAAATCAGTTATTTTCTCTATGTTAGCAGTCTTCATAACAACTTTGTCAAATTTTGTTGCTTCCCTGCTATATACACTTTTTCCTCGAACGAGGCCTTTCGGTTTCACAACCATTATCAAGTTATTCCTACAACAGAACTTGTTGTAGGAAGAACTTGATAATGGTTGCGAAACCGAAAGGCCTCGTTCGAGGAAAAAGTATGTATAGCAGGGAAGCAACAAAATTTGACAAAGTTGTTATAATAACAAATGTTTAAAATAAATACACGCAGATTTATTTCAGTATACAGACAATATACTTCTATCATCAAAGGAAGTATTTCAAAATATAAAAGCATTCTAAAGGAGTCGCAGATATCCGGTATTCTTTTTAACGGAGAAGACACCTTTTTAAAAACTAGATAAAATTTAAATGAAGGAAAAAACCATTATAGGGAGTAAAGCAGTAGGAAACAAAATCAGTAGGGAGGGCAACAAGTCTTTTATTTTAAATTTTTAGGTAAAATATTAAGTTTTAAAGTATGCTTGTAATAAGTGTTGTTAATAATGAATACGCTTTAGTATGAAAGCTTGATAATCGGCCATCTATTTCGTTCATAGTTTATTCAGCTAGGAGTAAATAAGCCTACTAGTTTTCCTGTCTGTGCGGGATCAGAGTAATGATTAATTTACAAATGTGAAAGCAGATTTAGCGCTATGTGGAATTATAAATATTTTAACGTAATCCACTCAGCGTGTACATAAACAAATCAATTACTGTGTGAATAGATGCGTGTAAATTTTCCATTATGTAAATCACATAAGCTCTAAACGTTTTGACAGTAATCGGTATCACGAAAACAAGCGGATTCTTCTATTTCAATTTTCTAGTCCAGGAAAGTTTTAATTATTTAAAAAATTGTTCATACAACGGAATCATTTATTCACCATTCATTTAGTTTTGTTATACACTTTAGGGTAATTCATATTTTAAAATTAGGAACAGTGCAGAAGAATGTTTTAATATTGTTAAGGCGATGAATTATTAGAAATATGAATTATGAAATGAATTAACAAGTTTGCAAAATGTCAGTTGAATTATTGAATTCTATACTGCATATTGATGTTACATTTGTTGTTTGGTATCAATTTCATATTGAAAAGATTAGTAGAGCTAAAACACGCATATTTAATGCAAATGTTACTTGAAACTGTAAATTACCTCACCACACACACACACCGGTATTCACGGATAACAGTAGTTAACAATGGAGAAATCAGTGTGTGCGTGTTGTTGCTTTCTCCGACGTCCGTAACGGCTCTACAATGACATCGTAAAGCTTTATTTATGTTCTATGTACGTTTTATGTTATATATTTACTACACAATAAAACAAGATTCACAACGCATGGATCTAAATACTACAGTACGCTTATCAAATGTTCAGTTGTTCAGTAGTTGGATAATCACACAATGTAAACAAAGAACTTAGTTAACAGTAATGTGCAAAGAAAGCAAATCTACAGTAATTGATATTTACTTTTTACATTGGGCTTCAGTTTTTACAAAGTCTATAAATTACACGATTACATTCTTCTCGTCTTTCACCTGTTTTCGTTTCACCTCGCATACACGATCTGGCATGAATCGTCTGTTATTTCTTTTATTCATTGCGAAGCCAGGCGATCGTCTGTACTATTTTATTAACATTACTCTAAACAGCCTGAAGAATCTTCTATTCGATTCGATTCAGGCATCCCGGTTGTACCGGCGGTCAGCGGCGGCTGGTAATAAGGTTGCAAGGTTGCACAACCCACATAAAACAGTAGCTTCTTAATAGTATGTATTACTTATAAAATAAATTTGAAATGCAAAACAAAAAGAAAATTATATATGATATTGATATAAAAATGGATACAACCCCAAAATTATTGATAATATAATAAATATAAATGAATAAAAAAATGCTAAATAATTCATCCAATAAAACACACGGAAAATCAAAATATTAAATATATAAATTTCAGATATATAGGCACTGTTAATAGTAAAATTAACAAAATTATTTAAAATCCAAAATATAGAAATTGCCTATAACAGTACTAGGACAAATTTTGACAGAATCAAATCTACACCATACAGATTAATTCATAATTTAAACGGAGTATATAAAATTGAATGTCCTGAAACAAATTTTATGTAGGCCAAACTAAAAAATGTTTAAAAGAAAGATTTATACAACACCGTAATTCGTATATAAAACCAGATGTATACAAATTCAATTTTGCTACACACTCAATAAAAAAACAAACACATATTTCCAAATTTGAATAACATCACCTTATTAGGCCTAAAACATATTCCCGAAGGTCCAAAAATGACCTTATGGGAAAAAAATATTTAAACATAAAACAAGTAATAAATTAATACCAGAACAAATTCAAATTAATACAAAAAATGACAATATTTTCATAATTACTAATTTTATAAAATAATAAATATATATGTATTATATTTTACAATTAATTATATATTTTATATACACATAATAAACATTAATTTTAGTCTACATATAAAACAGCTGTTTTGAACAATTGATTTAAAAACTTTTTAAATTTATTAATTTGCATATCTGATGATGTTAGTTCGATACTATCGGAACACTGCAATTCACAAAATAAGAAAATATATTCTTGTAAAAAAAGTTTGGTATTTATTAATAATATAAAAAATACACATAAAAGAAAAACTGAGCATATATGAATACTGTATTTATAAAATACATAATGTTTAAAATTTCTCAAATTACTGTATTCGAGAAAAAATTATAGGCTATAGGTTTTTAAAAAAATGTTTGCGCGATAAATTGTAACCAACCCAGTTGTTCACTGTAAGCTACGCGGCAAGGTTTGCAAGATTCAAGCAAACCGGCATCCGTAACTACACTAACGGAGCTTTCACTTTGACCGATGTATGTTTTCAGCTGTCACTGCATAGGAAAATTGACATACAACGAAAATTTTTTCCTCGGTTTGCAGTAGTTCTGCAACATTCCGGTAGGCGGCTCTGTATGTGATCGTTCACCGATGACATGTTCAGCCCATAATGCTTTAATTCCTGTCATCTGTCTCTGTTTACGCCCATGTGCAGATAGGTTTACGAACGTGTAGAGCCTGCTGTGTTCATTGTACGAGTGTAAAATCTATAAGACTTTAGTGTTAATAGTGCAAACATTATTTTAAGTATTGCGTCTTGTTTATAAGTGATAGTTTTTTTTAATTTTAAGTGATAATGTATTACTACTTAAAAATGAATCAGTAGAAAATTTCAAACAGAATTATCACTGTTGCACACCACTGAGAAGCTTGAAAGCGCTAATCGGAATAAGTTTTCTATAGTGGTGTGCAACAGTGATAATTCTGTTTGTGATTATAACCACTAACACAACTATCTTAATTAAAAGTAGACAATTTATTGGAAAACCGTTCAGCTTATGGCCTGTACAAGAAAAACTAGAAATAAAACGTTACTCTTGATCTTTACTTAATACAGACTGTTAACCAGGGACCAGACCGTTCACCAGAGTTTTTAGGAGAGACGTTTACGAAAAACATAACTGGTTGTGTGTTGTAATTCCAGAAACTCTTTGTTTTGCTTGCCTTGTGTGCTCTATGCGGGTGATGGTCTTTGGACAAAATTGGGCTTTACTGATCTAAAGAATTTAATGGTTCGTGCTAAAAACCATTTATATTTTGTCCAACAGAGAAAAAAAGGCCTTAATGGAACTCTGATAGGTAACTAAAGAGTAGCCTTTTTTATTAAAACTGAGGCTAGACACAATTTTTTTAGGATAGACGCTTCATTTAGGGTAACCTCATATGTTGTAACGTCACAGAACGTTCCATAAAAAGAAATCATTTATATAGTAAGTTAGCATAAGAGGAAAGTGAAGTGAACAGTATCGAACCCAAGTAGTCCCAAAAAATTGTGTAATTTTGTATAATAATTATTTCTATCAACTTGAAAAAACGACCAAACTATGACTTAGACAAAACCCCATATATATTATTCAAGTGAATAAGAGTGAAAAAACCATAAGACACTATAAGAGAGAGAAATAATGTCAGAATCCACCAGAATAAAGTCAATAATTATTAAGTTTTATAACTATGAATATAGTATTAAAAACTATTTTTTGTGAATAAATGGACATGATCCATCATTATATTATGTGATGTAAATAGAATAAATGTATTAAATGACTTAAATACATTATTAGAAAGAGTTTAAGTTAAAATAAAAATTGTATATTTGCAATGACAAAAAAAATATTAATGTGTTGGATTTGAGACCATACACCAAGATTTCATGAAAAAATTAATTATTATCAGATTTAATTAAAAACTATATGTAATTGTCAAGCAGACAATAGTGAACAATTTATTTTAAATAAAGGAAGCTGTCAAATGAATAAAAAGCAGCCAAAATAGCCAAAAACAGTGTTAACTAAAAACATGTAATAGGCATCTAATATTGTATAATTTATGAATTTAATGTTGCCAAAATGCAACCAAACTGTATTAGAAAGCTGTAATATGATATAAAGCAACTATACTAATATACCTGACCAACTTTAACATTGTAATAGTCAAGTCAGCAAAATATTTACTTATACCATGTATGGCTGAAGCCAACTATTCAGTACAAAAATAATCAGATCTGGCTAAAATACTTACATAATACTAACAAAAATAAGATAGAAAGGTACAATACATCAGAATACCTTAATAAGAAATAAACTCAGTTGAAAGTAAAGTCAATTCTAAAAGAATTTAACTAATTAGAGTGAGATTTGTCACACCATAAAAAAATGACATCTCAAGACAATCAATGATGCTATGTCATCTTGTGATAAATATAAAATATGTACAAAGTAACCAGGTATCACAAAAGATAGACAAAATAATAAACTCTGTGTGTATAGTGGTGAAATAACACATACATTAAGGAAAAAGACTAATCATTGTATTAGAAAACTGACAAGAATTTAGGCCATGAGCAGAGGCCATATAAAATTGTATTTATTTGTGTTTTATTGATGTTAAAATTTGTTTATTTTGTTGTAGGAGAGTAGTAGTAGTAGATGTCCAGCTTGTGAAGGGAACTTTATAACTCCACAACAATTTTTATTATAAATATTGGGTTTTTAATGACTACAACTCAAGGTGAGGGTTGTAAATTGTAATGTTTATTAGAATTAAGTTAATTAGATACCAATCACATTTAGTATCGCTAGATTCAGTTAAAAACAAGGAATTTAAATACATTAATGGCATACAAATTGTAAGTACTAATGTGAAACTGTTTGATAAATACCAGTGTAAATTTTGAAATATCCATTGTATGAAGAATAAGAAATTCGTTCTAAAAGCTTCTACGGAAGTGAAAATTGTTCTATGACATTCCATTTCGTTTATTCTCGAACAATCTAGAAAGAATTTTTACACAAATATACCGGAAGTCGACGAAAACAGTCATCCCGATTTAGTATAAAAGCGAGACAAAATTTGACCGAAAAACACTTGAAGATTGAACTCCAGAGCTGATGCATCTCACACAACACTGATCAACGCAGCTAAGGCGAAACCGAGAGGCGAGAAATCGACAAGACACGGCAGGAAGGCTTTTTCCCGTACATAGACATACCCGACTGACTTAACCTCAACGAGAGTCGCCAAAAAGTATCGCTGAAATAGAGCAGCGATACGGCAAATTTTAATAGAAAGCACGCAGCCAGAACGTCGACGGCCCAGGAGGGTCCCAAACATTTAATAGAGAACGAATTCTGCTGTGTTCGCATTGACTGACTAACGTGACAAATAATTCCCCCGAACGTAAACAAAACAATACCCTGAGCCTTCCTCAAAACTGCATGGGAGTCAGCGCTGAGGTGGCAGATTTCTGAATCAACGCTAAACAGATGATTCGTAGTGGCGGCGTTTGAACGAGATTTTACTGCCAAACGTTTTGACAAAAAGTGCGGAAAAAGTAACGATCGCAAAAATTGACTTTAAATAGATTCAGTGTACACCCGAAGAGGCGAGATCGAGAAACTACCCGAAGGAAGTGTCCAGTGAGAGAATAAACGACCGTTGGAACGTGAGTTACAAAAATTAAAATCATTTGTTACCTGGTTACAATTATCACACAGTTGTACTTTACACGCCACACATACACCTTCAAATCACTTAGTTTTTTCTTGTAAGGCATCTAATTGATATGTCTTGGTAGTTCAAAGGAGTCACGTCCTGAGATTAAAGTTTTTTCACATATTAAAATCATGCTTGTCAACTGAGTCAGAATCTGAATTATACTAGCCGATACTTGATTGGACATATAAAAAAAATTGTCAATAATAATAACTTGTAAATTTTTTCTCTGCAATTTTATAATTTTTATGAATGATAGTCCTCCAGACGAATTGTTTGTTGTTTTTAAAGAATCATTAAACATAACTGATTTTTCAAAGCTAAACTGACTTGTTTAAATTTTTTCGTAGATTTAAAAATTTTATCACTCACATTTACAATGGATAACCGAATTGACCAATAGTGACGAAAGACAGCCGAATAAAACAATGTATAACATCCAGAAATACCGAAATACTGGAGAACAGATACTGAATAATGGAATTTGCGATGAGACCGACAATGAAGAACTATGGCAAGAAAAAATCGAAGAAATCCGAACTTTCCAGAGAGAGAAAACAAACGCACGATTAACAGTTCAACAAGCTGAACAACTGATAGAAGTGTATAATCGCTACAAGCACGTATTTTCAGATACACCTGGAAAGGTTAGAGATTATCAGTGCGAAATTCAATTCCGAGAGCTGTCAACTTGATAAAAAAATCTTACCCGATCCCATTTCCATTAAAGGAAGCGGTGAGAACAGAGATCAATCGGTTAATAGCAGAAGACATAATTGAACCAAGCTACTCACCCTACACCAGCCCTATCCTTGCAGTTCCAAAGAAACACGGAAAGGTGAGAATATGTCTAGACGCCCGTGAGATCAATAAGCATATAGTAAATGATCGTACGTCCCCAGGAGAAATAGAAGAGATCCTGAAAAAGTTCTATGGGACCAAATTCATCAGTATATGGGACACTGTCTGCGGCAGGTTGAGTTACACCCATCCAGTAGAAAATACATGGCATTTATATTTGAAGGACGGAACTTCCAATTAAAATGATTACCCTTCGGATTGGTGAATTCGGTAGCAGTATTTGTAAAAATTATGGACCAGATACTTGGACCAGATGCATTACAGTTTACAACAGTCTATGTAGACGATTTATTAATAACTTCAGATGTGTGGGACGAACATTTTCACCGAGTAGAGTATGTGCTGGAAAAACTATCAAATAACCATATAACCCTCAACCTGGAAAAATCCAAATTTTTGGCTGATGAAGTGCAATTTTTAGTGTTCAACTTGTCTGGAAATGGGATAACACCATCACAAGAAAAGGTTGAATGCATACAGAAGTTTCCAACACCTAAAAATAAGAAACAACTCCAATCATTTCTCGGTCTGCGCAATTATTACCGAAAGTTCCAAATGAATTATTCTGAAATGATAGCCAAATTTTCACACCAACTGTCATCCAAGAACAAATGGACGTGGGGAGTCGAACAAGACATAACACTCCAACTGATTAAAAACAAATTCATTGAGTCAGTAATGTTACGTCATCCCAATTTCACTAAACCATTCTATTTAAATTGCGACGCCAGTGACGTTAGCCTTGGATCCGTTTTGTACCAGGAGGATGAAGTTTGTACCATTGTATGATCAGTTTCGCAAGTAGAGTGCTAAACAGCAGTGAAAGAAATTATAATGTCACGGAGAAGGAATTGCTGAGCGTTGTACTTTCATGTAAAAAATTTAGAACCTACATATTGGGGTACCCGATTACAGTAAGGACTGACCACAAGTCCATATCATTCCTCAGAAAGTGTAAGTTAAGTCATGGAAGATTGACTAGATGGAGTTTGGTATTACAGGATTACAATTTAAATTGGGAATACATCCCAGGCAAGAAAATTGTTGTAGCAGATACCCTATCCAGAGTAAACATTAAAGACCAGACGTACGAAGGAGAAAAGGAAACTATTATCAAAATATGCCACATAATTAAGAACAGAAATGACTTGGCCAACATCATGAAAGAAATGGAACGACAACAAGCACAAGATCCCAAACTAAGCAAAATTCTACAATGCTTAACAGACAAAGATGACAACGTATCCCAATTTTACTGCAAACACCAAGGGATACTTTTCATAAAAACACAATATAAATTAAACACCTGGAAAATAGCAATACCTCAAGCCACAGAGAAAGACCTAATTCTCGATTATCATGAGAGATATGGGCACATGGACGCATTAAAAGTGGTAAAGGCCTTACAAGAACATGTATACATGAAAGATGCTAACAGAAAGGTACGGAAATGCATAAAACAATGTCACATCTGCCAACTAGTGAAGGTCAACAATGACAGAAAGGAGGGCACCATGATACCGATAACCACCTCTTGTAAATTGGAGAAAGTCTTCGTTGACATATGCGGACCATTTCCGCGTAGTGGAGGAAGGTATCAATACAAATACCTCATTATTGTGTTCGACCACTACACACGGTTCACAAAGCTTTACCCCATCAATCGTGCCACTACTCAGAAAATTTTAAAATTAATACTAGAAACATACGTTAGTGAAGTTGGAACACCCAAATGCATCATCACCGATCATGGGACGCAATTCAAGGGAAATAAGTGGAAGAACACTTTACTGAATCATGGAATAAAAACGTACAAACCATCCAAGCAGCAACCCTGCAGAGCGAGTCTTGAGAGAAGTGGGGAGAATCCTCCGTACATATTGTTACGAGCAGCACAGTGAGTGGTCTAAATACATACAAGCAGCTGAAAGCTTTATCAATTTATCGCACCACCAATTTATTGAAACAACACCATATACAGCAATGTTCCAAAGACCACCACCAAGAGAAATTACTTCTTTAATTCAATTTCCAAATGGAGAAGTATATCAGTTCGATGACGTGCAATTTCACCATAAGATACTAGAGAAGGCGGACAAGATCAGACAAAAATATAAGCAAAGGCAACCGAAACCCGTACAATATCAGATTGGAGAGCAAATACTACATAGAAACAGAGGATTACCAAGCACCATGGAAGGGATAGCCAAGAAGCTATTACTACTTTACACAGGACCCTATATAGTAAGTAAAGACAATCTAAATAACACATATGAGATCGTAGACCCAAAGACACAAAGAAGAAAGGGGACATATAACCAATCCTCTATGAAAAAGTATTATTAAACACAAGAAAAAACATCCTGAAACCAATTAATAAATAGCTAGTCTTAAAAAAGGAAGAAAAATAAACAAAACAAATAATAAATGATCATGTGTATCATACCCACTAATAATATCGCATCACTAAGAGCTAAAGAGTGTGAATAAAAGAAAAAGATTATAATTTGAATTAATGTATTGTATAAGCTAAATGATAATAATGTGGAGAATCCTATAAATGATATTTATTTTATAGTCGCACAAAGACTACTTATATAATTTTATTAATGATTGACTGTAGATAAGTCCAGCAATCAAATGTATAATTGACGGCGGAGCAATGGAGTCAAAAGTACCTCTCATATCCGATTCAATATAATGTTAAAGAAAAAATGTTAGGGAATTAGATATCAAAGGGATAAGAACATTAAAAAAAATATAATACAAAAATCAAGAAGAATACTGACACTCAAAAATAGTAAGAATCGATAGCTCAAAACTAACCAGTGACTCAGAAAATAAATTGAAATCATGATTGATAATTTCAATCAAAAACCTGAACGATGTTTGCTGAAATAATCAATTTTAGTGGCAGGGCAATATGTAATGGTACATATCTTCAACAAACAATAATGAAGATACATGACAAAAATAAATTATTTAAATACTTAACACTATGATAAAAAAGGATGAGTCAGAGATAAAAGGAAGGGTGATTAAAACCATAATACGATCAAACATATGAAAGTAATCATGAAAGTAACCTCTAATAAGAAAAAAGTAACAAGCAACGGACCGGAAGGTTGAAAACAATGATACATAGCGATTTAACCACAATAGCCCAATAGATGGTAAGTGAGAAAATAGAACCAGCCCCAACACCAAGGAAAGGATATATAATTATCACATTGGAAGTGAATAAGTAGAACCAGCCAACACTAACATAAGGATGTATAAATAATTAACATGGAAGTGAGAAGATAGAACCAGCCCCAACACCAAGGAAGGGATATATGAATTATAACAAATGAAGTAAAGACAGTGAAAGTGCACAACACCAGTAATAAACCAAGAAAAGAGACCAACCAATAATAATTGTATATAATGATGATGATTGTAAACACAGACAAACAATGTAAAATAAGAAGTGTTAAATTTTAATGACATAAGTTTTAGAAGGGTACATTAACCCAAATGAATAGAGATAACTATGACAAATCAAACTAGCACGACACAAACTTGTTAACTGTATAATCAAACCTAGTAGAGTGAGAGATAGTGAATTAGAATAATAATGAACATTTTAAAAAATGAGAAAGAGAATTTTAGTAAGCAATACCCACCAGTAACACTTAAACCAAATATAGAGTGCTAGGTGTTAGTATTAAAATACCCAAAGTAAATAGAACCACATTGATAGTGATAAACACTGATAAATCAGTGTAAAAAGTTTTAAGAGTGCATAAAAAGTGAATGAAAGCTCATAATTGCTAAACACAGAAAGGACTGTGGCAATCAAAAGCAATAATAAGTGAACACCAGTATATGAAAAACTAAACTAAATTGTAGTAGATTAAATAATCAATAGAATTAAGATAGCAGTAGTAGTGACTACGTACCATATTTTAAATTTTGAACAATTAGTATTCTAAGTGGCAATTTATGTTATTAGCTATATGTTTAAGAAAAATTGACTGTTAGTGTGATAATACACAGTATAGAGAATTTCTAATGTACAGAGGTGTAAAACCAAATATTATTAACCCAAAATGATAGGAAAAGAATTTAATATAATCATATAGGCTAGCAAAATGTTATTAGAGTGTCACGTTAATGACATAATGTCATATAGAATTAGTAATAAGGAATTACCATTATATTCAAATATTTAATTAATGTTTATATGTTTGTTTTTATACTATGTAATAATTATTACTCACCAAAGAGTATGAGGAGATGAAGAAATTGAACATTGTGAGTAATGACTAGCAAATAATTATGTTTAATGAATAGAGTTATGTCTGTGGGAATTATTAGACCATAAGATTAAATGTTATATGTTAAATAATAAAGAATAAGAAATAATAATTAAAAACAAACAAAAACAGTAAACAAGAAACAAAATAAATACAGACAAATACAATAATACTAAAAGGCAGTTATGACAATAGACAAGCCAGAATATGGAACCATAAAATCACATACAATTACAATAGAACAGACATAAAACCATAGAACAAATGAACAAATCATGTATTAAACCAATCAGAACCCATACAAGGGGAAAATAAAATGTAATCTCTGTAATTTAAGAAAAATAGCCAATTGCTGTTTAGGCCTAGGCAAATGCCTAACTGTAAAACTACAAAAACTTCAATTTTGAGAATTAAACAATAACATTAACAAAACTAATGCAACTAAACAATAAAAGACGACTAGGCAGTCATATTAAGAAAGAAATATTAAAGTAATCAGATAAATTAAGAAACCAGTGTAATTAAACAATATCAACTTAACTGTCAAAATGTTAATACATCAGTAAACCCAATCTTATTGGATGTCAAATTAATCCTTGAACCAAAATACGAACAGTGGTGATGATATTTAATACTCAAATTTGAATACCGAAGATTAATTGCATTTAGAAGATCTGTAACCATTTTAAACAAAAATTCAAATCTCCTAACAATGGTCTTAAACCAATCAGAATTTTTGAGTTACCATGACAACAGCAGAATATTGACAATTTTCAGTTAGGAAGGGGAGAATCTATAGTGACGCTTACATGAAGAGACGCCACGCCGTGAAGGGCCCAAAAATTTATTATAAAACGTTAAAAGTGCCCATGTTATATGAAGAGAAGGACCATACCAACTGATGAGAGGATGATACATTCAACCCAGACCAAGGACCAGCTTAATTTAATCCAGATGCATTGAAAATAAGGAAATTAACAAGAAGAAGACGCAAGACGTACCTGAAGCCCAAGATTGGAAGAAAGAAGAATCGACATCGACGGATCAACCTACATTAACTATTGACAATACACTTCCTATCAACTGACGATAAGTATTGCTGAATTAATTGAACTTTTAAAATAAATTCTCTTTCAAAATTCTCACTAAACTGTGAACTCTCACTATCACTGAAGGTATTATTTTTTCAAGGATTTATGAATAAAACGTATTTTATGAACACTAAATAACTGATTATAACCTATGTATTACACAAATGACACCGTCACACACTTTAACACCACACCATTGAATTTAAAGTAAACCTTGTTCTATTTTAATGCTCACGATTATAAAGTGATATATTGTAATTTATTATCTTGTTTTAAAACTTCTTTGTCGTACTTAAAAGGACTCAATTTGGCAAATTTATTGTGTAAATAATAATCAACGCCGTCTTGTGGCGAAAGAAAACATTGTATTGCCAACCCAGCCATCCGCTGAGTGAATGACTATTTATTGCCGAGGCTAAAATTATTATATCAATTACAATTGTTGTATAAGCGTTAACAAGGATTAACAGTTCTGAGCCAAATAAAAAAGTGTATATCATTAACAACTGTCCAGTAATTGTTTACAGAAAAATATTATGTATGTTTTGCATGTAGCAGTGCGTTAAAACTAACCAACATTATTTCACGTTGGTAACACGTTTCCCCCACTCAAACGAGATTCTAGTTCATGCAAGTTGGCGAACAATTCGAATCGACACTACAGTATTGTAAAACAACCCAGGTAAAAGAAACTTTTAATTGTTTTCTAGCAAAACAATTTGGCGCCTATCGGGAAGTACAAAAGAGTGAGAAGGGACAGGTAAGGCACACAGGCTACTCGACGCTTAAATCACACCGATCGAGATTTCATAATGTTCGCAAAAGCTTAAACATTTGAACTACAATATTAAAAAATATAAATATACAATAACAAGACACAATCTCATCAAGCTTTTTAACAAAGTGGCGCACCAACTAGTGAGGCTAGAGTTACGAACAAATATCTAGCGGCAAGTACGAGAGAAGACGAACAAGATGAAGAGGGCATCATCACTGAGGCGGACGAAGGAGGCCGACAAGGAAGTGACTTCGGTCGAGAACGCCGAACAAATGTTACCTCCCATGGAACCAATCAATCCCGTGCAGCCAGAGAATCAACCAGAGAAACCCGCACGACCAGAGGACGCGAGTTTACTGGAAATGATGAGAATACTGATGGAAGATAACCGGAAGAAGATGGAAGAAAAAATGGAAGAAATCTTGAATAAAATAACGGACGAGACCAACAAAATTATAGCGTCATTAAGATCCGATGTGAAAGAAGCGGTTGAACAACAAAGGAAACAAATAACAGAAATTCGTCAGAAAAACACGGGAGGGTTATGCCAGAAAATAGACAATAGGAATAAGACGACAGAAGAGATACCAAAAGATAAAAACATTGAACATTCGAATCAGGAAGTAGAAGATAATGGAAGGAGGAACCAAACAATTAAGAAGACGAAGAACGTGAGACAAATGCATCAAAAGAAGATAATAAATACAAAAGAAGAATTGGAGATGATGAAGAATGGACTAATTAATGTGTTTAATTTACCAATTGCTGACCAGACTGAAATGATGAATTATAAAGATTACAGGAGGATTTTAAAAGAAATTATAGAAGGGACTCACAACAAACCAGTGGGCAGAAGTTTAAGCAAATCTGTATTTAAATGGAAAATACCGGAAATAACAAAGCAGAATAGAAAACCAGTGAGAACATCAATGATGGTGGTAAGATTAACTTCTTCGATTAATGAACAACGTAATACCATGATGGAAGCAGTCATGGATACTAATGGACATATAATATCAGAAGAATTGCTGTACGAAGTAGAAGAGACCCACATCACGAGAACGGAAATAATTCTGTACACCATAGTGATCGTAACGAACAGTCCGAGATGACGTTAAACAAGGAGCGGCAGTGAAAAAGCTACTTATACCCTCACTGAACCAGTCTATTGGGTTAAATCGCAACGTTGCACAAACCAACGGCGCGGCGAACGCACGATTACGATAGTGCGAAATAACTATTTGAAAAATATTGTAGAGGAATTGCTCGAGGAAAGTAATAACCAATCTGATAATAAACACAGCGAAATTGCTTATATCTCAACACAAGTTAACGGAGTACCGACACAAATCATGATAGACACGGGATCAAATATTTCGTTAAGCGACAGTATCAAACTTCAAAAGATCCAAGAAGCGAGTAAGACAATTATACTTACGCTACCCATCAGCAACATTGTCCTTGTAGGAGCGACCGGACGACAAAATAGAACCGTCCGAAAACAAGTACAACTCGAACTGACAAGCGACGGACAAACAGTAACAATGACGTTTTTAGTAGCCAGCGGATTACCATTCCAGATGCTAATTGGTTGCGATATGCTGCGCCAGTACTCAGCCATTATTGACTTAAGCAAATACAAGCTAATTTTGAAGAAGGGTGACATACAATGGATAACCGAATTGACCAATAGTGACGAAAGACAGCCGAATAAAACAATGTATAACATCCAGAAATACCGAAATACTGGAGAACAGATACTGAATAATGGAATTTGCGATGAGACCGACAATGAAGAACTATGGCAAGAAAAAATCGAAGAAATCCGAACTTTCCAGAGAGAGAAAACAAACGCACGATTAACAGTTCAACAAGCTGAACAACTGATAGAAGTGTATAATCGCTACAAGCACGTATTTTCAGATACACCTGGAAAGGTTAGAGATTATCAGTGCGAAATTCAATTCCGAGAGCTGTCAACTTGATAAAAAAATCTTACCCGATCCCATTTTCATTAAAGGAAGCGGTGAGAACAGAGATCAATCGGTTAATAGCAGAAGACATAATTGAACCAAGCTACTCACCCTACACCAGCCCTATCCTTGCAGTTCCAAAGAAACACGGAAAGGTGAGAATATGTCTAGACGCCCGTGAGATCAATAAGCATATAGTAAATGATCGTACGTCCCCAGGAGAAATAGAAGAGATCCTGAAAAAGTTCTATGGGACCAAATTCATCAGTATATGGGACACTGTCTGCGGCAGGTTGAGTTACACCCATCCAGTAGAAAATACATGGCATTTATATTTGAAGGACGGAACTTCCAATTAAAATGATTACCCTTCGGATTGGTGAATTCGGTAGCAGTATTTGTAAAAATTATGGACCAGATACTTGGACCAGATGCATTACAGTTTACAACAGTCTATGTAGACGATTTATTAATAACTTCAGATGTGTGGGACGAACATTTTCACCGAGTAGAGTATGTGCTGGAAAAACTATCAAATAACCATATAACCCTCAACCTGGAAAAATCCAAATTTTTGGCTGATGAAGTGCAATTTTTAGTGTTCAACTTGTCTGGAAATGGGATAACACCATCACAAGAAAAGGTTGAATGCATACAGAAGTTTCCAACACCTAAAAATAAGAAACAACTCCAATCATTTCTCGGTCTGCGCAATTATTACCGAAAGTTCCAAATGAATTATTCTGAAATGATAGCCAAATTTTCACACCAACTGTCATCCAAGAACAAATGGACGTGGGGAGTCGAACAAGACATAACACTCCAACTGATTAAAAACAAATTCATTGAGTCAGTAATGTTACGTCATCCCAATTTCACTAAACCATTCTATTTAAATTGCGACGCCAGTGACGTTAGCCTTGGATCCGTTTTGTACCAGGAGGATGAAGTTTGTACCATTGTATGATCAGTTTCGCAAGTAGAGTGCTAAACAGCAGTGAAAGAAATTATAATGTCACGGAGAAGGAATTGCTGAGCGTTGTACTTTCATGTAAAAAATTTAGAACCTACATATTGGGGTACCCGATTACAGTAAGGACTGACCACAAGTCCATATCATTCCTCAGAAAGTGTAAGTTAAGTCATGGAAGATTGACTAGATGGAGTTTGGTATTACAGGATTACAATTTAAATTGGGAATACATCCCAGGCAAGAAAAATGTTGTAGCAGATACCCTATCCAGAGTAAACATTAAAGACCAGACGTACGAAGGAGAAAAGGAAACTATTATCAAAATATGCCACATAATTAAGAACAGAAATGACTTGGCCAACATCATGAAAGAAATGGAACGACAACAAGCACAAGATCCCAAACTAAGCAAAATTCTACAATGCTTAACAGACAAAGATGACAACGTATCCCAATTTTACTGCAAACACCAAGGGATACTTTTCATAAAAACACAATATAAATTAAACACCTGGAAAATAGCAATACCTCAAGCCACAGAGAAAGACCTAATTCTCGATTATCATGAGAGATATGGGCACATGGACGCATTAAAAGTGGTAAAGGCCTTACAAGAACATGTATACATGAAAGATGCTAACAGAAAGGTACGGAAATGCATAAAACAATGTCACATCTGCCAACTAGTGAAGGTCAACAATGACAGAAAGGAGGGCACCATGATACCGATAACCACCTCTTGTAAATTGGAGAAAGTCTTCGTTGACATATGCGGACCATTTCCGCGTAGTGGAGGAAGGTATCAATACAAATACCTCATTATTGTGTTCGACCACTACACACGGTTCACAAAGCTTTACCCCATCAATCGTGCCACTACTCAGAAAATTTTAAAATTAATACTAGAAACATACGTTAGTGAAGTTGGAACACCCAAATGCATCATCACCGATCATGGGACGCAATTCAAGGGAAATAAGTGGAAGAACACTTTACTGAATCATGGAATAAAAACGTACAAACCATCCAAGCAGCAACCCTGCAGAGCGAGTCTTGAGAGAAGTGGGGAGAATCCTCCGTACATATTGTTACGAGCAGCACAGTGAGTGGTCTAAATACATACAAGCAGCTGAAAGCTTTATCAATTTATCGCACCACCAATTTATTGAAACAACACCATATACAGCAATGTTCCAAAGACCACCACCAAGAGAAATTACTTCTTTAATTCAATTTCCAAATGGAGAAGTATATCAGTTCGATGACGTGCAATTTCACCATAAGATACTAGAGAAGGCGGACAAGATCAGACAAAAATATAAGCAAAGGCAACCGAAACCCGTACAATATCAGATTGGAGAGCAAATACTACATAGAAACAGAGGATTACCAAGCACCATGGAAGGGATAGCCAAGAAGCTATTACTACTTTACACAGGACCCTATATAGTAAGTAAAGACAATCTAAATAACACATATGAGATCGTAGACCCAAAGACACAAAGAAGAAAGGGGACATATAACCAATCCTCTATGAAAAAGTATTATTAAACACAAGAAAAAACATCCTGAAACCAATTAATAAATAGCTAGTCTTAAAAAAGGAAGAAAAATAAACAAAACAAATAATAAATGATCATGTGTATCATACCCACTAATAATATCGCATCACTAAGAGCTAAAGAGTGTGAATAAAAGAAAAAGATTATAATTTGAATTAATGTATTGTATAAGCTAAATGATAATAATGTGGAGAATCCTATAAATGATATTTATTTTATAGTCGCACAAAGACTACTTATATAATTTTATTAATGATTGACTGTAGATAAGTCCAGCAATCAAATGTATAATTGACGGCGGAGCAATGGAGTCAAAAGTACCTCTCATATCCGATTCAATATAATGTTAAAGAAAAAATGTTAGGGAATTAGATATCAAAGGGATAAGAACATTAAAAAAAATATAATACAAAAATCAAGAAGAATACTGACACTCAAAAATAGTAAGAATCGATAGCTCAAAACTAACCAGTGACTCAGAAAATAAATTGAAATCATGATTGATAATTTCAATCAAAAACCTGAACGATGTTTGCTGAAATAATCAATTTTAGTGGCAGGGCAATATGTAATGGTACATATCTTCAACAAACAATAATGAAGATACATGACAAAAATAAATTATTTAAATACTTAACACTATGATAAAAAAGGATGAGTCAGAGATAAAAGGAAGGGTGATTAAAACCATAATACGATCAAACATATGAAAGTAATCATGAAAGTAACCTCTAATAAGAAAAAAGTAACAAGCAACGGACCGGAAGGTTGAAAACAATGATACATAGCGATTTAACCACAATAGCCCAATAGATGGTAAGTGAGAAAATAGAACCAGCCCCAACACCAAGGAAAGGATATATAATTATCACATTGGAAGTGAATAAGTAGAACCAGCCAACACTAACATAAGGATGTATAAATAATTAACATGGAAGTGAGAAGATAGAACCAGCCCCAACACCAAGGAAGGGATATATGAATTATAACAAATGAAGTAAAGACAGTGAAAGTGCACAACACCAGTAATAAACCAAGAAAAGAGACCAACCAATAATAATTGTATATAATGATGATGATTGTAAACACAGACAAACAATGTAAAATAAGAAGTGTTAAATTTTAATGACATAAGTTTTAGAAGGGTACATTAACCCAAATGAATAGAGATAACTATGACAAATCAAACTAGCACGACACAAACTTGTTAACTGTATAATCAAACCTAGTAGAGTGAGAGATAGTGAATTAGAATAATAATGAACATTTTAAAAAATGAGAAAGAGAATTTTAGTAAGCAATACCCACCAGTAACACTTAAACCAAATATAGAGTGCTAGGTGTTAGTATTAAAATACCCAAAGTAAATAGAACCACATTGATAGTGATAAACACTGATAAATCAGTGTAAAAAGTTTTAAGAGTGCATAAAAAGTGAATGAAAGCTCATAATTGCTAAACACAGAAAGGACTGTGGCAATCAAAAGCAATAATAAGTGAACACCAGTGTATGAAAAAATAAACTAAATTGTAGTAGATTAAATAATCAATAGAATTAAGATAGCAGTAGTAGTGACTACGTACCATATTTTAAATTTTGAACAATTAGTATTCTAAGTGGCAATTTATGTTATTAGCTATATGTTTAAGAAAAATTGACTGTTAGTGTGATAATACACAGTATAGAGAATTTCTAATGTACAGAGGTGTAAAACCAAATATTATTAACCCAAAATGATAGGAAAAGAATTTAATATAATCATATAGGCTAGCAAAATGTTATTAGAGTGTCACGTTAATGACATAATGTCATATAGAATTAGTAATAAGGAATTATCATTATATTCAAATATTTAATTAATGTTTATATGTTTGTTTTTATACTATGTAATAATTATTACTCACCAAAGAGTATGAGGAGATGAAGAAATTGAACATTGTGAGTAATGACTAGCAAATAATTATGTTTAATGAATAGAGTTATGTCTGTGGGAATTATTAGACCATAAGATTAAATGTTATATGTTAAATAATAAAGAATAAGAAATAATAATTAAAAACAAACAAAAACAGTAAACAAGAAACAAAATAAATACAGACAAATACAATAATACTAAAAGGCAGTTATGACAATAGACAAGCCAGAATATGGAACCATAAAATCACATACAATTACAATAGAACAGGCATAAAACCACAGAACAAATGAACAAATCATGTATTAAACCAATCAGAACCCATACAAGGGGAAAATAAAATGTAATCTCTGTAATTTAAGAAAAATAGCCAATTGCTGTTTAGGCCTAGGCAAATGCCTAACTGTAAAACTACAAAAACTTCAATTTTGAGAATTAAACAATAACATTAACAAAACTAATGCAACTAAACAATAAAAGACGACTAGGCAGTCATATTAAGAAAGAAATATTAAAGTAATCAGATAAATTAAGAAAACAGTGTAATTAAACAATATCAACATAACTGTCAAAATGTTAATACATCAGTAAACCCAATCTTATTGGATGTCAAATTAATCCTTGAACCAAAATACGAACAGTGGTGATGATATTTAATACTCAAATTTGAATACCGAAGATTAATTGCATTTAGAAGATCTGTAACCATTTTAAACAAAAATTCAAATCTCCTAACAATGGTCTTAAACCAATCAGAATTTTTGAGTTACCATGACAACAGCAGAATATTGACAATTTTCAGTTAGGAAGGGGAGAATCTATAGTGACGCTTACATGAAGAGACGCCACGCCGTGAAGGGCCCAAAAATTTATTATAAAACGTTAAAAGTGCCCATGTTATATGAAGAGAAGGACCATACCAACTGATGAGAGGATGATACATTCAACCCAGACCAAGGACCAGCTTAATTTAATCCAGATGCATTGAAAATAAGGAAATTAACAAGAAGAAGACGCAAGACGTACCTGAAGCCCAAGATTGGAAGAAAGAAGAATCGACATCGACGGATCAACCTACATTAACTATTGACAATACACTTCCTATCAACTGACGATAAGTATTGCTGAATTAATTGAACTTTTAAAATAAATTCTCTTTCAAAATTCTCACTAAACTGTGAACTCTCACTATCACTGAAGGTATTATTTTTTCAAGGATTTATGAATAAAACGTATTTTATGAACACTAAATAACTGATTATAACCTATGTATTACACAAATGACACCGTCACACACTTTAACACCACACCATTGAATTTAAAGTAAACCTTGTTCTATTTTAATGCTCACGATTATAAAGTGATATATTGTAATTTATTATCTTGTTTTAAAACTTCTTTGTCGTACTTAAAAGGACTCAATTTGGCAAATTTATTGTGTAAATAATAATCAACGCCGTCTTGTGGCGAAAGAAAACATTGTATTGCCAACCCAGCCATCCGCTGAGTGAATGACTATTTATTGCCGAGGCTAAAATTATTATATCAATTACAATTGTTGTATAAGCGTTAACAAGGATTAACAGTTCTGAGCCAAATAAAAAAGTGTATATCATTAACAACTGTCCAGTAATTGTTTACAGAAAAATATTATGTATGTTTTGCATGTAGCAGTGCGTTAAAACTAACCAACATTATTTCACGTTGGTAACACGTTTCCCCCACTCAAACGAGATTCTAGTTCATGCAAGTTGGCGAACAATTCGAATCGACACTACAGTATTGTAAAACAACCCAGGTAAAAGAAACTTTTAATTGTTTTCTAGCAAAACAATTTGGCGCCTATCGGGAAGTACAAAAGAGTGAGAAGAGACAGGTAAGGCACACAGGCTACTCGACGCTTAAATCACACCGAACGAGATTTCATAATGTTCGCAAAACGTAACAACCAAATTCAATTTTATAACACTTAAACACGCTTTTAACAACACACACACACACACACACACACACACACACACACACACACACACACACACACACACACACACACACACACAGATAGTTACCTGCATGGATACATGTATACAAAAATATTTATTATGTTTGTCATGCAAGTATGGTTAAATAAAATTGTCATGGAATTAGCAACATTGAAGGGAATTTTTTTTAATCATATACACAGTGGAACGCTGACAGAAAACTGTTATCATCTATTTTCCTTTTTAACTGCAGACATTCATTTATATTATAAGCGCGGAAGGGATTTTGCATCTGCTTGTTTGAACATTGTTTCTTTAAATAGGTCACGGTAGAGTCATTTATTTCTCAATGCAAGAAACTCCCTTTAAATGAAACAGGTAAAATTACACTTTTCTATATTACTTGCTTTTACGATAACTGTTTTTACGTAACATGTAGAACTTAATCACTTATCCATTAGTAGCAGAAAAACAGTATACCAATGTAAACAAGTAATGTATTCATATTACTCATAGTTGCATACGCCATTTACGTATTTTTAATTTTCAACTGTTTAAAGGGAAACAACTTTAATATTTATAACGGCAAAGGCAAAGTGTACTCCAATTAGTGTCACATACATTAGTTTTCATCGTTTTATATGAAAGGAAGATTCACTGTTTTGTGTTTAACACACCTTTTGTTACACTTACTACGTTTCATTTCCCCTTTACCGCACAAATTTATCAGTCTAGGCACTGAGAATGTCTCAGCAAGGAATTACCAAAACGTTTGGTAAATAAAGATAAAATCCAAACTAAAGTTAATCATATTTATGAATTTGCCTTCGTGTGACGAATCCAACCACACATCCAGGGAAACATTTATAATAGTTATATTTTAAATTTCGTATACTTGTATTGATTTTAATTTTAGTTCTGTTCACTATTTATAACGGTTCATACCAACATATGGGTACATTACTTGTCTTCCTTGCTATTAATACAGCAGGATAAGTAGGTTTTTACATGTTGAAAACATTTATCGTACGAGGAAGTAATGTAGTAAACTGTAATTGTACCTATTTCTTATAAAGTGTTTTTGTGAACAGAGAAACAAACAAGTCTACTGTGACCTATTTTAAAAAATAGCGTTCAAAGAGACAAATAAAATTTAAATGTTTACACGAATTAAAATTGTTTATTGTTCATGGTCAGAATGTTGAGTGTGGTATATTGTTAAAAACACATCATTGCTTTAGTAATATATTCTTTCTCTGTCTTTGATTTCCTTGTATTCTTCTTCAAATCTATTCGATATAATGCTGGTTTTTGTTATTACTAGGAAGTAAATCTGTCACATTTATTCCTCTGCCTTTTTCCATTGCAACAGATTTTTCTTAAATAACATACAAATTAATTTTTTACCATCTGCATCTTATCTGTGTGTTTCTGCAAGATAATTTTTTCAAACAAAAGATGTTTTGAAATCTGAAAATTGTCTGTTAAAAACAAAGAAAAACAGACTGGAACCATCCTCTTTTTAAAACAGATTTTTAATTGAATGAATTATTTTAATTCGATTAGCAAACTATTCAAACCACTATCTTTTTACGAACAGAGTTTTAAAATAACACTGTAAAAAGCCAGTAGTATAGGTATATGGGAAACCGAGCACCTACGTTCAGTTCAAGGTTAATAGTCCTTATTGTTGAATCGGTCAATTGTTTAATTGTCGTGAGATGACTGCATAATAGCTACAGGGTTAAAAGTAATATTTGTTTCATTGTAATAGTAATGGTGCGATTGTGCATATATTTCAAGATATTTTGTGTATATAAATATATTATGAATTCTGTAAGAGCTGGCGTTGGTACAGAATATCCATCAATTTTAGTTATATGGTCAAAATGTCTTAAACACTAGAGACAGTCTTCGATTTCTTTTCTTAGTCATCTGATCTCCATATGAAATTAAGTAAATCGAGTATCATACTTAAACAGTTACCTCTACCTACTTCAAAACTTTACCTTCTGATATTATTAGATTTTATTTGTTTCCTTAAGTAATACAAACCCCTTTTTATCTCCCTTTGTACACAGGACGTCCGAATTAATTCTAGATGATATTTCGCTTTATGTATTAGGACAATGTTATTTACCTTCAAAGTTTAAACTATTTTATACAATTGATGTGTAATGTGTTGCTTTTACGAGTATATGTTTGCTTATGTCTTTCTTCTTCTGTGTGTGTAGGTGCGCGCGCACATGTTCTCCATATTAGTTTTTAAAATATTATTACACATTGCTGAAAGAACGAACAACTCCTGAAAATAATCTTCCTCTTATTCTAAAGATAAACTTCCTCTTCTCACACCATGCAGTCTGACTCGTTTAAATGTTTAAATGTAACTTCATATTTATACTTCTTAAAAGCGAACACTGTAATGGAGACTGAAGTGGTTTTGTTAAGTACGTTTGCCTTTGATGGAGATACACGGTAGTTAAACTTGATATAACAGAACACATCGCTAGAGAGAAAGATGTTGGTCAAATAGTCACACACAGATACAGTACGACCATTAGTGTACATGTATCTTGTACAAAAATTAGGATACAAAATGCAGATGTTCCAATTTGATATACGGTACAAAGAATAAATAATTCTGCAACACAGCAAGTGTGCGCAGACGCGATACTCCGCGCCATAATGAATTCGTATCTATTACGAATAAATTGTGACGTCCTGTTTTCAATAATATCAGCTTATATACGAGTACCTCATACATAAACCTATTTGCTACTTTATTTGGTAATTGATGTTTAATTGTTGTAGCGCATGAATTATCTTCATAACACTGTGTGTGTGTGCGTGTTTGTATAAAAATAATTCGATATTTTTCTTTACTATTTTCCTTTATAAGCAAATAAGATTTAAAATAGTGATTTTAAAAGAAACAAGTTGGTAATGAGTTTTTAATAAGCACTTGAATTATTTATGGCGTCAAAGTGATAAACTGCTTTTTGACATTAAGAACAGAAAACAGTAATAATAATAATAATAATCATCATCATCATGTTTCCTATAAATCTCTTCTTATTACATAAAAATATAATGAACATCTACTTCAGAAATAAAATATAAATACCTCCTTCCATCTGTTTTTGTGTTTAAATTCTATATTTTAAAGCCGGCATTTTAAAGAACATTATTAGCTAAAAAAAAAAAAATAATTTTTTTTTATTTTTGCACCTGGCTTCCTTAACTAATTACGTATGAATTAGGACTTAAATGTTTGTACTATACTTATGTCTGATATGGTAGGTTTGCTGGCGATCGCCCTTGACAATATTTTATTTAATAAGTACCTAGTCCATGGAATTACAGAAGCATCTGTTGTAATCACTTTTAAAAGTTTTAAAAGTTTTTTTTTAAGAGAAAACAAAGTGCCCTGTTTTCGATACAGTAGATATTTATAGATTTTGTACTAACAACTAGAAAACATTAATCAGTCAGTTTAAAATTAAGAAGCAATAGTAATAAGCACTTAAAACCACCTGGCGTATTAATGTACAGACAAGATAGGTGTTCCGTTTAAAACCTTAAATTTCGTGTTATGTGTGTGTGCGGTACGTATACGATCCCAACACTAGCAACGCTCGAAGGGAAATATTTTCGTTAGTTCGTTAGTTGTTATCTTAGTCAGTTTGTAATGACAACTAGAGAACGCTGTCTGCAGGAACTTTTAAATCTAGGTACAACCAATGTCGAATGCTACACTACAGGTACCGGAACTCAAACAGGGTTATATTTAGTGAGAATGGGGTGTATTTGTATTTTGATGTCTTTGTGGACATCAAAATACAAATACACCCGGTCTGAACATAAGACCGTATTCTCTTATATATCAGAGAATATATATATGAATCATATGTATTCATATGAAATACATATGAATGTTTTAATACAAAATCTTTTTAACTGATATAACCTAATATAGCCTACAGTATTGAAGATGTGTTTGAAAGAATGGTCTACGAAATAGGAGAGAGTGGAGTTAGAAATGCCACTACATAGATATTTATACCATTTGCTGTTAGCTGGTGACCAGGATATTATTACGCAACACGTGGAGGATGCTAAATATATGTGCAATAAATTAGTGGAAGAATACAAAAAACGTGGTTTCAATGTGAATTACACTACAAACCGAGTACATGACGACTGACCAAGATAACATATATATAGTGATGAGAATTTGATTAAAAAAGTAAAAATATTGCCACCGTCAATAATGGAACTTGATGGACCATACGATATTGGTATAAGGCAAAGTAATTGTAAAGGCCGAAGTATTTGATGGGAAAGAATGTTAAATTCGATTTTGTAGAGTAGGAATATAATAAATAGAAGCAACGCAATGATCTACAAATTAATTGTTGAGATTATAAAAATGCCAGAAACATGGACGATGAACATACAGCACCATAAGACGTTGGTTTCAACAGAGACGGATTAGTGGTGAAGATCGGCTAAGAGATCCAGGATGGAAAGAGTGGGGAATAAAATTATCAGGAAAATAATGGGAGTGGAAAATATGGTTGAAGATATGGTAGGATAAAATAGATTGATATGATACGGGCATCTCAGAAGAATGGAAGAAGCTAGAATCCCCAAAGCAGTGGCTGAATGAGAGCCAGACGAAAGAAGGAGGGTGACCCAAGAAATTGACTATTGACTGAAGGATTAACTATGTACAGTAAGATATGGACAAGTGTGGCCTTCAAATAGATGATGTTGAAAATAAATATAAGTGGAGACCGTGAGAAAAGGAGAATGACTAGGCGAACTGGAATATTCCTTGTATATGTTAAATGTATAATGAAATATGTTTAATGTGTTGAATATGTCATTTACGTGATTTGTCTTTGTAGTAGATGAAACCCTCAGCATGGAGGAAAGTCTCTAATAAAAAATTTAATTAATATCTTACACATTTTTTTAACATGAATAAACAAGAGTATTTAAACATGTATTACATTTGAAACACAAAATGAAGTTTCGTACAAAAAAATCGTTATTTATGTTTGAAATTTATCGCTTTTTGTGTGTGTAAATATAGAAAAATTATATTGCAAGAGTAAAAAAAATTAAACTTTTCCTTTAATACAATTTCTCGTATGTGATTGTAGCTTATTTCTCCATCATTCATAAAATATTCTATATATAAAAAATCTTGCGATTTCAGGCATGTTTATTATACTGTACGGTCATATAGTGAAATACTTTGTTTTCCTTACATCTAAAAAAAACATTTTATTTTTCATTTATGTAACTTAGAACTTACTTATTAACTAAGTCAAAAGGAATTATATTTTATTAGCTCTGCTGTTAATATTTTTTCTTGTACTGTACTCATGGAATCCATTTCTTAAAATAAACATTGGTATACTTAATACCATAGTTAAAAACGTAATTAAATCTTAAATACGTAAGGTAATCAATTCTGACTAATGTATAAATGATTTAAAACTTATACTATAATATTAATTAGCCTTCATCCTCTGATACGCACTTCCTCTGGATTAAACAAACAAAATATAATATTAAATTTTATTTTTAAAAGAAACACAAATGCTGCATATCTGTAAACGTATCAGTGAACGAAATCTCACATCATATTTTTTATAATAATCCTACAAATCCCATGGGACGTCGGCCGCTTCTATGTTGCAGGAATAAGCTCCCTATACTTGCTGATTCCTTCAAAAAACTTCAGCATCTCAGAACACGTAATAGTAATTTCTCTTCTCTTCCGGCCTGCTTTCTAGGTTAGGAAATATTAGAGGAAAGTAATCGGATCTATTTTTCCGCCAAATACAATACGTGTACTGAATTTAAAGTTAACGTCATAATCAACCGAAAGTATGGCTTGGGAACACATACGTTCGAATACTCAAACAAAATTTTATTGAAATCAGTAAAACTGTAGCGGGTATGTTTTCTATTTTTTTATAGTGAATCTTTAGTACAGTTAAAATGGAATGCTGAGATGATAATAATTCTGAAAATAATGTGGACGGCATAACACGGAGGTCTTCGTGACTACCTATCACGAAGCAAGCTGTAAAAAATTAAGCTAGGAGTAACGTTTATATATAGTATATAGTTCTGGAAAGTTTAACACTTTTTGACTTGGATAAAATTGGATAAAAAATTATTTAAAAAAATTGTAAAAATCCAACCGAGTATCAGATTCAGGGGAATTGTAACGTAAATCGTATTGTTTGGAATTTTTTAGCGTTTATTATGTATTATTGCACTAAAGTTGTTACTTTACTAAACAAAAAGTAGTAGGATAATTATGAGTTTCTTATTTTTCTGATAATTGAAAAATTATCTAATATCAAACTTTATCCAACAAAAAAATGTACTTATTTGAAAATATTGAGCGTGTTATGAAGCTCAGGGATCATACTAGTAATGTAGAGTCGCAGAAGGTGTAACAGATAGTAGAAATAAAAACATAAGATTTTAAGATTGGAACTGCAACTCGGTGCAAATGAATAAACTGCCTCATTATGAATTCAAACTGCTTTACAGAGATTTTTTTGAGACCGGGCCTTCTCCTCTTGAAGGATATTTCGTTGGTGGCATGGTTTAATAAAAAGGCTGAATAGTAACAAGATAGAATATCTTGACATGCTGGTTATTTGTCAAGGCCTAATAAAACAGAGATTACGTATCTCCCATAAATGATAAATTTTAAAATTCAGTTTCCATTTGCTTCTAAATGAAAAATTGACAAAAATTAAAAAAAAAACAATTTTTGAATCCAGAAATGGATACATTGATACAGTACGAAGTGGACTAGCTGAGGTTGAAAAACACTAGTACAGTAGTGTTGTATATCGTAATTTTAACTGCAGTAGAGTCCACCACGCCACTCACCTAAATCAGAACTCTCCTTTTACGACCTATTTACAGCAGTTACATACGCTTTGCAAACAGAAATCAAAACACTTTTTTCAGAGCATAATTTGATTCTACTTTCACTATGTTAGTTAAGATTTTATTAGTCTTTTAGAGTAATTGTTATTCAATATTGTTACTTTGTTTAATACTAATTCATATCTACTTTTTAACACTGCATTGGCAATAGATCACAAGTCAATTATACAAATATTAATATTTATAAGTGTGTTATTTTCGTTCCGTTTAATGCATACTGTTTTTGGAAGTGTAAAATGTTATACACTTTTTAATTTGAGGGTGTTTTTACACCATTTCCATTTTCTTGAATGTGAGTTTTGCCTCTAAGTATGGAAACAAATAACAATGTAATGATATTTTATAATATCAATAAATAAGTAAGAGTAATAATAATTAGTGTTAATAATTGTAAATATTACAGCAGGAAAGCAACGGCAGCACGAGTAGTAGTAGTAGTAGTAGTAGTATTAGTGGTAGTGGTGGTGGTGATAGAAGAAGAAGAAGATGAAAGAGAAAAGAAATAGTGTTAATAGTAGTATGTATTGGATTTAATTATCTTATGAAATAATGATGCAGAATTTATGAAAATAGCAAAATAAAATTTATAATGGAACAGCTTACAAAATAACGAATTACTTCTCTTGTTTAAGAATATGGTTGCTTTCAGAAAAAGTTAATTTAGAGGTATTACTTGTTTCCAGCTTTGGGTTCGTGGTTTTCAGTAGTAGTTATCAGTAGTATAATGTTAAAGGGAATCATCACATTATAATTACGTGTAGAGAAAGTATTTCTCTCTTATATGATTATAAGAAAGAGACGCTAATAAAATTAAAAAAAAATAGTAAAAAAACTTGTGAATTTGTAGCTGTACGTAAACAGAAAGTTTATGATGAGTCTAACACAAAGAAATCACGTTTAAGAGAAGGAAACAAAGATAAAGGTGGAGTGATGAACCCTACGCACGTGTCTGGAATGTTATCCTCATCTTACCAAAACCTGTACTGTAGCAAATATGCTGGCTAAAGGGTTACTTGGGCGTACAACGTCTTTCCCATATTACTGTGAACGTGCAGCATACAAAATGCAAGGGCTTTTTGACATCTGGGTTATATATTTCTGTACGTCGAAAAGTAGCGTGTGCTGTAGGTATTCAAACATTCTACACCAATTGTATACGTGTGTATCTGAGAACAGCTTATTAAATATAGTTCTAAGTTGACGACAGTCAGCAAAAAGTAATTTCTATACATCTTATTAAATCATTATATCCGGGTTGGCTTCGCTGAAATTCTTTTAATAAAAACAAGAATTATTATTGTAGTGATAAACTGCTGACCGCAGCTTTAGGGATAAGAAAAATTCTTATTTAAATTAACGTTTCTATAAACTGTAGTAACCCGTCTTGAAGAAAGTACTGCTTCAAAAAGAAACTTACAAGAGCTGTTCTGACAGCCGCATGTAATATTAATGCTGCTTTCCCCTCATCGTATAAACGTCTTCTTTCTTTTTATATTTATTTTAGCTATTCTTTACTTCTGTTAGTAATAAATCTTTATAATGTTATTTGCGTTTGTGTTATTCAGTTTATAGCGTTCAATTTTGTTTTCGTACATTCGAGAAAATAATAACTACGTTGCGACTTGATTTCAATTTCAAATTTGAGATGTACATCTAAACTAATATTGTTTATCGGTTGAATCTAGTGATAGTATCCAAAAAATTTAACTTCTTATTTTAAAATAAATGTACATCACATATTTGGCAAATACCTATAACAATCTTATACGATGTGTCACTTAGAGAATGCATTGTAAGAGCAGTGGCATACCTAGAATTTGGTTTACAATCGGGTCAGATCGAATCGGTTTCACATAAAAAACACAACAATTATGACTAATCAACATTACTGTGTTAAAAGTGGTTTTAAAACGTGTGATAACATCCTGAAATTAATCCCTTTAAAGTAAACGGTAGTAACAATAAAAATACGAGTTACTGAAACATTGTTTATAAGATATCTTTCCTGGATTAATTTTCCTATATTTCATATTCAAACGAATAAGTAAATGCTGTGTAATAAACCTGATTACACATTTAAGAAAGAGTTATTATTATTAGCATACATGTCTGTAAAATATACTACAAATTCAGAGACTAACAAAATTCGTCAACTTATTTTGACCCTCTGGTCCCGTTCGCCACCCCCCCTGCTTGTAGGACCAGACAGGAATAACTGCTGTAAAGCAGTTTTCATAGTATTTAGTGACGGTGTTTTCCTAATTATATAATAAACATGCAGATAATAATAACCTCTTGAGTTACCACGTTAACTATACAGCTGCAATAGGTTTAAGTAACTGTATAAACATACTGTAAAACCTTTAGGCAGACAGACACAAATTCTGTCTATATAAATAATTATATAAATGTAGTCACAATCAGACTTATGTTCGCGAACCAGAGCACATGAGTGTAGACGTTGTTTTGAACTGTCCATCAATGAAATGAGTAAGCTTGTCAAATGTGTTTGTTTATACTAACCTATTCTGAAAATGTTGTCTCTTCACCAATTAATAAGAAGTACCGTTACAACTGACGCGACGTTGTACAAATTTTGCTAACCAAATGTAGGCCCAACACAGTCACAGGAGAATTCTATTTTGAAAGATCAAAATTATACCTAAAAGTTATAGTTATGTTAACCAACTTATAGTAGTTTGTTTACTTATTATTCCCCTTCCCCTGCATAATTAAGAATATTCTTGCGTTGTGAGTGATTCTTCCATTCTAACTCATAGAACAACTAACTTCAAAGATTACATGATATGGACTCTGTTAGTGTGTTAATGACAAAACATTCCTCTGTTCCTATAAATCTATTTCCTTGGTCTGTCATCGTGAAATATTTCCTCTGCACAGCAAAGTGTTCAGTTGATGCGCCATGCATTTGACTCTAGTAGGCGTACTATAAATTCGGGGCAGACTTCCTACACAGAACACACGTACAGATCCGTAGGCAAATGCCTACAGCAATTCTGTGAGAGGTTCCGAAATAGGGTAAGCATACGGATTCGAAACATTAAGTAAACGAAATGGATCTCTAATGTTACACGAAGAAATGCTAAACTGAAATAGCTGTAATAATGTGAGCGTATACTGTAGTTTGTGTTGCCATATTGTATGCAAACATTGGTTCCTGGAAGCTCTGGTAAGTCTGTAGTGACAATGTGTTGTGGTTCACACCATTGTAATACAACACGACATTAGCGGTTACACGGTAAGCCTGCGTAGACAACGTTGACACTGTTGTGTCCTCTAATTGTATTGTTTTGGTACCTCAGTCGGGAACAACAACGGCTGCTAACTTCGTCAACTCTCTCGTCGTTACCTGGATAGGAAAATCACTTACTAATACAGAGTGACCCATAAATCGCTTGACAATAATACATTATTTATTGAAGTCATAAATAAGTCATAAATTTATTGAATACATAAATAATGCATAGCTCCTAAGGAAGACATATTTTTAAGATTCGGTTATTAAACAGATGCAATTCTACAAAATTTGTGTTGACGTTTGACAGTATGTGTTGTTATTAGTATCTGTGTACATATAATCAGTACTAAATATGAATTATGAAAAATATCCGGGCTGTTTGGCCGTGGTCCATGGTTAAAAACAAAACATTTCTTGGAAAACAAGTGAGTCACATAATGGCGTATCTTGGTGCGAGCCAATCATATACCATCTCTGTTGTGATTGGTTGATGGTGTCATTTTTACCTGTACGTGGGACTTTGCTGAATTTATATGTACAGGTAGCATGGCAGGACAGCTTTAGTCTATACCACAGTACTGTGGGCCTGCACGTAAACACCCCAAGTGCAGAAATCTTATTCCACTGATGATGGCAGCCAGTGGAGCTGCCGAAACGTTTGGTTTTGTTTTTAACCATGGACCACGGCCAAACAGCCCGGATATTTTTCATAATTCAAGTGACACCGGCCGTGAAAGCCTAAGGAATAATTTAGTACTAAATATGTATGAAATACTATATTAACATAAAATTAATGATATATTGTAATAGTTATTATTTTTTATGCAAAATATAAACATTGATTCACACTAAGAACACTCACTTATGTGAGAGTCCATTAATTATTTATGTATTGTCTTCGTGATAATGGTAAGTTATATTGAATCATTGGCGTAAATGCTTTATAACTCTGTTTAGTTAATGGTCAAGTCTCACAAACTTAATCATTTATTCACTCATGTCACTACTAAACTAGGGACAACTTCTAGTGACAAGAGAACACTGGTCCACACTGTATTGAATCATACACCGAGGTATTTATTCCATATTGTAATATTTAGATTTATTTAAAATTCTTGTCGATAGATCTACTTAATATCTGTTTACGTCTGTGCAATATTTATGAACATAGTTCAGTTTTCTCATCCAACAAGCTCATGAGTTAGAAGCTTCTTTTTTTTACTATTTCTACATCGTTACACATACTTTCCAAAAGACATGTATTAATTAATGTATTAATATATTAACTGATCACAGACATACTCCTTCACTTTCCGATTTTTTCTTAGCTCATTTTTGAAAAAGTGGGCTGCCCTTTTTCGGCAAAATTACCTTCTGTACGTAAACCCACTCACAGGAAATTAGTCTGTTTATAAATTGTCTGTTAAGCAGCTCTGTGAATTTTTGGTCAAGTAACGTCATCGCGTAATATTTTCTATCACTACTGTATGTAGAATATGTACTCGTACAATATCGCATGTGTAATGTGTCCGGCAAAGATTGAATGTGACTGTGGCGTAGATGCTGATAAAAATGTATTAAGAACATGATCAATCAGACAGAAAGCTCCTATTTGGGTAATTATATTATTATGAGAATGCATAAACGTGCTACAGGGCTTCTATGGTGCAAAGGACTATTTAGTTAGCGCAGGCGCTGAGTCCATGCAATACGATACTATGTTATTTACTTTTACTGCTTTTTTAAAATTAATCATCGGTATAACGGGTTTTTCGTTTTATCTGAGTTTACAAATCTATATAATTTTTTTGCATTTGGATTAGGTAATTTATAATTAAAATATGTATATAAGAGTTTTATTCATCAATAACATTTGAGATTTAAAATGATGTTTCTGTTCTTTTTTTCCTAGAAACTATAATGAGAAATAAAATACAAAAATGTTTTTCATTAATTTTAAGGGTAATCGCGTGTTGGATAACTATATCAGTGTTGGACATTTCTACTACAACTGAAGACATAACTTATAGAACATTGTTAGAGAACTATACCAGTGTCGGAAGTATGCACTAAAACTAAAAACATAACTTATACAACATTTATAACTACCTTTTAACCTCGTTTTACATTTGTAAATTGTAGAGGTACATATCCGTATCCGACACATTGTGAAGATACATAAATTGATATTTTCATGTACAGCATTACAATTTTCATTCCGTACATTAAAACATATTATAAGTCAGAAAAGGAGCATGATAATTGCGTCAAAAATGCCTCCTCAAAAGTATTAGCGTGTAGAAGAACTGTAATTTCACTTATTCATAGTACATGCAAAAAATAAAAAACATAAAGGAAAAACAATTAAAATGATTTACATTTTTGTTTTAGAAAATTAACAAACAAATTAATCCGTATGTACAAACTCTTAATAGTTCAAACTAATGGTATACTGAAAGACAAGAGAAAACATATTAGAGTAAATGCGTGATATGCGCACATCACGTTTATTGGACGATGTCACACACTCTACTTACTCTAGCATATGTATAAAGAACATTGTGTTCCATAAAGGATGACGCTTTCAAGCTATTTAAGGTAAAATGTAGCTCACAGGGAATACTTTTCATCTTTTCAGCACTCGCTGAATTCCCATGCGAGAAATTGGTGTGTTCGTAATATTCTCAATTTGTGATAGTTGACGACACACTTCTAACAAAATACCGTTGTCGCCACTCGTTGATACTGGGGTATATAATCTGTAACTCTAAGCGATGACATTTTTATAACATCCTTTTCGGAAGTAAATCTGATAAACATTCATTTTAAGCCTTATTCAAAACTATTTGAGCAAAGCCTTTTTGGGTTGTTATGTATGCCTTACAAAGATGTAGTTTCTTTTATGATACCACACTTGTTATATTTTAATTTTTACATCACCTATGATATTTTTTTGGAAAATAAAGTCTTTACTTTCTTCTTCATTATCTGGGTGATTCCATAAATGTTCCTAGTGTCTTCTGGATTATCAAGAGTAAACATGAATATTGTTGGTGCCGGTCCTGTAGTCCTTCAGTATATTATTCTGTTTTGGGTTACCAACGTTTATTATTTTTCCCTTAAGGTTTAAGCTTACACAATCTTCTCAGGTTTGCAAGTGTTTGTAATTTTTCGTAATATATCTGATTAAGCAAATTGTTTTTTAACCGAAGATTAAATAAATTATCGTTCAGTATGCGTATTTTTGTGACAGTTCTGTACACTGTTATCAGTTACCATATAATATCTTGTAATTACCAATATTCGTGATTGTATTAGTAACATTACATTTTTTTTCTACAAGAAGATAAATCATTTATCTTTATAACCTGAATGAATTATGAAGTTACAAAGAACATTTAAAAAATATTCAGAAGTTATGATAGAAATGTAAGTAATAAAACAATTTGTTTTGTATTATTTGTTTCCACAACAAACCCATACGGCTTGCCGGATTTATATCAGCTTGAATACGGAGTCCATTTTCAGTGATTGATTCATGTACAAATGAGTGCGGCTGAACAGAGTTTTAATTTCTAGCAGTGGAAATTCCGTTTTGTTTTTATAATTTAACATATCTCTCATATCACTCGAGTAGATAAACTAATTGTTGCTTGTATAACAACAAATAACAAATCACACAATAGGGCGATGATCATCGAGTAATAAACGGCACGACTTCGTAAGTAAACTGAAAACATATTGTTAAATAATTGCTAATAAGAATTATCAAGAATTGTCAAATAATCTTCCACATTTTCTTTTGTTTTCCTATTCTCTCTGTCTCTGAAATGGGAGAACAGTTTTCTCTGACGTCCTGCGAATTTTCACAAACAAAAACAGTAATATTACAATCCAATAAAAAATAATACAACGTGCCAAACGAATCACATTGTTCACGCGTTCTTGACTCATTGATGTGAATACAGTACCTTTCCTTTGTGTCAACTGTTTTTATGTTTTGATAACGACTATTTATATTAGAGAATTCTAAATAATCTGTCTGAAAATGAATATAATGTGAAGATTAAGCCTACATTGCGTGTTGGTAAGAAAAATATTAACTAATTTTAAGAAAATTATATTAAAGGAAGATAAAAATTGTGTCTGGCAAGAAAAAGAGTGAGATAGGGCAAATATAATAAGAGAGAGAGAGAGAGAGAGAGAGAGAGAGAGAGAGAGACCGTACATACTGTAGCCCTTTCTGTTTTTGTTACCATTGTTCCTACCGCTCACGTCTTTCTTTTCCTATGCTACTATATGTGATTATGTAATCACCGCCATGAAATATTCCAAATATTCATTTACTTTTTTGTTTCAGAGGTTGAACACGGTTTTTAGTTCTGTGATAACTTCTTGGCCGCTGGTGTTTCATAGCCCTATAGTCCATGTTCCAATTATTATGATGTTTGCTTTTTTCCATTTTCTCATATTCTGTTTTCTTGTTTTGTCTGTAACTTTCAATCCATCCTAGTTTGAAACAATGCGTTGGTTCCTTGAACGGTCAGTCTTTTCCTGGTAGATGGATTAACACTTTATCCACCAACCTTTCTCCTTTATGCGGGCTTGGAACCGACAGCGGCGATGACGAGCTACTCAGCCCACCCATCAGAAGTCGCAGAACAAGTTTACGTTTATTGTGGATTAATACTTTTAAACGTTAAATAAGACGATTCTCGTCTAGGATTGATTCGTTATATGACTATAAAATAACTCGTGACTTAATGAATGTTGTGTACAGATAAATTTTGTGTAACATTCTAATCTTTTATTTTTCTCTTTCTTCGACATGCAAGGGCAACTGGGAACATGAATTTAATTGCGCTTAGGAGAAAGGATAATTTTTTCATATTCTTTCACGTATCAGATGGCTCTATTATGCTTTTATTATAATATCCATTACTCATTTGTTATAAAATATTAATTCCAATTTGATATTTACTTGTGAATAGTAACCCTATTACGTACTTATGCAATAATGTCTTCATTGGAAAGTCGCGTAATCGTCTTTCTGGTCTTTTACTTTCTTATCTGCTAAATATAAATATATATTTATATCTGTTTATGTGTACACATATAGGTTCTTATACACCTATTCCATTATGCTGTATAAATTCATGTGTGTGTGTGTGTGTGTGTGAAGGCGAAGTAGATTGAGAGAGAGGGGTGACAGATAGACAGACAGACAGATTGAGTTGTGCCTTTATGTTTGAATTATTACACCACAGTTAACTGCTAAAGTATATATAGTTAAATTCAGTGTAAAGCATTAGATAAAGGAGATTACACAGTACTAGGGCATGTTATGAACCGGAAACTAATTTATGATACGAAATTTTCTAAACTTTAATTACTAAGACGTCCACGTACATGTACCATTATCTCTCATATTTGCATTCTAATATCTTCTCGTTTCTTTACTGTTGCAAAATTGTCAAATTATGTCATTAAAGCTACCGTGAAATGGCGACAGCCTCACTGAACTGTAACTGTAATCAGTTCATACGTCTATGAAGATATGAGGAACAATTAAGAATAGCGTCACGTTAACTACGTAGAAAAGAAAAAGTGGACGGCAAAACAGCTCAAACGAAGATTTCAGTCAAGAAACCCTAATGGTCTGAAGTATTATGATTAGGGTAATAATGGATTACCAGAATTACGGATACTACAAACGCTACTTGTTTGTTGATTAAACTGCTACTACATGATCAACTTCATACAGATTAAAATTTGTATCATTAACGCTCTCTAACCGTCTGTAAAATTTCTCTGACTAACCCTTTCGCTCTATACTATCTTTTATTTTGTAGACGCCTTCAAGATAAACAAGGTGGCAATAATCTAGGAGCCGCTGTAAGTGTCTGCTACGACATCCAAACAACCGTCTACAAAATACGACAGTAGACATTCTATCTTTGTTGGTCGTACGTTCCTCTATTCATACTAAGCATGTTTGTAACAATAATATAATCAGTTGAAGAAATAACTGAATACAGCATTACTGTGGTTTCATAATAACATTCATTATAAGATTATTTATCCCTGCCTAACTACACGTGTTATTTGGATGAAGACAGATTTGTTTTAATAACGACATGACTTCTGTTTGTAAGATCAAGTTAATCTGCCCAACAGTGTTTCCTAACGATAAAGTTAGATGAAATAGTGCTACATCATCTAGTTGGATATAATTTTTTTAAATCAAAAGTATATCAACAGTATGTAAGACAAATATGTAGCAGAATGTTAAATTACCAGGCCTTTCCAGTTATTATACGAATATTTATAAATATCCTGTTTTATACAGGATACTTTAATATATGTCGCACACTTTAATATATGTCATGAATTGTTGTACATTATTAATATGACTAATAAAAAATATACCACGCAAATCCATTATTATGAAATATATTTAGGGAAACTTACATATGTACAAACATAAAACACAAAACTAATTGTTAGGTTAACAAATAAGATCAACGTAAAGTACGACAGATTTTTAAAATACTATACTCTGGACAAAGTCATTTTAAAAATTAAATGCATTATGCATCCTCAAAATCCGTTTACAACACTGTAACCAATACAAAGCAGTGAACCCCCATTGCTGCTAACTAACAATGCAATCTCACACACGTAATGATCTAACTCAAGTTGTATTACCAGACGACGAATAAACGGCTGGCGAATGCACATTATAATTAGTGTCGAAATGTGACTCAGGAAAGTTAATATACTTTGACAGTTTTACTAAATAATGTCTCACTTTGTAACAGCAGCTGGTCCTATTTCCTTTTGTTTTAACTTGGGCAAAAATAAAATTTCATTGATAATCTAAATTTCAGGTTTTTAAAATAAAATATGCATAATATTTTAAAATTTAAAATGTATATAGGCCTATACGTTTAACTCTTAAATTATAATATACTATAAATAATTCCAAAAATTATATGCGATAGGTATTACGTAAAGATTATTGATAAAATTGTAAATGTTGCAGAAAAACAATATTTGAACCATTATGTATTTACAGCTTACTTTACAGAAAAAATATTAAATTCTTTCATGTAATTTTGTCAGAAATACACCATGTTCTTGCATAAATATTTCGAGAATGGTGACCGTATTTGTACGATTATATCTCCTGACAGTGTTTCATTGGTCGGCTAAAAGTATACACATTGAAATTCAACCAAAAGAGACTACGCGGTTGAATGTTTGTCGAATAAACATTCAATTTAATTTGCTCTCTTTCTTGACATAAAACAAGTTAGCTCATTGAATACTGAATATAGTATTGGTCATTAGCTCTTGTTCAAGCACTAATTGAAAAGTTTATTTACAAGTTGTTAAATGTGTGACAACTTTACCCATACACAAAACCTTTTTGTTTGTCTACCTACGGTAAACAATAATTTTCCTAATTAGTATACGCACGCACAAATTGGTGACAATAATCAATTTAAACAAAACAACATCGAAATTGTAATTCACGTAAGCATATAGCCGCATTGACTGTCTGTCATTTTTTATGGGAAAGAACTCTTGAAAAAGTTAACTTAAATTTTAATTAAGCAACATAATTTTTTTACATCCGTTTATATTCATATACAAAAATAAAACATTTCGTCTAGCAAGTACATATGGTGAGCTAGCTTTTAAACGTTTATACAACTATTTGTAAGTAAAGAGATTATTTTAAAATAAGGAAAAAATTTAAGTAGATTTTATACTAAAAGCAATTCTTTTTAACAAGGGAACAGTACATGTAGTATATGAATATCTTTCGTTGGTTAAAACCACTAGAACTCTGGTGTTTTTAAAACATATAAAACTAATTTTTATGACAATTTCAGTGTGCTCTATTTATTAATATGAGATATTTCCGTGATTCGTACATTAATCAATGCACAACCAAAGATGTATAGGAAACTTTCTGCGCGGTTTGAAAGCTACGAAGTATTTTGTGTTAAGAAAAATATGAGTTACACTGTTAACAATATACATACAGTATGTATGTAAAACAACTATTGAAATTGTAAGAATATATAGTTTAGAACAATGACGACGATGCGTCTCAACATTAACACATATTTATGAATATGATAACAAGCTGCATCCACGTTAAACCTAATCAAGACAATCATAATTGGAGTAAGGAAAATATAAACAATTATCAAACTTGTATTAATGTAAGTTGTAAAATTAAATTGTCATTATGAAATTAAACGGTAAGATAAGAAAAAGGTAGAAGAATATATACTAAAGTTATTTCTGTGGACAAACAAGGTAAAAATTACACAAAGGTTTAATGCGATTAAACTAAGCTAGATTTCACGTTACACGTATTTTAAAATCACGACTTTTTAAAATTATAATTTTATATTGTATAACGTAAATGTCATACCGACTAAGCGGCTAAGTGGGGTAAGTACGAAAAGTGATTAAAAGCAATGGCGAGGATGTATTGTATGATCACAGTGGGCTTACTGAAGTCATTAATCTGTGTGGTAGACTGTTATCTCGTAATTCTTCATATAGCCGTATAAAAACCACATATATGTTACAAGAAACCTGTAACATGGCGAATCAGTGAAAGTTAGTATGCGATAGATGCTGACAGGCGTAAAGAAAACTCGCACATAAGTTACTGATTGTTTCTCTGATGTAACTTAGTTTTATAGACTAGAGCAAGTCTTGAATGAAATGTGGCCTATGCACTGCGAAAACTTTGTAAACAGAGGACAGTTAATGGATACGTTAGATGTTTCACAATTAACATATTCTATTATCAGTGTTTCATAATAAATCGATATTCGTCACATTTATACTAAAGGAATAGAGCGTTTCACTTGTTCCTATTCGTTTGCAATTAGGCTATTTAAAAAAAAATTCGGACGTGACATATCTGTTTATCTAACATTCAATCAAAATTTACAGGTTGAAATGTTTACCTTTCAAAGTCAAATGAATTCAATTTATTGAACAATAGTTGTACTATTATAAAAATTGCGACTGATGAGTATGAGCAGGAAATAAACATACGTAGTTGCTGTTAAACATCAAGTGTTACGCTTCAGTCGAAATATTATTTCAAATGTATAATATAATTAGTGAACTATCGGAGAGAATAAAAATTATTAAATGCAATATTTACCAAGCGATTATATTAACGGCAGCATTCCACTAAGTATAGCAACATTTAGTCTTGGTTGTAGTTAGTTAGAATTTACGCATTTTATTGCTTGGTTAGTGAATTAAAATGTATTTATAAACCTATTTGTAATTTGTTCTTCATTAAACAACAACATTATTGGTAACATTCTGCAGTTTTAATTAGTGTGTGCTATACGTACGTGAAAATAACTACAATAGTAATACATTTGTAATATATTAAATCCAGTGTTACTTAATATAAAATACGGCTGTGAATTATTGTTTGTATAGCAGCATGTAACACTGTTACAGTCTCATTTTGTTATAAGCAGTTATGCGGCTTCATCTGCCATAATTATGAAGTTTATGCAGTATCCCAGAGTTTATTTGTCCTTTGTGAAAAAAGTAAATATTAATGTTACTGAAACAACAGGCCAATATGTCTGCGCGCGCGTGTGCGTGTGCGCGCGCTTGTGGTCTAAAATTGTTGCTTGGCGACTTCGAATGTTCTAAAACATTATAGGTGTGAATTAAACAAAATAATTTCTTCCAGTGTCCATTGCTTAGAAACGATACATTTGTTAATAATTAAAATAAGTATTCTTTTAATATATTGTTGTCTTTTAGTATCGTACTTTTTGTTAATAAATAAGCTTTGTGTTTCAAGCTTACATTTCCATTTGTGTTTCAAGATTACAATCTGTAGAATATCTGTAGAAAATAGGCTACCCGCGTCGGGAATAATAAATTAGGATACAACAGCACCATTACAGATACATACAGAGTTTTGTTATTACAATTTATACGTAATTAAACATCTAAATTTACTCATCTTCTACGTTTACTGTCCACCATATAGTTGCCGTCTTTAGTCAGCAATAGGAGTTTCAATTAAAACTTGTTCATCATATAAATGGGTTTTTCCTTTCGCGTTGGTAATGATTTTAGATTCCGTAATCAGGATTAGTTTCCTCTGTTCACGTTTTAAATATATATATCATTCATTTTAATGTGTAAATATATCAGTTAATATGTTTGCCATGCGTCACCGTTTCATGTAAAACATTAGGAAATGCGCATAATTATTAATAAATACATAATTTTAATGTAAGAACAGGGCATACATTACATTAAAAAATAAAATAAATATAAACAATCTGTATAAATAATCTTTATTAAAGAGAGCCCTATAAACAAAATAAACGTAATTTACAGGAAAAACAGTTAGACCTATACAAATAATTTTACATGTAGGCTTAGTCTCTTGAGGTCACTTGTTAGTGTCCAGTAACACGAGTTATATAACGTTTTAAGTTGTCTTGTATAAACAGGCCAACAGCAAAAACGGATAACGGAAAATTTGGCAAAAATTGTAATGTTAAGAAATATTAAATAAGGTGACACAAAAAACTGCCAACATTTTTCTGTCTTTAACAGATACTCCCGGTAGAGACAACGTGAACCGATAAGGGTTTTGGTAACAGATGATAAAATCTTCACTATATTCTATGCTGTTGACCAAGTAAGGTGGATTCATGTCATACGGTCGGTATGTTAAAGGATCGCCATGACATTGCCGGTATGGATATTGACCTAGGAGATCAAAGTAAACTCTTCAGGTGCGAATGTCAGCTTAAACTGGTGTGACTGACGTGACTGAAAGGTTTAGAAAAATAATAAATATTTAGGAATTTTATGATAAAGTACTATTATCGACAGGAAATAGTAATCTGGACAAAGACGGGGGAAGCCGGTAAATATGTGAATACTTTCTATATTTGTCCAGCACCATAGTACAAAGACATTAGCGATTGTGTCACAGGCTGCACACAGATAAATATAAGCGTAGGAACCAGAGGGTCGAAAAATGTTGACAAATTTTGTTAATCTCTTAATTTTGAGGCTATTTTTATTATTTTTACAGCGGTTTACGTTAATATTGTAGTAACGTTTTTAAGTATATAAACAGGTTTAGTATACACCATTTGCGTATAGGTTTAAAGTATGAAATATAGGAAAATAAATTCAGTCAGTAGGATAATTGGTTTATGTAAACAACGTTTCAATAACGCGGATTTATATTGTGTTATTACCGTTTACTTTAATTGGATTAATTTCAGGATGATGTCTCATGTTTTTCAACCATTTTAAAGATGCTGATTAGTCTTAACTTGTTTAACTTGTTTTTTCTTTCGTATGAAGTCGACTCCACCGGCCCCATCATCAAGGCCAAATTCTAGATACGTCACTGGATGTAAGGTACTTAGACCCCGATCTACACTATAGTTTAAACATTCTTGACAAGCGGTAGTGTTTAGCTACATATTTTAGCAAACACGTTGCGGATTAATGGTGCATCACAACACCACACAGAGGATGTCACAATTAGTGTAGCCAATCGCGTCCGTGCTCTTCCGCAGCAGAGCAAGCAGATCAATATTACGATATTATTTTCCACTTTATTTCAACAGTTATTTGCACAAAAATTAAACTAAATTAAGTGTAATTCTGAATTTAAAATTATTTTCTTTTTTGTTTTATCCACTGTAATGTATTCTAATGTTTTGCATAAAACATCAAGAAGGTCATAGAATTTTCCAGAGCGTATTCACGGCTCCAAGATGACTTTCGATCATTGCTTGCGATCTCGACTGTTACAAAGGAAATTTAGGCGTAGCCTGTGCAAATCTAGTTGTTTTTGGAGTGGTAGTTTTGCGCGTCATTCTCTGGAAGTGACGTTAAATTCTTATTTGTGTTTAATAGCGATTTATTCAACTAAGATAATTGTAGTGGTTATCGAGTTAGTTGTGAATGGTACATAGCACAATCATTGTATTTTTCAAAGGCGTATCAAAATATACGTGATTTGGATGAATGTATTCAGTAAACAACTTTACTGAATAGAGTTTTATCGTGAACTGTGGTTAACTACCTAACAATAAGTAAAATAGTAATTACTTACACAAAAGTAAACGATAAGATAAAAAGAAAGAAATACCTATAACGGTTTTAATTAACTATGTTCGTTTGTCATAGACAATTGTTCAGAAATCGGTTTACTTCAAAAAGAGCTTTCTTGGCAGAAGGGTAAAGAGAGAAGCAGAGTGTGTGAAGCAGCTCTATTTTTAAACGGGGACAAACAACTGGAGGTAATTAAACCGTGTATTAACAGATGCAGACACAGAGGAGATGTGTTTGCTGTGGGCTAGTTTTTTGTCCACTGTCGAATTGATGCGGACACGAAGTCAACATATACTTCAATTTTCCTGTTTAAACTGTTGCGTCGTAATAACGTGCAGTAGATGTGGATTCATTCGAGTGAGTGTGAACACAACTTCGTATATGAAATCTTTTAAATTGTGCTGATCGTAAAGAAGAAGATAAAATATTATCTTTCCCTACCCACGTAAAAGTCGTAAACAATTTTGTGAAAGTCGGTTTCAAACATCAACAGGAAACGACGGTTCGATGGTTCGGTTATATAAAGATGTCGCATTTTGATTACCTTTGCTGTTAGTAAATTTAAGTGGGGGCAATGTAATGTTAAAGTCGTCTTTAAAAGTATATACTTCAGTTATATCACCAGATTTGTTACCCAGTGGAGATTTAAAAAATCTGCAGGTTTACCGCTTGGCTATGAACCCACAGGGCCTGCATTTCATTCCCTACAGAACGATAAAAAATCAAAGTACGTTTTTAGCCAGCAGATCAAACCAGACTGTGGCATTAAATTGAATCCTGGGTAATGAAACAATGAGCTGTGCTGGACATTTGTCTAGTATTACATCGATAATCTATCCTGTCTTCCTTTAACCGTCTTATATGTTACAAACATTGTCTGTTGTCTTAGAACGTACTAGTTTACGAATCCGAACATCTCAGTAATTCTGCTGTTGATAAAATTAAATGCAGAAGACATTTCGTTTAAGTTTTATTTTGAGTTAAATACTCTATCACACACACCCACACAAAATATATAAAGGTGTATACATACACTAAATTCTGTCTATCCTATACACATACATATATTGTGTAATAGGCCTATATATAGGCTACGAAAATTTAGAATAAATACAAAATTTCATCTTTAGTAGAAAATAGTAAATACATTTTTTATTGGTAGAAATCTTCATAGGATAATGATTAGTTATATACAACTTGTCGTCACAATCTCCTGATTACAAAGAAACGTGATTTAATTCTAAAACTTATTTTACTATACTTTATAAGTTACTGAATTTCGCTTTGTTCATATTCTTACGATGTAAAAAATTAAGGAGACCTCAAGTAAAAAAAAACACTCCCACAATGCTTCATACTATTTTGGATATAAGGAATAGGATAGAGCGACATTGAGGTGCAGAACACGTTCTAAACGGGTATGTGACGTGTAGGAAAATGTGAAACGATTAGTTTAGTTAAGCAACCAATAGGGAAGAGATTCAGAGTAGAGATGACGGGGAAGCAGCAGCTGAGTAATTAAGGTAACTGAGAACTCTGCACAGAGTAAACATTATTAACGAACAATCTTATTATCTTTGGAATAAAGTTTCTCTTAACTAAGAAAAGCAACTAACTTCTTAGACAAACAGTAGCTTTATTTCTCTGCCCAATGAAATACAGCAGTCGTTATTTATGAGTTGGTATTTTTTACAGAATGTAGACATTAGCAAATAAAGCATGATCACTGATAATTACAAGTAAGTTAATTACCAGTATAGTTTTTAAAAAGCCCGAAAGACATGGTAACATTCCAGTTCCAAGCCGGAAAGACATGGTACCATTCCAGTTCCAAGCCTGGAAGACATGGTACCATTCTAGTTCCACCCCGGAAAGACATGGTACCATTCCAGTTCCAAGCCGAAAAGACATGGTACCATTCCAGTTCCAAGCCGGGAAGACATGGTACCATTCCAGTTCCAAGCCGAGAAGATAGTAGCCGGTTTTGTACGTTATGTATTGTAGTGCAAATCAATTTCAGAATCAGCGTTTGATTATAAATAATAATATTCGAAGAGACTGAGAATCTCTGAAATGAGAAACACCAATTACAACGTGCAGTTAGTAAGTAGTTGTTACAATATTATCTCTTCTTAATTTGACTAATGTACAAAGAAAGTGAAAGAGTAGGCTATAGCAAAAAACAGCTTACAAGTTTTAAAATGCTATTAAAATGTACATTTATTTTTATTCTATATTGTTATTATTGTAATGTTATTTTCTTTCTATATAATGTATTTTTGTTAATTTCCACTTCCTCTCTTCCTCTTTGTTGAGTTTTCTGATGCTAGTTGCAGAGTTTCTATTGGTTGCTGTTTCCTTCTTGTCTTTTGACAGTTTCCCTTTTAACTGCAGCTCCTTCCACACAATCCCAGAATAAATATTTATTAAGACACGTTCAATAGTATAGAGAGGTATAATTTAAGTAATATGATATTACACACAAATGTATTTGGTGAGTCGTGTTTTGTGGTTCACTAAATTCTCCTTATTTGTTCTGTATGCGACGTAACGGGTCATTCTAAACCAATGCAGAGTAAAGAGTGTTCATTTGTGTGATTAATTGACCAATGTACGGAGTCAACTTACCATATTTGAGAGACTATCACTCTCCGTTTTCACGTTCATCATAATCACTCTGATGTCTGTTGACTCAATTTGTTTACTGATTTGACATCAAAGCAAACTCAGTTTCTACTGGAATTTCTGTCACAAAACCACATAATGTGTAAAACTTTCCAAATTAAATCCATGAGTTTAGTTTATGTTTGCGGACACTAGAACGCGTTCATCGGTTATTTCTTAATTTTACTTTAATGCATACGATTCCATATGCATTTATAGTGAGCAATAAAAGATTAAATAAAAAAAATTTTAATTTTACATATCAATATTTAAAAAAATATTTTGTTCTTTGTCATTCGCTTACTATACAAACTTTGATTAATCTCTTCTTGTAAAGAGAACGTATTCTGTCTTCTGAACAATCATACACATTTTGCCTGAATTATGCAATAATGTCTGGGTTTTAACCATTGCTATTTCTTGTAAGAAGACGCCGTTATTTAAATTCATTAATATATTATATGTTAATATACAGTTAATATTAAATCATTAACAATTTTATTTGATAAAAATCACTTTAATATAACAACCCCACTGAAGTATTCGTGTTTTGTACGATAGTAATATTTTGTATAGTAATATTATAATAGTAATATTTCTTAATGTTTCAATTAAGAAAAAGGATATCCTACTTTATGAATATGCATCAACTTTAATTAATTCGTAACAACTTACCTTGCGTAAAGAGGTAAGCTTCAAATACCTATTTTTCTTACTATCACTTCTCTGCTTTCCATGTCACTTTTAATGAGTGCTCTACTTAATTCCTGTGTATCGTACACAGGCATAAACAAATTAAAACATGGATAAACACAATAAGTTAGACCGAGCCTGCTATATTGTCAACATAGCGATTGGTTAGTGTAACTGTCTAATGGAAAATTGTCTAATATAAAAATAACCTTTAGAAGGTACTTTTAAATGTATTTAGAAGAGTAATATTTCCCATTCGGCATAAGAACATCTTTTTGAATACTCTAAGAATATTTTAGCTGTTCTTATTTGTGCACATTAACTATTAATTTGTTGCTACTTTGAGGAATAAAGACGTTACAAAATAAACAATTAAACTATAAAGCTATAATTAAAGTATAAATGTGTTCAAGGTCTAAAACAGAGGAAGTTAAGACATTTAAAACAATAACGTTGAATGCATAAAAACTTGAAACTTTTACTTATGAATAAACAAATATGATTGCTTGCTATTGGCAGACTCATATGGTTTCATATACCTAATTAGAAACCATGAATATGTATAATTATGTTGTTAATAAGCGTAATATAATTAACGGTTAATTGGGTGGATTTACCACTTAATGGGCCGCTGTATTACATTACATAGAAAAGAGCTTTCCAGATGGTGTGTGTGGGGGGGGGGGTTAAATGAAAGTTACCAGTAAGCATGTTAAACCTTAATTGCAGGTTTTAGGTTGATCTTCGTAATTATGTATTTTGTTATTTATTTCGCTATAACCTTTACACTTAGATTAACTTGAATGTTAATCATTTGAAAGACTTTAACTAAAAACAGACTTGAGTATATTAAATGGGGTGGTTCATTGAAAGTACATCCTGCATGTCATTTCTCAATTTTGTGATATAACATAAGATACTTCTCTGGGTATTACTCAAAATAATTATTTTAAATACTTAATTTTCTTAAGCCTAGAAACCCATCTTATTTTTTCGTCTGAGTGAGGGGGAAATTGTTTATTTTGTTCAAATACGCAGATAATAAGTTATTTATTTTCAGTGTTTAGGTAAATAATTCAGTTTTAAAATATGCCTGAATTAAAGTGTTGGAAATAATTAATTTACTTTACTATGAAATAATTACGCTCGCCCGTCTGTTTAGTTTTAGTTTATTCAACTGTGAGTAAAAACTAGTTTGTTTTCCTGTCTGGGATCAGAGTGATGATTCATTACAAGTATGAGAACAGGTTTATTTGCTACGTGAAATGAAGTGAACAAGCCTACTGAGCTTCTACATATTAAAATCATTTAATATATGAATAGTTCCGTGTCAATTGTTCATTATATAAATCGGATAAGCTCTGGACGTTTTGACAATAATCCGTGTCACAGAACATCAGCGTTTTTTAATTTACATTTTTTCGACCAGAACCATTTTAATTATTTCAAACATTGTTCATACAAATCATTTATTTATTCATTTTTATTTAGTTTTATTATACGCTTTAATATAATTTATATTCAAGGCAACAACGTCAGAATTGTTTTAAATAGCTGAACGATGAATTGGAACTATATATCGCGATATAAACAGAACAACATTTTGGAAAGCATTAGTTGAAACACAGCTGTCTATATCCTATTTGTTATGACCGTATTTGTTATTTGGTATCAACTTTTATGTTGAAAAGTTTATCACCTATAAAACATGCAGATTACAGTATTACAGTATTCATTGTGCTGCCCCCCCCCCCCGACAAACACAAACATAGAAACCGTTTGTCACGTGAAACAATAACAATGAGGGTGAGTATGCTTACCCCTAACACCTGTCTATTGGCATCACAGATATTGTTGATTTATTCACATGTAATAAATCAAGATTCACAACATATAGGTACGAAATATTTAGTACACTTTTTGAAAATTCTTTGTCATTAAGAGTTGGTTTCAGTAGTTGATTTATCGTACAGTGTAAACAAATTTAGTTTTAGTTAATTTAGTTAACAGGAATTGGTAAAGGAATCAATTTTACAGTGAGTGATAATTTTTTACTGTAAGCATTAATCCAAAGTCTGTAACCTATAGACAGAATTCTCAATACTTATCACTTGTCTATTTCCTCAATTAAACGTCCTGGCTTGAACACTCTGTTTTCCCTCATTCGTTGTGAGGCATGGGGATCATTTGTATTACTAAATTAACGAGTATAACTTTAATTAAAGTTTCCTCTCTAACTCCTTTATGCATTTTGGATTCAACGCTGATCCCGGCTATACAATGTGCATTTGTAAGATTTGTGTACACTGCCTAGTGTATATAGGCCAGTTTGATATATACTAAAGTAATTTTTAAATTAAACTCATGTCCTATGTTTTAATAGATTTCTTAAAAATTTATTCCAACATTTATCTTACAGTTAACAATCATAATCTCCCCAGGATAGTTTGTAGAGACAGGAAATGTATATCAATATGGATATCTTTGAGAAGATGAATATTATCTATATTTAATATGAACCAAGTTTTCCTCAGAGACGATTCATTTGCATTACTTTGGCGTATCCAGGATTTTAACTAAAGGGAGTTAACGATCATAATTTCCCATTAGAGGTGTTATGCAGGTCCCCTAGAAGTTCAAATTGTTCTAGGGAATACGCCAGTTATAGTTTACTGTCTGTGTTATATCACGGCCGCTGATACACTGGCTGCCAGCAGATTTTTACATGTCAGACCTTTTCGCGACCTATCCAATGAGGGTTGTAACTTCCTATTCCGTTAGCTCCGCCATTGCTAAATTATTTATATTTTATGATGAGTTTACTGGAAAGGTAAAACAATTTTTTTTGTTCAAGATTAAAATTTAACGAGTAAACGACTTTTAAATCTGAAGTCGTGATTACGAATTTACATAATACTGCTCACCCAAATTAAGTATTGTAGAAAATACATTTTTTGTTTATGACCTACACGTACTTACTATAAATTGAAAAGCAGATGACAACGTATTTCCATATATGGTGATGGCAAAAAAAATCGTGTTCGAGATTATTGCAGATTCTGATTGTACTACACTCAAAACATGACAAAAAGTCGTTTTTCGAAAAGTGTCTGTGTGTCTGTTTGTCTATCTGTCTGTCTGTCTGCCTGTGTGTGTGTCTGTGTATCTATAGATTTTTTTCTATGGCAAACGATAACAGCCGCAAATTCAAACAGAATCAAATAATTTTTTGCATACAGCTCTGATTTGTAGAGTACTCACGACCTATTGTTTTTGGTGAAGATCGGTTGAGAGAAAGGGGTAGTTTACCCGCAACAGTTTTTTTTTATCAAGGGGTAATTTTTTTTTGGCAAACGATAACAGCCGAAAATTCAAACAGAATCAAATAATGTTTCGCATACAGCCCTGAATTGTAGAGTTCTCAAGATCTGTTGTTTTTGGTAAAGATCGGTTAAGGGAAAGGGGTAGTTTACCTGCAACGTTTTATGTTTTAACAAGGGTATATTCTATGGCAAACGATAACAGCCGCAAATTCAAACAGAATCAAAAGATTATTTGCATACAGCCTAAATTGTAGAGTTCTCAAGACCTATTGTTTTTGGTGAAGATCGGTTAAGGGAAAGGGGTAGTTTACCTGCAACGGCTTTTTTTTATCAAGGGTAATTTTTTTTGGCAAACGATAACAGCCGAAAATTCAAACAGAATCAAATAATGTTTCGCATACAGCCCTGAATTGTAGAGTTCTCAAGATCTGTTGTTTTTGGTAAAGATTGGTTAAGGGAAAGGGGTAGTTTACCTGCAACGTTTTATGTTTTAACAAGGGTATTTTCTATGGCAAACGATAACAGCCGCAAATTCAAACAGAATCAAAAGATTATTTGCATACAGCCTAAATTGTAGAGTTCTCAAGACCTATTGTTTTTGGTGAAGATCGGTTGAGAGAAAGGGGTAGTTTACCTGCAACGGTTTTTTTTTATCAAGGGTAATTTTTTTTTGGCAAACGATAACAGCCGAAAATTCAAACAGAATCAAATAATGTTTCGCATACAGCCCTGAATTGTAGAGTTCTCAAGATCTGTTGTTTTTGGTAAAGATCGGTTAAGGGAAAGGGGTAGTTTACCTGCAACGTTTTATGTTTTAACAAGGGTATTTTCTATGGCAAACGATAACAGCCGCAAATTCAAACATAATCAAAAGATTATTTGCATACAGCCTAAATTGTAGAGTTCTCAAGACCTATTGTTTTTGGTGAAGATCGGTTGAGAGAAAGGGGTAGTTTACCTGCAACGGTTTTTTTTTATCAAGGGTAATTTTTTTTTGGCAAACGATAACAGCCGAAAATTCAAACAGAATCAAATAATGTTTCGCATACAGCCCTGAATTGTAGAGTTCTCAAGATCTGTTGTTTTTGGTAAAGATCGGTTAAGGGAAAGGGGTAGTTTACCTGCAACGTTTTATGTTTTAACAAGGGTATTTTCTATGGCAAACGATAACAGCCGCAAATTCAAACAGAATCAAATAATTTTTTGCATACAGCCCTGATTTATAGAGTCCTCAAGACCTATTGTTTTTGGTAAAGATCGGTTAAGGGAAAGGGGTAGTTTACCTGCAACGTTTTATGTTTTAACAAGGGTATTTTTACTTTTACTATGACGAACGATAACTGCCGCATATTCAAAGAGAATCAAATAAGTTTTTGCATACCTCCCTGAATTGTAGAGAACTCAAGGTCTCTCGATTTTGGTGAAGATCGGTTAAGGGGAAGGGGTAGTTTACCTGCAACCTTTTACGTTTTAACAACAGTAAAGTACTTGAAAATTCATTTAAATTTTTTCAAACAATGGTAATTGTCAAAAATAAAATAATTTTGTTGCCAGGCAATAAAATATAATTTTTTCATTTTAATGTAAATCATGTATGACAGAAAATATATCGTTCGTGGCAGGCAAGCATATCTCAGTTATGTAATGTTTACGTTTCCATTTTATTATTATGACTACCGCAATAAAATGGCAGGGAAGACACACACACACACACACACACACACACACACACACACACACACACACACAATTCGCGTTATTTCTGGCCTCATTCATGTTTATTTTCTTACATTTGCACGGTTTTTAAATGGAAAGTGCCGAAACGCATACCAACATAACGCGTGCAAGCCGAAAAAGTGTCCAGCGTGGATAGCGATTTGCTTCCTGTGGATCGCTGGGCAGTGTAACTGCACGTATTTACAGAGGAACGATTCATAGACAGACTTTTCGTATTTAGGGAATGAACCCTCTGCAAGATGCTGAGGGTCCATGAGTGACTTCGGAGCGCTCCTTCTTTTCCGCGTGTTTGTTCTGTGAAACGTACACTGTAAATTCGCAGCTTTACTCTAAGCAACGCTCAATAGGAAATGTTGAAAATTTTTGTCCACGGTGTACCCTCATACACACTAAACCTGCTCTGATGTTTTAATTACGGACATCATAATATTAAAACTTTGGAAACTTGAGCACTACTTAATGGAGATCAATCATTAACTTATACAAGCCATTAATTTTATGCATATTTTTATATATATGTGTACAATGTTATCGGCAACAAAGAAGTAGTTTTTGTTAAAATTCCTTCCCGGGATATTTGGCCGTAGTCCAATGTTTTCTACAAAACCAGACGTTTCGGCAATGCCATCGACTTCCATCATCAGTGAAAATCGAGTGCGATAACGTGAGGTGGTATACGTTAGTGACCACAGTACTGTGGTTAAGGCTGAAGCAGTAAGTAGAAGAAGTAGTTTCTATGGTAATATTTCATTTCGAAAATGATTTTAAATATAAATCTTAGAATATGGAAGTCATGTTTGGTTCTCCATACCGATATTTTAACTAAAAAATATCATTTAATATAGTTTTGAAAACCCCTTCTACTGGCTAATATACACTTACCCTAAATATGTATAAATTGTTAACCTGCATATTGTAGTATGTAACATAATTTCAACTATTTTGTGATATATAATTAATACCTTCCAATGGCTTAACAATTTAGCCTATTACTAACGAAGCACTGATTATTGAATTAACATGAACTTGCTAATAAGTTTTTCTTTATTTACAAGATTTAGTTATAGTAACTTACAGTACATTATGTAAATACTTTTTAAAAAAGTTTACTGTCTATCATTCTAAATAAAAATAATATTTGTAATATAATTATTTTACTACCGACTCGGAACACAAAGTTTTTTATGGGTAAACACGTAAAGGTTTTACCTTATAACCTGAACCGATTTTCACTTTTAAAAAGCTTCTTCAGAGGTTAAGCTTTTTAAAAGTGAAAACTGGTTCAGGTTATAAGGCAAAACTTTTACTTTAACCATAAAAAACTTTGTGTTCCGAGTCGGTAGTGAAATAATTATATTTAGTTAAGTAACGGATAAGTCATGGACAACGAAATCCAAGAATAATATTTGTATTATTACATTTTCATTTGCAATGCTATAATTTGTATTTAGCCTGAGGATATCTACTATCATCATCTTGATCGCTTTTTAAATACTTCAGTGATCGAAAATATCCGGCCGTTGATATATGACATATTATAGAAGCCACAAATAATATAAAAATATCTCAAAGTTCGTCATTAATCGTTACACCACAGACGACATTTCTATTGTTATTCAGAAACACTATGAATCCCTACTACTTGATAGTAGATTTTAAAGATAATTTACTGAAAGTTGGTCAAGAGGAGATGATACTGTCCACACCATTCACCTATTCAATTAAATAGATGGCAACCGCGGAAAATTCCGATGAAAACGAACCAGTAAGAAATCGGATGCAGAAATCGGAGAAGAGTGGAATGACAAATCACTAAATTTTGTTACTACAGAAAGGATTATTTAAAGTAAACAATGTTTGTTGTGCAGGGACCCGTTCAAGGATCTATCAAGGAAGTAACCTTTCAGAGTTAAATAAAACACCCAGGAGAGGCTTGCGAATAGGATGGACTTGCTTAAATTAAACAACATATTCGAGTAGAAGGAAGAGACATTTGGACGTACAGGGAGTCGAAGAACTTGGCGTTGAGAAATCATTAGGTAAAGAAAAAACTAAGACTGCTGGAGAGGAAATCATGAAGAGATAGAACGTGCAAGTATTCAGAGTTTTGTTGTACAGATTTGAGACTGTAAAGGCACACTGTAATTGGAAAGAGGCATTTGCGAGTAATGAATAAGCGTTCTTAGAGTAAAAAAAGAACGTTGCAGAGTTATTTAGCGACTCAACGAATTGTTTTCAGCCTATACCACAGTACTGTGGGCCTGTACGTGTACACCCGACGTTCAGGATGTTTATTCCACTGATGATGGCAGCCATTCGAGCTGCCGAAACGTTTGGTTTGGTAATAAACCATGGACCACGGACAAACAGCCCGGATAACATGAACCATACATCTGACACCGGCCGTGAAAGCCTCAGGAATATTTTTTGTTTTTCAAAGATTCGAATATTGTGTACTCAAGTGTCAAGTGTTCAATTTTTCAATTTAATCACAATATTGTTATTATCAGCATATTGACTTCCGTTATCTTCTGTATACCTAACGTATTGGATACTGAACGTGTGCCTGTTTACATAGTAGTATTATAAATGTTGTAACTCTCTAGCGTTTAGCGGTTTATTTCCTTGTTTACGATTCATGCAATCCACGTGAAAATAATGTTACGACGATCACGCCAGATTTATGTGGGTACAGTGGAAACAGAATAATTGACATCAATGACAAACTAAACAAATGACATCAACTAAATACAAACTTTAATTAGCCACAGATAGCAGTTACAAATCAACAAAGCATCCGTACACAATAATTCAATTTAAATTTGTCCATTCATAAATGTCACCTGATTACAGTTTGCAGTAATTAACCAATGATCACGTTCCACGAATCAGCAACAAACACTTAATCCGCACTGAAAAAATCGCCAGGTATAACTGAAACTGGGCCGCTTTGAAATCCAGTATTTATACCTCGCCGCCTTGCAGTGTAGCGAGCTAGCGGGTCTGGATGCTGGTAGAGTAGTCGAGTTAACATCTGGAAGGGACACAGACAATCTAGAAACATTCAGAACACTACGCAACTCTGACGAGCAGAATGTCAATAAACTTCTGCACAGTCTCGTGCGCCGTGTGTCCAGCATCACGTACGCACTCAAAGATCTATTATATATTTTTTATAATGACTTTACCTCAAAAAAAAAAATTAGAAAGGGTGATGATGGGATCACTAAGGATCCTGAAACATGTTCCAAACAGGGAGAAAACATCTTGAGGTAAAGTCATTATAAAATATATATTATATACATCAAGAAACGAACTGTAGCAGAAAGTGTTTGAATATATATAAAAGAATTCAGCTTTAAAAATAATTCTAGAATTGTTTATTTAAAAAATAATAATTACATTAATTGTTACAGTAAATGAACACAGCGTGAATGAAGCATTCAGTTGTATGAAAAATGTTTTAGATAATTAAAAGGTTTTTGAAATAGAAAAATTAAATAAAAGAGCGCTATTTGTTTTGTGTTACCGATTACTAACACAACGCTCAGGGCTTACCGGTTTTTATAGAATGCTCGTCTCTTCACACATAATTTATTCATATAAGTAACACCTCAGTAGTAGTGTTTACACATGTATAGTACCACACATCACTAAAGCTGCTTTCATATATGTAAATTAATCATCACTTTGATCCGAAACAGAGAGGAAATATAATGTTTTTATCCAATAATATTTACTAACATAAAATAATCCATAAATCAAATACGTGAACGATCATCAAAAACGTGTTTTATTTATATGCAGTAACGAGTATATTTTAACCGAATAATTTATTCAACTATTTAAAATAAATAATGTATTGCCTTTATTTACCGTTGTTTTATAAATATATCTGTTTCATCCTCTTCAAATCATATCTTTATGGAGAAGGATTCTATACTGTTACGCTGATTAAAAAATATATATATATATTTACATATGTTATACTCATATTTCAACAATATTTATTTATATTATTACTGTCTGCCTGTCTGTCTACTGTCTCACTTTCTGTCTGTCTGGCTCACCCCCCTCACTCTCTCTCTCTCTCTCACTCTCTCTCTCTCTCTCTCTCTCTCTCTCTCTCTCTCTCTCTCTCTCTTTCTATATATTGCATATATATATTCTATATATTTATATTGCAGAGAATAAAAATAAATATTGCATAGATAGGTATAACGATAATATAAACACAGAGTGTATATCTGGAGGTAGAAAACTTATTAACTAACAAAATTATTACTTCTGTCTTACTAAGTTTTCAAACATAATTATTTATTTAATTTTTTAGTCTTTCAGGTAAAGAGTTTATCGATTCTTATTTTTACAACGGTTTGTTACTTGGATGTCGAATTCCACAGCTACTGTCGATGCTCTTGGGTCAGCTGTTGACGATTCACTGCCCGTTAACCTTAGCGTATCAGCTCACTCTGACGTTTCATTTCACACACACGCCGCGGTTATCAAACTGTTATTGTTTATTAATTTATCTCAGGGTTTTCGCAACGGGTAATTAAATAGATCTGTGTACTAGGCTTACACAATCCGGACTCTTGAAGTGTTCTCGCGTCAATCAGTAACACCTCGATAAGTATTAGTGTCCTAAGCGGAAAATCTTGCACTAACACAAAAAACACTAATATTGATGTATTATTAACTTTGTTGTCTTTGAGTTCTTCGATTCAAGATAACGTATGCGAAAAACTCGTAACGTATACCCGAGTTCTACGTCACTTATAAAATAGACACGTCCTGATACGAAAAACTCGCAACAGTCAGTACGACCTTCAATGACGAGACCTCGAAACGAACTGAACGATGTGTTCTCTGCAAATGACCGACTCAAATAATTTTTAGAACTTCTGATTGGTTAAAATCTTAGATACGTCATAGATTTTTATCATGATAGACTGACTTCATGTTAAAACTATGTCCAAGTCTGCAAAGGCCTGTCTATATTTAATCTACAATTTTTATTACCCTCTTCCAGATAACGAGTTAAAAGAAGAATTAATTTCATTAAAACACCATATTAAAATTCTAGTTCTGCAGTACTGAATATACGAAAAACGTAGCCTTCAATACGGTGCATACTCTGTCCAAGTTTCATAAAGAAATGTTAATTATTAATGAAGTTCAATAAAATGTGAATTACACGCGCACTCGCGCACTAACATTGCACTGGACACGATAGAGTATAAAATTATGAGTATTTTGACATAACTCATTTTTTTACCCATGTATGTATTTAAAACTTACATGTAATTTACCAAAAAAGGTTTAAAATCAATTTATAACTTGTCTATGATCGTCAGAGAATGCGTTATAGCTCTAATATCCATTATTGCTCATGTTCCTAGCACGGTTCTGTCGCAATATATATGTATGTCCGGCATATTTTATGCTAAGCTAGACAGCCACAGAAATCATCATAGATAACCACTGACAATCAATCAAACACACATACACACACGAGGACGAGTCACGTACCTATACACATATACCTGAACATCGTATGAATAAAAATTAACACAGAAATCTTTGCATTATCCGAATTATTATACTAAACAAATAATAAAATAATTATCAGTTAAATTCAATATTACTTCTTATCATTAAATAAATAAATGTCAATATTAGTGTATAATATAACACAGCAATTTATAATATCCTACATTTTGTACTTTAACCCTTGCATACAATTTAAGATTATAACTTTCTCATTAAGAAAATATAGTTTAATCAGACGGAAAATGTATATCGCTGCGTAAATTTTCGTCTTAAAAAATGACGAATATTATGTAATAACACCATGAGCCTAACATCAATAAGATATTAGTGCCTAAGCTTTACTCTGATATTAAGTAGAATATTAATCTGGTCCCAAAGATTCTCACATTTTGTTTATTTTACGAAGCGTTTACAATAACAATCAGGTGTGAGGAAACGAACAGATAATAAGAAAAATCTGTGACAAAAATATGTGTATAAGAAAACGAAAATTATTTGAAAGAAAATAATTTTCGCCGAAAAGAAGAGTATCGTTTCGGAAAGGATTTACGTTTGCGCTGGTATATAATGTGTAGGAGAATCCGTATTTAACTAAACCCTGTCGCAATGCGAATATTTCTTTATGCAAAACGTAATAAACATTAAAAGTGACATTAACCTGTTTTCCTACATACCCGTTAATTAAAACCTATTATTGCTTAAATTTTAGTTTTTAACGGAGAAGGAGATTATTAACTTCTCTTTTAATAACGAAGTAGCGAAGAAATCTTTTACTGTCTAATACTTAATTTTTTTCTTTTTAACATCATACTAAAGTAGCTGACATCTTAACATCTTAGTTGTTCAAAGGTCTTTTGATCGTGATGTATTTATGTAAAGCGTTGTCAAGGTATCAACCTTGTCATTCTCCTTATATCAAGCTAATATTTTATTTATTACTAAAACTTTTTCCTTCAGTAAGTTTTATTTTCGGCTTACGTTAACTGTACTGGCTTTAACAAATAGTATGCTCTATACAAGTTATAAAAACTAAAATTTTTAAATTTTATTAAATGTTTTCTTTTGTTCGTACATACATACATACATGTGTACCACAATGATTTTCTTCCGTCTACTGTTAATGAGATTAATTTAAACGCAGCGACTATCAGATAAAGTTAGTAAAGATTTTATAAAATAGTTGGTAATGCAGCTCAAAAAGTAGTTAGAGTAAATAAACCTTGACGAGAAAACTAGGGTAATGCTAACTCAATTAAGGAACTCAGAGACGCCACACAATTACTGGCCTGTTGGATGGCGATTCCACTACAAATTTTGTCTACAGTAATAGACCTTCGGTCTTATAAAAAAATGAGCCTATACTGATCATTACCGATCACTGTTCAAAGTATTCTATAATTTCAATAATAGTTCAAGTATAATTATTACATTAAACCTCATGTGGTAACAATACGTACACATACTAGTAATGTATGTTGTAAAAATATTGTTTCCTCTCAGATCGTCGTAATTCTATAGTTATGTATCAAAATACATAGTAAGCACTGTATGTATATTATGTATTAATGTAGTAAGTACTGTATTATATTAAAATATATAAATATAAAATTACGTAAATCTAACGAAAAATACTATTTTTACATCATATATTACTAAATTATACGTGAAGTATAAAAGAGAAAAGAGCACGAAAAGAGTTAAAAGTACAGGGTATATAGAAGATTACATGGTGCTGTATAGTGGAGTTTTCCAGAACACAACACCTTGATCTGGAGTATGTATATTGGCAGACCAGTAATACAGAATTCGCATTAAATCGTATACTTTCATTAATAACAGAATTATAGTGGTTAGCTTCAAAATTAACAGGGGAAATCTTTGTGTCATTGATGTATATACTACATAGAATGGTAAGGAGGAAGAGCCGGATTTATGTTAAGGGTAGACATTATAACGTTGCAGAAATCAGACCCTATATCCACAAGTATTAGAGCAATGATAAGAGGTAAAATAATATAATAAATAATGGTGAAAAAAAAATATATAAAAAGGAATTAAGAAAGAAAAAAGAAGAACTGTAAACAAGAATAATAAATAAAATGAATATACTAGACTGACAAACAAATGACTATGACCCAAACCCAGAGATTGGCCAGATAAAGACAATAAGATGAAAAACGATTTACAGAAATTAAGATGACAATTAAAGATAAAAGACACAAATCAGTAAAGAAAATATAATAACTAACCATGAATAAAACAATAATAAAGAAAGTACACTAACCATAAAAAATATGTAAGACAATTATTATTAGATTAAAGTATGTTGTTAAGAATCTTATTATAATAAGAAAGTAAGACACAAAATATTGAAAGAATAATCATAAATTTATGTTTAAAATATCATTGAAACCAAGAGTGAGAGATAGATAGGGAGTGATAACAATAAACAGTGATATGATGAGAATATTAAAATAAACAACTTATAATCTTAAGGAAAAAGAATAGTAACCAAGTGTAACAAACCAGAACCATAATCAAATGATGAATAGACAAATAAGTTAATTGTGTTAGCCTGTAAGAAACAGAGTAGTTGTGGGTGTAAGAACTAGAAAACATCTTCTATTACTAAAAGAATCACTAGAACGATTATCTTTATAGAATAGATGGTGTCGATACAATACTCACCAAAATTGTTATTTTGTTAATTTAAAGAAAATTAGTTTGTTTGTTTAGTGTTTATAGGAGTATAAACCATGAAGGCATAACTTTAGAGTAATATGTTTGTATGTTTTATGTAAGTAATAAGATTATAAAGAGATGAGATGTATGTTAATTTCAAATAATAACATACAATATAAGAATTGTAATTAATAAGAAGGAATATGGCTGAACCATAGACAGACCATTAAATTATTTCTATATTATGTTTTGTTAATAGATTTAAGTGTTAAATAGGTGTGTGAGAAATGGGAGTAGGAATAAACTAGCAATGACATAAACTTAACAAGCAACAAATTAATAACTGTTATATAAATAGAAAAGAAAAGATATCAGATAAGAAATAATTTTGTAAAAGTATAATAACACTAATAGATGGTAAAACAGTTTCAAAGTAATTCAAAAGCCAATAAGTGCGAAATGAAAATAAGCAGAACATATGTACTTAATAAATAATGTTTAAATAGAGCAAAATAAGAAATTCTAAGATGTTACAGTTTAGGCCTATAAAAGACATAGCTTTTTAACTTCAGAAAGCCAATTGTAAACAATTGAATATTGTATTTGAATAATAAGACCAAGTAAATTATGTAAGTACCATTAACTAACAATAATACTATGTCAGAATAATAATAAACAGTATAAATAAGGGAAATATGTAATAACATAGAATTAGCAATTTTGTCCAAAAACATTAATACATGACCTAGACCAGCCTTGTGAGATGTCAAATCGATCTTTGAAAGAAAATAGGGACATCTATGTTAATATTTCAAGCATTGGAAACATCCCCAAGGAACAATAACCATTATAAAATATTTATTCATTTTGGACAGAAAACCAGGATTTATAACAATAGGTTCAAATGTACTTAAACACTCAGAGTCAAGGCGGTTGCCATAACAACAAAACGTTATTATAATTTTGACCGTTATGTAACGAGAGTTCCATGATTAACTATCCAAAGGTATAGACGCTATATATGACGGGGACCTATTGAAGACTAATAACGAAGAAAATCAAATATAAATGAAAGTAAATTGAACACAAGAAGTCAATCATAGTTCCAGCAACTCAAGGAGGAACAATAAACGAAATTTTAAAATTAAAAATTAAATAAAAATTGAATAAAAAGAAACAGACGCCAGAAGGAGACGGCAACCATATCATTGAAAATAAACGAATGTACTAACACAACAGTGAAGATATCTTGACGATCCATAACACAAACAACATGGTTTTGTTAAGTATAAATTAAATTATCAATAATTACGAACTAAAACAGATTAACTTTTTTCACAATATATAACTCTCACTCTGAACTTTGAACACCAATTTCTTTCAAGGATTAATGGATCATATTTATTAACACTGTATGTAACTGTAAGATAACCTATGTTCGAAACCTATAAAACTGACACACGTTTAAACAACAGAGTTGAATTTCATGTAAACCTTTTTAGTATTTAAGTACCACAATTGTAAGGTGGTGTACTTTATTTAACATCTTGTTTTAACTCTTTTCGTAACCAAAAGAACTCATTGGCAGAACAAATTGTGTAAATAAGAACGCTGTAGCCATTGTGGCGTCAATCGAATGCTGCGCTGCAATCTTTGCTGTCTGCTGAGTAAAAATTAATTTGTTGCCGAGGCTAAACTTTATTATAAAACTATCTATTGTACAACAGTTAACAAAAATTAGTGAATTATTGAATCAAATAAATAAGTACGAATCTTTACTAGCTGTCCTGTGTTTATTGAAATTGTATTATGTATGCTGTGTTCTTTAGCGGAGAATAGAATTCTTTGCCAAAAATGTATGTTGGCAACACGCCCAAAGACAAGCGGAATTCGAGTTCCCGCCAGTCAGCGAGGTAATTCGAATTCATCATCACCGTACAGGAGACAAACTAATTTTGAATCTTTTAATTGTTTTCTGAAAAACAATTTGGCCCCTTTCGGGAAATAAATATACAAAATAAGGACAGGTAAGGATTTCGGTACTGGTTATTCGTACGTTCGCGACGGACGCAGTCTGCGTGAGGTACGTTTAAAAGCGACGACGACTTGGTAAGACCTTGAGAATACTCAGAATACCTTACACTTTTACAAATAGGCAGACGACGTTGAGTTTCAAATTGACGCATCCAACGTGTGGCAAAATAACACGGGCGATAAGGGATACTCGTTATAAAATTGGCGACCAACTAGTGAGGCTAGAAATAGAGGAAGGATAACTTTCTAGCGGCGATTACGAAAAGGATAACAAGATGCACAAAAGGGCGTCATCACTGAGACGGACGAAGGAGGCCGAAAAAGAAGTCAGAGTGGAAGAAAAGGAAGTAACATCAGTTGAGGACGTGGAAACTGTTGTAAGGGAGGAAACTAGAGGAGAACCAAATTTGATGAAATTCATAGAACAAATGAATGAAAGATTAATGAAACAAATGAAGGAAGATAGTAAACGAATGGAGGAAAAATTCGACAGGAATGACGAGAATTTAAAACAAATTAACGAAAAATTCGACAAGAATGAGGAGAGTCTGAAACAGATGAAGGAAGAAACCAATGACAATTTTAAGAAGCAGAAGGAAGAAATGAAGGAAGATTTAAAACAAATTAACGAAAAATTCGACAGGAATGACGAGAGTTTTAAACAAATGAACGAAAAATTCGACAGGAGTGAGGAGAGTTTAAAACAAATAAATGAAAAAATTGTCAGTACAAACGAAATTACTAAAGAAGACTTAAGGCAGACAATTAACGAAAATAATGAAACCTTACAACACCGATTGACGGAGGACATTCAACAAATAAATGAAGAGTTGAAAGAAGAATTGAGGGAACAATTGTAGGAGGACCATGAGAAAAATAAAGAAGAAATGAAGCAACAAATGATGCACCAATTAAGGGAGTACCGTGAAGAAATTAAGCAGATAAAAATGAAGAGGAATAAGAAATGGGAAGAAACAAATTACAAAGCAGATCAACTTAATGAAACATTAGATAATGGTTTCAAGAAATTGAATGAAACACTAGACAGCACTTCTGAAGGTATCAATGAAAAAATAAGAAATAAAGAAGACAAAATGTATTGTTATATGAAAATAAAAATAACAAAACAAAGAGAAAATTAAGCACATAGAAACCAACCGTAGAGGAGTAAAGAAGAACCAAATAATTAAGAAAATTAAGAAAACAAAAGATATAGGAAAAATATGTAAAAAGAAACTAATAAAAATACGAGAAGAATTGGAGATGATGAAGAATGGACTACTTGAGATGTTTAATGTACCAATTAACGACCAGGATGAAATAATGAATTTTATGGAGTGTAGGAAAATTATAAAAGAAATTCTAGCAGAGATTAACAACCAACCAGTGAAAAGAAATTTAAGAAAAGATATACTTAAATGGAAAATACAAAAAATAGAAAGTACTCATAACAAAACAGTGTGTAACACATTAAGAAGGTCTATCAGAAAATTGAATACACCATAAATAGACATGCATAATCAAATATCAGTGATAGCATCTATGATAGATATACCATTGACCTATTTGTTGTATAAACAAAAAGATGAAGTGATTGAGGTAGGCCTGGAAACAAGTGAAAAGTTTACGGCAGAAAAATTGAAATACAAGATAGTAGCGAGAAGGTGGACAAGAACAGAAATCATTCTGAAAACGATAGCAGTCCGAACAACGGGGGTAACTCATGTAATCATGGACCATGGGTGAACTAGATACCACACGCCGAAAAGTTGGACCTTATACTATAACAAGAGTCAAGGGCAACAACACATATGAGATTACTCACCCCATCACTAAGAAAATAAATGGTGTATACAATCAGGCATCGATTAAGAAATATTATGACAACCATCAATGACTGAAAAAACCAAAGGTGGACTAAACGACCAAAGCAAATTAAATAAAAAAGGTATAAAAAAGCAAATAAGTAAGTTTACAAATAAAAGTGACTCAAAGAAGAATAGCGGATGAAGAGTAAATAAATTACAAAATTCAAAAATATGTAAGATCACCTTACGCCATTATTTAGAAAACGTATGAGGTAAAATAAAAAATAAACATATGAGATAAGAGACAAAACAAAAGAAAAAATACAAAATTCAAAAATATGTAAGACCAACTTATACTACCATCTAGAAAATATATGAGATAATATAAACGAAAGAAAAGCTACAAAATTCAAAAATATGTAAGATCAACTTACACTACCATTTAGAAAATATATGAGATAAACTAAACAAACGAATTAATAATAAAGAAAATATGTAAGATCAACTTACGCTATTATTTAGAAAATATGTGAGATAAAAGAAACAAACGAAATGATCATAAAGAAAAAAATGTAAGATCAACTTCCACTACTATTTAGAAAAATTATGTGATAAAATAAACAAACCAAATGATCGAGAATGAAATAAATAAAATAAATATTCTAAAAGGTATAATAAAAAAATGAGATGAATCAAGGAGGAATTGAAAAGAAATAAAAATGTTAATTGTATCAATAAATATCAACGCTTCAAGTATTATGGAATGATATCAACAGAGAGAGGTGAGAAATAAATATGACTCGAACTGAGCAATAATGAAATAAAAAAATAAAAAAATTCCCAACAAATATTATTAATAATATTATTATTAGTCACAAGATGACTGTATTGAAGAATCATTAATTAAGATTGACTGTTGAATAGGTCCAGCAATCATTTAACTGAGCAGGGATGATGTTCCCCTGACCTCAGAAAAAGTGTAGTTTTGAACGACGGAGTTAGGTTAGCCAATAGAGCCCATCCGAATCGATTTCAGTTACAAAATAGAGATAGTTAGGGAAAATAAGATTTACAGGGAATAATTTATAATAAAAAATCAGTAAGCCAGATCGTAGTAGGAGATAATAATGAAGAAAAGATTCAGAATTAAAAGAAGTAAAGATACAGAGTTGAACATGAAAATGAACAAGAAGCAGTAGAATTTAAGAAGGAGAAGATACAATACAATTGATAATTTCATTAAACTTAGAATCACGTTTTATAAAATGATCAATTTTGGTGGAAGGGCATTATATAACGTTGCAGAAATCAGACCCTATAGGGTATCCACAAGTATTAGAGAAATGATAAGAGGTAAAATAATTTAATAAATAATGATGAACAAAAAAAAATATATAAAATTGAATTAAGAAAGAAAAAAGAAGAATTGTAAACAAGAATAATAAAATAAAATGAATAGACTAGACTGACAGACAAATGATTATGACCCAACCTCAGAGATTGGTCAGATAAAGACAATAAGATGAGATAAGGTTTACAGAAATTAAGATGACAATTAATGATAAAAGACACAAATGAGTAAAGAAAATATAATAACTAACCATGAATAAAACAATAATAAAGAAAGTACACCAACCATAAAAAATAAGTAAGACAATATTATTAGATAAAGTATGTTGTTAAGAATCTTATTATAATAAGAAAGTAAGACACAAAATATTGAAAGAATAATCATAAATGTATGTTTAAAATATCATTGAAACCAAGAGTGAGAGATAGATATGGAGTGATAACAATGAACTGTGAAGTGATGAGAATATTAAAATAAACAACTTATAATCTTAAGGAAAAAGAATAGTAACCAAGTGTAACAAACCAGAACCATAATCAAATGATGAATAGACAAATAAGTTAATTGTGTTAGCCTGTAAGAAACAGAGTAGTTGTGGGTGTAAAAACTAGAAAGCATCTTCTATTACTAAAAGAATCACTAGAATGATTATCTTTATAGAATAGATGGTGTCGATACAATACTCACCAAAATTGTTATTTTGTTAATTCAAAAAAAAATTAGTTTGTTTGTTTAGTGTTTATAAGAGTATAAACCATGAAGGCATAACTTTAGAGTAATATGTTGTATGTTTTATGTAAGTAATAAGATTATAAAGAGATGAGGTGTATGTTAATTTCAAATAATAACATACAATATAACAATTGTAATTAATAAGAAGGAATATGGCTGAACCATAGACAGACCATTAAATTATTTCTATATTATGTTGTGTTAATAGATTTAAGTGTTAAATAGGTGTGTGAGAAATGGGAGTAGGAATAAACTAGCAATGACATAAACTTAACAAGCAACAAATTAATAACTGTTATATAAATAGAAAAGAAAAGATATCAGATGAGAAATAATTTTGTAAAAGTATAATAACACTAATAGATGGTAAAACAGTTTCAAAGTAATTCAAAAGCCAATAAGTGCGAAATGAAAATAAGCAGAACATATGTACTTAATAAATAATGTTTAAATAGAGCAAAATAAGAAATTCTAAGATGTTACAGTTTAGGCCTATAAAAGACAAAGCTGTTTAACTTCAGAAAACCAATTGTAAACAATTGAATATTGTATTTGAATAATAAGACCAAGTAAATTATGTAAGTACCATTAACTAACAATAATACTATGTCAGAATTATAATAAACAGTATAAATAAGGGAAATATGTAATAACATAGAATTAGCAATTTTGTCCAAAAACATTAATACATGACCTAGACCAGCCTTGTGAGATGTCAAATCGATCTTTGAAAGAAAATAGGGACATCTAAGTTAATATTTCAAGCATTGGAAATATCCCCAAGGATCAATAACCATTATAAAATATTTATTCATTTTGGACAGAAAACCAGGATTTATAACAATAGGTTCAAATGTTCTTAACCAATCAGAGTCAAGGCGGTTGCCATAACAACAAAACGTTATTATAATTTTGACCGTTATGTAACGAGAGTTCCATGATTAACTATGCAAAGGTTTAGACGCTATATATGACGGGGACCTATTGAAGACTAATAACGAAGAAAATCAAATATAAATGAAAGTAAATTGAACACAAGAAGTCAATCATAGTTCCAGCAACTCAAGGAGGAACAATAAACGAAATTTTAAAATTAAAAATTAAATAAAAATTGAATAAAAAGAAACAGACGCCAGAAGGAGACGGCAACCATATCATTGAAAATAAACGAATGTACTAACACAACAGTGAAGAAATCTTGACGATCCATAACACAAACAACATGGTTTTGTTAAGTATAAATTAAATTATCAATAATTACGAACTAAAACAGATTAACTTTTTTCACAATATATAACTCTCACTCTGAACTTTGAACACCAATTTCTTTCAAGGATTAATGGATTATATTTATTAACACTGTATGTAACTGTAAAATAACCTATGTTCGAAACCTATAAAACTGACACACGTTTAAACAACAGAGTTGAATTTCATGTAAACCTTTTTAGTATTTAAGTACCACAATTGTAAGGTGGTGTACTTTATTTAACATCTTGTTTTAACTCTTTTCGTAACCAAAAGAACTCATTGGCAGAACAAATTGTGTAAATAAGAACGCTGTAGCCATTGTGGCGTCAATCGAATGCTGCGCTGCAATCTTTGCTGTCTGCTGAGTAAAAATTAGTTTGTTGCCGAGGCTAAACTTTATTATAAAACTATCTATTGTACAACAGTTAACAAAAATTAGTGAATTATTGAATCAAATAAATAAGTACGAATCTTTACTAGCTGTCCTGTGTTTATTGAAATTGTATTATGTATGTTGTGTTCTTTAGCGGAGAATAGAATTCTTTGCCAAAAATGTATGTTGGCAACACGTCCAAAGACAAGCGAATTTCGAGTTCCCGCCAGTCTGCGAGGTAATTCGAATTCATCATCACCGTACAGGAGACAAACTAATTTTGAATCTTTTAATTGTTTTCTGAAAAACAATTAATTTAGCGCCTTTCGGGAAATAAATATACAAAATAAGGACAGGTAAGGATTTCGGTACTGGTTATTCGTACGTTCGCGACGGACGCAGTCTGCGTGAGGTACGTTTAAAAGCGACGACGACTTGGTAAGACCTTGAGAATACTCAGAATACCTTTACACTTTTACAAATAGGCGGACGACGTTGAGTTTCAAATTGACGCATCCAACGTGTGGCAAAATAACACGGGCGATAAGGGATACTCGTTATAAAATGTACAACAACACGGATTATGTAGTTGTAGCTGTTAAGCTTAATCCTAGAGCTAGTAACCAAGCTATTCAAAATGTTATGGTTCTTATAGATACACACATGTTAACAGAAATGTGGCAAGATGCAAGAATTTTTTAAGACAAATTTACTTAAAATAACGACTATATTTGTTAAAAAAAGGACATTAACAAATTTACTTGGTCAGCCATAGGACTTCCATCATTAATTAATTTAATAGTCTTTAATAAAAATTTGGCTTCACAAGTCAGGGATAGTCATGTTTTTACTGGCCCAGCGATTAACACTGATCATATATGGTGGCCTTTAAAACTGAGATTTGAACAAGATGGAGGAATGTTAGGAATATTTCTGGAACAGATAGAGTATCCACTATCTGTAACAGAATAGGTCAAAAAAGTATGCACAATTGCTCCCTACTTGTAATAATGTAGAAGAAGAGTAGAGTATATGAGTCGTTTAGTTTCAAAATCAGATATATCCAAAACTAAAAATTTTCATGAGAGCTAAAAAACTTTATTGCAGGAGAGCTTGTTTTGCAACTAACCAGTAATTTTAACTCCAATTAAAATTAGGATGTATCAGTTTTAGTCATAGATAGGGACATGTAGAAGGTAACAAAGTATATGCAAAAAAATGTGAATCTCAAAAAAGTGGATGTATCTGGTTTTGAAACTAGACGATTCCAAGGAACGTTTTTGAGAAGGTGCCTAATGAAGTGCTTGGAAAGAAACGAATAAATACTAGGAAAAGAGGTCTAAAATTATGGAACAAGCAAGGAGAAAGAACAAGCGATACGAGAGAAACAATCGCCTTATCACAAATACCTTCAGACAAGAAACAGTGACGATCTGGATATTTATAAGCAAGAACGTCGTGCTGTGAAATACATTATCCGGAAAGGCATTATAAATCATGGAATAGATTTATTAGTTATATGGGACATGTACGCCAATAGGGTGGCATACAAATTAAGGAAGCACCTCAACCGAGATGACAGGGAGACAGTGCATCTGAATTTTATTGCAAAAGGACAAATGGAATGAGCATTACAGTGAACTATGATATGATCCTAACGTTCTTCAGGAAGCTGGAGGAAATGTAAGAGGGGACACAAGTGTAGATTCGATAACATTTGAGGAACTAAAATGAACTCTTTCATCCATGAAGGATCGGAAAGCAACTGGTTTGGATAGAATAAACACAGAATTGCTGAAATATTCTAGTAAATTAATTCAATTTAGACTACTACATTGGCAGATAATGTGCTGGCTGAGGTGCATGATCCCGGATAAATCAAGAGTAGCCAAGGTTTTTATATTTTTAAGAAATGTGATAGAACTGTACCATCAAATTGTAGAGGAATAAGCTTTATAAACCCAATTTGTCAATGTTATTCTAAGTCTTTCACGGCCGATGTCAGTTGCATTTGAAATATCTACCGGGATGCCTGGTAGATATTTCAATACAACAATTTGCCAAGTTATACAAAAAAATAATAATGAAAGGCTGTGCTCTATATCAAATATTTTACTGCTTGACGAACAGGCAGGATTTCGTAAGAGCCTATCTTGCATTGATGACGTGTTTTCTTTTAAAATCCTGACTGAGAAAAGAAGAAATGTAATTTGAGACACATCGTGCCGTTATTAACTATGAGAAATTGTTTGATAGAGTTAACAGATCCATTCAGTGAAACATTGCGTGTACGAATAGTTGTCCAAAACATCTTGTGTAAGTTATAAAGAGTTTATACTATTATAGAAGGATAGTATTGTCTACAGGAGAGGATTTTACAGAGGAGCTTTACATTAATCAGGGACTGCGCAAAGAGTATAGCATATCTCCAACATCCTTTAATATCTACATTGATGACACAGAGAATGAAAATTACGGAGTGGATTAGGGGGAGAACATACTCGAATACAATGCTGTTTCCGGATGACCAGGTAATAATAAAAAACAATGAATGTAACTCCAGAGATGATGTTCCAGTTACTGCAAATCTGTTCAAATTATAACATGAAAACTTTTTGGAAAGTTCACCTATTCGTTTTATGGAAAAATACACCTTGCAAACTAAGATTGTATTGGATAATAAGAGTGTAGAGCAGGTGTCACATTTCCGCTATCTTGACTGTGACATCACTTTATGATGTTGATCACACGTTAGGTGAGTTTCAGTCAAAATATGGGACAATTTGTCAAGAGTTATCGAGAAAAACAAGGAAAGAGTCTCGACTAAACGTTTAGAGCCCATAAGGTAACGGCTGTGCAAGTGTCGTTGTATGGCTCTGACATTTAATTCCTGTGAAAAAAACATTTGAGTAGGAGACATTCTTAGGGGATGGGATTCTTGTGACCTGTTAACGGCTGCAGGTGAAGAGATAAATTACTCTACAATGAACACACACGAAGAAAAGCAGAAAATTTGTAATACCCAGATTGTATTGCAGAGAACAAAGAGATATATGTACTGCTTATCTGAATAGCATGTCAAGTTTGGCAATACAAGGTTATTGGACGAAGACATATAGGAAGACCTAGAAAGCGTTGGTGAAGTATATGTCTTTTCTTTGGGACCAGAACAGGTGATTCACCTATTCCCTGCTAGAAGAAGAAAAATATAGTAAGCTAAAACTAGGAAGAAAATGCGAGCGTCAATTTTAAGTTTCACTAGTGGCATAAAATGCACACAATAGTTATAAAAATTTAAGTTAAGAAATTAAATTATAGCTTATTGCTATTAATTTATAACAAAATTGAGTGGTATATGTAAACTGTAACTAAACAGCGAAATGCAACCTGTTGTGACAGATGTCAGGGTAGAAAGGCGCTTGGCTTGGTAGTGGCGTAAATGGTACGTGGCCCAATGAGTTGGCTGTTCCCGAGGTGGGGATAATGGAAGCGATGGGAATAGTCAGATAAGCTGGTACAATTGTATTACTTTACGGTGGTGGATTCAGTGCTACGCGAAAATCATCTCCAACTGACTAATCATTCTCATATCACGATAAAAGATAAAAACACGACAGTGACACAATTGCACATTATAGGGGTCTGATTGTTATAAAAGACTGAAAATTACAGAAACTAAAATCTTTTTCATTGTAGTGATAAAAACTCAAGTACCCTAAAACATTCCCAAGAATGCTCTGGCTGATATTTGGAAATCAAACACTAAAGTTTAGAATCTCTTCAGCTGTTTCTGAAGAATTGTTTTGCGATAATTATATTCATGAAGTGAAACGATATTGCAAGAACATATGCACTGCTAATAAGATACTGCCGGTGACTGATAACACGTAGTCCACCCACCCACAACAGGTAAACGATTTTCACCCTGGTACGGAGAAATTAATTTGTCGCCAAACAACGTTCTTGTTATAACTAACAGACCAAAGTGTGACTGCATAAAAAAAAGTATTATGTGCTATGCACATTCAAGCAAGTAATCAACAAACTGATAGCGATAACTTCTAAATTCTTACAGTATGTCGGAAAAGTATGACGTACGTGACGCCACAAGAAGTTACATCCTCAGACAGTTATTAGTTGTCTGAAATTACAGCCTCAAATATAAACGGCGTCAGAATTACTTCAACCAGTGTTTATGTAACATGTGAATGATATCCGGTTCAGACAAGTTAGGAAGAAATAATTATTGTAGATCTGGAGATGGGTACAAATGAATTTCGTAACCGGAAGCTGAAGACATTTATCATCTAATAGGAAGTCACTCACAGAAGCTACTAATGAAGAGTTATTTCAACTAACAGCTAAAGGAAATGGGAAAACGATGATAGAACTGAGAAATAGAATCGCGCAGAGTGCTAAACAACATGCTGAACAAAATTTTAGCTTGATAGCAAATCATGTCTCGTTACCAGACACCAGACTTGAACAATGACAGATCTATCAAAGTATCAGAAGCAGTGAGCTATCACTTTGCTACTAAGTGACATTGATAAAAACAAAAGAAGTCGGTCACTGCAACAGAAAAGTCGGGTAAACAATTTTTAGAAAGAATATCTACAAAACCAGTTACGTAAACAAGGGTCAATAATATTTCAAGAATGCACTCAGAGATTTTAGAATAATTGAGAGTAATTTAAAATAAAGTAAAAATTAATGGAATTTCTTAACCGATACTTACACAATTAAATTATACAATTAAATGTATAATCTGCGCCTATTTAACTGAAGTGACAGAGATTTATTTACTTCCTTTTCAACAATTTTAGTAATTTCTTAGTTGTTTATCTTGGATTTCAATTTACTCTTCCATGAACATATGTAATGCTCCACCGTTTATCGAACTTTTAGACACACGAATGCTTAATATCGTGGTTCTAGATCTTCCTGTATTTAAAATAATAGTATAATATTAACTATAATGGAGTCATAACATCTTCCTTGTGGTTCCTTTCGCTTTAAAGGTTACATGCTAAACCCAGTAATATGTCGATTCTGACTTTGTCTTTGTTCCAGCAATCAGACATGCTTAAAGTGCTCAAACTGGTTCAAACAATGAAGCGAATTCATAATGCTTTACATGTTCCTAATATGGACGCTTGATATAACATTGATTGTAGCATAACAAGAAAGAACAATCATGGAAAATAATGTATGATTTTTTATGCGTAATATGTATGAAACATGAATACCTCGAGGTGGCAAAGATAATGAAATTATTAGATTTGTATCACACAACAAAAATGTAAAAGTATCAAGAAAACTACACAACATTACCATAACCAATTATAGAACAGTACTGTGATAATTTTATGCAAACACTTACCCAAACCAGTCTGCTATATTACCACACTTTAATATAATTAATTGTAAATGCTAATTGTAGAAAACCAACACAGCTGGTCTGTGTAAGGCATAGCCGTGAATTCGCATATTACGTGAGGGCAGATCGCAATCAAAGCAAATCGAGTACCGTTCGTGACTTTGTACTAAGTTTATTGTTATTGTTTTATATAAAGTTGTGTATAATTATTCGTCCTATAATTTGTTTAATCACGCTAAATCTCGGTACGCTAAGTGAAACAGTAACAATAAACTCCAATATCTTTTTGTATGTGCTGAACCAGAGCTGCTTGTTAGTTATTATCCGGCAGATTACAAATTGTATATTTAGGTTCATTGGGTGAAATAAAGTTAGAGTTGGATTACTCTTGTTCTGCAGAGATTAAGCTCATAGTAACATCAGTAACCTATCTGAGAACTGAAAACCTTGTAAACTGCAATAAAATGGTTAATGCAATGCAACTCCGACAAACTGTTTTTGTTCGTTCTGTGAAAGTAGGCAATGATGGTTTATTAACGCGTGAAATGGTGTTTTTGAAACTATCAAGAAAAACCAAAGCAACAATTCGGTTGCTGAAATCTGCAGCCGTCTTCAGGCTAACTTAAATTACATCTAATTCTACATTACAAGCCAGTAATACTCTAAAAGTACGATCAACACACATGCAGTCAGGAGTTGTACAATTAAATTTATTACATTTATGTAAAAATTAAAATGTCTCACATGAGAAAACAGAATATCATGAAACACAAAACAAACAAACAATGCAAAGAAACAGCAAAAAGATATTAAATACGATTCTCTGCTGTAGTTACAATCACATTGTAATTATCCCATGATGAAAGAGTATTACTAACTCATAGAAAAGCGTTAGGCGTAATTTAAGTTACTCTGAAGACGGTCGCAGATTTTAGCACGAAACGTTCCATCATTTATAAAGTTATCGATGATGAAAAGATTCAGATAGGCCTAGGCCTAGATTGTTCTACCAGTTAACTGAATACTCAGCGTTACATAGACTACATAATTGTACATTATGTAGTTCATCCTGTATATGTAGTTTCAATATTTTTGTAAACTAATATCTCTTCATTCAGTCACATGTCTACGTTTTCTCGATTAAAATATTTATTTAATCTCCTGAATACGTTTTTCCTTCTTACTGGATGGTTATGATCCCTTTTAAGAATAAGGATCAGATATAAATATATCCATGTAACACGAAACATTTTCAGAAGTTTCATCCATTCTCATGAAATAGGTATTTTTACTAATTCGAATTTGTTTATTCCTCCCCTACAACTAATATATACCGTATTGGCTTCTGTACCTCAGTATACTTCTTAGGCCTGGTCCCCTTCAGGTTATGATTTACTCCTACTTATTGTACATGATAAACACTAACATAACATACTGTCACTGGTATCTATGTTTCTCGAGTTTGATATTTACGATTCTCGGCTAATTTAATATTAGGTAATGTAATAAGCGGACCATTAGAAAATATTATTGTATATTAACTTCAGTTCGTAATATTCACGTAACAAGTCAATAGTGATTAAATTGGCTAAATTAGATCATACGGAAGATACGTATACTATATTTTGCTTGAAGTTAAACGCTACTATTGCTTAATCCAAATATGCTTCCACAAATTTTCAAATTTAAAAGTTAGGTACAGAGACCTGATGTTTATTGAATAAAAATGTAGACGATAGAAAACGAATTATGAAATTGATTTTAAACTTTCACGTTCAAACGAAACATAGAAAATGCTTATTCTACGGGATTAATTGCACCGTATTAAATAACATAATGTCACATGTCACAATCACATACTACATAACACATACTCGCAGAAACATGATTAGGCACTACATTTTATCACAGAGCACTATTTACAGTAGATTTTGTATTGAATTTGGTTTTACCATTGCGTTACTAACTGATCAATGTCTTGTAGTACTTAATAAACTATATCTGAAATTGCCTTTATTAATTTTTAAAAAAAGAAACCTAATACAATTCAATATTCTACTCCACTTTGCCTTTCTTATTTTATTTTTGTTATGTTGTAAATTTTTATAATTATATGGAATTATATTTACATATAATCAACAGATGCCCTTATTTAATGTACGCTTTTGTGGAAAGGTAAAATATTACGTGAAGTTATTAATTTGCTCATCAAAACCGTACTCGAGTTTACTAGGGCGTAATGTATACAGGTAATATAATAGTAGTTCCTGGATTTTAATTAACAACATGCAAATTTTAATATAAAACGTGTTTATATGACTTCTAGTTACTTCAACATTGGAAAATAAGTAATTGAAATTTATGCTATTGTGGTTTGTTAACGCTTTTCTGTAGTATTTTGCAAACAATGCTTTCATACAAAACACGGGAACTCAATATGCGAGAGCATGTCTTGCTCTGCTGCATATTGATCTAGCGGTGCGGTCTGTTTGTGTCTGAGCTTCACTGTAACATTATGTACTTTCGAGCGTACTTAAATTGTCTGTACATAGATGTCTTCAATTTTAACGCCACTATTAAACAGAGATTTATACTGTTATTTACTGAAGTGGAAAACCATGTAGAACTGTTACATTTAAATAATGTTTATTGAACACATCGTACAAACAAAATGCAAATGAATTTTATACTGAATAACTATTTCTGGTGTACGCTAAAATTGATTTACAATAACAAATTAGAATTTTATTTACACTAGAACAAACAACGAAGAAAACAAAGGAAGACGCCGTTAAGAAAACATAAATTTATATAAGGATTCACAATTCTGTTTAATAACTTTAAAGAATACCTTTGATTAAGAATGTACAGTAAGATTAGAGTATAAAACAATTATGATGTAAACATGTGAGACTTAATAAGTATTTTTACAATAAATTATAAACTACGTATACGGATGAATAGACCACGTTTCATTTTGAAGGGTTTGAACTCTAATACTTCTGTTTCAGTCAGACATCGTAGTCGATTTAATTAATACAAATATAAGCTTAAGATGTATCAAATTAATAATAATAAAAATATTTTTAAAACCGTCAATAGATGCCATCGAAATTCTGAATATCTAGGCTACGTATGTTATTTGACAAATCTTGTAAGTATGAACGGTTTTGAGGAGCCATAAAATTCATTTAAATTTCCAGGTAGCCTATTTATTCTTAAAATTTAAGTATATGTTATTTTAAGCATTTGAAAAATTTATAGATTATTAACATAGAATATTGAAAAAAAATTCATTGTTTTACTAAGTAATAACAACAGATAAATTTGTATGTAGGCTCTATCCATTGTTTATGGTAGTCTACGAGGGGGTACCCAAAAATAACCGGAATAGCGCTGCGATTGGCGGAGCTTACGTAATATGCATTTCTCCCGCTAGGCGAGCGTAGCGCAACTCGTTCCGAGTTCAGTGCCGTCATTGTTGTCGCCTGGGAAGGTTGTGTCCGGTCACAGTAATTTGTTTTGTAAAAGCAGTTTTGCTTGCTCCTCGTTTTTTGTCATAGCGGATTTAACTGAACAGCGCGCTGCTGTGAAATTTTGCTTCCTGCTTGGGAAAAACGCCGCAGAAACTGTTGTGATGTTGAAAACAGCTTACAAGGATAAGGCTATGTGAAAAACTCAAGTGTACCAATGGTTTTCTCGTTTCAAAGAAGGTGAAATGTCAATTGATGACAAACCTCGTTCTGGACGTCCGTCAACTTCCAGAATTGACGAAAATGTTGAAAAAGTTCATGCAATCGTGCTTGAAGACCGACGACGGACCATTGAAGAGATTAGTAAGTTATCTGGAATAACTGGAGCTCGGATCAGCGAATTTTGTCAGAAGATTTGGGGATGAGAAGGGTCACTGCAAAATTTGTGCCTCGGGTCCATTTCAGTGCGCCAGTTTTTAGCTAAAAACAACAAGACTCCCTTGCCCCATGCCCCTTACTCACCTGACCTCGCTCCGTGCGATTTCTTCTTGTTTCCGCGAATGAAGAGGGACATGAAAGGACAACGTTTTGACAACGTGGAAGCGGTAAAGAAAAAAACGAGGCAGGAGCTGTCGGCCATCACAACAGACGAGTTTGAAAAATGTTTCCAGGAATGGGATCGCAGATTGGACAAATGTATTAAGTGTAATGGAGAGTACTTTGAAGGTGATAAGGTTGTTTTGTAAAAAAAATTAAATACATAGCTTTAAAAAAAAAATTCCTGTTATTTTTGGGTACCCCCTCGTATGTTTAAAAATAAATATGTATGCCTACTCTTTTCTCACCAATACCACTGTTTTATTTTTTTTTTATATTATCATCACTTTTAAATTATTGTTTGATGTCTACTTAACATAAATAAAATGTAGCTATTCCATAAAATATGCAAAATTACTTTATGCAAATGAATTTTTTTTAATAAAATTATTATTAACACTATAGTTTGAAGAGATTAGTTTTCAATTCTATTTTACGCTGTATTTTTTAATGTGTTTCTGTTGCTTACAAAGTCGCTTAAAAGGTATAAAAAAAGTAAATCCTACCAGTATGTTTACTTATAGAACAATACAGTTTGTAGCCGTAACAGGGTTCCAAACAAATCGTGAACATAATTGATTAATATTTGCATAATTCTGTTAATGTAATGACTATAAGAGTTTTTTTTGTTATTAAACCGGTAGATTACAAAATTTGAATATAATAAGTAACTCGTCCGTTGGTTAACAGTGATTTGAAGTTTTCTAATAATAGACAACCACATATTTTTTATTGTTACCTTTCAACGCTTAAATCCACGATGTTTAATACTGTGAAATCGTAAACTGAAACCCGAATCAGTAGATCAAACAGTACTAGCCAATACTATTATTATATGAGCTAAAGTTAAAGAATGTAGAATATTATTAAAGTGGTGGTTAAATAATGCAGCATATTTACAAGAAAGATAAATTGAATTTTAAAACAACGTCTGTTTGCTTTTACTTGAAACAAAACGTTATGTAGTGATCTACAAACCGAATCGCATTCCAAGAAACACCACTGGTAATTGCCAGACGTGACAAGTACGGTTTCAGCAGTATTACGACAGTGAGAAGAAAAACAAACAAATGCATTGTGTGCTGTAACTGCTCAGCGCTTTAAGAAAACAATGTTTCAAATGGAAATTTTGTTAAACGTACTTTGTTCAATATTAATTTTAAATTTACATTCAGTTAAGAGGACGTCTGCTGATTTAAGAAAACCAATGATCACTGATAAGTTAGTTTTTGTTAAGAGTTCGTGTCAAGCCTTTCTGTAATTGTTAACAAAACCGAACACTTTTACTGAGAAGTTTTATTTGTATGAAGATGATAAGGTGAAACAAGTAGTACCTCCATGCCTAAGTGAGGCTGGGTTGTAAGATGTTGTGTGGATTCAAAAAGATCATATTGTCAAAAATTACAAATCTGTGCTTCCTCTGGTACTTGCTATTAGCTAGGACAAGTCATTAAGGAAACTTATAGTTAGTTCGAGATTATGAAAAAGGAAACCCAGAAGGATGAGCAGAAGTAAAGTACGAACGTTTGAATAACAAAGTGAACAATCGTATACCTCATTGAACGAACAAAGCTGAGAATGGAAAAAATAAAGAAAGTTCTCTATGAAATAGTAAATCTGCTGAAAACGAAGATCCTAATAAAAGGTTTTCCATATTGTGGAGATAATTAATCTTTGAGACAGGTAGTTGTTTGTTAAGGAAATAATGTAGACCTAGTATAAAAGTTGCATAAAATGAATATTTTGATTCTAGGTAAATTCTGAGTGAAATAAATATTTATAAATAATCAACTTTATGGTAGTCATAGTCTTATTTAAACATATGGTAAAATTTTCATTATTTTATTACTGAGTTACTAAAATTAAAATTATTTAACATTAATTAACCAGTGTAACAACATATACACAATACAGTGTTGTCGTGTAGCAGTCACAATAAACCTCGTAAAATCAGGATGGGATAGACACATTTTTCAATGTAGGTTTATGAGTAAGTAAACCAAATACAACTACCTGTCAACTTCAAAACTTTTTAAACCATTTTATAGCTTTCAATTTTTGGAAATAACTGGAAACTACTGCTTACACTTAACTAACACTACACAAATGTGCGTGCAATTGAAAAAAACACTGGAAACTAAAGGCCGAGAAACAAAATACAGATTACTTTTCCTGTGTGGCCTCTACCGTGAATGAATATATAGTTCTCCCCCTAGTGCAACGTCCTATGTGTACCAGATATTAAGTTGTGTACGTTTCGAGATTTGCGGCAAGATATCACTCTCAGTCACACTCAACCCCCCCCCCCCCACACACACAAACAGTGTACTGTATATTGTACAAAGTTGAATTTTGATATTTCAGCTAACGAAGATAGAAAGATAGTTACAACTTTCTACTAAAACCATGCTTTCGATATGTGAAAGTGAAATCTGTACGAAATATCAGGCAGAAAGTACTTACTCATTTCTGCTGCTCTTACCGCGTTAAATCTTATTACGTTACTGTAAAAGATAATGTTCTCGTATGAAACAGTTACATTATACTGTGTGACATTATACGCGGAATGGAGGATTTTAATAGTTTATTCATTTAAAGTTGTATTTATAAAACATATTTTTGCATCAAATTTACTTAAATTTGAGCAATGCTTGACCAATAAATAAAAAAGTGATTTAAAAGATTTTCAAGATATTTCTAAAATATTTGAAAAGCAGTGTATTAGCGTACCTTAAAACTGGCAAAAGTCTACTTAACTACTCAATAAAAAATTAAATACTTGACTAATAGACTAAAAAATTAAACATAATTTTCTCAGGGCAACAAATAGAAATAATAGTATTAGTTAATACTAATATCATTTTTATAGTGTATTATAATATTTCTAGTATCACCACATTAGTAGTATACAAATAAACAAAGAATCACGTAATTCAGAAACCTTCTTCTTTACTGCTTTTAGGAATTCAGGTTTCAAACCTGAATTTATCTAGAAAATAATTTGTATTTGCAGAATTATTACACTGCTTTATACCAGTATTAGTGTTACATGTGAATTAAAAATTATTATGAACAAATGTCGGGTTTTTATTTTTATTCAAATAAATTTTAAGACACAGGAATGTTCTACTCATTCGGGTAATGAGCTACAAGTATGACTTATTGAATACTAAACATTCTTAAGTAATAAAATTTTAAATAAATTCAACTCAGAGATACATGTAAAACTGTAGATAAAAACAATGTTTTTGTAAAGCGTACGTGTTACACGTGGCAACTAGAGAATATATCAACGAATAGCAACAACAAGCCGTGCTTTAACAAGCCAACGTTGTTTTCTGCTTTGGCTGTAGCTGTCAGCGTCAATTTACAGCACTACTAAATAGTTCAACAAGCCCATTTTGACTGTCACTCGTTAAGTGTAAAACAATGGATGGATTACCAGCGTCTTATGTTAAAAACACTGTGCCTTTCTAGTTCGATTTAACGCCGTAACAAAAGACACTGTATATTTTTTAACACTTTATAGTGAATAAATCTTTACTTTCACAACGTAAATTCTAATAAAGATGTATTCATTACGACCAGATTTTGACGTAAAACAATTTAGTGTAAGGAGAGTGTTCCGATCGTTGCGTTGGAAAGCAGTTAAGTCAAAAATAATATTATAAATATTAATTTTGATATTACCCCAAATTATTAAGCACAAAACTTAATAATTAAATATCAGGTAACCAACGTACAGTAAATTCCCTATTATCCGCGAGCGGTTTACCCGCGTCTCTGACTTTTCGCCGGATTACGCATTTTTTTAATAAGCAGAAGTAAATTTGAGCTGAATAATAAATCTTCTGTTTCACAACTTTAATATACAACTTTATTAACTACATTTAACAACAATATACCAAAATTGTTTAAGTTACTAAAGGTATGTCCGAGGGACGAAGTGTTACCAACAGGTACAGTATTCTTTGTCACTCGGCAACTGGCTACCATTAGTCATCCTGCCATATGTATTTTACTGAAACTTGGGGAACATTAGCTTTCTCAGCATCTTGTCTTTACGATTACGCGATATATAATTGAAAGCCGTTAACGTTTTTCGAAAGCTACTCTTCTATTGTAGTTATCGGTTGTGAAAAATTATCCAAAATTCAATGATATTGACGTTGAACACCACCTGTGATGTTTGCCGACAGGTCAGCAGTGACGTCACTGACATGTATTTTTCTGTCACTTTTTAATTTATACGTTTGCAGTAATTCATTCCTGAATCTAATCCCTGGTGAGCATAAGAACGTGAGAGACGTTCACTTGATTTGTTTTATAAGCATGATTAGTTATAATTTAGTTATGAATAGTTACATAGTTTTAGTGTGAATACATTGGTACTTGGTAATATCCTGATTAATACAATACGCGGTTTTCATAAGGTCCCTTTATGAGCGTCTTATCGAGGTTTTACTGTATTTTTTTACTTTAAATAAACAGCTAAGATGAATAAACAATTTTCATTACTTTCTTCCCTTGTTTTGTACATATACATTGTGAATTATCCGCGGAACTCAGCGATCCACGGCTGTAACAAACTCGGTAATACTTTATTCTGAATAAATGTTTATTTTCACAACTTAAATTCTAATAACAATGTATTCATTACGGCCAGATTTCATATTTTATTAAAAACATAATAACACATTAAAAAGCAGCCAAGCGGCATCATTTACTATTTTATATTAAAATTGCTTTCCAATAAGTATGTAATTGAGACAAAAATACGTGTACAGAGTAGGAAGTGCTACATTAACAGCCGTAGAGGAGGACATAAATTTGCCACGCTCAGCTGCAGTAGCAATTTAGTTTCCAGTACAGTGGTTGGCTGTATGCTATTACAATAGCGTAATCCTAGACATTGATTCTATACAACGATACTCGCAGCAAATGTCAACACAGTAATACATTACATAACCAAGTCTTGAGCTGTTAAAACTTATTTCCTCTACATGTTGGAAATGTTGCTTTAGTAAAACCTATATAAAGAATTATAGTATTGTGCACATGTAATTGTGTATTGTGCATCTTTATTTGTTTTCGTTTACAGTATTAAGGCAGTGTCGAATGTAATTTTTGCTTTTTAAATATTTCTAACTCAACGAATGAAACTGTTTGTAAACCAGGGCTTTATAAATGTCATACAAATTATCGTAATGCAGTTCCCAGGATTTGACTTTTATTCTTTGATAATTATGTAGGTTTAGAAAAGTTACTGAAAAGTTACTGTGAAGAAATTTTATTATCAAGCACGTACAAGAAAGTAGCGTAGACGTTAAGCTTTGTATTTTCGTGATATTATTTTCTAAGGCGATAACGATTTTTGTGGCAATGACTCACAAAAGTTTGGTTTCTCGGCACATTTTAAGTTTCCTGTAATTCTATTGCATCTCTGAATCTACAATTCTACTAACAAACAAGTATTTCCTCTTTTTCATAACTTAGTCTGAGAGAATTATGACAGCAGATTTGTAATGTAGTTGTAGTTGTAGGTGTAATTGTAGTAGGTCTACGTATACGTGGACTAATACATGAACCTATGCCCGAAATATTAATTATTAAAATTTATTATTCACATCATTTCGTTTATACATTCTATTCCACTTATTGAAGATAGCAAAAAACTTCGATACTTATTATTTGAGGATACATATTACAATGGTCATCATCTTTTGCAGCTTTTGTGAATTGTCCTTCCTTAGGATATTTAAATTTTTGACTGGCAATTCAAGAGGAAAAAATTAATCTGCCAATTTAATCATACTTGATTGATTAGTAGTAATTCAAAGTCACAATTCGATTAATTATAAAATAGCAGTTAATTGTACTGACGGAAATTCAAAAAAGATTATTATAAAAAAGTACAGAATTGTAATTTACGTATGTATATATACAGAAAATGGTTTTTCTAAAAACTGCATAAATATATCGTAACGTAATCTCCTGTTCATTACATTAAAAACAGAATATGTCAATAATTTAATGTAATTACAAACGTTTGTATCCTGTTTATAAAATGACAAAACGTACATTTCATATTAATGTCTAGTTTAGAGGCACTCACTCGATTGCAAACAATAGTAAACATTTATAAAAATATTAAGCTATATTTATTTTAAAATATAGCTCAAAAAAGTTTTCAAAAATTTATTTATTATGTCTATATCAAAAGTGTTTTTATTCTAAACATTATTAAGTGTATAAAACAAATAAATTAAAATTAAATTTGTGACCAAACTCCACGAATTAAGAAATAAAAATTATATACTTTTTCCTTAATTATTTTAAAAATACGTAGGATAGCAATTTATAGATTTATGATAAAGTAAAACTACATGTACTAATCATCTTCAGTATACTTAAGAGTTCGTTTCTGAGAATAGATGCGAATGCCTGAGCATCAAACAGACTCCAGTATTTTTACATATAATGAACCTTTAGAAATTGGAATTATGTTCGACAGAATGAGACCAATTGTTTTTCTTGTATTTGCTACAGTTTCTGCCATTAAAATGGGATAATACTACTTCAGTAAACTTAAACAGCTTTAAAACAATATTCTGATATCTTCTGGTGACATCTCATCCTGAATAATTTATAAGGATGTCTAATTCAAACGTAGCATAAGAATACCGTAGCATGGACATAATATTAACTGTAAAAAGAATCGCGAACAGCTTAATCTTAATACGAATTATGTGGCAGCGAACTCGGTACTCTTACCTAAACAGGAAAAGATGTTTTGTTAGATTTATTTAGTTAGATATCTTCACATGGAGACATAATATAATGTGTTATTTTATGGTCACTAAGGCTCGGTTACTTCGTCACTAATATTAACTAGCGTTATTAACTAGTTATAACTAGCGTTATAAAAATACAAACTAACAATAGTCAATAATTTTGTAACATGAAAATAAAAGGATCAGTAATTAAGACAGCATAATCTATTAATGATTCAATTGTTACAGGTAATTTTTCTATTACGTTTTCGCCGTTAACAACTGAATATTTCCTATTTATTCCATTGACGGTTAAGCTGTCTTGCTAAGAAAAGAGCTATATTTTTTAAACCTTAAGAATAAGAAAAGTATTCTTCTTATTTGGCAGTCGGATACGGGAAATGATACCTTTTATCTTGTAACTTACACGTTGGTTGCGTCATTTTGTAACTAAACTGGTTAATCTCTCTTATTTTTATTTGTTTATAGAAATTATTTTTTCCTTGTTTTAATTAAAATTCAAAAGTTCGATTCATTATTATTATTTTGTTATCTTGTTTAAACAAATCTTGAAACGGTTTTTTTTTGTTATCTCTTGAATGCTTTATTCGTGGTTTAACTTCATTGATAATTTATAATTTGATTTTCTTTAGTTGTTGTTGAGACGAATCGGCTAAGTTGACTCCGCCATTGACACCTGTCGAATCTGTCAGCCGTCGTAATTTCGGGTTAATAGTTTTCAATTGGACTTCTCAATGAAATTAGATTTTTTTATTTTATTGGTTCAGTACTTACTTTGTGTGAAGATCTCGCCTGTTAACCGATATGTTAACAAGGCAGAATTGAGATGACAATTTGAAATTATTAAATTCTCTCAAACGCCGCTGTAAGTGGTGCCAACTGTCTGGAGCGGTTCACCTAACCTGGAATCGTCTATTCTAAATGAAATAATTTGGTTAATCTCTTTGTCTGGTAAAAGCTGTGGTTTATTCATCAATAATGTTCATTTTAATAAAGCTATATAATAATCAAATTAATTATTGTTCATTGTACATTAATAATGGTTTTATGAAATCTCTTTCTCAGGGTTCTTATTCTGATTCTGGTAACCATCACATTGCGTGTTGTTTGTTGGTTAAAATGTCTATCTATTATCTAGGTTCTTTGAGACTGCAAAATACAAAATACTGGAAGAATAGTACTACCATAATACTGGTGTACTAGGAGAGTGATTACATAGAAAATAAATCTTAATTACTAACATAAAATTCAAAAGACGTCTGGCGTCAACATTGTAGGTTAACCTTACGTATGTGAATAGAAAACGGTTAACTTAAAATTAACAATAATAACGCTTTAACAACATATAAAATATAAAGATAACAGGGTTATAAGTTTCCTTAATGTTCATAAAAGTTCATCTGATTCGTCCTATTGGATAACTTTAATCAGGTAAGTTGATCATACTTCTGAGCATGTTTATCTCGTTATCGATTACTGTTAATTAGCAACAAATGAATTATGACAATACTGCCCAACGCTTTCTTAATGTTTGTTATAAATTGACTTATTCATGATCACTGGTCAAGTTCGTTACATAAATTGATAACTCAAAAAAATAGTTAATTGTCATTAAATCCTTTAAAATTCAAATAAATCAATTGGCATAATAATGTCCAATACACTCATAGTGTTCATGTTAAAATGTCTCCATCATATTTGATGCATTTACAAAATAGGTTAACTCGTTTTTAAAAATAAGGTTAATTGTCATTAAATCCTTTAAAATTCAAATAAATTAATTAGCATGATAATGTCCAATACTCTCATAGTGTTCAATTGACATCAACTCATGAATTAAATTCGATAAGTTTTTATCATATAAGTTCAAAATTTCCTTAATTACGATTAATTAACACCATACTCCCTTTATTCACGTAATCGCAATTTATTATACACTTTGCGATTGTTCTTGCACTATTACCCTTTCATGATACTTCGTTAGTTAACGTTTGATAACACTTTAGAAAAATTTAGGTTATGTCGACCGATGTTTACTTTCGATACCGCACTGGTTATAGGTTAGTACACTACTTTAATGGCGTACGGAGCTGTCGTCTGTCTCGCTTCGGTGACAATACAATAATGCGTTCAAATCTGGCGTCGGTTTTCGCTGTTCCCTTCGCCGTTACCTGTCCCAATCTCGATTTAACTCTTCTGATTGGTTAACAAAATTGATGACATTCCTTTGAGAGTCGCTACCCCCCTTTCTAAATTATTCGAACGCTTGGGTTATTGGATTTGAGATTACAAAAGTGACGCCAAACATTTGGCGAAAATCATGCAAATATCTTATAATTTATATAATGTTCTGACGTTACTTTTAATTGCTGATCTGACATTACCATGATGTTGCAATTGTCAGCCTCTTTATTTAGAGTCCTCACATCGAATATCTTCGTTCATTAATAACAAATATAGTTTCTTGAAATTACAATCAACACATTTTTTTAATAAATTTATACCTTATTTAACTTAAATTAACAAATGGCTATCATATCTCATCGAGATGATGCTTTCCAAGTCCTTTTGTGTACTTTTTTCACAGTGATTGTTTATAATTATTCATAAAAATGCACAAGCTAGGTATAGGCGTTAGTAGGCCTATGACACTACAAACTAGATTCACATGTTACATCTTAATAGTGGTTTTTTAACAACTTCCATTATGTCACAATTAATCTGAGATGACCATTACAACTACTGATCACCTCAGTTTTTAATTATTACACCTTTCTTTTGTTGATTATAGTCTTTAAGATCACCCCTGGTTTGTACTATAGGGTGTTGCATGAATTGCCTTCATTCTAAATTACATAGTGTTTTTTTAAGTTATTGTTTCTCACATAAATGATCCTTATAATGATTATAAAGTTTACAATGCTTTGGTTTGCACCAGGACACTCTCAATTGTTATTATTTCATCAATAATTCTTGCATCTAGTTCTATATGACAAGTATGTTTAGTTTACATTAGGCCTACTATGACTCAATTCTATGATAATACTTATTGGTTTACATTACATTAGTGGTATTACACATCATTAACTATACTGAGATCAACCATCTTCTCTTTTATTATTATTTCTAAAGGGTTTTTCAGATTGGTTATTTGGTAAATTCTATGCTGTCCATTTCAGTATTTTAATTTACATTAATTACAATATAACTCTTCCTTTGGTAACTAATCTTGTTACTGGTATTATCCTTATAACACCTCGTTTCATTTAAGTATAATAGAATATGGTTTATCAACATTTTTATTATTAGTTCTTGTCATTATAAGTACAAACGTTTGTTGATTTAGGTTATGTGTCCTTACTTTGGTTCATAACAATGGGTTGGTTTTTGTGGTTTGTTCTATACATTTTTACTACATTATTTAAATGTGCTAGTACTATTAATTATTATCCATTGGTTGGTATTTATTTTATATTTTCCATTATATTAATTTTATTACATTATCGTTGATTATCAGTTTTTCTGATATCATTTTATCTATTTTACTTACATAAATAATAGCTAAGATACAAATTTGTTGTTATAACTTTATACATTATTAAATCATACTACTACAAGTTTTAATCTCACTCTCCTAATCACTATTGATTGTATCATAATTTTACATTAGAGTTATGGTCATAGTTAAGTCGCCTAAAATAGTCTGTCAGTGTTTTGATGTCATTAATAGTTCTCCACTTTGTAATTTATTTGTCTTATTGTATTTATCTCACTGTTGTACTTCTTTCGTTGTATATTGTGGGAAATATCTTGTCTCTTCCTTCGTTTATCTTTTTACCTGAGTTATAGCATAATGTTATTCACTTCTATTCATTTTTATTATCTATGTTTTTGTTTACTTACTGACCTAATCTATTGGGTTATTGGGTTAATCACATTTAATATATTTTCTTCTTTATTCTGTTCTCATTACTATTTCTTCACTGTTGGTAAATTCGTTCCTTAGTTATTAATTTTTTGATTTATTTTAATACTTGGTGCACAGTTCTTGATCCTTGGTAGGTCTTGTGTCATTTAATTGTTATGTTATTGTTTCTAAAATTAGGTTCAAAATGTGTTGGTGATATGTATCGTTACAATCTCAGTAACCGTTTCAGGCACAAAATATTTGTTAGTCCGTTTCGTCCGTAAGGTCGATTATGTTAGGCACGATATCACACTCAAAACATGAATTTTTCGAATATGGCAATTTGCTTAGCAGGGTAGAAATGGATCAGTGTGTATAAAAACCAGCCTCTAAGTATTTTTTGTAAGATTTGTTACATGTTTGTATCTCAATGATAGTGACACCCTTCAAAATATAGTGTCTGAAAGTCATGATTTCTTGTTATAAATGTTAATACATCTTAACATGTCCTAGTAAGGATTGTAATCTGCAATAACAAACAGAGCTTATACTTATAAGTTGGAAATAGAACATAATTGGAATAAAATTTTGTAGTAACTTTCACGCTAGGAGATACGTACCATTCGTTTTATATACTGCGAGAAAAGTAGCGTTTAGCTTTGAGATTCGTTTTACTCATGTTTGGATTATACAGAATGATAAGCTGTCTCAGATTCATGTACACACTACTTCTCTGGTTGATTTGCATTAACCTTGTTTAGACTTAAACAAGCAGAAGTTAAACTGAGAAAAGGGAAATTATCTTCAAGTGTATTTAATATTGAACATAATTGTAACGAAACCAGCCACAACCTAATAAATATTACTGGACAATACCTAAAGAATGAAGTTAGTAGAAAACGCTTTTGTCTGGTCACAGGATATAATTACGAAATTTTGATCAAGGCAGGAGTGACAAGTTTAATTACGTAAGGAATCAAGGTAAAATACTATAGCTCTTAAGAGTCTTTACTTTCTTAAATCGGCGCACTGTTAATTAATCCAACATGACTATCATTTTTTCTTTTTAAGGGGTACACAATCCTAAAAGTTAGTTCTACCTAATAATTTAATATTATAGCAAATTCCACTGAAGTATGCATTTGTACCAACCGATATTACATAATATTCATAAACTTTCTCGTAACACTATTCAGTAATTTTTTAAGATTATTTATTCAGGGAATGTGTATAAAGATATCACATTCTATTAATGGGTAAGAAAAACATTTAGGCAAGTATATTGAAGTTAACTACTTAAAAAAAATTATTCATCGTAGGGTGAATTGATTTCTAATTATTTATTAAACTATTATGTTTATAGTTTCTGTAGCCTTTTACCTGAATTTTTGTCAACAGGTTCTGTAAGATGCAAAAGTCAAAAAGAGGTAAATTTGACAAGCAGTATATTTGTAATTACAGTGGCCTCTCTCTTAACCGACCAATCCATTAACCGACTGTTTCGCTAAAGAGGTTGGAAAAAATTAACTATACATACGTACACCAATACTCCGTTATAAATCATTTTTAATAAAGATTATGTACAGTACGTACATTATATTCTGTTAGCGATGAAATACTGTACTATTCTTAATGATTACCACTGTTAAAATATTTGACTGTGTCACAAATCAGTGTGTATGTTGACGAACTAACATTGTAATTAAAAGCATTTAGGTAACAGCCGGAGTCTTGAAAATGAGTCACGTCCGATAGTAACTAACAATATATCCTCTTTACATTAGGCTTAAGGACATCAGTTTTATTTTAGACACCGTGCAGTCTTCAAAGTGTTTGAAGAAATCTTACACTTTTCGTGCGTTCAATTGACAATCTAAATTGAAAACTTTAAATTTGTTCTTTAAATTTGTGAGTGTACTCTACAGTATTTGTGTGTACTGTAGTAAATTTATTGACATACTGCATGTTATAAACATGGCCGAAAAAGAAAGCGCGTGGTCGTTTCATTAGACAAAAATTTACATGCATTGAACCGTTTATAAAAAGGGGAGACGGTTAAAAAAATTGCGCTCGACTGTGGAATCGGGGAAACCACTGTAAAGAACTGGAAGAAAAATAAAGTGAACATAAAATCTTATTGCTTCAATGTATCAAGTGCTTTAATTATCTAGTGCTACAATGTACCTACTGCTTTAACGCCTCGTTTTACACTGAAGAAACCAAATTTGGAAACACTAGATAAATGCTCTATGGCTGTGGTTTGTTCAACAACAGCACAAAGGTGTGCCTTTGAATGGCCCATTAATTTAACAAAATGTTTTACCTTTAAATAAAGGCTAAATGGTGATGTAAATTTTTCGGCAAGTGGAAAAAACGACACGTTATATACGTTTTATCGATTTGCGGAGAATCGTTATCGGCTGCTCCTAATTTTTGCAAATCGGTTTATAAAAATCATAACTCATAAAACATGGTGGCTGATCAGATTTATAATATTGACGAAACGTGGCTGTATTATGAATGCTTCCGCGACAGACTTTTGCTCGACAAAAAGAACTAAATGCGCCAGATTATATAAGATGTCTAAAGACAACTACTATTGCTTACTATTGCTGTTTGCTCAAATGCTTCGGAACCACATAAGTTACTACTTTTTGTTGTAAAAAATCACTAAAACCGAGGGCATTCAAAAACATAACTCCATCATCTCTACCAGTTTATTATAGCGCTCAGAAATCTGCTTGGATTGATTCCTTTTTATTTCAAGACTGGTTTGATACTGAATTTGTTCCAAAAGTGAAACAACTTTGATTCTTAAATCAAAAAATTTTTCCAGAAAAGGTAATTCTTGTGTTAGATAATGCTCCCAGTCATCCGTCAAGTAATTTTCTCAAACACGAAGCAATTAAAGCCATGTTCCTGTCATCTAATGTTACATCGATTATACAACCGATGGATCAAGGTGTTATCTCGGCAATAAGAAAACTGTGCAAAAAAAGTTACCGACTTCAATTTTGGAAAATACGAATGACGGTAATATTCATATAACACACTCTTAAAAAAAAAATTAATATTAAGGACGTTATTTACATGATGGCTAATGTGTGGAGTACAATTTCTGAGACTACTCTGGAAACATCTTGGCGAAAACTTCTGCCAGCGGTTGTCTCAGATGATATTACGCCCAGGCCTGCAGAAAATGTACTCTTGCCATTAGTGGGACAATTACCAGGATGCGAAACTGCTAAAGAAGAAGAGATAGTCGAATGGTTAAATGAAGATGAAAAGGTGGAGAAAGAAATGGACGATAATTAAATTATTGAAGCACTAATGAATAATAATAAGGATCATGAAGGTGAGAATGAATCCGACGAGAATCAAGAAAGGAAAATTTCTCACGCTGCTGGGAAAGACGCTATAGAAAATAGCCTTTCGATATGTTTAACAATAGCCTACTTCAACGCCAGTCGATGTACTGAATCTGAAAAAGTGGGATTATGGAGCAGACAGACGTAAGATTAACATAAAACAAAAGAAAATGACCGACTTTTCTTATAAATCCGAGGGTTTTAAATTTTTTAAGTCTACAGTGTGCATTAAAGTTTTTGTGATCGTGTTACAACTTTAATTTTCTACCTACTTAGTTTATTTAACACCCAAAATCTTAGTTTCTTTATAAATTAGAACCGACATGAGCCAAAAGAAAGCAGATTGTAAGTTCTTTCTTGTTTTCATAATTAATGTAAGTCATTCATGTAGACTACCGTAGGCCTATGTACGTATATTTTATTTACTGTTCTATTTACTGTACACACAGATAATTAAGGCAATAATAATTAAATCATTTATCCAATTTTATCGTACGAATTTTATATATAGATGCAGTACGAAGTGTGTTGTACGTACATGTACTTCAAATATAGGCTATTCAGTTCTTTGTTCTCGACGGTCATAAATGAGCTACAGTTCTGTTAACCGACTTTTCCATTTTCCGACCGTTACCCGGTCCCATCCAAGTTGGATAAAAGAGAGGCCACTAGTATTAACAAACAGGACGACTATATGGGGAAATTATTCATGGGGAAAAAAGAATTCAGATTGTTAGACCAGGAAAAGAAAATACGCTGATGGAAGGAATAAAGTTCTAAAAGTACTAAAATGTGGGCAAGTCAAGCTACAGAAAACATAAAAGACGATAAAGCAATGGTAAACTTTAAAACCGTACGGGGTTGTTTAAACATTGAAAGATTTTAAATATTCAGAACAGCCTAAAGACTTCAGAAAATCTAAAAGACCATGGCACAAAATAGTGAATAAAACTTCCTGATATAAGACTGATAACGCTTGCCGCAAGAACCTCATTAAAGATCATAAACCAACCACTAGTGACAAACATTAACAGAAATAATTTGTCTTTACAAGAAGCGTGAGCACAAGAGGTGTTATTAGGATTGTTTAGAATTATTTGTGAGAGCAAAGAGTTTATGTATAGGTTTATAATCGGCGTTTGACAGAATACAGTGGGACAAGTTTATGAATGCATTAAAAAGTGAAAGATAGACTGGAAAGACAGGAGACTGATAACAAAGTTGTACTTGAATCAAAAGGTAGCCATGGAAATAACAGAAGTTCAAATAGGTAGTTTCACAGAGGTGGGGGAGCGGTAATGCGAGAATACAACAGTACAAAAACAAAGGAAAATGTTTGTCTGTACTCTCTGTTATAGTGTCATAACATAGACAATAAATGATGCTGTTCTCTGTAACTACGTTTCTTCGTAAAGTCACAAAATAAGCTAAGCATAAAATTCTAAGAACATTAGTTATACTTTTCCTTACGTACTTAGTTGTTTCTATTAAAAAACAAGAGGAATTTATGAACGAAAATTAAATAGTTAATTAAATATGACTTCGCAGAATATTAGCTTTTTATAAAACTTTTCAAAAACAAAGACAAAGTAAAATTTATCTTGTTCCCAGAAAACATGATCTTTAATATGTTAGCTTCTGAGAAAAAGTAGTAATGAAATATGCGAGGATTGTTTTGTCTGAACTGAATGAAAATTTCAGGCGGACAGAATTGCTGGAACAAACGTTATTAAAGTTTACGCTTTATTAACACATTATTGTTTTCAGACCAAAGAAACGTAAGGTTTTAGGGGAATTCGCATTGTCAATCGCATATTTCAAAGGCATATTATCAAATACAAATGTACAAACATTGCCGAACGTCATTAGAGCATGTTTTCTTCTCTGCTATAAAGTGGTGTTGTGTTTACAAATCATGTTTCAATTAATTCACAGGTACAGATATTTCTAGTACACATAAATACAATTAGAAAGTTAAATGTTTTTCTGTTTTACTGATGCTGATTTGGTTGTGTTTAGTAGGCCTAATTGGGTTAAGATTTTGGCTCTCGCTAACTCTCACCATTTACGTCAGTAGTTCGTTTCTATAGCTTGTTTGCTATCATATTTTTGAGACATCTCCTGTATTAACTAGTCATAATTCAGAACCGTATGTTTCATTACTCTCTATGAAAAGTTTGTAAATCCTTATTTCGGTGTTTCAAGACATACTGTTACGATAAACTACTCCGTTTGATTAAATTTAGCAGCATTGCCTTGAGTGATAGTAATTCTATAAATATTACATCCATCGATTGCCACCTTTACACCGAGATGTTCATAATGACCACTATGCTTAAACTAAGTGCTCTAAAAGTTCTTACTGAATCGACTGCTACTAGGTATCCCGTGTCAAATGAATCAATTAAAAAGAAACAAAATAAAATATTTTCAATTAATGCCTGAATGTGACGTGTTGCGCCACTCTCAATAATGTAAGTAAATAGTACATTATTATTATTAATTCAGAATCAAAATATCCTACGACGTTGTCCGACGCCTAATTTCCATTGCTGTTGTCAGGTTTCGTCGTTTAGTCCTCTATCGCTCATTGATCTTCTTATGCCCTGTATCCATGTTTTCTTGGATCTTCCTTTCTTTCTGCGCTCTATAGGTTTAAAATAGCCATTTGTGATTTTGTGTTCATATTGTTCACAGAGATCTATAATTCGCTCACCATTTTCATTTGTTACTTCCTGCCCAAACGGTCTTATTACATCATTTTTTTCTTTCTTCCTGTTCTACCATTAAGCTCTCCTAAAATTACAACTTCTCTGTTTAATCCTACTTTAGCTGTTTCCTGGCCTAGTTTCTCGAAGAATTGGTCTTTTTCGTAAATATTTCCATCATTTGGTTCGCAATATCGTTAATTTGTGTTGTAGGATGTTTACATTTATTCTTATTATGTTTTCGTTTACTGCTTCCCAGTCTGTTATAATATTTTTCATTTCTTTTTGTATTAGTATATATACCCCTCTTCGCGCATGCTGGTCTTTTGGGACACCACTTTAGAGATGGACATAGTTGCCAATGGTTTCACTATTTGTCCCCTTCTTTTTTGTTTCCGTTAAGGCAACTATTTTGACCTGATGTTTATTTAACTCATGAGCAATTTCTATTAATTTTCCTCTGCAACCTTGTGTATTTAAAGTTCCAAAAATCATCATCCGTTTCCTACGCTTTTGTCGTTTTCCATTTAGATCGTCCTTTTGTCCGAGGCAAGTATTAGGCTTTCTTGCATTTAACACTTTTTATGTGAAATAAAGAGCAACCCCATTGTCAGAACTCCCTGTAGGACACAGGTTTCTTCCCTTAGCCGATAGGTTCCGGTTTTCAGGCGCCTGAAGCTCGCCTTTCACTCTCTTCCGTTCGCTACGTAACGCACACCCGTTGTACGCCACGTATTGGCCAGTGGTCACGACGTGGACGTGGGAGTAGGATTTGTCGGCAGAGCTGATTCATCAGTGAGCGTTTCCTAGAGTTTTGTTGCTATGTATGCATCGGCAGCCTACATAACCTCCGAGACTCTTTACTAACCTTTGACCACCAAATAGTACACTGAAATGGAAAATAATTGGAAAAAATATACAATGTATTATCGAAGTGAGAAACTCATAAATGACATCTTTAAGACAATTCAGTTTCTTAAGTTTAAATTATATCAATTGTTTTTCGATATAAACATAATTTTTCGTAGGGTTTTGACAATTCTATAATTAGGGGTACTTAGCTTACAAATTATTATTATGAGAATTATATCCGATATTGGAGTAATTATCCGATATATTATTGTAATTATATCCGATTTTTATCATCAGGAGTAACCACGTCTCACAAATTTGTTTTTTAACTCATTAAAATGTTCAAGAGTAATGGTTTGCAACCATTGATGACCAATAATATGTTAGCCTTCTGAAATTTGGAAGTACAGAATTTAAGACAGTATTATGAGACATTGTTAGCTGTGGAAGAAGTATACAAGGAGTGTTATGGTAATTAAAGAACAGTGATTAATTAACTTTAAAATTATTTTTACTATTTATTTATTAGCAATCAGAAAATGCATTCCTTATGCTAACATAAGGAATCACCCACCGCTGTGTGGGTGATTAGTGTACACACATAAAAAAATGTACAACTTAATGGCGTGAAGAGGTGTTCAACCCAGCGATGTCACTTAGTGGTCCTTAAAGATCGGATGGCCAAAGTCTTCTTAATTTCTGTCGATTGCAGGCTGTAGAAGTGGCAAGGGCGGGTAGTGATGGTACAAGAGTACAGTATTATTTTGTGTGGTCACGTTCGCGAGAGACTTCATGGACGTATGGAATACGTCTGTGTGCAAAACTTAAAACAAAACAGATACTCTCCCCATATCAGAAACAGCTGTTATCCAGATTGAGTAAAGTAAAGCCGAATAATTGAAAATAGGCATCAAGTAATCTATGAAAGAAATAGCCCACGTTTATTTCAAGTTAATGTAAAAAAAGGAATAAAGCGAATAATTCATTACTATAAGCTATAACATACAAAATGTGAGACTTTAATAAATCAATCTGTATTGTTTATTGTATTCCTTAATGTTCGTATTTTTTATGCCTACGTGAATAAATAAGCTCATTTCTCGCGTGACAGAGCACAAACATTTTTCATATCAACTCCATTCTTTCATAATTTTAAGAAAAACAAACTTTATCTTCGCGCGTTAAAAGATAAATTCCGAGACATTGAATAATTTAGGCCTCTGTTTCAATCACAGTTTGCTTCAAGAATTCTTTCTTTCACAAAAAAATAATAACTTCCAAGATAGATTTCCAGTAATTACTTCTTATGATACAGCGTCTGGAAACCAATTTTTGAGAATCAACACTGTTTAAGACAGAAATAATTTTTAATAATCTTAATTAAAAATAATTAATACTTATACTGTATTACTTTCTTCTCTAACGCACGGAAATGAATGTAGGCCTACAACCTATTTCCAAAACTTCCAATTATTCTATTATCACTACTATTTTCACTTCCTGCATGTACATCAACCAATATTGCCTATATAATGTTGCCGACAAAAGTGTCACTGGACGATAATGTTGGTATTTAATGTGGGAATTGTATGAATGAAAGGTTGGCTAATCTGATCATAGTCCAATTTGCTTGCAACGGCAAACAGGACGACAGTGCTCCGAGCGTCCGAACACAACAGACGTGACTTACGCTTGTTGCGTGCGGCTGTCATCTTAATTCTTTTCATGTCGCGACTTACTATGTAGGCCTTAGGCCCTAAATCATTTCATTCATGTATCTTCGAGTGTTGCGTAATTGCGCCTCATTTCTATAATGTATAACATTTTTTGATCTAATGTGGTTTCCCAGACATCATGATTCATAGAAGGCTTAGCTAACCTTTCAAAATCTAAATTAACTTGTAACATTTACGCACAATAAATGTATTAAATTACAGTCCGCTTACTCATCATTATTTTCTCCATCCTGGCCAATTTAATTCCACTACATATTAAAATATCAAACACAATTCTTAACATTTTTTGGTCACTCCGCGCCTGGATGCATCATTTTAACCTTCTTTCACAATTTTATACCTTACCGAGCGGCTTCTCATCATATTTTTACTCCAATTTCTGGCCATCACGGGCGATTCAGTATGTTCACTGATCCGACCGTGTCGGTATTTATTCAACATTTCTTTCGTCGTCGTGATTGAACTTCATAGACAGCACCAGTACATAAAAAATCCACGTGTTAACGCCTACACGTCAGGTCTTGAGCAGTTTCAAGTTGAGAGTAGCCATCCATCCAGTCCGTGCGTGTCTACCACCTGCTCCACGGCCTCAACGCTGCAAGACATCTCACCGAAGGTACGACATCAACGCCATCAGTAAAAGGTGCGTAAAATGACGGAAGAAGGCTTAAGAGTGTTGGTTAAAAAGAGAGGCGGCTTAAAGTCTGCCATAGTGAGAATCAATTCCGCAGTAGTTAACTACCAAACATTTTCTAACTGTGAGACTAGAAAGTTTAAAAAGTTTATCAATAAAATATGATGAGGTCCAGTCTGAGATCGAACTAATTTCTAAAGACATAAATGCTGCCCATAGAGGACAGAGTCGAGGTTGAAGAGCTTTTATATTCAACCGAGGCTAAGATTTTACAACTAATAGACACTTTCAACATCCAGACTGAATCTCAAACGTTAAACAGTAACATTCAGTTAAAACCTATAAGGCTGCCCTGCTTCACAGGTAATATTCTAGAATGGCAGCACTTTTACTCGATATTTTTAGACTTGGTACATGCTGCTAAATCTGACTTAACTTCAGTGCAAAAATTACATTACTTATATTCATCTCTCAAAAATGAGCCACTAGATTTAATCAAGGCTTTGCCTATTTGTAACGAAAATTATTCAATAGCGTTAAGTTTGCTAGATATGACAATAAATTCATATTAGCTAAATATTACATTCAAAATTTATTAGAAGTGAAGTCTACAACCAAGGACTCTGTACAGAGCTTAGCAGAATTTATAAATACCATAACGTCTTCTGTCAATTCTCTGACAGCCATGCAATTGTCAGTGGATTCATTTGAACTTATTGTCATACAGCTATTGTCAACAAAACTTGATCATTCCACATTTAAATTATGGAAAGAATCTATAGATTCTGAAAATCTTCCTAATTTTCAGAGTTTTATACAGTTTCTAAATGCCCGTAGACAATTATTAGAAAACACGTTACCGATAGAAGCTAGACAGCAGCTTAACAAACCAATTCTAAAATTTAACAATAAGTCTGAAAAATCTAAGTTACGAAACTCTTCTGGCAGCACTGCATTTAAAAGTTATCATTCTATTTCAAATAATTATTCATGCCCATGCTGCAAGGCAAGTCACCCAATTTATATGTGTGACAAATTTCGCGATTTGAGCGTATCGGAACGAGGGCAATTTATATTAAAGCATAAATGCTGCACTAATTTTTTGAGACCAGATCATTTTTCACCTAATTGCAAGGTCAAACAGTCATGTAAGATCTGTTCCAGACGACACCATACATTGCTTCATATAAATAATGGGTTAAAACAGAGTTCTGCCAGCAGTAGTAATTACTGTTCATTTAAACTGCAATCAGCAATGTTATCTTATCTACAGCCGTCGTGTTCGTCATCGACCGCGCTGGTAACAAGTAACTTGCGCGCATATTGTTAGATGCAGGATCTCAAGTTAATTTTTGTACTGGATCATTTGCAAAAAAATTGCAACTTAACTTAACTAAATCTAATATACCAATCTCAGTTATTAATAATGCGACATGTTGCGCTACTAATTTGGTATCAGTTCGTATTGTTTCTCGTTATCAAAGGTTTACTTTTAATGCTCAATGCGCAGTCTTATCTACTTTGACCCACAAACTTCCAGCACAATCTTTTGACGTAAAACATTTTAATATCCCAGATAATATTTTCCTTGCTGACCCAAATTTTAATGTATCAGCTGACATAGACATATTGTTGGGAGCGCAGTTTTATTTAGACTTGATTCAAGCTAACAAATATGTTCGTGGTCCTAACTTTCCTGTTATACAAGAAACTAAGTTAGGCTATATTCTAGCAGGCAATTTGCCTAAGCATTGTCATTCAAAGGGTCCTGCCGTTTCGTTCTTGGCAAGAAACAACGATGATCAAATTCTAGCGTCTCTTGAGAAGTTTTGGGAGACTGAAACCGTCCTTGATAATGCACCCATTATTAACGATTCAGTTTGCGAAGAACATTTTGTTAAGTCTACTGATCGTAATAATGAAGGTAGATTTGTCGTCTCACTGCCATTCGTGTTTGATAATGCCCAGCTGGGTGAGTCCTATGCTACCGCTGAAGCGAGATTTTTAAGTTTAGAACGCAGGTTCAAGCGTGATTCTGAGCTTGCGCGTGAATATGCAAATTTTATTCAGGAATATAAGGATCTTGGCCACATGACGCTGGTTGACGATTGTTCTGTTGATTCCAAGGTTTCAAATACCTACTATTTGCCTCATCATGCCGTTTTTAAACATTCTAGTTCCACGACGAAGCTTCGCGTCGTTTTTTATGGTTCTGCTAAACTACCAATGGTCTATCTCTCAATGATATTTTGTTAGTGGGCCCAAATGTCCAGCAAGATCTTTTCTCCATTCTTTTGCGATTTCGTATACACAATTATGTTCTAATCGCTGACATCGAGAATATGTATCGGCAAATTCTAGTTTCTGATAACGATTGTCATTACCAACGTATTCTATGGCGTGATTCTTCGCTTGAGCAATTTAAACATTTCGTGCTGCGAACTGTAAAATACGGTACTGCTAGCGCTTCATTCTTGGCAACTCGCTGCCTTATTCAGATTGGTAAGGATAATGAAGCTTCCTTTCTTGACGCTGCTTCAGCTATAATTAATGATTTTTATGTTGATGATTTGTTGACCGGTGCAGACACCATTTCTAATCTGATCAAGTTAAAATCTGACTTAAGTACGTTGTTGAGTCAATATGGCTTTACTCTACATAAATGGGCTTCAAATGAACCAAATGTAGTCACTGAGCATAGTAATTTATCACTTCCATTAAACAAACAAGGCAATGTGCGTACGTTGGGCATTCTTTGGAACAACTCTGCAGATTCATTCATGTTTGACATCAAGTCATTTCCAGTTGAGTCAAGTATTTCTAAGAGGAGAATCCTGTCAATTATAGCGGGTATCTACGACCCATTGGGACTCATTGGTCCAATTGTTTTCCTTTATAAACAGTTTATGCAGCAACTGTGGTTGTGCAATCTTGGTTGGAATGAGCCAATTTCTGAGCAATTATATTCGTATTGGCGTTCATTATGCGATAAGTTGCATTTAATTGGTGAAATTATTGTTCCACGCTCCATACGCAGCAAGTCTGAGCCCAAGCTAGTTGAATTACATGGTTTCGCGGATGCCTCTGAAAAGGGTTATGGATGTTACATTTACATTAGAGTTATTTATCAAGATTTAATGGCCTCTTGTCACCTTTTGTGTTCTAAATCGCGTGTGGCTCCACTACGACAGGTGTCATTACTCCGCAATGAGCTCTGTGCTTGTTTGTTGTTATCGCGACTTCTATTCAAGGTCACCCCTGCTCTCCATTCCTTTGTCAATAGCGTACACCTATACTCCGATTCCATGGTATCTCTTTATTGGATTCATGCTCAGTCTTCTAGGTGGAAGACTTACGTCGCTAATCGTGTTGCTGAGATTCAGCGTCTCACTGAAACCCACACATGCCATCATATTGATTCGCAACATAATCCTGCTGACATTATTTCTAGAGGATGTCACCCTGACGTTTTGCGCGATTGTTCGCTTTGGTGGCATGGTCCTACTTGTCTGTCTCAATCTTCTGAGCCCAATGTTTCTTCACCTTTTTCACCTTCTAATGTGCCGCTTCCTGAATGCTCCGTTGAGGAGAAACAAACCCCCAAGCTTTCTCTAATTTCTACCTTACCTATTGATCTCTCTAAGGACTTTTCCTCGTTGCACCGACTGACCCGCGTGTACACTTATTGCTTTCGATTTATCAAAAATGCTAGACCCTCAAAGGCAGAGAAAATTTCGGGAGTTCTTACCCCTACCGAAATTCATTCTACCCTTAATTTTTTCATAAAGCAATCCCAGTCGATCCATTTCGCTACTGAGCTTAATTGCCTTCGAAATGGAGCTTCTGTCTCTATTAGGAGTAAACTGTCTTCTCTTGACCCATTTCTTGATGAGTTTGGCATCATACGTGTCGGCGGACGTCTACAGCAGTCGCAACTACCCTATGATAATAAGCATCCTACTGTCTTGCATCCTTCGGCTCACATCACTCGCCTCATAATTGAGAGTGAGCACATTCGACTTCTCCACGCTGGTGCTCAACTTGTCCATCATTCACTTCGTCAACGCTGGTGGATCATTAACGCCAAGATAGTGATTCGTTCCATCATTCGTAGATGCATCAAATGTCTCAGATTTAATACCAAATATCAAGCTCAAAGGCTTGGTGTTTTGCCATCTCCCAGGGTTACTTCTTCCAGGCCGTTTTTATTCTATGCAGTGTGGATTATGGTGGTCCCTTCATGATCCGTCATGGCGGGCAGATATCTAGGACTCTGTCCAAGTCATATGTGTCTCTATTCATTTGCTTAGCCACTAGGGCCATTCATTTAGAATTGGTTTCCGACCTCACAGCCAATGCTTTTATAGCCGCCTTACGTCGCTTCATGGCCCGTAGGGGCATACCCAGCCAATTGTATTCTGACAATGGCACGAACTTTAGGAAGGCCTGCAACGTTTTGCGTGACCTTTACAATCTTTGGCATAACAAGGATGCCACTTTAACAATTCAATCATTTGCAACTTCTCACGGTATTAAGTGGTCATTCATTCCTCCTTCGTCACCTCATTTTGGTGGGCTTTGGGAAAGCGGTATAAAGAGCTTGAAATATCATTTGCGCCGCGTTTTCGGCAAGTACATACTCACGTTCGAGGAGTTTACTACGGTTTTGTCACAGGTAGAGGCCTGTCTAAACTCACGTCCATTATTTGCCGTTTCATCGGAAGTAAACGATCCAGTGCCACTTATACACCCCTGGCCATTTTTTAATCTGTGCACCATTAACGGCAATACCTGATCCTGACTTGTCACACGTTCCCATCTCTCGTCTCGGCCGTTGGCAACTTCTCCAGAAGTTTGTCCAAGCTACTTGGAAAGCATGGTCGCGCGACTACCTACACCAATTGCAACAGCGTCACAAATGGAAGTTCGCTAAAGAAAACGTTTCCATTGGTGACCTGGTCCTGCTAATCGAGGATAACTTGCCTCCATTAGCATGGAAATTTGGGGTAATCACGGCCACATTTCCCGGATGAGACAATTTAATCAGAGTAGTTGACGTTCGTACTCCTGCTGGCACTTTTGCAGACCAATTCATAAGTTATGTTTGGTGCCAGCGAGGGACGAACAGTAGACACTATCAATGTAGCTACTTAACACAATCGTTATGTATGTATCGTTATGTATACGCATATTATACATTTTACATCCTTTCTGTCTATTTTACTGCTATGTATCATTGAATTTGATATCATTATATCAATACGATGCAGTCAATACTATACATGTACATTATTATGTTCTTTCTTTATTGTATTTACTATTATGTCTCTATCATTTTCTTTATATAAATTAAAGGATGTCGTTTATTTTCTTTTAAAATTAAATGTATGTATTTATCAAACATATGTTAATGTTTCAAGAAGATTATGTTAGTTATATAAGCACTTTTATTTTTACCATGAGCTTTAGTTTGTATCTTTTCAATTCAGAAATTGCTTTGTTTTACTTAAGCAAGAGTCAATTTATTTAATATGTAAAGATTCAATTATTTTATGTATTTTCTTGTATACAACATTTGATTTATGTGTTATGTCTATGGTTGGTATTGGTTCTTATGTTATGTATTTTGTTATATAATATTCACATGGATTTGGAACTATACAAACCATGTATGCATATTTGGTGCACATTTTATATTGATATTTGTGCATTGCTATTTCACTATTCTATGAATTTTTATGTGTTACTTGTAATTGCTTAACTCATGCATTCCATTTTTGTATGAACGCATTTACTGCATTTGTCACTTGTACTATTATATTGTATTTTACTCCTTGTATTCATGTATTTTGTAATTATGCAACACATATTTTGTACCTATATGCTTTGTATCTATGTAACACATATTATTCTACCCGCATCTATTGTCTATGATTATGCACCAAGCATATATATTTGCACATATTTTTGTATTTGTATTTTACGATCATGTATCGCACATATATTATTATTCATGTATTTTTGATTATGACATACATGTTATTACGTTTATATACTTGTAACTATTCAACAATGTATCATCTATTTTCGCATATCAATTTATTTGTGCATTTTTGCAATTGTTTGGCATAGCATGTGCTATTTAATTATTATACTACAGCGTTATGCTTAATCCATGTTTTTATATACATATAACTTTCTGTAATAATCTTGTCTATTCATTTTATATTCAATACTATTATGTATAAATCAGCTGGCCTTGACTGGCTTGGACTGTTAATCATGACTTGCATAAATATTTGCAATTTATATCTGGCACATCAAGGGATGAGTCACAGATCATTCATTATTAAGCTTCATGTTTTGTATTGCATACATCTCTGCTAATTCATGCACATTTATACTCATGTATGAATCAGTTTGCAAGCCAACTGTGGCCTGTCCAACCTTATCATTATCATTAAGGTTTATCTCTGAGCAACTTAATGTCATAATCTTTGTTATCTAACATTTTAATGTCGATAATTAAGACATTAAACTACTGGTGGTTGATATCTATTACTAAGAACGTACATGTTTGTGTTTTCTTTATAATATAAATTGTTAAATATGTATTACAAAAAATCGTTCGATTTTTGCGGGCAGTTATGGACGATAATGTTGGTATTTAATGTGGGAATTGTATGCATGAAAGGCTGGCTAATCTGATCATAGTCCAATTTACTTGCAACGGCCAACAGGACGACACAGTGCTCCGAGCGTCCGAACACAACAGACGTGACTTACGCTTGTTGCGTGCGGCTGTCATCTTAATTCTTTTCATGTCGCGACTTACTATGTAGGCCTTAGGCCCTAAATCATTTCATTCATGTATCTTCGAGCGTTGCGTAATTGCGCCTCATTTCTATAATGTATAAAATTTTTTGATCTAATGTGGTTTCCCAGACATCATGATTCACAGAAGGCTTAGCTAACCTTTCAAAATCTAAATTAACTTGTAACATTTACGCACAATAAATGTATTAAATTACAGTCCGCTTACTCATCATTATTTTCTCCATCCTGGCCAATTTAATTCCACTACATATTAAAATATCAAACACAATTCTTAACAGTCACATTGCTTTACGCCATTTTGTCAAGAAGAGTTCAAAATGCTGGTTTCTGTTTTGGACACTGTATCCAATTTTTTCCCTACTGTCCGTCTATTTTTGGATTAATCAATCTAAGAAAATATTGATCTGTGGGGTAAAGGTATGTACGCGCATGACAAGTTTTACGACAATCGGTTGATTCATTAAAAAATAATCGTGATGCATACCTTAAACTGGTGGATAGAAGGAACTCAGGTAAACGCCAAACGAACTTGCGTCTACGCAGCTCCAGAACTTGCATTTCCCTGCTGATGACATAGGCTGTATGCATGATATTTATATTTCATTGGCTTTACAATAATTATATAATTGCATTACCTTGCTGTTATCTACTTGCCTATTGCCATAACGAATTTTTACATAGAAATATTTTGTACACATATGCACACATACACATACACATAGTTACATAGAACATTACAATAAGTATTGCAGTTCCGAAAAAGTTGTTAAAGAATATTAATATTGTAATAAGTGAGAACAAATATTTGCTTTTTTTTCGTGATGTTTGAGACTTGTCCAGAGGTCAAGCCTCGGGCTGATCCTCTTCGGGGCAAGCCCCCTTCAGCCGGATGGAAGGATGTGGGGAGACGCACGCCAGCGCAGGCCGGAAGCGAAAGTAGGTGGAGGCACATTGAAGGTAGAGTAGTACATGTGTGTGTATTTGTGTGTAGATGTAGTTTGTAGCCATTCAGGTAAAGGAAGTGGCTGATGGAAGTGCCATTGATTTTACGTTATTTTATTTTTCAGGGCGGCCGGTTCGACGTAGACAGGCACGAGTAGCGCAGGTCGCTGAAGCTGGAAGGAGACGACAGAGAGGCGTCAAGGTAGTCTGGGGACACAAAGAAGAGGGCTAAAGACTTGGTAAGGAGTTAGGGAAACTTACGTTTTTGTGTGATAAGGAAGGATGGCAGGTTGAGTATGTTTGTAACTGGGTATTAGGTGTTTGTATGTATTTCTATTCTTTGATGCTGGCGGCGAGGAGTTCTGGGAGGAGGTCCATCGGCTATGGTAAGGAGACGGTTTATGACGAAGGAAGGTCTGCGGGTATTGCGGGTAGTACTGTTGATTCACAAAGCATTTCTTTAAATATTTATTTTAAAAAACATACATTATACGTACATATATTGTAACAATATCTCTAGCTTTCTTCAGTTATCGCCCCACTTTGGGATCGTTTTTTGTAACAATAACTTGCTTATTCGGGTTATTTATGCCACACGTTTGAACGTCATTTTGTTACTCTGATAGTGTTATTTTTGTGTGTGTGTGATTCTTCAGTAATGAAAAAATAAACCACGGGTTCCTTTGTTGTTTATTATATCTCCTTACAGGTATTACAATTCAGTTGTTTGTGAGAGAGCAAGAGAGAGAAAGAGAGAGAAAGAGAGAGCGAAAGAGTTCCTCTCTTTGAGTACTATTTGATAGTTCGATTTTTCGCGCGTTGCATCAGCTGTTTTCAATTTGATAACCAGTTACAGGTTATGCTGTCCGTCGTACTTCATAGGCTATGATGTCTGAGCTAACTTTCTTACCCTTCTCTGCTATTCACCTGTTTCCTGTAACAAATCTGCTATCTACAAGAAATAATACAAAGTCAATTCCCTAAAAGAAAGGTAATTATTGATTGAATTTGGTTTATTTTCTGGAAATTATTAACTCCAGTTCATCGGTTTACAAATCGATTATTTTCGAAATCACAAAAGTTTTCGATATAAGTTTTATTTATATAACACAACAGATATATTCAATTACAGTTATTAGTAACATTAATAAATTATGTATCTCAGGGTTATTTGGGGATTCATTGAGCTATAAGAAAGTCAGAAATGCTTAGTTAATAGTATCATACTTTACAATAATTAATATTTTTTCTTAAAGTCTGATTCAATAAGTTCGTTTTTTAAACGCCAGAGCGCAGACTACGTATTCATACAGAAGGAAAAACAAGAAAGATGGCGGCTGTGGATTTCTAACGAAACCACGTGTTAACTGTTTTTTGGTTAAATAAAGAAAGTTTAAAATGTTCACACTAAGTTTTCTTATAAATTGAAAGATGTACCGTTTCTAGTGTTCGCTACTTGGTGATGTGTAAGTTTTTAGTTTATTAAGGTAGGCGTTCTCACCAACGTAGTGGTAGTTCAAATTTTTTCAAGCAATCTGATGGTTGGATTATTTTTTCAGTGTTCTTCGATATTCTTGCATCAATTATTGTGGTTCAACGGATGTCTCAGACGTAGTTGCTTGTTCTGAATCGTTTCATTAATTTAGAATAGTGTTTTGTTCAAATTGTAGTTACTAATTTTTTAAAATTTGCTGGACATTATTTCGGTCATCTACACTCTTGAAATCCAATTTAACAATTACCCATCTTGTTAATTCTGTTACTCTTAGTAACCAAGTCATTGATGAGTTTTTAGTAAATAGGCTAGTATTAATATATTATTAGTTATTCCCTTTTTTAGGAAAAATACTCCTTTATAATGTTTAACTATAATTACATTTAATTTATACAATATCTTTCTTCATATGATTACATAAACTTAGATACTAGTATTTTATAATTTAGTGGTTTTTAACTTAGTTTATTTCTGACTTTTACTTCTGTAAATGTATTACTGCCCTAAGCAGTATTTTATTTTCCACCATCTCTTTACTTTATTCTAATTAGCAATTATTAATTTCTTATATAACCCTGGATCCTCCAAACATAAACAAAATAATCTTTTACTTACATTCATATTGCCTTTGTGGCCTAGTAAAACAAAACTACAACAACTTATTACTAAACTTATAGTTTATTATTATAGTTCTGTATCTTCACTATTTGTGATTGATGTCCTTTTTTTTTTTACACATATCATACTATGTTGCACTTTGTACACACTGCACTTCTATGGTAACACTTAGTACACTGTTTTTTAATTGCTAAAGTGTTTTATCGTTTGTTGTAAAGATTGTACAAATGTTTCATAGTATGATACTTGATCATTCATTTCTGACTTTTGGAATGGGGTAAATACTGACTTTTTTATTATTATTATTTTACAAATAATAATAATAGGTATTTCTTTATTTTTATCAGTATTAAGCACTGATTATATAATGTTACAATATACACCGACAGTATTAAGGTTGGTAAGGTAAGAGGTTGGTACGGCCCACTTTATCATCTTGAGTTACAAATATAAGTCACCGTACCTTTTCAAAAGCTCATGAGCAGAATGCAATTCTGAACGTGTCGTGAGCATTCTTCCACTGCATAACTGAACGGACAAAGCGGATTCTCAGTTTTAACTCGACCGTTTGGCGTTTACCTGAGTTCCTTCTATCCACCAGTTTAGGGTATGCATCACGATTATTTTTTAATAAATCAACCGATTGTTGTAAAACTTGTCATGCGCGTACATACCTTTACCCCACAGATCAATATTTTCTTAGATTGATTAATCCAAAAATAGACGGACAATAGGGAAAAAATTGGATACAGTGTCCAAAACAGAAACCACCATTTTGAAAAAATTACAACCCAATTTTGAAAGGAAACCTTAACCCAGTTTTGAATGTAAAGGGTCAAAAATGGAAGTATACATCAGTTTTGAAAAAATGTTACAAGTTTACGTGGGGCACTAAATTATAGAAACATTATGCTAATTAAAAACTCAGTATTTTCCGCTAATATTACAAAATTAAAACTTCTCAACTTCCCTTGTAAAATTTTGGACCGCCTACAAACAAAGTTTGTACGCATGCTTGCAAAATACTTATTGTTATTAGTTCCACATATTTCTGAAAAGTATATTCCATATTGGCCTATACATAACTATAGAAACATACATAAAATAAAATCTAGGACTCAAAAAACTATTTTTCGTTTAATCGTCATGGTTATAATTGTAAGTAAACAAAATGAGTTTTTAGAGATTTCTAGTGTTTATTGTATTTATTATAATGGAAAAGTAATAATGTGTGCTAGTAACAGTTGTCTGCTTTACAGTTATGTTATTAAAAATTAAAAGGAAAGTCAGGATTTTCGTGATTTTTCTTTTACTTTTTAAGGTACAGGAAAACCTCCCTTAATCGTGACAACGACGTATGGCCAACTCCTCATAATGTTTCCTGGCTAAAGCAAAGAATCATTTGTACGAAGCACTTTACTTACAGCTTTAAAAATTACAATTTTTAATTTGATTTTCTCGTTTAATAATAAACATATTTCGTTCGAAATAATAAGCTAGTCTGCAGCTTAAAGAGCTTAGAGAGTGTCTGTTCACCGATACACTCATCAATTTTTTTCCGGCTGCTTACTCCCCCTCCCATACATTTATGATGTTCTTCCATCATGTAGACTCGTTCGCAGTTACCCACTGGCCTTTTCTAGCCTCCCTTTTTCTATTATTTTTGGTTTATCTTCAATGTTTACAATCTGTGTTCTGTCCACTACCACACGTCCAACTAACAGGCGATCCTCCATTATCTATTCATAGATTTCTTAATTCAACGAGTTTGTTCAGGTTTCGTCGTAGTCCTACTTCAGAAGAAACTGATCTCATTCACTTCTCTATCTCCTAGTGTTTGGTTGTGCAGGCTTCTGGTTCATGGTGTTCTATACGTGGATTCAAGGAAATGCTTTCTCTTCCTGATGTTGTTATGTTCCCATAAAAAGTAATAGAAAATTAGAAACAACACGCCACAGAGTGATTAAGTTTCTTAAGCTGTTACATGTAAGCTTTCCTGCAATTTTCTGCAGTAATATTTTCTAGAAGATAAAATAATTGAAACAATTTCAAGATAAGTACGGTTCTTTTATTAGATCGGATGTATATAAAAGCAAAGAGCTGTAATTAACTTAAAAGTTTCCATTATTTTTTCAATAAAAACTACATTTAAACCATGAAGTTAAGTGAACAACGTTGTATTTAAGTAAAGTTTGTTGCGAGCACACACATAAGGTAAGGCTTTAACAAACCCAGTCAGTGTAGGCCTACAGAGCAATACAAACTACTTACATTAGAATGAATGGTAATGTAACAGCGTTTTAAGCTTAATGGGCACCACTTTGGAAGTTAATTTTCATTCGCCATTACGCTCCGGTGCACGACAAAGAAACATTCTTTTCCGAAGGGCTGGTTATTATGTTTAATTGTCCGCTAAGTTAAAGTTATGCTTTTTTGAAGGGTTTCGTCTGCGCTTACCGCACACACAGTGCCGTTTTCGTATAAGTTCACACTCCACGGTTAGCGTGGGTTGTGATGTTACCATAGGACACGCCTGTTTTCCCTAGTGTAATGTAATCCAATTTCTAGATACCCAGATTACCCTAAATCCAAGTCATCACTAATCGTTTATCAAAGTTTTCTAACAATTCACTGGTTGTGGCTATTCTACAGAATTATCAAAATTTCTAGATGCATCTTTTCAATTTTGTGTTTATTTTCCATTTAAAACGTAACGCATAATTATATAAAATCTTATTTAGTCATGTGGGGTCAATATGATCCCCTCACGTTCTTCTATGAAAATTTAATACTATGATACCGTTGACCTTTTCCTCCACCTTAGCTTCTTAGCTGATGTGTAATCGAAATTCCAGAGTTCACAGTCATTGTAACTATCACACTGCGAAGAGCGTACCGTGGTTTCATCATTTCTGGCCCCATTCCACTAGCTGCGCAACAATTTTATTTTAGGCTAAGCATCGGTTTTTTGCGAGTTTAGAGTTGATTTTTACTTTATAACAATAACTTTTATTGTTTATTCATCATACTTCTATTACTATTATGTTATACATTTGCATTCAATATTTTCTCATATTTTTATAAAAAATGTACGTCATTGATAGGCCTACTATCTAACGAATAATTATAAAAAAAGTATTCCCTAGCTTTATTTATTATTATTTTTATTTCATTTTATGTTTTTTACACGAACAGGTCAGCCGTGGAGGACGCGAATATCACTTCCTTATCTTTTCCTACCAGAAGGCCCTCATTCCCACACTATGTGCCTCCTTCCTTTCCACTGTCCACCCCTTTCTCGTCTTCTTCTCACCGCAGAGAACCTCAAGATTTTGAATTTTGTTTCTGTATGTATTTCTATTCACACAGTCGTTCAAAGAGATACTCAGTTTCATAATTTCCTCCTTGAGTTGTTCGGTGTATCCGTTCAGAGACTGGAAAGTTGCCAAATATAGTTGACAATTTGTTTAATTAATCTGGACCGATCCATCCGAACCATATGTCCAAGGAATCTCAGTCTTTGCTGATTTGAGTTTCCTTATCTTAAAGGATTCTTTGTCTGAGGCGATTCGGAATATGTTTTCCCCAAGATATTTAAAATTGTTAGTATATTTTATTTTTCCTGTAGTGTCCAGGCTCGTTTTCGGGAATTTAAACATGGTGGTCATAATATCCATTTTAGCAAAGGAGATTTGGAGGCCAGTTTTCTCCGCTATCTCTTTGAGATCTTCTACTTGCTTTCTTGCTTCTTCTTCTGAGTAGACGGAGATGGCAAGATCATCCGCGAAAGCTAAACGGTTAATTCTACGCCTTTGAATTTGTTACCTATGTTATTATTATTATTATTATTATTATTATTATTATTATTATTATTTTATTTTTATAAATATTGTAAGTTATTATTATTGAACTAAATAAAACTGTTCACTGGAATTCAAACATACAACTGACTGAAGCAGAATTACGGACAGTTGTAGTTAATTGGTATGATCGAGAAGTCAGTAGGATAACCTTGATGAAGCTAACAGGAAAATGCACAAAATAGATTTGGAAACGTCTTAGTATTATCCAAAATCGTTTCTACAATTTTATGATTAAGGTTATTTAATGTGTAGTGTAGGTAGACGAAGAAACGTAATCTGGTTTATTTTCCATTTTATCTATTTACGAGTACTGAACGAACATATACATATAGTTTCTATAAATTTATATAAGTTGTTATATCTGGAATCTGCTGTTCCACACAAGGAAGGTCTGTGATGTTTATGCTTTTATAAATGGCTAAACAAATTTTGTTGTAACCGAATCTGTACGATGGTGGTTGTCGCAAATACATAGCGAATACGGTTTCGTATACTGTAAAATCTATTAATTTACAAAACAAATATTATCATTCCCTATAGTGTTTTACATACTATCAAAATGCATGAAGAACATTCGTGGTGGCAGTGTCTTTCTAACTTTTTTACTTTAGTATTACTGTGTTTTTTCGATTTTAGTTTTTCCGATTCATATTCTTTTAATGAAATTTTTATATTTGTAACCTAATCCTTGTATAAACACTGTAGGCAGATCTAAGTAACTGAAGTTACTGTTCTAAATATTAGCCCAACTAATATAGTAAACGTTGTTCTTAGTTCCTTAGTAAGTGATTTTACTACTTCTTATTCTCACTCTGTATTGAAATATTGTACAGTGATACATATTACAGGATAATGATAATACAACGTAGTTTTTGCTAATACAAGATCTTGGGATATGACAGAACCATGCATGTACGAATAGACTATCTTTTTAAGGCAACCAAACAGATTTAAGTACTTTAGATTCAAGCCTTTAACATTATGTATCAAAATTAATTCATGAAAATGTAAACAACACTTGAACAGAGGCATTGGAATCTAATGTTGAATGAAGCCAACAAGCGAGTTAACTGAGCTGTGAATAACTGCTAAACAAAACAATGTTTTGCAAAGCTCTGACACGTCAGAACTAGATAATATATAGATGTGCAGCCAACAACCGTGCTGCACTAGCAGACAGTGGCTGTACGCTATTGTTGAGTGTAGTAGCTTGTATAAATATATATAAATACTAGGGGAATACCCGTGCTTCGCTACGGAGTTTCACGTTGTACGTAATGAAAATGTTAGTTTAATTAATAAAGTTCAATTAAAGTAGGTTTCTTAAAAATAAATAGCTGTTGCCCACGACTTCGTTCGCGTGGTCTTCAGTTTAATGCGATAATATATTTATAACAGAATCTATTCTATTGGGTTGCCATAGTAACCAAATCTAATAGTTTGGGGGACCCCAAAGGACCCCCCAGAGGATCGTATCGAAAAAACACCTGTCCTATGTTGGTTCTCCCGTTGCGTAAAATATTTGGGCCAAGTTTGGTTGAAATCGGTCTAATAGTTTAGGAAGAGATGTGCAAGACCCCAAAGGACCCCCCAAAGGATTGTATCGAAAAAACACTTGTCCTATGTTGGTTCTCCCGTTGCGTAAAATATTTGTGCCAAGTTTGGTTGAAATCGGTCCAGTGGTTTAGGAGGAGATGTGGAAGACCCCAAAGGACCCCCCGAAGGATCATATCGAAAAAACATATCCTATGTTGGTTCACCCGTTGCGTAAAATATTTGTGCCAAGTTTGGTTGAAATCGGTCCAGTGGTTTAGGAGAAGATGTGGAAGACCCCAAAGGACCCCATCGGAAAAACACCTATCCTATGTTGGTTCTCCCTTTCCGTAAAATATTTGTGCCAAGTTTGGTTGAAATCGGTACAGTGGTTTAGGAGAAGATGTGGAAGACCCCAAAGAACCCCCAAAAGGACCCCATCGAAAAAACACCTATCCTATGTTGGTTCTCCCTTTGCGTAAAATATTTGTGCCAAGTTTGGTTGAAATCGGTACAGTGGTTTAGGAGAAGATGTGGAAGACCCCAAAGAACCCCCAAAAGGACCCCATCGAAAAAACACCTATCCTATGTTGGTTCTCCCTTTGCGTAAAATATTTGTGCCAAGTTTGGTTGAAATCGGTACAGTGGTTTAGGAGGAGATGTGGAAGACCCCAAAGAACCCCCCAAAGGACCCCATTGAAAAAACACCACTAATTCAGAAACCTTCGCGGGCGTGCGCACAACAACTCACCGAAGTTTCATTGCAATCCGATGAATGGTATAGGAACGCATACGGGACAAACAAAGAAACATTCATTTTTATATATAATTTCCTGGAACCCGATCGCAGCGCCACCTACCGGGTCCAATTGTGAATCTAAACCATCCAGGGACCCACTCAAACACACACACAAAATTTCATCAAAATCGGTCCAGCCGTCTAGGAGGAGTTCAGTGACATACACACGCACACACGAAATATATATATAAAGATAGCTCAACGCTATAGCAAAACTTATCAAAAATATGAAAATACTGTTATCCGTAGTTGTTTCCGTATGAAGCTCCAATATGTAATCAGCGCTCTTAAACCTAACTTAATGCTTTTATACAATGAATCTTTAGTTAGCATTTTATTTTGTATACAGCAAACACCTTGACTTTGTAAGAAAACGATGTTATATAAATATATATTAGTAACATTTACTTACAGCAAGAGAAACCAATTATAAATTGTTATATAAAACGTAATATTATTCTGACATAGTAAAATAATTTCATACTATTAGTAATAATAAGTAATAGTAATTAGTATTAATAATATGTAAAATAATATTATATAGTAAAATAAGTACTATTTTATGCTGAAATTCAAAAAATTATGGCCAAAAATATTACGTTAGGAATTTACATAAATGTTTTAGTTGATTCTTTTATATTTTATGAATTAATTTTTTGTTTTGTAATATTTCGCAAATAGTTTTCATCCCCCCTCAGTTTGGATTAGACATGTTGAAAGACGTTTGAATACATGGGAAGGAATAATTGCCAGTCGGGAGAGAATTGTTACTAAACTTGTGGAAGAGCAAAAAGGGAAGAATATTTTTCAGATGTAGAGGATTATAAAACAGTAGTAACTGACGTGACCATATCTTAAAAATTATCTCAATATAAGCGTTTATTGAAATTAACACACTTATTCACAAGTATTAAGGCCTTATGAACGAGTGGTGACAGTCGCATAATGTACAGGTAGCCTACCTTATTATTGCAATAATGATGACAGCATCTTCTTTGACTCCATGCTGGAGTTGAGAATCTGTGTTGGTGATGTGTGTGAGTACAGATTTTCAGTCAGACATCGAACGGCTAAGTAGTAGGCATAATACTTAGCTAAGAGTAATACAATAACGTGTATCAAGTAAATGACCAGACAGAGATACAACTCGTTCGCTTTTCATTGCCTTTCGCGGGAAGAGTAATCATATAAAGGCCGTGATCATATAACGGATCGTATAGGTTATCACAAGCCGCGTGCCATAACGAGAAAGCGTCCTACCGACAACGCCACGATCACACCATATAACGTTCGTGATGATAATCAAACTAATTATTTAAATAATGTTATTTTTAACGTAAAAGTTCACCTTACAAAGTAAAAATAACTTTGATGAATACACTAACAGTGTTTGTAAGATAGGAGAGTAGAAATCTGGTTTGGTATCAAAACATGAATCACTCCCAGTACCTGTGTGTAAAGGAAATCATTACACATTGTCGGTAACTGGCAGTGTGAGTACAGTAGAAACTAGTCGTGCAGAACATAACAGGTTGCCTATTACTGCTCTACGCTCTTTTATATATATATATATATATATATATATATATATATATATATAGGAGATATTATCTCCGCGAATCTGGAGAGTTTACCTACTATCGAAAAATATGATTTGCATAGAAAAATAAGTATAGGCTGTTGGTTGACTATCAAATCTGTATATTTGGTTACATCTAGGCAAGGAAATCGAATTATGCTGTTTATAATTGATTACTACATATACTTTTAAAATCGAGTTTATTTATTATATTTAATTTTCCTACAATTAAATACTTATTTCTGTTATACTTATACTGTTATACTGTATACAGTTATTGTTTACTGTTACACTTATTTCCTAGGTCACAGCAAGTTAAAGAATAACTAGTTTACACTTAAAAAGTAAATTGAAATTTAAATAATGATTGTAAGTACGGTAACAGTTACATAAAAGCGAGTAAGATATATAACACCTCATTTTCATGAATGGGAAAGTTACAAAAATTGTGTTTTCTAACAGATTACAGATTTTACGTCTGTCGCACTCTCCCAAATTCTAATTTCCAGTATTCACTGTCCATTTATTCTCCGTTTTCTGTGCGACGATCTCTCTTTAGTTTTTCAATTTATTTAGGAACTTTTTTTCTTCTGTGTACAGGGATCCATACAATTATTCGTTCAGCCCATCTCTCATCACATGCCCTCAGTACGTGGCCGTATGTGGTTCCAAGTATATCAATACTAACACCTACCGGTATACGACTTCTAATTTCTGTAAGTTGGTTGTAGCTAATTGCAAGCGTCTACGCCAGCAGCTTCCATAGCTTGTTTGTTTCCATAACTTGGACGTATGTCTTGTATTAAGTATCCATAATTCACCACTGAATGTTTCAGTCTCTAAGATGGTTTTGTAAATTCTTGTTTTGGTGTTTTGATGATGTACTGTTATACTGAACTAGTCCATTTAACATTTAGCAGCATTCTGTAAATTATCTCCACTACTAATTTTGTCAGTACTACATCCATCAATTGTCTTCATTATACCGAGATATTCATAACGATCACTATTTTTAATCTAAGTGCATCCACGTTCTCCCTAAATCACTTGCTACTAGGCACCCCGTGTTAAATAAATTGTTTTCAAAAAATAAATACATAAAAATAAAATACACTAAAATAATTCCTAAACGCGTTGTTTTGCACCATCCTATAGGCAACAAAACTGTATATTAAGATGGCAAAATCGAAGGTTTAAGATAAGATTTTTTTCTGTTTGTAGGAATAGATTTTAGAGACGAATTATGTAACCTTTTCAAGAATACATTTTTTCAGTATTAAAACAAAATTATATTGCATTAACATCTTCTAAACATTATGTGACTATACGAATGTATAGATTTTTTAAAGATGTAAATTAATAAGCCTTATGAAAATAACGACATAACATTACATTCTTAAGAAGAAAAAATCAAAAATAGTCTTTAAATAATACACAATATTAACAATAATAAATACGTTTGATTGTTTCCATTAACCCAGTGAATATCATTAAGCGAGTAGCTCATCGTCAAATCGGGTTGAAAGTAGTGATCAAATGAGGCGGCTTAATACCATCTGATGAGATAGTCGTAGAACGAGATTACTCGTTGAGCTAGAGTCACTGGCCTACTGGAAAGCAACAAAGTGATTTATATATAAAAAAACCAATACTATTATAATTTCTGTCAGTGTTAGACAAACATAGTTTTAGTCCATGAGAGTTTATGACTTATCAGATGAATCACGAATGAATTTAAAACACCTAAAAAGCTTCCGATCAACAGAAACGATCAACAGATAGAAACAATGAAGACACAAAGGAAATGACATTGAGACCGTCAATAATTAACTCAAACACTGGTTCTTAGTCAACTAGTTGTTGCTTGGAGTGGACCAGGTTACGAGAACTACACAAGCCTTGGTTGCTGCTAGCAACCGAATTACTAAGCAATGGAGTTATCAGTCCAGATATGTATGTAAGGAAAGGTTTATTCCCGCAACATTTATAGTTTTGGAGTGATCTGTGTTTACCTCCCAGTGCACTACTGAACGGTTCTCATAGTGATAATACATAGTAACAAGGAATAAGAAAAGTTTTTAAGGTGTCCGACTTTTTTTTTAAAAGTCCGGTCCTCCTTGGTTGCCTGAACAACGACAGAGAGAGAGAGAGAGAGAGAAATAGCGCGCGAGCGTGTGTGTTTTCATAACTCTTGGCATGTGTCAAGGTCAAACTTTTACACTACAAAATTAACCTTTTATTTCTGAAATTGATCTCTCCAAAAATAGGAGGTGGGAGCAGGGTGACCAGACGTCCGGCTTTTGGAGGACATGTCCTCCTTTTTAAGGTTTGTCCTCCTGTCCTCCCGGCATTTGGGAAATATGAAAAATGTCCGGCATTTACCACAATATGAATTTGAAAAACAAAATTTTAATAGTCGTCTCTTTGATAAGTGTCTGGAGAGTGGAGATCGACCTGGCTGTCGCCTCACTAACGATCTCTAGTGCCATTCATGCTAACTACGAGTCTAACCTAACAGACCGCGTCTTTTTCCCCTCCAGCCACCAGTCCAGTCTTTGTTTTCTTATCGTAACCTGCGTTTCCTAACCTGCAATTTGTTGTTTGTTATTCCATAAATCTCAATTTTCGCTAAACGGAGATCATCCGATTTTGAGTTTGTGGTTATCAGTAAAGTGTATATTAATTCTAATATTTTAATGAAATGTCGGAGAAACGGAAATGTAAATTCAGTGACACGTTGAAGGCGAAATATCCTAATTTTTCCGCTGGAAGATGAACGTGAAGCCAAATGCCAGGTTTGTGACAATTACATTTCAGTTTCAAATAAAGGCAGTGGTGATTTAGGATACAGTGATAAACATACACATTAACAGTGATAAACATACGAAAAACGTTCAAAATTCTGCAGGATGCTCTAAATTTAGCTCTTTTTTTCTTCCTAAGTTTTCCAAACTTGACGATCAAGTAAGTGCAGCTGAGGGTACTGTAGCGTTTCATACAGTTAACCACCACCTATCTTACAGATCAAATGACTGTACATCTGTAATATTCAAAACATTATTCACTGATTCTGAGACTGCTAAAAAGTACGCCTGTGCCCGCACAAAAACAGAAGCAATAATAAATAATATTCTCTCCCCGCATGCTGTAGAAGTTGTGATCGAGGTTATGCATCGAATATCTTGCTTCCGTGTGTCCGTTGATGGTAGTAACCATGGAAATCAAAAGCTATTTCCAATTTTAGTCCAATATTTTGATTGGAAAACGGGAATAAAAACTAAAGTACTTGAGCTTAAGACTACTCCAAATGAAACTGCTAAAACAATAAGCAGCTATATACTGGATACGTTAAAAAAGTACAATTTACAGTCTAAATGTGTTGCATTTAGTGGAGACAACACCAATGCTAATTTTGGTGGAATTAGCCGGAAATCAGGTGAAAATGTGTTCACCTATTTAAAATCAGGAATGGAAAATGATCTTCTTGTTGGAGTCGGTTGCCCAGCTCATATCTTACACAACACCGTACATCATGGATATGACTTACTCAGCTATGACATCGATTCCATTGTTATGAAAATACATAACTACTTTTCAATATACACTGTTCGTACTGAGGATTTAAAAGAGTTTTGTGATTCCGTAGAGATTCATCACCAACAGCTGATAAAACACTGTAAGACAAGGTGGCTTAGCCTATTCCCTTCAATTGAGAGAATATTAAAACTATACCCTGCATTGAAGACTAATTTCTTATCACAAGAAAGAGCTCCTAAAATATTGACAAAGTTTTTTCAAGACGACTTATCTGAGGCATATTTCTGGTTCTTGCATTCTCTGATGTCCGTCTTTCATCTCAAAATTGAGGGCGCTCAAAAAGAGATGGCGTCTGTTATAGAGGTTAGATCTTACATTAAATCTATTGAAAAATAGTTGCAAGACAAGCAGAGTGAAAAGTTCATTCCTTTGAAAGTAAGAAACATCCTAAAGAATATCAGAGACAACGAGATGCATGAAAAGTGTGATGATTTTGAAAACGAGGTATTGATGCTTTATTCTTTCTGCCTTGATTATTTAAGAAAGTGGGCCACTCAGTTGGATGAGTTTGAATGTTTTGAGTGGATGAATCTAAAAAAAGAATCGGCCAGCCTCCCATTCGAAAACTTAGTTCCAAGTCTAACTTACCTTCAAGAAAGGGGAATTCGTATAGCAGGTGACAAGTTATTTGACCAATTTCAATGCTTGAAACAGTTTATAGCTGCTCAAAGTGGGGATGATTTTTTTGACCAGCTGCTACACATGAAATGGGTGGAATTCTTCACGAAATGCATGGGATGCTTTTCAGAACTATTAAAAATTTGTGAATTTTACTTTGCTTTGCCCAGCTCTAACTCTAGTGTGGAAAGAGTGTTTTCCCACATAAACGTACAGTGGAGCGATGAACGGAATCAACTGAACATTGAAGCTGTAAAGGGGATATTAATAGTGAAATATAATTTCAAACAAATGACTTGCTCAGAGTTTCACAAATATTTAATATCAAAACCAGATTTGCTGAGAAAAATATCTTCAAGTCAGAAGTATTCTGAGTATTCATAAGAAGATTTACCTCTTATTTATTTATAATATGACTAAAGAGAACAGCAAGTTAAACTGATTATTATTATTATTTTTTTTTTTTAATATATTTTTTCTGATTAATACTTTTACCAATTTTGTAAATTACTTGTTTGCATCAGCGCATAATATATATTTATTAATAAAAGTCTGCATTTACATTTTATATTGAGTTTTGTATTTGTCCTCCTTCTTTTACAAATGTCCTCCTTTTTCGAAAAAAATGTCCTCCATTTCATAAATTATATCTGGTCACCCTGGGTGGGAGGCAAAAATGTTAGGGGTCAAAATTGTGAAAACATCGCAAAAATGTAGAGAGAATTTTGATCAATGTAGAGAGAATTTGAAGCATTCTCTACATACTCATACAATAGTATTACAACATTGCTAGAATCAAATATGCCCTAAAGGCATTTACTTCTTAAATATACATTTTCAGTAACAATACGTAAATTTTCTTACCTTTATCAGTAGTTATGTACGGGCAGTATTAGCCTATATGTGTTTATGTGTGTATTTATGCATTTAATGTAACTATCATTTTTCTCAATAAAGAAAACGTTTATTTATATGCTTTTATTGATAGTTATAATGATATTTATTGATATTATATAAATTAATGTAAGACATTAATTAGTAACTTTAAGAAATGTTATTGAACGTCTGTTAACATACTTTTAATGGTGTTATTTTGTAAATTTACAACTTTAGTTGTTGAAAGGTTCTATTTCTTTATATGTTTTATAATTGGTATACATTATACAGAGCGTAGTTCACATACTTAATAAGTTAAAAGTGATCACTTATTACAATTCTCTTTGTTACCGTAAATAATTTATTTCGGAAGCTTCATCAAGTTCCTTTCTTACTGAGCGTGTTTGCGTACGCCAATTTGGGATTTGGACGAACCTTGCTTCGGCAAATCAAATTTGGAAGTTTATTTGTGGCCTATTATGTTTTCTCTGAAGTTCCAGCGCGACAAAGTCATACAGCCGCGTTGTATCAAGTCTTTTACGATTATTTTCATATTCTTAAATATTTCGGCATAAACTTCTCAATAAGAACAAACATAACGGTTTTAAAATGTAGGAATCCATTTTAGCTGATGAAACAATAAATTAATATGTATTATCAATATGCACTCCTATTATTCCATGCGCTATTTTGACGTTTTGGTTTTCACGTTGTGAGTTGAATACTACATTTTAGTGTGTAATTTCTACTGTAAAAATTTGAAAAACTAATAACTATTCAATTGACGACTTTATCGGAATTGTGTTAGATTGTCATTAATTATGACAACGGTGGTAGAAGTAAGCTCGGACGCTAACTGGTCGGACGTATTAGTACAAGCTTTTGGTAATTTAGGACAGTGACAAACTTTGGTAAACATTCTGAAACTAGTGCTGTTCGTACCAATAGAACGACGACAGTAATGTCAGAGACAAAACATGACGTCCTCGCCTCACTCCACCGCCTAAAGGCAGCTCGCTCGATCGCTTCCAGGAACTGAGGACGTCATGTTTTGTCTGCAACTGTACCACAGACATAGCGCACTATATGTTGTATAGACAGGAACATATCAAACGTGACTGCTTAGTCATTAGATACATTAATAAACAAGAGAGATCCGTTTAACATATTGCACAGTGCCAACACGGTAATGTAAATTGACACAAGACTCTAATAACGACGTATGTATCCACTTATTAAACTTAATTTACGTACCTCTAACAACTGTATAAAACAAAGTTTACAGGTTCGTTTAATGAAATCAGATAATTGAATGTCAAATTGAAACATACAGCCAATAACTAAGTAAACCTATGTTACACGTCAATATTGTATAGTAAAAATTAAACTCCTGTTAACACTGGCCACAGGTAACGAACAAATTAACAAATATATGGAATAACGTGATTCAAATGGACTAAACCTAATGTTGGTTAAATCTTGCCTGGATGTTTTTTTAATATTCTTGCCTGCGTCCGAAGCTTGGACGTTAAGACAAGCATATTTCATAAGAATCAAAGTCATCAAATCGTGGGTTCCCACATGGTGTAACTTCGACAATGGGGCTGCTCGCGTATCCTCAGAATGGAACGTAAAATAAGTTATCCCATACTAATGTACTTTAATATGAAAGAGATTAATAAAGTAGTTTATAAGGCACAAACAATTTGGGACACATAACGAGAACATGCGAAATGGAAAACACAAAAGAAGGTATAGACCGGACGATAGATTTTTAACACTCGCTTAGAGATGCGCAGTAGACAAACATTTCGTAATTTTGTCGCAAGGCTATCAAAATTGTCAGTCGTTACGCACGTGCGAACAGCAGTCGTGTACAGCGTTTCACAGTGTGAACAAGACTGACGAGAACATTAGAAGTAGGCTTATGCGTGTGACAGAGAGAGAAGTAAGTGAGTGGCAGAGAAGAGAGAGATGTGAGTGGGACGGTAAACTATTATCTCTATAAACGCTGTCAGGCTTCTAAAAGACTTCGAGATATATTTTCAGTAAAGAGAATCTGAGACGGCAACGAGATATGCCCTACACGAAGCAATACGCATACAGTTCTGGGAAAAACATTCTCCTATTTTGAATCTGTTTTGAACGCTATCATTAAGAAACCATTATCTCATGACAGCAAAAGGAGATGTCAATGTCAAACTGTCAAAAATATCTACAAAAACATTCTCTCTTTATTAATTCTGATATCTTTTTATATCTGTTATAGTTTCAAAACAGATAAATCTATTAATTTTAAACAACATTATTAATAGAATTACGTTGTTTCAGTTACATATAAAAGTTTAACAAATTGTGTGTGTGTGTGTGTGTGTGTGTGTGCGTGCGTGCGTGCGTGCGCGCGCGCGCGTGTGTGAGAGAGAGAGTGCATGTGCGAGTTCGACCAACTATCTGCATATTATTTTGCACGTCTGCAATTACAAATAACCTCATACCGAGGTTTGTGAAACCCATATTTTATGAACAACGTGGTGTAATGAGTAGATATACACAGAATTCTGTCTCTTCGTTTGTTACATTTTTGTTAATTTTAATTGCTTTCCTAATTTTTTGTTTAATTTTAATTTATCTCCTTTGTTAAAAGTTATTTCGTTTAGTTACGAGGGCGGCTAATAAGTAATGCACTGTTGCATGTAACTCGCAAATGAAAAGGTGTAGTCAAATAAAACAAATATGGAATAAAAGTACATTTTATTGCTATAAAAACTTATATTAATTTTACTTCCATGTTCCATAAGGAAAGTATGGTCATGGCGAAAAAATCGTGTTCGAGATAACGGCAGATTCTGATTGTACTACCAATCATGAATACCAAAACATGAAAAGATGTCATTTTTCGAAAAGTGTCTGTGTGTGTCTGTGTACAGAATTTTTTCTATAGCAAACGATAACAGCCGCAAATTCAAACAGAATCAAATAATGTTTTGCACACAGTCCAGAATTGTAGAGGACTCAAGGCCTATTGTTTTTGGTGAAGATCGGTTAAGGGAAAGGGGTAGTTTACCTGCAACGTTTTACGTTTTAACAAGAGTAAAGTGCTTAATTTTGATAAATAAAGTATCCTGAAAAGAAGGTCATAATAATCCACTGTAGAAAGGTAGATGAAATATCTATAAATGAAAAGGGTAGTTGGACGGGGAGGGGTAATTTTTTTATAAATTGAAATGGTAGTTGATGATGGAGGAGGTAAATTTTTATAAGTTTTATATATGTACTACGTTATTGACAACAAAGAAGTAGTTTCTTTGGAAACATTTCATTTCAATTTAACAAAATTCTATATTTTTCATTTTAATTTAAATCACGTATGAGTGAAAATATATCGTTCCTGGCAGGCAAGCATATCTCAATTATGTAATGTTTAATTTTCCAAAGTTTTATTATTGTGATTACCGCAATAAAAAGGCCGGCAGGACATACACACACAATTCGCGTTATTTCTGGCCTTACTCATGTTTATTTTCTTATGTTTGCACGCTTTTTAAATGGAAAATCCCGAAACCCACACCAACACAACGCGTGCAAGCCGAAAAGGTGGACATCGATTTGCTTCCTGTGGATCGCTGGGCAGTGTTGTTGTATTAAAGCAATTAATACAATCTGTGTACTTATTTCTATTATGATATGAGAATTATAAACTAATATGTGCATGTGTGTATGTATGAAAAATATATAAATATTTTTCTCCTTTCGAAAATTGTTCACCCCTCCTTGAAAATATTTTGACCTCCCTGATGGCTAGTTATTTACTAGCCTGTGTGGAATATAGCGTTATGACATGGATCAGAATGGTAGGTGTTAAACAGGAGACACAAACGTATTAAGGAAGAAATGTTTTGCTGAGAAATTTATAATTATACGGGTGAACAGAATAGTCGTTCAGGAAATCAGAAGACAAATGGAAAGAAAGAAATCAAGACTCGATTTTAAAAAGGAAAAATGACTAGTATAGTAATGACAGGAAAGACTGATAACACTATAGACATCCCTCGGCCCCTCGCAGCGAGAGTCCAGTTTTATTACAGGAATCAGATCGCAGCTAGCTTTACCTAGCTCTTCGTTCGACCTACAGACATTTTATCCAAAAGTACAGTCCTTCCTCACGAAGGTTGAGGATAGTCTTAATCCACCTGACATGGTGGTACCATTTTAGCTGGACGTAATTTTTTCAGAACTCAAGCATCCACTTATTTAATTAATATTTAAATGATTTTAAATATATATTTTAGGACATGGAAGTCATGTATGGTTCTCCATACCGATTTTTTACATGTAGTCACCATTTACAGCTACACATTTCTCCCAACGGTGGACCAGTTATTTCATCCCGTCAATGAAGAATGTAGGTGGTATTTCCTTGATCCACGACCTCACTGGGTCTTTCAGTTCATCATCTGTGGTGAAATGAATACCCTTAATATCCCTCTTTAAATGCGGAAAAAAGTGAAATTCGCAGGTCGCCAAATCTGTTGAGTATGGAGGGTGTGGAATGGGTTCAAATTTCAACTTCACAAGAGCCTCGGCGGTTGCACGCGATGTCTTCTGTTAATCTGCGTGGCACCCACCGCGAACATATTTTACAGTAGCCCAGTTCTACAATAATGTGTCCTACTAGTTCTTTCAATATACCTATCCGGGTGGTGATGCGTTGTTGTGTGATGCGACAGTCATTTTGAATCAATTCATTCACATCCATTTAGTGCTTCTCATCAGTCATGGAAACTGGTCGACCACTGCAAGGTTTATCCTCAATATTCGTTTTACCAGCTTCCGATGCATGAAATTCTGTTGTCCACCTACTCATGGTACTTTGCTCAACAGTTTCATCACTATAAATGGCTTTTAGACGATGATGAATGTCATTAGCGTTCACTTTTTCAGCTGTTAAAAATACTCGACTCCATAACTATGGCGACTGACAGAAAACGAGAAGTAGTTAGTCGACGAGATTCGGGACGTTTGTAATACAAGAATGTCGCTACAAGACGGCAGCACACGTCGCGCCGTACATTGTTTTGTTTTCTCGTTATATGGGACTTTGAATTACTTATCAGCCGTCCCTCGTAATTTTAGAATTTTCATTCCTATTATACTTAGTTTTTACAGTCACTTGACCTTTCCTGTACTAGCTCCTCCACCCCTGCACCATACACACCCCACACATATGTTTATAAACACATCCTTAACACATGTTCACCCTTCCACCCTTTCACCCTTTCACACTTTCACCTTAACTAAAATTATACATATACGTAGAATGTAATTTTAGTGGCAGAAATAAAACGCTGAGCAGATACGTTGAGGATTTAATGTGCAGTTTTTCATAGTTCTCTGAATTTCTTGTTAGCAGGTCCGCCCTACATCAACTTTTCGACTCAGTGCACCGCAAGGTCTTCGGTCAAGGTTAGGTCAAGGTAAGGTGGCAAGCACTGATGTAGATAATTAGGAACCTCTAACTGGATTAACTTTCAGTCGGCATCATGGAGCCGTGGACGTTAGAATATCGTGTTTTCACGTACGACTCCTTTGTGCGTCGTGGTGAATCGGTGACCGCGGTTCAGCGTGAGTTTCGCCGCAGATTCGAAATCCATCGAAATGACTCTGTTCCCTCTTGTAATACAATCTTACGTTGGGTTAATAATCTTCGTTCAGGAGGCTCAATAATGAAAACCAAACCACCAGGAATCCCACGTACGGTACGTACTGCGGAAAATGTTGAAAGTGTTAGAACAGCAATGCTACGAAGTCCACGCCGCTCTGTTCCGAGACATGCTGCGGAAATTCAAATCAGCAATCGCACGGTAAGGCGTATTTTGCATGACACATTACGTTTTCACCCTTACAAGTTAATGGTTGTGCAGCAGATGAACGAAACAGATTACTCACAACGATTGAACTTTGCACGAACAATGTTGACAATTTTTGAGGAAAATGAAAACATTATGTTGTTGATGAGTGATGAAGCTCATTTTCATCTCAATGGTGCAGTCAACAAACAGAATTGTCGCTACTGGGCTGCTGAGTATCCCCGAGAAATCCACCAAAAACCACTGCACAGCCCAAAAGTTACAGTTTGGTGCGCGTTGGGAAAGAATTGCATCATTGGTCCTTACTTTTTTGAACAAAATGGCCTCACTGTAACTGTTACTGCTGAGCGTTACATTGAGATGCTAAACACCTTTTTTGTGCCTGAGTTACGGAGAAGGCGGATTGCTATTCGGAGTGTATGGTTTCAGGAAGATGGGGCAACGTCTCACGCATCCCGAGCGTCAATGGGTGTTCTTCGCCCTCTCCCAACCGCCTCGTTTCCAGATTTGTTGATGTTGCATGGCCCCCTCGGTCCCCAGATTTATCAATGTGCGATTATTTTTTATGGGGATACCTCAAGTCACGCGTCTATAAGAGAAACCCCGTATATTAGATGTATATTAGATGAATTGAAGGACAGTATTCGTGAAAACATCGTCCAAATTGACAGACGCCTGCTAGAAAGAGTGGAGGCCAATTTCCGTACACGCTTACAACAATGCATAAACGAAAATGGACATCATTTGCAAGATGTGATTTTCCACAAATGAATATCATTAATATGTAATCACGAATGTTTCTCTGCCAAAAATTTTTCTTTTCAAGCAAAACTAACAATGTTGTTATTATTTCAAAAACGTCCTATTTCTCTGCCCCACCATGTACATGCTGATAGAGCCATCATAGCAGTAGATTACCATAGTAATAATCCGATACAATTCACGGATTAGAATAACTTGACTTATATAATCAAATAGCTTTAGCGCGCAAACACACACACGATTAGCAGCTGAAAGCACACACTCTGCTTATTTAGGATTATATGATATGTTCACAAAGATGATATGTAATTAATATAATACCACCTATCTTGTTGTGGATGACTGGTTTCTGTTTCTTAGTTGTGTTTCCATCAAATAGTAATAATTAGAGAGACTAAGGTTTAATGCTTGAATAATCACCAATTCATTTTTATACAATTTCCAGTGTTTCCGTATTAGGTACACTAATACACATTTACTACAAGAGAATTGTTCTTCATCGTAAAAGGATAGTTTTGCTTAGTTTTAAATCTGTTTCTGAGAATTAGATCGTTACAGGTTTAGTTAATTTTTCAATGACCAATCATCACCCCTCACAACTTTTTTTTCAAATCCTTGGTCCGTACACCAATTACCACAGAGTAAGCACATTGACTTCTTAGTAATCAGAAACAAGCACAAATTACATTATAAGTAAGCCTATAAAAATTATTTACACAATTCATAATAATAATATTATTGTGTACATAATAAAATAATAATATAAACAATAAATGTTATTTAGTTATTTGAATAAAAGTTTAATAATCTAAGAAAGTTATCACATATTTAACATTTTGTTCCCCACCCTCCTAACATTATCTGATCCTCTAAAACTACCTGGAATCTTCAGCAGAAGTTAAGATCGTCTACGCTTAGTTCTAGTTACAGAGACGTACATTTGTACTATATGGCTTAAATAATGCAGTCTGAACTTTACCATAGCTCAAAAGAAAATGGCACAGATTTATACATCATCATTTAAATTATAATGTCATTATTACATTGTAACAATTATAAGCGTAGTATTCAGTTACGTATTAAGTTAATTTTTATTTCGCTCTGATCTTTTCGATAAACAATCTTCTCTGGAAACTCAAAATTCTACTTTACTTAGAATTTTAATTTTTGTATTCCAATTGCTTTGTAACGGACTATTATGTTATATTTTTTACGGGTTTTATGTTATATCGAATTTTTTCGAAGACGGCAGGGATCCCAGTCTTTAAACAATGTAATAAAATTGAATACTAGAGAATCCATTACCCACAACTTTAATAACAGATTCAATAAACAAAAACAGTCGCACAGAACAATTCTCTAGTCTTACGATTGTCTAAAGCACACTAGTGTAATAAAAAATAAACAGTGTTGCAATAAATATAACAAGTCACCAATTATAAATGTCTCCACAGACTAATTACATATCTTATCGTTTCAATTCGCAGTAGGGAAACTTTTAACTCACTAGTGGTAGGCCGTTTTCAGAACACCGCTATTTGTATCCCGCCAAGATTACAAGATTATTCCAAGGCTTTCTCGATGCTTAAATAATCGACCAGCTACCCTGAAAGGATAGAAATCTCTAGATTATTCGGACTGCACCATTAGCTGACCTTGCAAACGTTGCTGCCGTGCAAGTTACTTATCTCGTCAGTGTAAGAATAGTTTGAAGTTCATTCTGCAGTAGAAAATTAATTATTTCCTATAATACGGGCATCGAAGAAACAATTTCTGGGAGGCTTGAAATCTCTAGATTATTCGAACAGCACTGTTATCCGATCTTGTAAACGTTGCTGCTACGCAAATTACTAATCTCGAAGATGTAAAAATGTGTTAAAGTTCATTCTGCTATAAAAACCATATAATGTCGTCACTGGAAAGAACATAAAATATCAAAATGGTGTTTTAGGTTTTACCGATCGTTACGTATAACAAAAAATGTATTCACATAATTTATCGATAATAGGAAGAAGCTATTTAAAAAGTCTATAATTAAATTTTTTAAATTCACTGTAGCATTAAACTTCACTGTAATACAATAATGTCTGCAAGAGCAAATGTTGCTGTGTTACTTATTAATCTGGCGTTGTGTTGTGTTTTGACTGAGATCGACTGTAACACTATGTTCTGCTGTCTCGTAAATTTATTCGATACCGACATTTCATTTTCAGCGCTTCCAGTAAACAGTTCCATTAAAGTTTTCTGGCAGTACTTAAAACATTTTAAAATATCACAAACAAGCAAAGTAATTTATATAGGCCTGTATATTTTCTTTGTATCTATAATCTGCTTGGAAAAATGTTAAAATTATAAAACAACATAAAAATATAAAATAAAATAAAAATACGTTGTAATATGCTGTCGCTTCTATTTTGGACATTGTGGCAAAAATTCACATATCTAACCGCCGTATACAATTCTTGTATAATGTAATTTACACTGTTCATTCCTAATCATCTTGTCTGTGCGGTATGTAACGACTTTAAAAATTAGCTATACTGTTTCCGTTCTTAGTTTAATCCTGATGTAAACAAACCCACGTGGCTCATCTAAAACGCTATTTGTCAAGGGCGTTGACACTGTTCACATAGAAATGTTTTACGCGCATGAGCAGAATGTCTGTACAGTCATGTGAGAGTTGTCTTTACTGCGACAAGTGGTTTTTGACGTTTAATCATTTTTATGAATACATAGTAGAACTTCATCGCCGCTAGCAAAATGAACAATAACTTAAGTTTTTAGAAAATGATATTGCCGTAAAATCGAGGCACACCGTTTTAAGACTTTCTCCTTATCACTGTATTCTGAATCTCATTGAATTAATATAAATCCAGTTGAAAGGATATGTTGCCCGTCACAACACACTTATAAGCTGCATGATGTAAAACAACTGATAGAGAAGGGGGTAAATGAAATAATGATGGACAAGTGGAGTGGTTGTGTCGAGCATGTAATCAAGAAAGAAGATAAGCCATGAGAATTCGACCAAATTACCAACGCGTCGACGACAATCTTATCATTAACACTGCTGACTCAAGTGATGATTCAAGTTCCGACACAGACATGGAAGGCATTGAGTTACTATCTCACAGCAACTGATAATACATAGTACACTGGTAAGTAATTATCACAGCTTCTATTTTTGCTTTAAATATATACCTACTTTTTTCTTGCGATATTCAAGCAGTAAATAAAAAAAGCCATTAACTCTGCGCGTTATAAAATACCGGTATACAGTGTCGCTCTGACACAGTCACACAAATATTATTTTGGTCTGGAATGTAAAAATTATCACAATTCACATGTGTTTATACAGTATCAACATTATATGTACCCTGTCTGTACTATTTCTGTCAATGTGACACGCCTCTAATTGAAGCACCAAGTAACGTTTCAGATGTGCCACGCCTGTTTGTTTGCATCAGGATTAAGCTAAGAACGGACACAGTATACATACATAATCTTCCCCTAACGTATTTGCAATGAAAAAATTATAAACAACTATTAATAATAAATATTATTATCCTTTATTTGTGATAAGAAAGAATTTGAAAAACCAGTGCAGTCGGTGGGAAGCGCACTTCGAATTCGATCGAAATGAATCAGAAATGAATGAGCAACATTTTTACATTTTAAAGTAACTTTCTTTCCTACAAAGTGTGTAATAGATGTAACTTAAATGTTTGTGGGTAAACACATTATTCTCTTTCAATAAGCACTGTCTTTTATTTTCAGTCCCTACAAAAGGAGCGTATAGGCTACGGACATCGAATCGCCAACAGCGGTATCACAGAAATACACGTTCACAGGAACAAACTCATATAAGCAAGCGCGTGCGTGTTTAAACTAACAATATAAACATACCAGTTCACAAACTGTGTTTAAATTTTAAATTATAAAAATAAAGTTATACACACATAAATTAACATTATTTTAACAGTTATTTTATCAAGTTGTACACATTAATTAACAGAAACATACAAATTTGCTAAATGTTCGTCTCTGTTTAAAATTACAAAAATAAGTTTTCTATTGAATTCATATTATTATAATAACTTAAATCTAAATAAAACACTATAATACTAAAAAGCAAAAACCAAGAATTTTGTTGATAAAATTTTATTCAATAAGAACATTAACGTTTCACCAGGGTCGGCACTAAATATAGCGCCAACGCCATTTGATTTTGTTTGTTATTTTTTATAGGCCTAAATCTCATAAAACTTTTCTTGTACTACAGAACAAAAAATTACATTAAGTGTAAACAAGAATGCAAGAAATCAAACGTATATTTTAAAACTAAATAAGAAACTGAAAATTTTCCGAAAACGTTTTGTTTTAATTTAACTTCTGAGAAACAGAATTGTGAAAATTGAAGCTAACGCTGACAGGCACTGGAAGGATTTAATCTGTTGAAAATACGACGTTCTTTCTTTCTAAATAAGAAGTTAACTTTCTTAGGTTTCTGAGTAAAGACGGTAAATGAATATTTACTTTCCATCTGCTCACTTATTTCAAGAGATTAGCAACCTTGTACAATTTATTCGTAGAAAGGCGTTTTTTCTTCTTCCCACCCATCATCTTAGTTTCATAAATTGTTAATTGAAGGTCTTTGAAAATTATCAGTAATATTGCTTTCAGATGTCTATAAGTTTTATTTTTCTAGTCATGATTTACGAACAGAACAACATTTTCGTTTACTTACATTCAATTTCCGGTTTGAACTTATGTAACCTATCTTGTAAAATATTATTTATTTATAGGCCTATTCGTATGTCAAATTGGTAATAAATGTAATAATTTATATAATAATACATCTATATTGGACTTACATGTTCAATACATTTTTACTGGTTATAATTTAAAAATTATGAGTTAATGTTATTGTATTCACTATAATATATGCCTATTTATAGGGGAAACTGAATAGCTAAAGAAATTATTATTCGCCCGTACTCTTATGAAATTATCAGGGTTTTACTTCTTTAACTGACTAGTTCTTTTAAAAGCTACTTGAGAATCGTACAGTTTTTTTTAGTCTTTAAAATAAATAATAATTGGAGAATGTAAATATAAGTAAGTAAATTTATTTATTATCTCAAAATTAGCTGAAACTTACGGTAATCTCTGCATACATTACAGTATGAAGAAGTGCTGTACTCGTCTTGACCAGTAAAGACCGTGACAAGAACGTTACCGGTAAAGAGGCTAAAAACTCTTAGCATTATAAAGAGCTTAATACGGCAGTGGATAAAAATGAGGTGCTAAGTAAACTATCTATAGCCAGCCTGCAATTGGAATTTATCCATTAGAACAAACAAATTTGGGAAAGAGAAAAAGACGATGCAAAATAAAAATTGATTTAAGAAAGTCGCACTCTAGTAACTTACATGGGAATAGTTCCTTATAAGAATGTAAAATGATAAGCGATATTACACACTTATGGTTAAACGAATAGTGGAGATTTTAGTAAACAGAATAATCCATGTGCCATACCTATATTCCTGTTTTGTTATAATATGTAGGGGAAATAATATAAAGTAAGACTGTATAAGCTTGTTAATATAGTTTTTTTGTGAGCAGCAATGTAGTTACCTATAGCCACGATGATGACCTTTTCCAAAATAGAAAAATGATCTGGTTATGAACTGTGGTACATAATTGTCACAATTGTGGGCATGACTTGACTAGGAGACAAAATCACTGCAGTATACCATTATCGGTCATTATCCTCACAACTATGAATGATGAAATAATTATAACATTGTCTGGAAATGCATAAGATAGCTTACTTTGACAATTTGGTGATTCACTAAAGTATTAATTTTATTAAATATTTTACCAAGGTTTTCACAGTAAATTATTTATGCATACCGATCACTTTAAGACTATGTAAATATCGAACACTGTGTTGGAAAGATTTTGTTAAATAATTTCAGTTCACTTTCATATATTATGATTTTTAAAATATGTTTCAGTGTTGTATGAGTTTACAGAAACTGGCTTTCAGTTTAATCACGTTTTATTTATTTGACTAGTTATTGATATTATAACGATCATACGTTATCGGGTTTATAATGATTATAAGGGGAGAGTGTCTACTCACCCGTTCGGCCGTTCAAATTCGTATTTTCTGCCTTAATTTCGGGTTGACCAACTTTTCTTAGTAAACCAAAATTGTAACGTTTACTATTTTTTATAAGTGAGTACTCAAATTTCAAAGATTAGTTAAATAAAATCAAACATACAGTTTAATGCTTCTATTATGTTTATTAACAATTATCATTGGGTTTTTCTTTTTACAATTTCTTCTAAATTATAAATCTTATTTTTGCGCCGGCATGTTTAATTATTAGCGGTTGGCTATTCTCTCCGCTCGTGGCTATGGAGACTCACGTTATGCAGTTGATTTTTTCGTTTATTTATAATCTCAGGTCGAAGTTCTTGTGACTACAGAAAATGTTGTTAAATGGACTAATAAAAGTACAAAATTTTACAAATACCATATAAATAACATAGAACAGGTGATATACTTATAATTACAGTGGTAACCTATAGCTACTGGATTTAGCGTTTGGAGGTTATTTGAGTTTAGTAAATTTTACGTTTTAAAATATATTCACTTAAGGAATCAGTGTTAGATTGAGATAGTTCTTCAATTTGAGGCGTTCATTAAATAAAAGAAAGTTCAAGTGTTTGTTAAAAAGTGATAAATGATGTTGAAAGTGTAGTTTCACTTAGTGTTTGGTTTTCTTGTGCGTTTTACTGTTAAGTCGTATTTTAAAATATAAACTTAACAATCCTCTGTCTCTGCTATTCGAGTAATATTTCTCATGAATACTGCTGATTGTCCTTTCTTGGGGTTTCTGTTAATTCAATGCTTTGATTTTCTTAGTTATTTGGTTAAGGTGTTTATTTTTTATCAGTCATCCTGGTTATTGCAGGTTCCATTATTCATTTATGGGTTTGAGATATTTTCTTCCTTCCAATGGTTCGTATTCCGTCACTTGGGATTCCTCAGCAATTCCTCATGGATAATTTAATCTCTTCTGGTAATTCACTTTAGTGTTAGTGTTACTTCTGTAATTTAGTTTATTAGTTTGATCATTATTTTTGATACATTTTGTTTAATTAATTCTTTCTTTATTCCTTGTGGTTTAATACATCTGCCCTCATCAAGATCTAATAATGGAATCATTCAATTTATTTACTCGTTACTATGGTTTCTCCTTCCAAACACTAACTCCCATTGGTTGACAATTTACAACATTGTTATATAAAACTAACGTTTTCCTATACAAAATTGTTAAAAATCTTTAAACTATTATAACTCCCTTATACTTTCTGTAATCTTAAATACAATAACACCATTAGTTTGCTTTTTGTTTACAAATTATTTTGATATCCCACAAATTTACCTTTTCTCAAATTATAACAGATTACTACATTTTCATTTTGGTTTTTCTTTTGTTAATTACCTTTAAACTAATAATTATTTTCTATACAGTTTTGTGTCCTACACTTTTATTATGAAACCTAAACAGATTATCTACTTTATTTTATCAGTGGTTATTGTTTTGTCTTAAATTTCACAAATTTCTGGTTACCAGTTATAGGCCTAATGCCTAGAGTTCATAATTCACCTACCCTGTACTCATTACAACTGTTCATGGTCATTTTTGTTAATTTTAAATGCTGCTAAACATAATTACTCTAACAACGTAAATTAAATCATAACATTTGATTATTTTTAATCATCATATAACATAATATAATTACTTACTAAATCTTTTAGGCCCATGCCTGTATCTAAAGTTTTACATGTTTTTAAACGGTGTTGTTAAACATAATATTCAACATAATAACATTTGGGTTAATTGCAACCAAAGAAAAATATAATAAAATTGAACATTAGATGTACACTAGTATTCCCTTATAATCTCACTTAGAGAATATAGTGTCTAACTCCCTTTACTGTATTCAGCATAACATATTAATCTTTTATCCTTATTTTAATAGTGGTTAATATAAATTTGTAAACTTTATTCATTAACAATAAGACAATGTATCCCTTATTATCCTTATACTATACTAAAAAAACTTCTTTAACATAATGGAAAACCAACAAACATTGCTTCCAACATATTGTTCTTTAACATATTTGCTTCCAACAAACATTGTTATATATTAATACAAACATTTTCTTTTTTTATTAAACTAGGCCCATGACTACTTATAACTGTCCCTTATAATTTATACTGTTTATTTATAATATTTGGGTCCAGTTATTACTTATAAGCTATAATTACTAGTTATTTCTGACTACAATTCACTTTATTCACTAGTGTTTTATGTAGTTCATTTATTAACACTGGGTCCTATCATGGTTCATTATTGATTGTTATCTTTCTTATTTATTTATCACTTTTGTGTTCACCTCCTAACATTGTATTCTAGATTCATGTATTTATTATCACTGGGTCCTATCAAGGTTTATTAATTATCACCACTTTCCTACTGAATTATTGTTATTCAATTTTATTTTATATTATTGTCTTTTGATAGTTTACTTATTACCACTCTTTCTATATTTTATCAGTATATTTGTTCTTACATTTCATTTTTTTTTTACATTTCCTACAGTTTACATGCTATTTATTTTCCTACCTAATTTTGTACTTTTATATCTGTGATTCTTATTAACACTTACTTGGGTATTGTTATTATGTGACTTTAACTATTTTCTCTGGCTCACCGTATCCAATCTATTGCGTCGCGTCATCGTCATTGTCTTTGTCTAAGTCAAAATCAGTTAGTAGTGTTGTTCTATCATTTCCCCTTTTAATAATTATTGTTTTCCATTAGTATACAGCTTTTGTTCAATTATTTATACTTGTAAACCTTGTGCTGTCTTAGGTCACGTTACAATATCTATGTGTTGATGATGCGAACTAGAATCTTCAGTCTATACAAAATTACGGCTGCAGATTTATGTACTAAGCCTACATTGTAGTTTGTTGATCATGGTATCTTACGTTCGGTATCGAGGTATTACGGAATCTGACTTTTGGATTTGGGTATTTGTTACAATGGATTTTGGGGATTTTTATGTTTTAAATTTGAGTTGAGTTTACTTTATAAGTAAATACATTCACGTGCATTACACATAGGCCTATTATTTATATTAGATACACTATTCATGACAAAATAAAACAAGAAATATTCGGTTTGAGGAATTTATAAGAGAATTAGTTCAGGAATTTACCAGGAAAATCTTTGATTAAAAACTGAGTTTTCTTATAAAATCATTCGAACTCTTTAAATCTTGATTCTATTAACTTACACGTACAACAGGTTTACGAGGAGTAATACACCAAGAAACTGGAAATCACAGATTCCGCAATTTGTGTTTACTATGTCCGCAAAATAAAATTTTATGACAATCTATATAAATGGTGTTACAGTTGGAGAGAGACGCTATTACCGCTAGACGTGACAAGTACGGTGCCCGTAGAATTACGACTACGAGAAATGCATTCTGTGCACTGAACGTTAACAAACCAATGACTTCTGTTTTACACTGTGTTTTTATTGGCGTTTTAACTTTTGTTAACATGTTTTGTGGAAATGTTAATTTCTACTTTACTCTGCATACGTGGTTTCACATATGTAAACGCAGGCGCTACACACTCTCTCTCTCTCTCTCTCTCTCTCTCTCTCTCTCTCTCTCTCTCTCTCTCTCTCTCTCTCTCTCTCTCACTCTCACTCTCACTCTCACTCTCACTCTCTCTCTCTCTCTCTCTCTCTCTCTCTCTCTCTCTCTCTCACTCTCACTCTCACTCTCACTCTCTCTCTCTCTCTCTCTCTCTATCGCATCGCACACACAATTAGTAATAACACTTCACGTGATCTTGAATTGGAGAATACAGTGTTTAATAGAAATTGACAACAGAAGTATTTCTACTTTACCTTCGTATACTAAAACTACTTAAAACGTTCATGGTTACGGACACTGTACTCTGCGACTACTGCAATAAAAAATGATGTCGCATCCTGCTTACCTGATCTGCACGGCAGGTACACGTAACCGAAAAGAATTAATTATTACTTTGGGTTGAGCCATCGACCAACAACATAATCAAGGAAAAAAATAATGTCTAAAGATAAATGGAAATTTGTGAAGATTATGTAAGGAAAAAAAGACAGTTGGTATAAGCTAACCTAACCTTACCGCATTACCTTCTTTACAAGAAATGACATGACATGACATATACTGCCTTTAGCTTGGCTAGCTGACGATGGCAGTAACCTGTTAGGCCTGGAAGAATCCCAGAGCACGACTGTATGCCCTAAAAATACATTCTCTCATAGATGGATTCGAGCGTGCTTTGTACGTTTTTGCGTTGACTATTGCACCAGAAGGTCTCGTTTAGTTCAGTTCCCAATAATTAACAGTGTAAGTACTTTTACAAAATTAAATACTACTTTAAAAAATATAAAACCAATAACGACAAACAAAGTGAAACTAAGCAATCTTTAGTAACATAACGTTAATAAAGTTTCAATTTTAAAACAAAAATATAGCTCCCATTTTACATTGTGAAACGGTTAAGGCAATAAACTTGGATTGTATAAGATAAAAAGGTGGTTAAGCGGACAGTAGCAAGGTTCAAATGGACTGTGTACGTATTTGATTGCTTTCCGAGTTCTGTTTATCCGGGCTGCACAAAGTAGAGATAACTTCATGTTTCCGAATCGCATTAGAAAAACTATTAGTTTCAGAAAAGCCTCGTATCTCTTCTTCAGAAACATTACCTGAAACTGTAAGTAATTTTTACTGCAAAATGAAATTAGAAAACTTGCGTTATTTTGTTATTTCCTCTACTGAATAAAGTTTAACTTTTATAATTTTACACATTATTTTAACACAACCATAAATAACCGAAAGAGAATAAAGTTACACTTATGATAATTATAATTATAAATTTAAAATAATTTAAACTTATTACTGATAGCTTATTAGTAATTGCACTACTATGTATTATTACTAGTTACTACTATATTAACTATAGTAATGCATTTAACTAAGCTGTCTAGCTACTTCGTATTTAGTGTTGTAATGCCACTATTTTACTGTTGACAGTAATTCAAAAAGTTTAATAAAAAAATGTGTAAAGAAACATTTCTAGCAAAGACCTAATTTTTAAAAGAAAGACATTTCAAAAACGGAATAAGTAGGAATACCCGCAGTTTTTTAAAAAAAGTTCGTAGCAGCCTGGACAAAGACTTTCCGTTTGTATGGTTCGAAAACTCATTTATTGAGTTTATTGCGCGGGACTGGAAGCAGTTGGGATTGTGCAGGTAAATGATAGGGACGGGGTTGAAGAGTTTGTTTCCTTAACTATGAAGCTGACCACCGTAGCCTGCTGATCTACCATGCCGACTAAGAGGCCCCCGTCACGGGAAACTTGTGGGCTGCCGAAGTCCAAGCTAAGCGCAGAGAGTGCCTTAAATTCAGCCTAGTGGCTCACCATGAAGGGAATCGGGCAGAAGGCAATGCTAATCAAAGAATATAAAGCAACGCAAAAGCAGTTTTGTCACGTCACAAATCGCAGTAAGGCACGCTGCTGGAGAAAGTTGGGGAAGATATCAGTACTGATGCAAGGAACTGGGCTACAGAATTGTATCTCAGAAGCCTTGCTTCTGACAACAGAAGCTTCTGACAAGACTTGCTTGATTGTAACTCGAGACAACAGACCACCTTGCTTCATGGACAAGGCCGCAATGAAATATATGGTGTGAAATTTCTTCCCCAGCCACCCAGAGAGAGCGGAGACAGACCTCAGAGATGCAGATTTGACAGACCTGCATAGAATATTTGCAAAAGCAGTTGTATTTTTTTCAAACAGACACCAGGCTGTGACGGTTTGTCAGTGAGATATTGAAGATCGCGGTCCAGCTGAGCTGAGTACGCGGTTGCTGCTGAGGACGTACAACGCTTGTTTGAAAACGAGGAGGGAGTTTCTTGCTCGTGTAGTGCTCATCAGTAAAGGCAAAGGGGATCCTGGGCACCAGCCCTTGTGCACGCTGGACACGTCGGGGACAGTTTTGTAGAAAATCCTGAAGTCGAGGCTATTGTCGGCAATCCAGGCTACTTCAGACTTTTGTCGGGGCAGTTCGTGTTCCGAAAGGGACATTCCACACTAGATGTGATTCGGGAGGTTAACGTGGCGGTTCGCAGAGCTGAAGATCATAACCGTTTCTCCCGGCCGATTGTGCTGTTAGTAGCTCTTGACATGAGGAACACATTTAACTTTCCAAGGAGGAGTAACATGCTTCGCGCATTGGAAACAATTTGCCGCGTGCCGAGGGACCTCGTAAAAATGATCGAATAAGAACTATCTTAAGAATCGTATGCTTCTTTACCTAACCAACGAGGGACAGCATGCAGTGGTAGTAACGGTTGGGGTAGTCAGCCCAGGGGCCCGATCTCCAGAATGAGAGATAGTCTACAGTAGACGATAGTTGTGATTGGATGTACCCGATGAGACGTTCTTAGTCGGGTACGCAGACGTCGCAGCACGTGACGTAGGACGGGCTCGCATGGAGCTGAACCAAGTCACGAGGCGCTCTGCATAAACGGCTGATAGTTGGAGAGTGGAGTGTCGTTGACACTGAGCAAGCCAGAGATTGTGGTCTTAACGGAGAAAAAGATTTCTCCTGTACCTCGTAACCAAGAAAATGAGGTAGTGGTGCGGACAAGCCGGCAGAAAATTACATCGGTATCATGATCAACAATAGCTTGACTTTTGGGATCAAAACCAGATGCAGAGTAAATAAGGTTGGCGACATCTCTGAGCAGGCTCGTCACCAATACTAGCGGGTCAAGATCTAGTGAACGTCGGCTCTTGACGGCCACGGCCTAGTGGGTTTTCCTCTATAGGGAGCGGAGTAAGTGGTAACCTTGAGAAAGGAGAAGTACGGGAAGCGGATCGACCACGTGGAGAGGCGAGCTGAACTCCGAGTCGTCCCTGCATATCGTATTGTTTCTGAACCGGCTGTTCTGGTAATTAACCGCATGATTCCCACTTTTTCCGTGTTAGAAAACGTCAGGCAATCTGTCAGGGGGAAGCTGAGGTCAGGAAGTAAGGAAAAGATGAGGCCAGTAAGGAAAAGATGATCCGCGCACTTTTCGACTTTCAAACTGCTTGAGAGCGTGTGGCGAGTCTGATTACAGATATTCGATCATGGACCGAGTGGCGGCGTGATGAGGTCGACTAATATATGATCAGATTTTTAAATTGTTATAGGTTTTTTCGATCCTATCTGTATAGGATAGGAAATGCAACATCACTGTACTGTCCGGGAGTAAAGGACGTTGCCGAGCATACTTTCTTTGAGTGTGTGAACTGTGTGCTGGGGGGCAACACAGAAGACACCTGAAGACAGAATTGGGTCGTGTCACACCGGATGCCACTGTAGAGATATGCTTCAAGGGGAAGAGCAGTGGAACACATATTGCTTTTCATGTATATTTCTGAAGAAAAAGCCCACCTCGATCGTGGAGCGATATAGGCAAGTAGTAAGTAGTTCATGACTAGAATTGAGCCATGAGGCTCAAAGAAGCCTAGAATGAAGTAATGTGTTAAGCGGTCCAGGTGGGGTGTTTTAGTCAGTTGCCCGGAAACGGGAGATCAACACTACGAGCCCAAGTGTGTGTAAATTGAACCTCTCTTTTAATTGCTATTATTTTATTATTATTAATATCATTATTATTGTGATTAAGAAAAGAATATTAGTCTTATCGGGACTAAAATACCAAACGTAATAAGCACGGCATTCAATAGATCTGTCGACTGTTGTTTGATGCATACTTTAGTACGCAGTTCATTCCTTACTAATATTATTTAACCTCTATTGTTATCTACGTGACAAGGAAGGAGTAGTCTATTACCAGTCTGTATTCGGTATACACACCTGGTACGCCCAGCGTTTTTCTACTTTTAACATTTCACTTGTTATCAAATCCATAATTACGTTTATCCACCTTACCTTTCATGTTATATTTTTGTTACAATTTAGTACTATATAATTTCTTCTTAAATAACATTCTGGTTGCAAAACAAACGTCCTTAACGGAGTTGCATGAAGACAAGTTATTACTATTAATTGAGCCTCCACTGTGAACTGTTTTGTTGTATTGAATCGAAGTTAATTGATTTAACATACTCTGGCATCTTTGACTTAGAAATAGACATCATTATTTTGTTTGTTACTAACTCTATTCAATTAAGGGAATAATAATTTCATGATAAATAATATTATATTGTCATTAAATATTTAATACTTAATAATAGTTATTGAATTATTAAATAGCATTATTAAAGACGGCGTGATGTCAGGTGACTTGGAAGCACTGCCACTTTTTCCTAGAAAATTACTTAATAGGATTCCCCTCCATCTTCCTGTCATAATTGCTCACTACTTCAACCCCTGTGAATACTGTGGCGCTTGTAAGCCGTCTCTATGCTGTTGAAGGAAACAATATTTTCTTCTGAAAACTTACTGAACGAGAAATGCGATATCCTTAAATAAATCAACTTTTTATTTGCGTCGTATTTCTTTCTTTTCTCAATTTATTTTTCTACTGTGAATAAATAAGTAATTTTTCATTCTACAGAGCAAACACTTTTTCACTATTAAATTTATACCGTGATGGTTTATGGAGAAAAGTAACTTTATCTCTTTGCAAACCACAAGATAAATATTGCAGCTCTGATTGATTTATCACACTGAAAATCTTTTTTAATTACTAACAAAATGCTTTCTCTTACAACAAAACGAATCCTTCGACTTTATGTATTTGTAATAAGTTACTATTTCTGACGTTCCCAGGAAAGGCAATAGGATTTAAAATACTGATTTTGAGCAAATATTGGAAACTAATAAAATTGGTTTAAAGTCTTGTATAAATTGCTACGTTGTATGTAGAAAAATTATGTTAAATAGTAATTTCTAACAACATTCCTGTAATTTATTATACTACAGAAGTATAAGAAAATTAAGTACGTTTTTACAAAAAATTGTATCAATTTATTTTAATAAAATAAATTATTTAAATCTACAGCTGGATGTTAATTTCATGTAACGTGTAATGTTAAAATCTATTAATTCGAAACAATTTTAGGCCTATATACGAGATGGTATTATGCAAAACAAACGTTGTATTCAATAGGAGCAGATTCAAGGATAAAAATTGGTTATTTTAGTTTTATATTAATGTAACTGAAATTACATATACATTTGTACCCGCTTACAGTACATTGTATTCTGTTTACGGGTATACATTTTCACAGTCGCATGAGGGATTAATTAAAGCTGTTTTGCATTATATTACGTAGAAACATTCCATATTGTTAACACATAAATAACTGTTCACTTAAAAGTTTTTCCTATAACCATTACATCACAAAGAGTAGGCGCGTCTTTTACATTTTAGATCACGGACCAGCGTGCAACTTAGTAAAAAAGTAGGTATTGGATTAATACAGAAAAGTGGCGTGTGAAATCGTTTGTGATCAGTTTAGGTGAAACGTTACAGTAACAACTTAAGCTGGTACTATTACGTAATTATAATGTTAATTTGCACAGATGAGTTGACACAAGTTAGTAGCGCTCAAAGTAAACAAAATAAATCTCTTATCTGCTAACGGGTAGTCGGACTTTGCACCCTTACACTCATAAGCAGGTAAATGATTTAGGTTCACAGTTTGTAAACTTGAACCCATTAAAGACACGCGCACTGGAGAAAGGCAGAGATTTTGTTGGGCAGAGAGAGAGAGAGAGAGAGAGAGAGAGAGAGAGAGAGAGAGAGAGAGAGAGAGAGAGAGAGAGGTGAGAACCCATTGCTCTGTGGTTGCGGAGCTTGTGGTGTACAACATTTGTTGGGTAACTTATTATAAAGGCCTCTTTGCGTGTGATTATACAATCTGTGTTCGTATGAATGTGTTTTTGTGTTGTGTCTTACATTTCTCTTCATTTCTCCCTGTAACGAAAATGCGTTTTTTAACCTACTTTCTGTATGTATACTGTTTTTAAAATATATCTTCCACTTTTCAAAGAGACCGATTTTGGTCTTTTGTTACCTAATAATTCCTACCATTGACATGTATACCGTGTCATTTCGTACCACGCGCCTCTTACTTTCGTGTGGAAGCACTGTTATTTACTGTTAGGACCAAAATATCTTTACCATTCGCATATACCATGAACATTCAAAACTGTGAAAAATAATAGTTAGATTACGTTATCATGTAAGAAAAGTCGTAATAACTTACAAAGCTAATGACGGGTATTTCTTTTGTTACGCTAACCTTTATTATCTACTGTCAGTATAACATTTATACATTCTTACAAGTTTGAGATATAGAAAACTAATTACAGGCGTATGTTATATCAGCTGTCACACATACGCTGTGAAGGGAATAGACCTAGTCCAATGGCACTGACCACTCAAAAACTCAAACAAAAGCTTGCTACGTTTGGTCTTCATGTAAGACTGGACTCCACTTTACGAAGTACTTTTCATTAAAATTGATGCACAACAATCATGGAAATATGAAATGTGTATGTGTGTCTGTGTCTGCCAGCGCACGAAAATTTGAATTGTAGATAATTTCAAGTCTCCCATTACATAAAGATTAAGGCAGTGAAAATGTAGGCCTATATTGTACGACTATAAATGAAGTTTACAATTTGGTAAAATATATAATATAACAGCTCGCATGCCTGAAATATATAATAAAATGAAATGCTTGAAGTAAATAATATTGGGATTAAAGTTTCTTTTATAAATAATAGCAGTATTATCAGGAATAACTTATGAGCTTAGTAATTAAAAATAGACGTTTAAGGAGTGCGTTCCTTTTGAAAATAATTACGAATAAACAGATCGCACATTGGACATGTGAACGATACAATGACTGCGGGCTGCACAAAGAAGCATACCAGGAATATGCTGAGAATAATAGGAAGAAGAATATTCTATGAATAATAAAATTAAATAGAAACCAAACTAGAGTATAAAATAACGTATATGATATAAATCTAGACAAAATATTTGGCTACGCGAGAAAACAGTAGAAGGTCAAGAATGGTGCTAGATTACAGGCTAAAAGATGTAAAGAGACCACAGCAGTGGTCTATTTTATACAAGAGCGGTATATTTACGTATTGTGGCAGTGTTAACTTTGAATGGACTTTCAGACACTGCAGATTCGTTTTACATTAAGCATCTAACTTGAGTGGGAACCTTTCTTTAACTCCTCTGTCCCTTTCGTAATGGGCGGATGGACACCTCATTTTAACAGTTGTTTTTCGCAAATAGTACTTCTCTTAAATTTTATATATTAATTATAAACGTGTACGTGTTGAAACAACACAAGGATTGATAGAGCAAGGATACTCTTACAATAACAGCAATTTGTAGAGTGAGTTAAATAAATTTAAAGGTGTTAACCTAGAAAATAGATAATCATTACGTACCCAAAATAATTTAGTAGATTATTTGCTATATCTTATATAAAAACATAAGAACAAAATTAAAAAAATAACTGATATTGCTCCTTTAATTTTTTGAATTAATAGTATTCCTCGATAACAGAATGAATGACAGTGACAAATAACGGAATAACAATTCCTCTTCATTCTTTTTGTTTATAATAAGCCAAGTTAAATGTAACTCACGACCACCTGTCGTTGTATGCTGGCTGAGTTTTTCAAAGAATACTGCAGGCTATTGAAACAAAATACCTCAATATCCTTCAATCATGTATTAAATTCTGCAATTAATAAATACAATTTGTCGTAAACTGATTATTTTCTTGAAAAAAAAAGAAAATCGTCATATTTTTTGTTTGTGTGTGTGTGGTGAAGGCATTTTAGAGCAGTGTTACGCACATTTATTCGTCATCATAGACGTTTTTTATCATGACTATTTTAGTCCAAAAAATACTCTGTTAGTTTGAAAGCAAACATCATATAGCCAAATAAGTAAACAAACAAGTACTTATAAAAATTAACACGTCTTATGGCTAATAAATATTGAAATATGTAGATTTATTTAATTCTGTGGTAAGCTATCTCAGTTATCCATACTGACGGTAGTACTGTGGAGCACAATAGTGGACTTACCAACGACATATATAGGTTTAGTAACGTCTCGCATGTGTGCCAGTTGATACTACGTATATTGTCTACTGACAATGGAAATTACAGCTAACAGTGGATACCCTTTTGTACGAAGCACAATGGTCACGATTGGGACAACAATATGATGTAGTAACTTGTAATCCAAAGCAATGAATCGGCATTACGTTGCGTTTCCAGAAACTTTTCTTGTTATTCCACTGCCACACGCTACGTCTCTGATCAAGCGTAAATGTTTATTAGTATAAATAAATTTACTTACACATCTCATGGAGATCATTTCGTAAACGTAATACCTAACTGTAATCTGGACTCTGTGAAAACAAAAATTTGAGAATTTCTATAACCACAAATACCTGTGAATTTTTGGCAACTTAATAGTATTTGTTAATTTTTATTGTATTCCTTGTTTGTACCATCAGAGTCCGTTTCAAAGAACCATACAATTTTTAATCCAATAATTTCTTAAATAATTCAAATTTATGCTAAAAAAACAAGTAATTACTAGGCGTACGTAATAGGCGACCAACCTACTTATTTTCCTTTCCAAAAATTGTTTTAAACAATATTTTTCTTTCATCCACTGTCTTCAATGCCTGATCATTAGTCACCCTTTTGGTCTGTGGTTTTCTTTGGTACATTGAAATGATACACTGAGTAGTGGTAAAGGTTAGTGCATATTCAAGCAGTGATTTTAAAAGTTATCAATATTATGTAATAGGTTAAAGATAAATTTAAACGTCCATATAAACATCGTTGTTTGTCATCTGCAGAGAATTCCTTCTTGAGCAGTTCTTGTTTACTTTACTGAACGACAGAACTTAACCAGATCATGCCGCCGTCTTTCCAAAGACTATCGTTCTGGTCTCCTTAAGTATCTTAGCTTGCAATCTACTAACCCATGCGATCATAGTCACCTTCTTGCCTAGTGAAATCTCCCGACCTCCTCCATTTAATTTTTGTATGAAGCACTGATATTGATGTAGATTTTCTTAGATTACTATTCAATTTTGTTACTGACAATGAACAAATTACTAGACATACCTAATAATTATTTTTCAATTAGTTTACACAAATTCAGGAAATCGACATGCCTCAATCGTACAAAACAAGGACAATTAAATAAAATCAAAATCCTTAACTCATACTCACGCACAGGCTTAAATATCGCTTACTAACTTGTATGGAACATTATTTGTTTGCAAATCGCCTCACAAAAACTGTCTGATATCAGTACGTATTTTGTTAGAATAATTTATCTTAGGTCGCTCTGTTTCTGTCTGTCTCTGCCTGTCTTTAATTCTGTGTCTGAGGTATTTATTGGACAGATTATGATTTTTAACAATGGAGTAAACAATAACACAAGAAAAATTAAATACAACTTCAATAGCACTTCAAATGAACAAAGGTTGTAGTTGACAACAATTTTCGAAGTTTACAATCGTCGGTATTTATTAGCACAATATAATAATAAAGTCACCGATTACAATTCTCCACACATAACACGTTACAAGTAACAATTAACACGTTTTACTAAACACCGCTGTCCAACAACACACACAGTGAATCACAAAATTGAGTGACTGCTTTAAGAAACACTGCTATTTGTATTCATCCAAGGTCGCTGATGTGGCGTAGTAAGGGTACGAGATAGCATCTTAAAGAAAGGACAATATTACAAGCTTTTGAAAACGTAATATTTTTAAATCTCACAGGTTTTTTAAATTGACTCTAATATAGGCCTAAGTAAATTCTTTGATACCGGTACAAGTTAAATTTACAGTTCACTTATATTCCATTACTACCAACTAGTTAATGGAAAACTTGTGAATTTTTTAATAACTAAAAACTGGTAACAACTTAAAGTAACTAATTTTTGAAAAGAATACTAATCCTAATTTTGCAACATTACATATTTGCTAAAAGATAGTGCCATATTCAGTGTAAGGTTTTTAAAGCACTACTTCCTTCAAGCACTGAATTGTTCAACTTGATTCCTAATAATAAAATTCTGTTACCTCCAGGATTGAGTTATTACACAGTTATTTGACTTTAAGACAAATTTTTCTGTACAGGTACTGAGCGTCTGTGAACGTAATGTGAACAAATTAAATGAATAATTTCATTTAAATTTGGTCGATTGACTGCAAACAAAAAATTATTGTTATAAAAGATAACAGAAATGAACTTTTTAAAATAATTTAATGACAATTTGCTCTTATGCAAATAGTTAAAAAAATGACAGACTATGACGATTTATATTAGCTATTAGTTCTTTGAATGTCTGCAAAAAGTGGTGTGTAAAGTACATGGCTTTCTGTAATAGAAATAACAAATTTATTGATACTATCGTAAAGTGTCTTTATCCACAACATATATAATTAATACTGTCACATACAAAAATAATTTGCCAAAGTGGACAAAAAGAGTAATGAAAAATTGAAATGGAAATTTAAACAGTGTTTAAAGTTTCCAGAGCCTCCAGGTGGTCTAGTGGCTAACGCGGGCGATTGATTCGCTCGTGGTCCCGGGTTCAATTCCCGGCGGAGGTTCCGTACGGCGTGCACTCAGCGTCGTGAGGCAAACTGAGTAGGCGCTGAGATAACAGCGCCGCCTCCTGGCTGTGAATACCGCAACTAGCGGCTGGTGGCGCGTAGTACTAGCCATACACCGTCACACTAACACAAAAGCCGCGTGGTACGCCTTGGTCCTTAACGGACTGTTGAGCGGAGGTTTATTTTTTTATTATTTTATTATTAAAGTTTCCATTTCAATCTTTCAGTATTCTTTTTTGCCACTTTGGCTTAATCACACGTCAAAATGTACATTTGAATTACTAATCAAATATGAATGTAACCCATACCGGTACGTTAATTCTTAAGAAGAACTTTTTCTTGATCTACTCGCATGACTTTTCCTTCATCTGGTTTATATTTCCTTATACTTCTGTGCTTGAACTACGTTTATTATATTATTTTTTATGATACATATATGGATACTTATGAGTAACTTAAGGAAACTTTCTTTAAGTTACTCAGTTAAAAATTGGATTGTGTCACCGAAAACAACACTATTGGATATATTTCAATAGATTTTCGGTGTCACCGAAAACAGCTAATTGGATCTATTCTCGAAAACCAAACTTTGTGTTTTACACATATACTGATTGTATTTATATTACCTTTTTGTATTTCCTTTGGCCGTGAGTGAATGCGCGTGAGTATGCATATAGGTTTCGTAGTATTACATCACGAAAATCAAATAGCGTTGTTACTAGTTAGTGCTAGTTCAGAACTGTTACGGTTCCTGGATAACAAACACAGATTCTTCTCACTGGCATTAACCAATGTATTCCTTGACTACAGCACAGATACTATCATCTGCATACTGCAGCGCTATCCTGTTCAACATAATCTTCTCTGTAAGTAAACAGATAACAATCAACATCTGTTTTCGCTGTACATAACAGAGCTCTGTTATCGCTCGTTTGTTCCCGCTCTACATAGAAACGAATATTAAATAATTCAATACCAACTAATTACTCCGTAATATTCACTTTATATTCCATGCAAACACCAGCGCTTGCATTCATGTTTGAATATTGCAATACCATTTGCATCTTATAACCGTTTCAAACAATCTGTTTATGTATTCATCCCATCCATTCTTCCTTTCTCTTTGAATATACCTTTGCCTCTTTCTTAATACTTTTTACTTTTATTCCATGATGGTTTAAAATCTTGGAATGTTAAGAGTAAAACATACACTAGCGTTGTTCGTTTCCAAATTACCAGACACTTAAAAAAATACTAGTGTAACTTTAACATAAGAAACATAGAATTCTACTTATGTTAGTGTTGATTTATAGTACCTATCATGATTTCACAGTAAAAAACACGCCAAACATAAGATATTTAATTTATAGTTGACTTATAGTTAATTTAAGTATTTAATAATACTTCATTTCGTTTAAATTAACTGAATCGGTCTACAGTTTCCGCGGTTTTTAAGAGAACCTAACAAAAAATAGAAATAAAAGTTCAAATTTAGTAAACCTAGGTACAGTACTATGATTGCTACAAAGACAGCGGAGTCCGATGTTAGACCACTGAACTTCGTAGGTTTACTAAAGTCGTACTGGAGCATTCAATTCATATAGCCAATATGTACACGGATTCATATACACCCGTCTGACACACTATTGTTTCGTCTACACCCATAATATTTCATTCCATAGTCTTCTCAGAATATCGTATAGGAATTAATTCTAGATCTAAGCCACAGAATGGTTATGTTCCAGGCTGTTTACGTGCTGATTTCCCATTTTACGTTAAAAATACTTGCTGAAGATATTTATTACATTATATTAATTTAATATATGTAATCATACTGTAATTTCTTTGGAAGGTGTTATTGACGTTAAGTCTGTTAGAGGGACGGAATTTTTCTATCACTGCTTTTTTACATAAAGCGACATTTCGGCTACAAAACAAAAGTTACTGATGCGTATATACATTTTAACATTGAAAATGTTTATAAGGAGGTGTCGCACACTTGCGGCCGATCGCTGTTGCGTGATCGAAAATGGGAACCGGTGAGTTTCCATAGAAACTACTTCTTTGTTGTCATTAACGTAGTACACATATAAAACTTCGCTTATGAATGCGACTACATTTAACTTATAATCTGTAAATTGGTAAATGAAGAATGAATTCATTGATTGGAAAATGAACATAAATATATATACTTTTTAGATTTATTGAAGCATATTCAATGCCCTTCTCTGTGCATTGCATTTGTGCAATGCCTGTAATTTTTAAAAAAATATATTTAAAGTACCTTTGCGGAAAAGTAAGTTTTATTTATTTATTATTTTTGTTTGTTTGTTATGTAAATACTTTAGTATGTTTTGACTCTCTGTCGGTTGTGAGACAGTATTGTTTACTTTTAATTTGTGATATTTTAGTGTTTTTTTTACGAAGACGACTACAGATTTGTTGCGTAGCCAAACCGTCGCTTTATGTGAAAAATAGCAGTGGTGGAAGAAGTCCGTCCCTCTAATAGTCCTAATGATAATTAATTGGTCTATAATACCTTTTTTCTACCGCTATATGTAATTTTCACCTAATCCATTTATAAATTGATATCGGTGACAATAATACCACACAGAGTCCTAGACACCATGTCTGCAATAATCTGATGAAAACAGAATACTCCTTAAATGACTTATTTTAGTACCATTTGCTGCGAATTATAAGAAGCAAAGTTAACTGCACAGTTGTAGCCATACAACATACTGGCCTGCGAAGCCCAGTGTTGCAGAGCCTAAATTTATATCATTTTTGGAGACTAGAATCTTATGAAATGATCTTTGTGTTATATAAAAATTCTTTAGTTTCCAAATCTTTTATAAATGCGGAGCGGCAAGAACATATGAAATAACGAACGTTAAATACTACTGTTATAAATAATATTAAAAAATTGTTTATTTTTTTATAATTATTAATTTGAAATTTTTAAAAATTATTATACTTATACAATTTTTAACTTAATCACTGTTATTGTGTATAATCTCCAGAACACTGGTACCGTTACATGTATAATGTGGAGAATAACTGTAAAACTAATGCAATTGGATTTTTATAGCAGTGTTAATAGAGCTTGTGAGTGCTGGGTTTCTCAGTTATATGAAAACAATTTAACGATGACACGCCAAAGAATAACAAAAAAACACGTCCAGCCTAGTTGGCGTTGAGTCGTTAATTAGAAGAAAAGTTCTAAAGCCGTCTACAGACGTGTGGCATACACTAGCTGGTGGCCTCCGATTAACCTAGTGGCGTATGGAAATCTCAAGAAAGCATTAAACCAGCAAATATTCTTGGCTGGGTATAAAATACCGTCGAATGGACGGTTCAGCTGCCCTGAGGTTCAGTTTCCAAGAACTCAGTGCACATTAAGTGTGATATGGCAGTTCGAGTGCGGTATTAGTGGAAATGTCAAATGCTTAATAGTTTATTTGTGTTGCGGACAACTGTAATTAAATCAACTTAGTAATTTGTGTTACCGGTTGTGTATATTGCGTATTACATAACTGTATACCAGACGTTTTGTAGTACAAATATTACAGTACTGTTATAATAGTACAGCCGTAATACTGTCACTCATTCGGAGAAGTGTCAATAATACTTGTAGGTATCGATTTGTCTGGTATTGAATAAGTTATTTCACTGTTTAAGATGTCGCGATGCACATCTAAAGATCTTAATATATTTAAGTTATTCCAACTGGGCGATTCTCGTTTCAATGGCTTTATGACGTAGACGTGATACCTTTAACTGCTGAAAACAGAGAAAGAACATAACTTTTTTGTATATCGATTAGTGATCAACGATTTGTAAAATGGATAACAGCAAGATAAAACTTTCCGATGTATGATGCGAGAACAAAGAGAAAGGTAGAAGGCACTATTGTTTGAAAAACATAATAAAGCACTATTTGGGGAAATCAAAAACTTCAAAAAGACCAACACCAACGGGAAACAGAACAGACAGGGAAACGACGGGGTGAGAAAGATTGGGAAGAAGGGAAGATCGCCAGAAAATATTGTTGCTTGAATCAGAGGAATGAACTGAAAAACAGATCTTTTTTTTTGTTTATAGAACAAAGCATACAAAAGTGTACCCAGGAAAGACTTAGTCGAGTACGAGATGAACTGAGTAAACAAGTTACTAGAATTTATTAAATAGAAAATCCAGTAAGAAACAAAATATTTGAAATTAAAAAACTAATGCCGAGTAAAGTATCTGCAGTTGTAGAGTTGTAGAGTAAATTGCCAATATTAGAAGAAACTTACGGATTGAAGGTGATCAATTAATGGAAGCACATGACGTAAATCCCTATACTACAAAACAAATAGATGAGCAGGCAAACTTAATAGTAAAAACAGATAAAGACGATGAACACCAAAAAGGAGCATTTCTGCAGTAGTCCAAGAGCATTTTGGCCAGTTTGTCCAACATGTTACTCATACAATGTGGTGTCCCAAGATATTATATTTCAAAATACAAATAGCATTTTGAAATACTATTCGTATTTAGTTTACAATTAGTTTACAAAATTAAAGTGGGTTCAAGCATTTTATATTATCTTTATAACAAACCATTTCGGAAAATTACTGAACGCTGAAAGTTACCCAATATTGTCCTATAAAAGTTTTGGAAATCCATATCTCGTCGAGAACAGTCTGTCATAACGAATACTGAACATTGGCAAACGAAATCTGTGTTAACAAACTATAATTTATCATAAAAATTATTGATAATTTTTCAGCGTTCTAGGGTTAACTCAGACTCAGGTGAAGATTTTTCTGGAATCAACGTATTGTTTCTATACCACACAAAACTTTTATACTCTCTTCTACTACAAAATAAAAGGTTTCTTCTACCAGAAATTAGGCTAACTGCAGAATTATTTGGTATGTTAAGCAATACCTGTGACTGATGTAGACGAAAGCTCGTAGTGGTATCGACACTAATGTGAAAAACTAGTTTCATGCATAGTCCTACGTATACTGTACAGTTTTGCGCGTGTGAGGAGTATTACGACATATATAATAGTCCCCGGGATAGAGCATTACTAGCTACATGAAGTGTAAATGTGTGGGTCGAGTTGCTAGCATATTTGCTGGAACCAATTGTCATCACGTATTGGTACAGTTAAGTGTATGTGTTTTATTTTTTTAAGTTTTACAAAATTTCCCCATAATAGTCATTCAAAATAGGTATTGTAATATCATACTTTAAATTAATTTCTGTAGATACTGTGAATGGCTAGATAAAAAATGTTAGAAAGAGTTTTAAATAATTATAAAACAGCTGTTACCAATGCTTATTAGAGAGGAATCAACAAGGGAAATGTCAGCATACGTTAAGTAATTATTAAAACCGCATTAAGTTACAACAGGTACGTGTATTACATAGTAAAATGTTTGTATCGCTCATATTATGGTTTCAAGATCGAATCATATGTAAAGTCAATGCTGTTGTACACTTGTTGCAACCTAGATAAATGAGCATATTTGCAGTCTACAGTATTTTTTAGTGAACTGCTGTAACACATTCAATTGTTAGTTACTTCAATTGTTCGGTATGTGTTCATATTAAAAGTTTGCGCTATATAAAACATGGAGATTGAAACTGCATTAATTTTTATTTTATTTCTTATAAAAGTCTCGCTCTTCTGCTTCTTGTCAATTTTCTCTGTTTCATCTTACTCCCACTCTTCTCTTCTTACTACGTCTTCTACTTCTTGTTCATAGTTAAATATATAAAAGGAAAGAACATGTATATGTAATCAACATCGAACGGTTGTCACGAAGAAAATTATAGTAATAAAAATTTCGTTAAAAGAAACAATTTTCAGTTTGACGTTGCATGTTTTGGTAAATATATATATTGAAACGCAGGTAATAACTGGTGAGTTGAACATTGCTGTAATTTGGAACAAATAGGTCACGTTACGAAGATAATTGTAGGTGTATTCGAAAAGTATCCAGCACTGGTTATTCGTTATGTTTAGTAGTTATACCACTTTTTACATACCCTGTAAGTATATACATTTCCTCCATATAGTATCTTTACACAGCCCTAAAATAGTCTTTGTCGAAAAGATTACTAAAGGTTTTCATCTTGTAAGAACATCGTAATGTTGTGACTACCTTCTTCAAGAGGACCATTCCGATTCAACTGAAAACGTTCCTAACAGGTTAAATAATAATTCAGTTTAAGTGTATAGTAAGGGAGGAGGGAACGAATAGGGTCGATGTTTGTAAGGAAACCTATAGAGAGCCAGAGCCCATTTGCACTCCTGAGGCAATTATATACTTACTTTATAACTTTCAACATGAAAGTTTCAGTCGTAATGGTAAAAAGCAATTGACCGGACGCGCAAAATTTAGTGGTATCGTTCAAAACGTATAAGCACTCAGTCGCAGATCAGATGGTTCAGCGACATCTCTGTAAGTCCGTACTTACGTACTTTGTAATGCTCTTTTTCCACTAATTCCTACAGTTTTTGTATCGTCTTAGCGGAATTCTAGTTTTTAAGATCTTAAATCATCAATTCCGCTATACAAGTAGAATAGGTCTATGTGTACAAACTTTGAATCCAAAGTACCCTACTCTTTTACCTTAAAATATGTCTAAAGTCTGTAAGTGGCTGTAACTTTACAACAGCGTTTTTAAACCTCCAGCATTATATTTGTATGAACTGCTTTTTCATCCAAAGAACAGTCCTAAAACTATTTATTTGACTTCGTGAGACACCATGTATAATAATAAAGGGCTAAAAAAAAGTCTTCTCTTTCGCAACTTCTTATGTTTAATAGCTTGAATTCTTGTCTCTTTAGAGAGGGTATGTTCTATTTTCTCGCGTCTCAGCAAATGGAATTCCTCATCGTTTTGTTTATTTTTTTTTTTTTAATTCTTAGATTATCAGGTTTTCTAGGAAAATTTTTTATTACCGATACTCCATGTACAATCAATTCCTTGCCGCCATCAGATAACAGTCACACATAACAAAAATTTCGTGTCGGAACAGCTTATCAAGCCCGAGTATAGTGCTTACTAAGAACCGGCATTGTCTAGTTATTTTATCATCAAAATAGTTTAAAGTGTCTAAATTAGGAATAAATCTTTTATTTCAGGCACCAGATTTTGCTTCGTAAGTCCAACAAGGAAACGGTTTACTTTTTAGTAAGTTCAAGATTTGATAAAGACTTGAAAGGGCTGTTTTCACTCCTTTAGGGCGACACTTATTAGTCTCATGTGACGCACAGTAACTAAAAATCTGAATTTTATAAACTGTTTTTTTTTTCCATTAAGGTCACAATTAAGACCAATAGCGGTCTTGTTGTCTATCAGTTCAAACGAATGATGGTCACGCTTATAATCAGTCACATAACACATACCAAACGTGTTAAACCTTACAAACACTTGGTTTGCACAGAACCACACGAGTCATGTCTCAATAGGTTCTATGAGAGGGGTGCGAGACAGTCGCACCGCTCTTCACCATCGCACGCAGTACAGCCTTAAAACGATAATAAAAAATACCTCTGAGTGGCAAGTCAACTTTGCCTCATTCGGTTTGCACGTAATTATGTCGACTGTCGACCATCTAGAGGTCGTTCAGTGAAACTTGTTTATACAATTCTATACAGCAAAATACAACTACAAGTAAACAATCAGAATAACATTCTACAATCCTACAGTTTGTTTAATCTAGAGAAATTTTTTTACGGTACGCATTGATTCAATTGTCTTTATGTAACCTCACCATTGACTGCCAAGTGTGAAATACAGAAAATCCTATTTTTTATTTGGAATCTAAAATTGTTTAGCAAATTTAAAATTTGGGATTTGTATCAGAATTCAATTTTAAAACCTAGTGTTTTAATTAAAGAAGAATTTTCTGTCAACGTAAAATTATTTGTTTATCGCTGTGTATATTGAAATAAAGTTGATATGCCTAAATACAGTAGCAGGATATAAGAATATATTTAAAATAGTGATCAGAAAGAATGGCCAGCTAGTTCTAGTGGAATTAATACCATAAATAGCCTACCATAAAATTAAAATGGTTACGTCAGATGTCCTAATTAGATTACAAAATCGTTGGAGGCACTTCTAAAATTAACATATAAACGAATGTTCTATTAAAAGTATGCAAATTTGTATTAGGTATTATTCTCTATATTTGTTTTTCATAGAACGTTTATATTAGGTGTTTAGCACATACAGTTATTAGCTTTGTTAATTTCCGTATGTGGTGACTATAATCACACTCATACTGTACTGTGAAGACATCGCCATATATACTATAGACAAACACAACAGAAGACTGACGCACACTCATGAGAAAGACATGAGAGCGGATGTTAAAATAAAGAGACAACATGGAGAGGAAAAACAGTTAATAAATTCAATCGCAGCGAAAGAAAATATAACGGTACAGAAATCTACAATAGCACATACAATTAATTTCTCACTACAGACAGTGTCTAAAATTACTAGCAACAAACTTAGTAAAATAAAAATGTTTTAGTAACAGGTGATTTCCACAACCATCATTTTAACAATTTCGCAAATTTGTAGTAGACACAGTCAGAATCCATTTACAAACATTTGTTTTAATTTATTCTGTTGTTTTTCTATAATTTCCAGTTACTTTAAAAGCTATTAAAATCTCATTTTTACTTAAGTAAAATGCATATTATTTTCACACATGTTTTTAACATTATTCGATTCTCATTAAAGATTGGTGTACTGTTTGCGGATACGCCTCATGTTGACAGAGGTATTTATTTTAATAGTTTTTGTTGTCGACAGTTATAAAAAAGAACGGAATAAATCCTGTGTTTGGTATAAGTGCAACTATAATACTCTCATTAAGAGAAACATGTGTATAACTTCCCTTTTAGCTGATCCATTACAGTAGTTGGATTTGCTATTTTCAGTTTTCTAATATCATTACAGACTGTGTATTCATAATAAACGTACTCGTGTACATGAGCACTTCGACAAGTTATAAATACCAACCAGTAGTTTCAGAGCTTCAACGAGTATTTGTAGTCAGCCATAATTTAATAGATAGTACAGCGCAATTGCAGTATACAAATGTTTGTAGTGTGTACTCAAACTAGATCTTAATATCCGCCTTCACTAACTTGAAGTAAAAACAACAAACTGTAATTCAGTAATGTAATTTAATATTTTCTGTTATACAGTACATCAGTAAGTTAAAAATAAAAGTTGATATCAGCCTTCAAATTTATAAAGTTTGTGTTTAAAACTGTTAAATTAAGCATAATTAAAAATGAATGTGGAAAAATTATGAATAGTGAAAATAAAAATAAATTCAAATAGGTGAAAGTGATGGAATACTTTATACTAATACTATGTTAACATAAAGGAACTTGTTCCTACTTGCAACATAATTTCTAACGTGTTCTGATAATAATTTTAAGAAATATAGACTAAACAGCGTTACGAGTTTATAAACATTTCGTTAGAATGGAAGATATTAATTACTAAATTCGTAATACATATCGCTCACTCCTTTCAACAACGTCATATCTCAAAAAACGTGATTTTTCAGGAGAGTGATTTTAAAGTTTAAAAGTAGAATAAAATGTATTAAAAATAAAAATATTAAGCCTCCGATTGAACTTTTTACTATGCAGCAGATCGTTGTAGATAATACCTGACTTTTTTTCTCTGTTTGAAAAAGAATAAGTATAAAATTTTTAATTTTTAAATAGTTCCTTTTGATTTATGACGTTCTTGTTCTAAATTTCATAGATGGTGCTTGGAGTATGTCAAAATATGTCGTTATTTTCACTAAAATAATTCAATTTGGAAGTCTGACATTGAAGTATCTTGAGCTATGTCATCCTTGCAAGGATAATTTCGTTCCAAACAGGCAGTTATTCCTTATTTTTTAGATAATTACTTTTATTACATTTTCCAGTTCAAATCAAAAGAATGAGTTTGGGAAAGGCACAGGAATTTTGTTATTAAGATAAAACACAGATAGAGGCAATATAATTTTATTTTCTTAGACAAATTCCAAATCTCGTACTTGGATAATCCAACAAAATAAAATAATAATAGTAGGAAAGTAAAAAATATAAAAATTATACAAAATAAGAAAATAAATACAAAAGATATAGTACAAAAGTAAGAAATAAAAACAACTGATACTGTTTCTGAATAATTTTACAGACTTTCATAGAACGTTTTATAATCTTTCGGTATTAAATTTTTTTCAACAAGTCGCATAAGGTCGTTCTTTTTAGCCTCAGAAATCTTAGGCTTTTCGTCGAAGGCAGGTTTTAACAGGACATTAGGCTTGGCTTTCCTTATAATTATGGCCTCCATAAAGTCTGAATCCCCATAAGAGTGCTTATAAAAAAACGAACTTGGAGAATCTCTTTGAACTCGCATCACTTTGATCTCTTTAAATTTAACAGGTTGATTTTCTGTATTTTTTACGAAACGCAGAGGACCGATATCAGAGGCTAAACTTTTCAAATCGAAGAAGTCTTCATAGGAAAGTTTATTTACAGAAAATGGTTCACCCGTTCTTTTTGCTGTTTTGATCAATGAAATGAGACCTTCTGGCGTATAAATTGGGCCACTTTTAACAGCATGTTTCATTTTCCTCTCAATCAAAGAGTGAACGGAATCCCCTTCGTTTTGAGTATGGCCTTTAATTAGGAATTTGTGAGTGATTGAGTTAAGACCGTATTTACGGAGAGCAAAGATGTATGCGGCTAACATAAACTGATTCTTTTGCTGTCCACTACAATTATCGGAATAGAAAGTTACATCCTTGTATGTTCCAATGTTTTTTTCAATATATTTTAGAACACACGAACCGAGTTTTTTGCTCCACGGTGGCCATTTGATTCGTCCCAAACATAGCATTCAGTGTTTTTTTTAAGAAGATCAGTTATTTGAAGTTTACCACATTTAATTTGGACGAATAGTTAAAAGCTGAGCACTCGCCTTTTGGCAAGGGCATGACAGCTTGTAAATCGTAAACTGCTGATAAGGCTTTATCCACTAATGTCTGTTTGTCTTTCTCCTTCTCTTTTCTTGATAATTCTTTTTCGACCAAATGCTGATCATAACTTGCCTTCAAGTTCTCTCTCTCTGTCTCTGACGCATTCTCATAAGCAACACATGTTTCACACTGGTCTTTTTTTGGTTGGAAAAAACTTAAATTAAAGTCACTAGTAAAAATTTTATAGAAGTAATTGAAGTTACAGGAGGTAACATTATCTCGTTTGCAGTTGCTGACGTAATCGTTATAAATGTCCGTTATGGTTCTGCCCCCTTCAATGTAGTGTTTTTGCGTGTATAATGACTTTCAATTTTAGGAATTTTGTTGATGTGTTCTGTTACTCTATTCCTAACAGCTTCGTCCATCTTGGGCTGATTGCCGTGTTTTCCTCTTTTATCCTCGCCCATCACGGCACCTGCCAGTATGTCTTTCTTCTCAAAGACAGGGCGGTCATTTATATCTAACGTATTTCTCTGAAAAACAACTTACAAACACGAATGCGTCTGTCACCAAGATTAAAAAAGAACGCAGCATTATGATTCCTTCGTGGCCTTTGTCCACCTTCGCGCACGTAACGGTATTTAGGTTTAATTTCTGTTGTGCAGTTATGAATAAACTCCCTCTGTTTGGCAATGTCCCCCAGGTTCCAATACGCATCAAAAATACTCTTCCTTTCATCTTCAGTTATTTTTTCAGAGCACTTTAATCGGCATTTATCTGTACAAGGAGGTTTAATTTTTCTTGCTTCTTTCACACGTTTTTCAGATTTCTTTGAATGACTTTCGTACTCTTTCCCACTCATTCATTTCTTTTTCGTTTACCTTTTTTAACTGGACTCAGAATATCAACGGTAGTAGCAACGGAGGTTTCGGCATTACTGGTTGAGGCAGGGGTACTAGTTACAGGTAGGTTGGGAGTTTGGCTAACAGTGCTGGCTGATGGCGCTGAATGCGTGACATCTGGAGTGCTGTCAGTTGCAGTTACCTTACTAACTTTACGAGCATCACTGCTTGAAGGTGTTTGGTCCATGATAACAACACGGTCAACGTCTTTCTGGAGTTCATCTTCACTGCTTTCTTCGTTAGATGAAGGGTCCCAGTCTTTGTCTGCATCAGTATCATCAACAACTTCAGAGTCGCTTCCATCACTTGAATCACTGGACCTGCTTGACTCCGATGAAGAAGAGGAGCTTGACTCGTCAGACCTGGATCCAGAACGACGGATTCCTGCAGCAGACAGAAAAACAAATAAAATTACAGTTTATTTGATTTGGATTTATTTTTCTTAATTTACAAGTGTAATTAAAAGTATCTTTTAATCGTTTTCTTTGTACTTTGTTGATTTTTCAGCTATTTTGTTTTTTAGATTATTGATTTTAACAAGTATTTCCAACAAATTAATGTTACTATTACTCACCTGTAACTTCAGGAGTTTTTCCATCAGCCGCTTGGTGCTTCGTATCAGTTTTGCCCGTGGCACATACTACATCCAATTGGTTGGCTTTTTCCTCAGTAGTTGCGCTTGCATCAATGTTCTCGCTGGCTTTGTTCAAGCCTTCTTTAAATAAATCTGCAAATAAGGAAAATAAAATAGTAGGCATGCAATTGGGTAAGTCGGGAACTTAGCAAGCTACTAGTTAGTAGAATCACAAGACTCCTATTGTTTGTCCTCAAAATCTATTCATGATGCTCCTTTTTTAGTTCAGTTACATTTGGATAAGTTCATTTTAAGTTTTTTACTAACGAACGTACCAGCGTTTGAAGATTCAGCAACATTAGTCGCCACTAAAAATGTTTCCCTCTGATCGGTTTTCTGCTTGGTTGCTGCAGGCTGAAGAGTATCATCATCTGAGGCATCACTGAAAGCGAGTTTCCTTTTAACTCGGTAACCGGATTTTCCTGAAACAAATACAAAAATATAATAAAGCTTTAAAGGCGCTTTAGACAGTCGGTCCGGACCGAAGATAATTTTCACTAAAAAAAGAAATTTTGTTTTACTAAAATATTTTTATTTATATAATTAGTTTAGACTGAAAAATAGAAAATTTAAAAGCAATTTATAAAGAACGATTGGAAACTAAATACGGAAAAAGTTGAATAAAACTGGAAGGAAGGAAGGGTGACCGGGTAGGGACGTCTAAATATACCGCTATGTCAGAAGGAGGGGAAAACCGGTTCCCCGCCCTCTTATAATCACTACCCTTCCCCTTCTATCCGGTCCGGTTCGATCGTCTAAAGGGCCCTTTAAGGAAAAAACCAATGTACGAAATCAATGAAACAATAGAGTTTAAGAAACAGTTATCAAAACAATTGAGTACCATTTACTGCATATTTAGTGTTATGTACCGTAAAATTCTTTTACCTCCACTGTCGGATGAATTTCCACATGAAGCATCTTCTTGGGACTCTTTTTGAGTAATATTTAGTGCTAACTTTAACAACTTTTCCCCTCGAGAAGTCATAATGATCAATCTGGAAAAGAGAAAGGTTAATTACCAATTGACGAAGTGACAGGAAGAAGCATGCTGCAACCTGTGACGACTTGCAAACAGTAGATCTTTTACTGACAATAATGACACATTCCAAAATGAAACTGCACATTTTCCTAATAAGGGGCCGGCTTTTCTTTGGAAGAGTGTCATAAAACAAATTGATCCAAAACCAGTTTGTTTGAGGAAGAAATTTTTAATGACAATAGTGTCATAAGTTAAAATAGTACAATCGATGTCTCTCACTTACCGTGCAAGAACGTCATAAATCAAAATAAACCATAACAGGAAGCTTATCATTTCCCTTACAATACTGACATAAAACCAAATAGTACGTTACTGATACAAAACTAAGAATGAAAAATGCACTTACCTTGGGCGCAATACTGTTTTCTGAAGAAATAATACGCTCTTGCACTAAACGACATTGATGTTTCCTGCTCAACGGCTCAAGGACAATTAACTTGTGACACTCTTGAAAAGAACACTCCTGGAATATTTTATAATGCAGAAACGACACTACTGGTCTCTAGCGGCTAAATATTGAGTTAAAAATATGACGATCTTGCAGGGATATACTACTCTTCAGGGCATTCTAAAAACAGTCATAACTAAAAATCGCCGATTTTTGAGATATGACGTTGTTGAAAGGAGTGAGCGATATGTGCACTTCAAAAATTTATAATTAAAGATTTAGATGATACTGGACAGGTATCTATCATGTAATAGAAACAGAGTATATCAATAGGTGTGTGCGCCTAGTCATGATAAGGTTCGGGTCCGATGAGGTGCCATGCTCCGACCATTTATATCAGGTTTCTTGTGGGTCGGATAGTGGTGACCATGAAATTGATTATTAGGTAGTGTAAGGATATTTCGATTATAATTTTTCCAGGTTAAAGCCCTGTTGTCCCTGTGTCCGAAATAAAATAAAGGGGGAGTGAGAAGCCCTACATTTTAACCACCCATTCTTATCGGAGATGTTATTCCAGAGAATCATTTCTGGATGCTGATCGACCTGGGAGCTGAGAAACGTATCTACTCCGAAACACTGGAATTTTAGGTTAGTAGCCCATCACAATACCTACTCGTCTATTGCGCTTCTAATCAGTAATCTGTGATGGAATCAATTAGTATTTTCACCACTTTATGTATTTTTACACATCTATTATTCTTCGCTCTAATATCCAGCTTAAGGACTTTTAGAATTTATTGTACATCTACTTGATTTGGTAGTCTACAGCCGGTCCTAAATTACACGCATTTAAAGTGTTTCTACCTACAAATATTTCGTTTAGGAGTCTCTCTATGACCTCTAAAATCCAGTAATGTAAAAATAAGTGCAATATTCTAGGGCAAGATCCAGAAAAATGTATATCAGATAGCAACTAGGTACCCTACACTACCCTACTCTAGGCTCAACTAGGTTCAACTTTAAGTGACAATTGTCTGTATATTTTGTGTACAGTTGTTTCGTCTATACCAGAATTTCAGAAAGGAAGCAAAGGATAAATATTTTAAACAATTCAAGAATCATACAACAAAGTATTCTGATAACGATAAAGATGACAACGGTATTGTAATATCGTTATTTTGATATCTTCAGAAATAGGGTAAGAGTTACACATGGGTCAGTAAACGATTGTGTGTGTGTGTGTGTGTGTGCGTGTGTGTGTGTGTGTGCGCGCGCGCGCGGGTTGCGCACAAAATAATAAATCGAAACAGAGAAGCATATAAAGAATATGGTGGGCTCCTCTACAAAATAACGTTTAAGGAATTGTGCTTTATCACGTTAATTAGATCTTGTAGCAAACAACCGTCGGCGTCGTCTCAGTCAATTATATAGTCTGCTGCTATGTCACTTTAAGTATATTCTGAGACGAACGCAGTAGACATTTTTAATGAAGAAGATTAGGAATCTAGTTGAGGTTATGTTATTTCATTATATTATTGTATATTATAAAGGAACACAAAACGTTTTTAATAAAATACTTCTTGATTACCTGCTCAGTTTCATTTACAAGCTTTGTTTCTTTTAACACGTTTATTTAACTGAAGACATTATATTTATATGTAGATATTAACATTAATTACTAAATTCGTAATACATATGTGAACTTTAAAAATTCGTAATTAAAGATTTAGATGATACGGGACATGAAACAGAGCAGGCTATATCAAGAGGTGTGTGCGCCTAGTCATGATAAGGTTCGGCTCCGATGAGGTGCCATGCTCCGACCATACATATCAGGTTTCTTGTGGGTTTACTGTTCGAAAGTTAAAGAAGCAAAGGGTAAAAATCGACAGCTCTTTTACAGGCATGAATAGTTGTCACAAGAAATCCCTCTTAACGGTTATCACATAAAAGTGTACTAAGCAAGGATGCTGTATATGAGTATTTATAATGACGAAACAACACTCAAGGATATTGCAACCGTAAAACAGCAACGAAACAAAATCAGACGTATTGTGGTTAGGGTGACACACCAGTGTCTAAGGTAAAAATCTGAGACTGCCATGCTTTTAAAGATTATGGATGACTGTTTAATGTCTCAGGTACTGTGCAGTAAAAGTAAATTCACTTAAAATGTGTAGTACAATTGAAATGTTTATATTTTTTTGGACATATACTCAATACATGCCCTTGACGATATAATATATATGACGGTCTCGTGCACAGAGAAGGAGAAAATAATGAGCGACATTGTTGCTCTGTTGTTTAGAACCGTCTTTATTCTTAACCATTTAGTATTTATACCACGTGAACATGGAAAATTAATGCATAGAATTTATATTAAGGTACAAACTTGTAAAATGAAATACTCATATATTGATAGTCAGACTTAAAATGTAAATAATGTCATTATGCAATAGCTATATTTGTACGTTAGACCATAGTTGTAACGTAGGCCTACAGGTTAATGAAAAACATATATTGTCGGAACCGTAATGAAAGTACGTAATCGGGCTTTAGCACAATGAAATCTGCATTTAATGCGGATAACATTAAGCTGAGCTGAATGTTAATAAAATATTAATCGTTGTAATAATGGAAAAGCACAAAGTAGGCAGTCATTTATGCAAAAGGTTTGTTCTAAAACATGTCAACATGATAAGTAGTTACATGTAAATACCATAATTACCAGTTGTCACCTGTGATTTACTATTGACAGATGACACATATGTGGACCTTTGTTTTTTGTTCACCGTAGTATAACAATTTCTTTTTTATATCACTTTTATTGATTACTTACAATATAGATCTCTGTAGCTTTATAAAAGTGCATAATTTTATCTTGTTCTTGTTTTTATTCTTCTTCTTCAACGTCTTCTTCTTCTTCTTCTTCTTCTTCTTCTTCTTCTTCTTCTTCTTCTTCTTCTTCTTCTTCTTCTTCTTCTTCTTCTTATCATCATCATAATTACCAACATAATTTTGATAAAATAGAAATACTTTATTATGTAGGGGTAGGAATGAATGTAAGGAATGGAGAAGTAAAAATTACACTACGTGCCCAAGCGGAAAAACAAAATGTTGGAGACACCACAGATTTGTGAAATAAAAAATGAAATAAAAAATCAAAGGTGAAAATATTCAGGTTAGTAATAAAGCCTGTAGTGACCATACGCTGCCAAAGCCATGTGCTTGACGTTCAAAGGTGGACATGAACAAAGCAAGGTTAAAAGAAAACTGGTAGGAGAAATTACAGGCACAAAAAATGCTTGACGGAAAATATAAATAGCTAAAGAAATAAAAAGCTGCTGAGTAAAATAATAGCTACTGAGTAAAGGGAATACAATAAGGCATATAATAGAATAGAGGATAAGATGGTTCGTCTAATAACTATTAAAAGGATGAATTTTAATAAATAACAAATTGTTATTAGCATCGTTAACCTATGTGTATGTTAGAGAGAGAGGTGGCGGGTGGGAGGGAGGGGGAGAGAGAGAGAGAGAGAGAGAGAGAGAGAGAGAGAGAGAGAGAGAGAGAGAGAGAGAGAGAGAGAGCAATATTGTAACAATGTACGGTATCGCTTACTTTTTATACGCAGTAATACACAATGGTTGCAAAAACACAAACTGCTAATTTATTACAGTCGGTTGTGCAATTCTTATTCTTTGTTATCGAGAACTGTACTAGTAATAGGCTATACATGTCCTACAGTAAATATACACACAGATACAAAATACATATGAGACAATACATTTATTCAGAGCACATATTCATCTAATGATACTGATAGCAATACTACCTTTCATGCAGTTGATATCTGATCGAACAGAATCAGTTATCAGTTAACGATTAAGTTATCGTTTGAACTGATAACTTAATATCCTTCGGTTTTATTTAAGCAGCCTGCAATATTAGATAATGTTATATTTCAGTTACGTTACAATTTTACAATTGCAGTGATGTTTTCATAAACTATTCTCATAGGAGGAACAGCGCTGGATTAAGAATTGAAGATCTGTTGCTTAAAAACGCGTTCCTCTTTTTAACCACATGCGCGAGATTACATTTCAATGTTGGAGTGATACTTTTTCGGCTATGGATCTTTTGACCTGTAGCCTGAATCTTGTTCCAAGTCTGTCGTTCAGAGTGCTCCCAGACCTGTAGTAGACTTTCAGCAGAGGACTGACCACTTTCTAGTGCTGATAACTACGCAAACGAGAGAGAGCGTTATACACATGCCGAAAAGATGTCGCGTGGGCCAGGACAGACGTCGTGATAGGACGGGATTCAAGGCTGTTTTGACACCTTCAGATTTCAGTAAAAATTTAGAAGACGACTTACACATTTTTAAAGCTGCTATAACTTTTGCAACTGCGGATCATATCCTGCAGATCGGTGGTTGTTCATCAATTGTAGAACACCGCTATGAAAGGCGCAATGTGAGAGAAGTGACAAGCCTTAGACAGATATAAATGAGCGCCGACCGAGTATAATCGCATCTCTATTAAGCGACTTCAAGCCGCCGCTCGCAGAAGAATACTCGCTGCAAAAAGGTCGAGCAAGTATTGTAAAACTACGTCTCGATCATAACACGGTCGACCCCACTGACAAAAGTATGGAAGAAGATCAGATCAACCGTAGGTACATCAGTGTTAAAACTTACCGCATGCATAGAGCACATGGTAAATTAATTTGCAACTTCGGTAAAATTTTTGACAACTTTACTACATTTCACGATGGGGGAATTACAGTCCGCTGTCCGCGCTGCCAGTGACACTGCGGCGGGACCAGACGGTGTTGTTGACAGCATTATACGTCAACTGCCGGTTGTAGCTATGGCTACACTACTGGCAATTTGTAACGGCATATGGACGCAAGAGGACTACCCAAAGCGATCAAATGAAGCGATCGTCATCCCGCTTCTGAAGGCCGGAAAGGATCCCCTCAAAGCACGTCGGTTGACGTGCTGTTTTCGAAAATTATTATAGAGTATTGTAAACAGACCATTCACCTGGTGTCTTGAAAGACATGGAATTCTTACCGCACACCAGTATGAGCACTGGAAGCACCATTCTACTACTGATCAACTGGTATATCGCGAGAAAGCAGTTTAAAACAACTTTATCAAAAGCAAACACATGGTTACAGTAATCTTCGAATTCGAGAAAGCGTTTGACGAAACGTGGCATAAAGCAACATCGTGCAACAGCTAAACAGTTATATGATTGGTAAATGGACATGAGATGGAAAATGGAGTATTGCAGGGTATTCCGCTGAGAGACACGCTTTTTACTATAGCCATCAACAGTATGTTTGAGGACGTAGAGACGTCAGTTGGGAAATGCTTGTACGTTGAGGATCTTGTTTTGTTCTACTCGGTTAAAACAACGACAACGATCAAACGTAAATGTAAGCCGCCATAGACACATTGGTTGAAAACGCTAACACTATAGGCTTTCCTTTCTCGGCGATAAAACACGACTGTGTCCACTTCTGTCGAAAGCGAGGAAGGAACCCTGACCCCATGCTAACCATAAACGTTGTCCGGCTGCACTATAAGCGCGGAATCAAATTTCTGAGCCTAACTTTCAACAGACACTTAATCCATAATGGGCTGCTGTGGACGCCTTGGCTGCGAGGTGCAAAGTCGCACTACTAATATCCAAAATGGATTACGGAGGCACGGTGTTTTCTCCAGCGTGGAGATCGTGCTAGAAAAAGCTAGATTCCGTACACAATGCAGGTATGCTCTACGCCACAAGAGCTTCCGCACTAGCTTGGCAAAAAGCTTATATTGTGAAGCAGGAATGACGTCCTTACTTCTCTGACGTCAGCTGCTATAGCTGAAATATGTGGCTAAAATTCTACGCTACGTGTTGCTTGCGATCTACAGACTTACGAAAATATATGACCGCCTTCTTCGTTCACCCGACCAGCCGGCATCCGTGCGCTCGAAATACCCCAGTATAAACGCATCCAAGCGCACGTTCCGTGCGAAGTGTCTCCCTGGCTGCTTTGCAAGCCACATTGCCGGCTGGAGGTCGTACCACCCAACTGAACTAGAACACCTCTTTAGATCAGTCCTGGAGAAGTAGGTCTAAGAACGTACCATTGTGTTCAGTTATGGGTCAAAGAACGGAGTGGGTAATGCGTTTGACATCAGGGCGCTCTCACTGCTGTACATTGCCCTTAGCGGCAAGTGTATACACCACCGGACTGTATGCGGTATAGTGAGTTCTTCGATTTGTAAACATCCAGATATGAATTTGTAATGTGCACGGATTAACTGATTTGTCTAACTGCCTTGGACAATCCGGGCACACTGCGTCCGTTATTCCACTAGTTAATGCTGTTGGCTTTATACCATGCGTTAGAAGGCCTTGGTTTGGTTCATCTTTTACTTTCTTTTGCTGTACGTTTTATGTACTTATTGAAGGTAAAGAGGAAGCTGACCCTGCGGCGAAAAACGCTGCAGACAGTCCACGAATCGATGCGATTGCCAGACGACCTGACGACGCGTAAGTCGCTGCCACAACCATCAACGTTAATGTGTGGCAGCAGATGTTAAACGGATGTTGAATGCCTTGAACAGAGATTCTGTAAATGGCAAATGGCAAGTGATCGCAGTCGCCGTGGACAAGTTTGCGAATTTGGGTACACTAACGTGACATCTTCGTAACTCCTACAAGGACAAGAACAACCCGTCTGCACTTGTGGCGGAGCACTTACGGTGAAATACATAATTGAAGGCTGTAGTACTCTTGCAGAATTCAGGCAAAGACACAGAGTAAAAGGTAACCTGATGGAATACCTCGAAAACGAACCGTGAGCAATACACAGAAATCTGACTTTCCTAAAAGCAGCAAGGTTACTGTATTGGTTCTGAAAATGTCGTTTTGCCTCTTAATGTGGCCAGAATCGACGAAGTTAATATGGCAAGAACTTAAAGTAACGAATTTTCACTTTCGGTGGGTAATTAGAATATAGGAGGGAACAAAACATACAGTCGAACAACACTCGTGGTCGACGTCGCTGGGCCGAAGGTCATTGGGTCGTGGTCATTGCTGAGCTCTCAAAATTAAAAAAAACTTTTACAATTGTTAGTGAATGCGTTGAATTTTTCCACCTTTAGAACTGAGGAAGAAAAGAGAGTAATCGTATGTTGTAACAAGACATACTGTAGACACAAGCAACTAATTAAATTTTTAACATATTCTTTTTACTTCCATGTTCCATAAGGAAATGGAAGTATGGTGATGGCGAAAAAAAATTGTTTTCGAGATAAGGGCTGATTCTGATTGTACTACCCTCAAAACATGTAGAAAAGTCATTTTTCGAAAAGTGTGTGCTTGTGTGTGTGTGCGTGCGTCTGTGTGTAGATTTTTTCTATGGCGAACGATAACTGCCGCAAATTTAAACAGAATCGGACAATTTTTTGGATATGTGTGCTTAAATTGTAGAGGACTCTAGGTCTATTGATTTTGGTGAAGATATGTTAAGGGGAAGGGGTAGTTTACCTGCAACGTTTTATGTTTTAACAAGCGTGAAGTACAGTATTTAATTTTGATAAATAAAATATCCTGAAAAGGAGGTCATAATTATCTACTGTAGAAAGGTAGATGATATATCTATAAATGAAAAGGGTAGTTGAAGGGGGAGGGGTAATTTTGTATAAATGAAAATGATAGTTGAAGGGGGAGGGGATAATTTTTTATATGTGTACTACGTTATCGGCAACAAAGAAGTAGTTGTTGTTAAAATTCCTTCCCGAACTGTTTGGGCGTGGTCCAATGTTTTCTGCAAAACCATACGTTTCGACAGTGCCATCGACTGCCATCATCAGTGAAAATCGGATGCGCTAACGTGAGGTGGTATACGTTAGTGGTTAGTACTGTGGTTAAGGCTGAAGCAAGAAGTAGAAAGAAGTAGTTTCTATGAAAATATTTCATTTTGAAAATGATTTTAAATATACATCTTAGAACATGGAAGTCATGTATGGTTCTCCATACCGATATTTCTAATAAGCGCTGCAATAATGACAAAGAATCATCTTCTACTTCATGTCGTTTAACTCTTTTTACATACAGTTCAACAAATTTAAGGGGAAGGAAATAAATTAATTAACATTAATTATACTTTCTGTAAATTTTAAATGAAATGTATTTTTAAACCATATAATCACCATATATAACCATATGATCTATATTTCCGCAGCAGACGATTATCCTGTTAGCCATATCTTGTAAAAAACTCTTCTACTTTTATTGGCCGTTTTTTAATTTTATTTAAATTAAAATATGCCAACAAATTAATTTAATTGTACAAGATATAATTTATAACGATACAATCTGCTGCTAATTGGAAATGTGATTACGTAACCGTAAAATTTAATTGCATAATTTGTCTCTTATAATTGCTGTTGGCGGTTTAGGCATTAGAAAACACGTTCAACTGAGATCACTAAAATTTAGCATTCTGTCCATTGCTTTGAGTGTTGTTTGGAATCTGGTGTATAGTGGTGGATCCAAGTTTCAACCATTGTTCTTATTAAATTGCTCCAAGCACTGTTCATAATATATTCATGTGCATGCGTTTTTGATCTGCTGTGAGCAAGCGCAGCACCCACCTAGCACAAAGCTTTTTAATTTGCAATTCCTCATGTAAAATATGTCCAACGTGTTCTTTTTAAAATGCCTATCGTCTCAGCAATTTCATGCATTTTATTTCGGCGATCGTCCAAAACCGTAAAAGCACTTTTTCGACTGTATCCGGTGTTGTAGCCGTTTTTGGACTGCACGTGGATCGTCTTCCAGGCTGGTACAACCACTTTTAAACTTGCCAGCCCAATTTTTAACGTTGAAAATAATGTAGAAGAGTCCGCATACGCTTTAACGAACCCTGAATAAATTTTGCTTGGTGTTAAACCTTCTTTTAAAAAGAACTTTATGATTACACGATACTCAATTTTCTCCATTTCAAGATAAACGGACAACACTTCTGTTTTAGATGGCTGTATAATACAAATTACTTGGTAGAATGACAAGAAATTGCATGCACATGCTAACAATAGATGTAGTACCAACATAAGGAAAAAAATCGCTGTAATACCGCCTATGGTCGAGGCCGAGAACTTTTCATACTTCCGTTACCGTTTCTTAACGGTAAAAAAGCAAAAATTGAAATACTAGCAAACTTTAATCTAGGATTTGCTGGTACCCTTGAGATACTGTTTGGACAGCTAGAATACTTCGATTCCGTCACAGCAGTTAGTAATAGCCTATCTCGATGTGAGAGTTTTCTATATTTTTGTAAAAACTTAGGCAGATTTGTAGAGTACTTGCACAAAACTCCAGCTAGCTAACTAGCAGCTAACAACTAGATAACTAGCTGCCTTCAGTTTCAATGGAAAAACATCATTTTTATTTTATGTAATATATAACCATAATCTTGAAATTTAAAACGTTTATGGAACAGGAGAACAAAAATTCAGGTTTACGGGGGTCATTTACTTTCCTTCTATGTCTGTTGACTACGGAGCAAAGTAATCTTAATAGATTTAAGTAAACATTCTTTAAGATTCATTTTTATCGAATTATTTTGCCAATATTCACTAGTGTTTGTTGAAATAACGAGTGGGATGTTTTTTTGTCTGACGCCCTGATCAACGGAAAAATTATACAAAAATGGATCCCACTGTTAGGTGCATTAATTTTGGGTATCTTGATGAAATGTTTATGGATCCTAACACTTCATTGCCTCCAATTACACGATAATAGTTTCATATATATAAAAAAATTACATGATATATTTCTGCTGTTATGGTAAAGCGGATGTGAGAGAAACTGATTCTGTCCTGTAAAATGTAATGGAAAAGAGGTTACTAATGTGTATCTCTTTGTTCAATCCTCAGTTGTTCAGCTTCAGTTCTCTTTGTATCACCTTTATTAATTATCCTATATCTCAAGGCGTGGGACTTGTGCATTAATCGTAACTGAACTTGTGATAAAAAATTTCGTATGACCCGACAAGGGTGTCTCTGTATTATAACTGTGTCAACTGAACGGAAATGCAAAACCAATCTGCTAAAGAACTAAGCAGTAATGTGCCGGGATTTGAATTTTCTCCGACGTGATTTGAACGATCTGTGCCGGCAAAGCGCATGGCCGCTGGGTGGCACAGCTAACGTGATTAGTAAGGCCGTGTCTGCGCCACGGCGCACGATCTAGTAAGCCAGTCAACCTTGTCAGCTGACTGCGGGACGCAACTGTTAGAATACAGTTTTCCAAAGGTTAGCTTCTGCAATCCCCAACAGGTAGAATATCTGTACCATGGTGGGTTCGCAGAATGAGTGCTTCTCTCTCATTTCGTCTTCAACCTTCCAACAGGGTGTGCTGATCTGACTGTCCAGGGGAGTACCTATTTTATATGTACCTAGTTGCATCTTAAGATGACTTCGTGATCTAGTAAAGGGTTTTCAGGGTCCCCGCACAGTCGGGAGAGAAGGGGTTGCGAAGATGGTGACACCGACATCAGTCACCATCTGCAGAGCAGTGTAGCACAAAGCTCCCCGAAGCCGTCATGGGAGCATTCTAATTACTAAACCAGTCGACAACAACTCTAGCGGTTTTAGATCAAGTCTAACTGACATTTTATATCAATGTAAAGACATGCTCTTATGGGTACCAGAAGCCCAGTTAAACTTTTGTCATCATTTAAATTTGTAATGTAAATCAAACTAGAGTTCAATATTTTGAAGGCTGTAATTAAACTTTTGACATAATTTAAATTTGTAATGTAAATCAAACTAAGATTCAATGTTTTGAAGGCTGTAATTAAACTTTTGACATAATTTAAATTTGTAATGTAAATGAAACTAGGGTTCAATCTTTTGAAGGCTGTAACTAAAATAGCACTAATAAAAATTGTTACTGATTACAAGAGTATTTTATTGCAAGTCCTGTCACTCTGGGCTCCAGCACATTTTTCGCTTCGTCTAGGCCAAGTGTTCTAGTTTTAAATTTTACGTAACGGCCTAAGTGGCCGTTACAGTAATCCAGTGCAAGTATATCAAGCTGTCGATATGTTGTCCATGTAGAGAAACATTGCTGCTCACAACTGTGGATGGCAGGAATATTTCACACAAGTGTATTCATACCGTACTTCTTTCTATACAGTACTTTATAAAATAAAGATCGGAAGATATTAACGGCGTAATGAATTGTTACATAATTCAAAGAACCGTGTTCTTTGTTTATCTGAAACATGGTTTACAATCGTTATTTAAGGTAGCCTTTTATGGTCATTGAGAATAAAAATTTTGCCACATTATTTAAGATACCAAATTTGTATGTGTAATAAAATTACTCAGTAGTTGATTCCCCGCATAGATTTTTACAGTTTTCATAAAATCTGTACTTTCATTTTTGGCCTGTAGTTCCTACAAAGTTAAAAAAAAAAATTACCAAAGTAACCACTACATTTAGATTTGGATTATAATTACGTTTATTCTGATGCCCGAAAAGGAAATTTAAAATTATATTAAATTGTAGATCCTTTTTTTGGCCTTGGTGTTTTATTATGAATTTGTAAGAGTGAACTCTATATTCAGATTTTTGTTAAAATTACCTTTACTTTGAAAACCCGGGTGGGTTTTTCCGATGTCTTAAAATTGTCATCCCTACTGCCCCATTTGTGTGGAGATTGATCTTAAAAACAATAGGGGTCTGTGGCATAAAAGCATGGACACGCGTGCCAAGGTTTACCAAAATCGATTCATGAGTTCAAACGTTATCGTGAAACTTACCCCAAATAGAGGGACAGACAGATAGGCACAGAAAAATGCCAAATGGTCGAGTTAAAACTGAGAACTTTCTTCGCTCAATCAATGACACCTGAAGAGAGTATAGAAATAACATATACAAATTTCCACAGCATTTACTGTATTTGTACAAACTATTACGGCGGCTTAAAAGTTTTACGGAACTCGTTATCAACAATGACATTCAGACAAGCGTAAACGACTAAGGAATGAGTGCTACATATTGCTGAAAACAGTAAAACTGATTGGCACCGGTCGTTGTTTTATGTTATGCCAATCAGTCTGTACATTTCTCGTTAACATTCAAGTATGTTAGTCTTATCGTGTTGTTGCTCGGTAGTAGGTAAATTCTTTTTTTTAATTCACTGTATTAGCTTGTATTGCTTATTACACAAGGTAAAACTGAAGTGGTGCATACGTTTAATTAAACTGATGCTGAAATTCGCAGCATAAGTTTCTAATGAATATAGGAACATAAAAGTCAAAAGTCAATTAAAATACTTGTCAAAACATTTAATATAATGATATGGTCAGGACCATTTCAGTGTGATTAATCACGGGGCCGTTGTTGGTGGGACTATTTTTGCAAAACAAGCAACATGATGCTTGTGAAATAATTATTCAAGGCAAAAAATTAAACGGTGATTTGAATGCAGAAGAATTTAAACTCTATTGTATAGTCTAAACCCATTTCTGATCAATACTTTTATCAGATTAGACGAAAATTTAATGTAGACAATGCTGCAAAATAGAGAAGAGGCGTTCACAAACGAGCGACAGATACTGGATGGTAAACCTAGTAAGCAACAGTTAGCAGTAAATTAATGATCTAATGCATCAGAGAACAATGAAGTACTATGAATTGATTGCCGTAGGATATTAAACAAAACTTTACTCAATAATTTTTATACAAAAGTATTTATCTACGATGATTTGAACAGAAGAAATGACCAACGAGTAAATCACCCTCCCCCAGAAATGAACAAGTTCAGGTACGCTTCCTTTGAAACTTCCTTTGAAAGATGGCATCACGTATATTTAAAATATATGTTAAATTCGTTTCTCTCATAATAATGACTTTCTTATCATTACAAGTGTTGAGTATCTACAAGTAGCTAAGAAAATATCAATTACACACTTCAAAATATAAATTTGTTTATTTATTTCAAGTTAATTTTATTCATGCGAGAAATTTTAATTTTGCGCCTTTAACAATTTATTTAACACTTTCAATTGGCTGCTAAACTCGGTATTAGGATAACATTCTGTGACTCAACAAATAAAATGTTTCCTTTTTATAAAACATATCAGTGCAGACGTCATTAGAGAAACAAACCAAAAGGAAACTATGAAACTGTAGCAGAAGTTTAGTAGAGCAAGAGTACTAAATAATTGTAAACGTAAAAAGTGTTTTCTTTTTTTCAAAGTAAAGAAACAAAGCCTCTGTGCGTGCTTTCTACGTTATGAAAGTGTAATATGAATTTGTTTTCCCTTAAGGAAACTCTATGACATTGTTACCTCCAGCTCCACACTCAGCTGAAAATTATACCACCTTACACTTTACGCGTATTCTCCTTCTGTCAGCTTACATATTGTTAAGCATATTATTTGGAAATTAAATCGTCTCATGCTTCGCAAACTCCCTATACACATACGAATGCATTAATTTCACGTTATTATTTGATTAATTCTCTATTTCGCATAGGCCCTCTTTTCAGTCATAAATGCTGTTTGCCATGTAACAATTATTTTTTAACTTTGTGTTTCAATTTAATTTTTTATCTTTTAAAACTAAGACAGTATAATGTTTCCCGTGTTTGATGATTGTTGCAGCGAGTTGTGAAGATGTTCGAACTCTACTCGTATGCCAGAGGGAATGAAATTACACTGGTAAAGAAACATCTCACTTTCATACTAACTACATTTAAGAAACAGTTTGTGTCAGAAATCAGGCGTTAAGAAAGTAAAACTATTTCGTTCCTGTACAGAAATGTATAACACATTTCGAATGTTGTACTAAGAGGTCCACTTAAATATATTGGAATACATCGACTAAAATAGTTTATGTAAAAAACCTTTACGTGTTTTCATATATGTTTTTACCTATTTAATGCCAAGTTATAGGCATGACAAATATCAACGAGTACAAGAAGCTAATAAACAATTTATTTTTTAAGAAAATCAGGGGCAGCAAGAAACAGACAAGTGAAAAATAAATATTCTTCGTATTGTTTAAATTAGCAGCCATCCTTACTATTTCTTTTATGAATTTGCTAACTGCTATAATTTTTATTGTTCGGCTAAGCTTTTCGTCATCACTGACATCTTCAGGTCTTAAACATCTTCAGGTTGTTTAAGACCTGAAGATGTCAGTGATGACGAAAAGCTTAGCCAAACAATAAAAATTATAGCAGTTAGCAAATTCATAAAAGAAATAGAAAAATAAATAAATAAAAACAATGAGATAATAAAGTAAAATAAAACGATCGAAGTGATAAAAACGTACATTGTCATTAAAATTAATAATTTCGTAATAGCAAAATGTATATAGGTACTATACTTCACTATTACAAATCAGTAACAAAGACAAAAAAAGTGTCCACTCAAAGAATATACGAAATCTGCCACGCAGCCGCTTAAATTCAAATCTGAATTTACAACGAAACAACATACAATTTAAGAGGAAAAATACAATTAAAACAAAACGATTTAAAAATTTAAATCGTATAAAAATGGAATTAAACGAATTTCTTATCACTCGAATCATTCACAATTAAACACGTTTGCTGAGAAAACCAAACAACCATACACAGGCAGACAAATATATATAAACAAACACATATCTATAAAAATAATAGCGGGAAAATTATGACCCCTGCCGTGGCCGCCTATGTAAGATTCTATTTTCATATTTGCATAAGGAACCATGTATATAACTTTTGACTGACTATAATGTTAATCGATTGAAACCCCCAAAACTGGATATATTCGAACAGATGTGTGCGCTATGCTAGGGGTATAGGAATATGAACAAGTCACAATTTCTTCAGCCTTCATATTATAAAGAAATAACAGCCTCAGAGATAATGCACATGCAATCTTGAAAATAGAAATGTACTGTGCGTGTGTGTGTGTGTGTGGTAGAGATCAAGATGGTGGGTGTGAAAGTGGGGGAAGAGAGAGAAGGAGAAGGAGAAGAAGCGAGAGAGAGATAGAGGACGAAACTATTTGTTCAGACACATTAAACATACGAAGGAACATCGTTTATTATTTAAAAAATCTTTTTTTTGCAGTTAAAATATAACCGAATTAATGAAAATGACATTTGTTATTTACAGCATTATTCTAAATGCTTTTAAATTTAATTAAATAAGATTTTACTTGGAGATAAACAGAGATTGGCTAGACGTAGATGTTCTACTCTGAAATATGATGTTTGTATTTTAATATGCTCAGCGAACAACCAGTCTCACAACCTCTCCGAAATTACTGCATCAATTAACTGCTTTACTTGTAGTTTGTATAATATTATGATATCTACACCACATTTATCGTCTCCATGTAATTTCCACTGTTGTGTCTGTAGTTAGTATTAGTCAGAGTCTGACTGTGCAGACACTGTTTGAATGACTACGAGCTGCCGTTTTACAATTTATTTAATTAACATTCAGTTCATCATGTGTCAATTGAGACTTAAATGTATGTCTGATCGTTTTTACCTGAGTTTAAATTGTTGTTTTAGTAATTGTTTTGTTTTGGAAATAGTCAATTGCATAGACCCTTACTTGGGATTATTTTAAACTAACGAATAGAAAATTAACAACCGTGACAGGATGTTATTAGTTTCTCATTTTATAGTTTATTATTTTATTTATTGAGACATTTTGAAGACATAATAAATCAGTTTAATAGGTACACCGTTTTATGGCTTTATCGTGAAAATAAACAAAAATGTATTTAACAAATAAACAAAATCTTTGACAAATGTTATAAATTTAGAGTAAAAGAAATGTATAAGGACTGTGAGCGACAAAGATGTCTAAAGAAAAAGACCGGTTTACCAATTGCAGAAAATAACAAAAGAAAATATTTTTTCACGAGTTACGCTACTGGTATTGATTATCTCTTATTAAGTTTTCTGTAGCTGCAAATGCAATTTTTTTGTTATATAAGAACGTCTGTCTAATCCCAAGGGCTGGATATTCCACAAATAGAAATTTTCTTTGATGATTGCCTTACTCTTAAGAATCGACTTTTTCGAAACAAGATTTTGAATTTTTCCTATCTATTTTCATGCATATTCATAAACTTCTAAGGGTTTGCTGTCTCATTATTAAAAAAGGGTTGGCCTCTTTAATTATATCCATTTTCATCAGTTCACATTGCTTCTTTATAAACATGTTTAATTGCTCCTGTTAATTGTCATTAAAGTACAGCTCTGTAAAAATATCGAGCACTTACGTAATATATTGCGTATACATAAATCTTTGGATGAACAATTCATTCCAAGAAAGTTGAGTAATAACCATTTTTGAACCCTTTTCCATTACAAGTCGTTTGGTAATAGTTTAAAATAGATTCATGTGTGCTCTGTTGATTAAGATACTATTTCTTGTAGTTTTCCAGTTTATTGTTAAGTCTCTTGTTATAGGCTCTATATGTGCTTCGTGATAGTGGCTGACAACTATCCTCCTACACAAGACTGCTCTCTACGTGTTTCCCCAACACACGAGGCTAAAGAAGTGACTTATAACACAAGATGCTACCAGACAAAGAATGCCAGAATTATGGTACGATTTTAAGAAGAACTTGAATCACGCTTCTCTGTAAATATCGTCTGACAAGCCTATAAGCTATACCGGGCTTTCGTGCTATAAACTTTTATTGTACTTTTTAAAGCTTGTCTATGGGTTTGTTACAAATAACGAAAATGGAAGACCACTATAGTTTGTGACGTGATAAACAAACATTTTATTGTATTGCAGTTTCTGCTCTTTTTCATCCATTCACGATCTGACATCAAGCTTGACATGTGAGGTATAAGCAAGGCATACTTCTAACGTAGGTTCTGTACTGGAGCAAAAACTGGGTTTTGTTAACGTAATATACACCATATTACCTGCTTTCTTATCCATACTACATTCAATACTCAGCGTTTATATACTGAAAACTGGAGAATGATCAATTTGGATGATCTCAAGTTGAACGTATTCAGTACTAGTTAAACCGGCAACAACACTTATTAGAGACAAATTACGCAATTAAAATTTTACGGCAACGTAATCACGTTTCCTGTTAGCATCAGATAATATCGTTATACATTATATCTCGTAGAATTAAATTTATTTGATTGGATGTTTTAATTTATATGAAATTTGAAGAACGGCTTATACAAGTAGAAGATTTCAGTGTCCTTTGAATTAAGAAAAGATATCATCTGCTGCAAAAACACACATCATAATGTATGGTTTAAAAATACGTTTAATTTATAATTTAAAAAACTACAGTTAATACTAATTAATTTATTTAATGTAGGACAAAATTTAAAATTTAAAAAGGAAGAAATTTAAAAATTGCTTGAAATTTAAAACTGGTTGCTTGTGACTACTGTTTGTCTTGTTACTGTATACGGTTATGCTCATGGCTTCTTCATATCCAATGGAGGAAAAATGCGATGTAGCTAGAAATAATTAGTAACGTCTTAGTTTTGCGCATTGTTACCGAATATTCAGCCCTTTACAATAACTTTTTTAGACGTTTTCCTGGAAACTAATGTAGTATTCCTTTAGATGATTAAAATTAATAGTCACTATCAGAAAGCTAGTTTATGGTTGGACCCTACGGTATGGGCTGACGGGAAGTGCTCCTTCAGTTATCTCAGTACATATCACTCCATTAGGTAGTCAAAGGTTTATGTTAGTAAGACATGAAATTTAGTAATATATTCTTATTGCGTCTACTATTTATGAAACGAGAACACTTGAATCCTACGGATGACGATGATGATAAAGACGCACACGAACGTATAGTTTGACAATGTATCTTAAAAGGAATGAAATTAAATCGGAATGAAATGCTATGATCATAATTTTACAGGCTTAAAATAATATGTTTTCTGTAAACAAATTACAAAACGGAAAAAAACTTACGATTCCATTTGCAGGTTCTGTAAATTATATTTTTTACATCAACGTCACCATCACCACCATCAAAACAACCATAGTCACCACCAGGACTACTACCACGACCACTATCAACATGACAACCACCACAATCACCACCACTAGGCTGCCAGTACTACTTTGGTAGTTACAGTACCTGAACCTGTTCTCCAGAGTGCTTGGAAATGTCTTTACACAATCCAGCCCAAATTTCTGGACGATTCACCACTGCTGGTGAAAACTATATTCATTGCTAGGCGCGATATGTGACACTACGGTCCAACTAGGGCTGAAAGAGTGTAGAGCTGTTCTGGTGCTGAGAAGAGAAAAACTGTTCCATCAGCTGGGTAGAGAATGGTGGCTGTTTTGGGGACTCGCAGGATGGGCTACTCAAAGGCTATTTTCAAGAGTACATAACTTTTTACGGAGAATATTATTCAACATTGCTAGAAAAAAACCAAACGATGAAAACAATGCCAAACATCCACATTTGGAAAAGAAAAGAATGTTTTTCTATTATGACATTCGACTCGTTCACACTTCTTCAAATACTGTCGCAGAGTTCCATGAATTCCATTTCGAATTGCTGCCACACGCACAGTACTCACTAGCTATAGCTCAAATTGCCTTTTCTTGTTCCCAAATTTAAAGAAATGCTCTCTCAATAAAGGTTCACAGCATTTACGGTGGCCTTCACTTTACAGCAAACAGATTATTTTAGAGAGTTCCAGAAATTGTATTGTACTGAAGATATAGAGAAATAAGAATATCGTTGCTCTAAATCTATTGACTTGAAATAGGACTATGCTAAAAATTAAAAATATGTTCAAAATCATGTGTTCTCTCTGTGAGGCCGAGAACTTTTTGAACTTTAACTGTAATGGCTGATTGTTGCAGTGATGAATTGCTGCTATATGTAGTTATAACGAGAAAAGCAAAAAAAAAAGTTAAATGCAATTCGTATTTGTTATGCTGACCGCAAGAAATGTGCCCAAAATTACCTGCTTAATATACGTATCTATCTGAGATTTGGTATCAATAAGGCAGACTGTTGTTATCATACAGGATCAAAACCAGCACCTGATAAGGGAGGAAAATCATCTCCATATGCAAATTTATAATCACGTATTGCATCGATGTTGTGAACGTGTGTAAGTTTTTGCACGCACGATCGTTTGTGTAGCGTTTAGATGATGTTTGCATTGTTATGCCTTTGAGTTTTATTTTTCTTATAATTATTCTACAAACAGCCTAGTACGAGAATGCAGTGTTCGTCGTGGCTGTAATGTCACTATGGAAAATGTATAAGAGTGTAGCCTATAAATATCTAACGTTTCATTGTCACCCGTTTAACAGATGCTCTCTTATACCACCATTTTAAGTGCTTATTAAACTAAATTATTTAACCACAACACACACACATACACACAAAGTAATTAGTATTATAGAAACAAAACACATCACTCATCGCCTCTAATTACATCTAACTAACGGAATTTTCCCCTGATAGAAAAAATATATACTGTAAATACTTGTTTCGCCTACCCAAACAATCGGCAGCCATTTACAGGCTAATTATAAGCTGCTACATGTAGGGAAATAAATGATACTCTGTCAACGAGTAACAGAGATTCAAGAAAATAATAATAACAAAAGTTCACAAAATATTCACATAACAATAAAAATAAGTAATCAAATTAATACTTACTGTGGAAAACCAACAAGAATTGTAAGACACGAGCACAATGCATACGAACACTTGCACACTTACAAGATCAACAAAACACTGAGACAAGCACACAACGGGCCAAACCTTTTACAGTAAAAGTGAAAGTAGACAGCAAAGATGAACACTATTAAGATAGACGCTGACTGTGGATTGTACAGAAGATAGCCACCTCCTCACAGAGGTAACAATAATCAATTTACAAAAATACTATACATTTAATGAAACCTGATGCAGTCAAAATTAAAAATATTAAACCTAATGCTGAATATTTACTTTGCCTAAATAAAATATCGATACGGAGAATCATATATGACTTCCATGTTCAAAGATTTATATATTTAAAATCATTTTCGAATTAAAATATTTCCACATAAATTACTTCTATCTTTACCCTTAACCACAGTACTGTGGTCACTAACGTATACCATCTCCAGTTAGCGCATTCGATTTTCAATGATGATGGCAGGCGATGGCACTGCCGAAACGTTTTTTTTTCATAAAACATTGGACCTTGGCCAAACAGCCCGGGAAGGAATTTTAACAACAAACTACTTCTTTTTTGCCGATAATGTAGTACACGTATAAAAATATCCGTAAAATTAATGGCTTGTAAAAGTTAATGTTTAATCTCCATTAAGTAGTGCTCATGTTTCCAAAGTTTTAATATTATGATATCCGTAATCAAAACAGAGAAGATTTAGTGTGTATGAGGGTATACCGTGGACAAAAATTTTCAACATTCCCTATGGAGCGTTGCTCAGAGTAAAGCTGCGAATCTACAGTGTACGTTTCACATAACAAACACGCGGAAAAGAAGGAGCGCTCCGAAGCCTCTCATGGACCCTGAGAATCTTGCAGAGGGTTCATTCCCTAAAGACGAAAAGTCTGTCTATGAACCGTTTCTATGTAAACACGTATAGTTACACTGGCGGCCAGCGATCCACAGGAAGCAAATCGCTGTCCACGCTGGACACTTTTTCGGCTTGGACGTGTTGTGTTGGTGTGGGTTTCGGCAGTTTACATTAAAAAAATGTGCAAACGTAAGGAAATAAACATGAGTGAGGTCCAAAATAACGCGAATTGTGTGTGTGTGTGTGTGTGTGTGTGTGTGTGTGTGTGTGTGTGTGTCCTGCCTTTCTTTTTATTGCGGTAATCATAATAATAAAACTTTGGAAAAGTAAACATTACATAATTGAGATATGCTTGCCTGCAAGGAACGATATATTCTCTCATACATGATTTAAATTAAAATGAAAAAATTATAATTTTATTGCCGCCTGGCAAAAAAATATTTTATTTTTAACAATTACCATTGTTTAAAAATTTTAAATGAATTTTCAAGTACTTTACTCTTGTTAAAACGTAAAAGGTTGCAGGTAAACTACCCCTTCCCCTTAACCGATCTTCACCAAAATCAATAAGCCTTGAGTCCTTTAGAATTCAGGGATGTATGGAAAACATTACTTGATTCTGTTTTAATTTGCGGCAGTTATCGTTCGCCTTAGAAAAAATTACACTTGTTAAAACATAAAACGTTGCACGTAAGCTACCCCTTCACCTTAACCCATCTTCACCAAAATCAATAGGCACTGAGTCCTCTACAATTCAGCACAGTATGCAAAAAATTATTTGATTATGTTTAAATTTGCGGCAGTTATCGTTTGTCATAGAAAAATTCTACACACACACACACACACACACACACACACACACACACACACACACACACACACACACACACACACACACACACACACGCACGCACGCACGCACACGCACGCACACACTTTTCGAAAAATGTTTTGAGGGTAGTACAATCAGAATCAACCGTTACCTCGGACACGATTTTTTCGCCATCACCATACTTCCATTTCCTTATAGAATATGGAAGTAAAATAAACTGATCTAAAGTATTCAACAATTGGCAGTAATATTAGATAACACTAGCTTATCGTAAAACACTGAAAATATATTATTGACCAAGAATTATTCTGTTCTTTACTTAACAATAATACTATCCTGTAGTTTTTGAGAATATCGTCTTGTGTAGTGTGTTAAATATTTTTTTTTGTATTTATATGAGATTATAATATTTTATCGTAAGCGAAATATAAGATTCTGCAATATTACCGGCTGCTTAAGTAAAATCTTTTTATAATAATTTATCAGAAAAAAATATCTAATACTGTTTACGCAGATATCAACTGGATGAATGGTAGCATTTCCATCAGTGGGACTAGTACGTAAATGTACTGTGTCTCATATGTATTCTATATCTGCGTATATATTTACTCTATGACATATGTTGCCTGTTATTCGTCGTACAGTTCTCGATAACAAAGGATAAGCATTGCACAACTGATTGTAATAACTTAGTTTATTTTTGTCGCTTTGTGCACCATTGTGTATTACTGCACATAGAGAAATGAGAGATACCGTACTTTGTTACAGTATTGCTCTCTCTCTCTCTCTCTCTCTCTCTCTCTCTATCTCTCTCTCTCTCTCTCTCTCTCTCACTCTCTCTCTCAAACATGCACACAAGTTAGTGATGTTAATAATAATTTATTGTTTACTAAAATTGATTATTGTTATTCGTAGGTACATACTGATCGCTCTGTTTTAGTTGAAGCGCTATTATGTATTCGAATTTTATCCAACTATTATTTTAATTAACCTATATGTTACAAAGTGGATGTAATGTACATACGTATCCACTACGTAAAGACGTTAATTACACTTTAAGTATGAGTTTCTATATATCTATATCTCATTTGAATAATTTTGTTAAATTTTATGTGTACAATTCTCTATCGTAATATAAATTCTATGCATTAAAAGTGTTATATTTACTAAACGGTTAAGTATAAAAAGGTTATAAACAACGTACCAACATTGCCGCTGATTATTTTGTCCTTCTTTGTGGGTGAGAGCGTCATAGGCCATTTACTGAGTGTTGACCAACAAAATATAAACATATTAATTGTCTTAATATAATATAATATAAACATCTTAATATAAATATAAACAACACATTATAACAGTCCCAGTTTTTACCCTTTACCGGAGCAGCTGGTATGTCACCCCGACTACAATAAAACTTCTGATTTTGTTTTGTAATTGACTTTCGCCAGTAATTTCGCCTTCCCGTTGCAGTATCGTTATGTGGTTGTCTCGTAATGACAAACATTTATATACAGCATCCTTTCTTAAAACAATTTATCCTGTTAATCGTTAATAGAAATTTTCTGTAGCACCTAGTCGTGTTTTTCGTATAGTTATCCACATTTTCGCCTCAGCTTCCTTAACTATCGAGCAGTAAAAGTCTACATTCCGTTAAATAAACAACATGTTTGAAGAATCAGAGCTTTAAAATGAAATTGCGAAAGTAGTCAAGAGGTACTTCACGAAAACATTTTATGAGTTTCTTTATAACATTCGGTAATATAACAAAATACATAACCACAAATAAATTCGTGGGTGTCGTCATTAAAACGTGTCAGTGCAAATGAGTTTGTGTTCGTCTGAGAATTTAACTTAAAGTAATAACCTACAGCGTTAGGCTACATAACTGACTGCGTGGATGACTGTTGCAAGATCTAATTAAGTTGTTATAAGTACCTTTCCTTAAGACATCATCTTGTAGTGGAGCCTGTCATACATTGTATGCTTCTCCGTTCCCATTAACTCTTTTGCGCGGACACACATACACACACAAAATCCCTTTATTATAAATTGTTACCGTATTTTTGGAGGTATAAAAAACGGTGTCAAAATGCTGTTTTCATCCTTATTGTTATTAAAATGTTGTAAGTGCGTTTAGTTAAATATTTATACTTCTCTTGAGTCTGAAATTCTGGTATGGATGGAACAGCTGAATGACGAAGTATGCGGTCAGTTGGTACTTAGAGCTGTGTTCACTATGAGTATCAACCTACTTGCTATATAATGTACCTTTTATGGATCTTACCAGCTATATTGTCTTCAATTTTACATTATTGGTCTTTGGAGGTCGTAGAAAGGCTTCATAACGAAACACTGGTAAGTTGAATCCGTTATGAGTCTACCTCATAGCAGCGTGTAGACTATACAATCAAGTGGTATAAAATAAACTGACAGTCATGAGATTACAAAATAAACATATTAGATCAATGAACATTAGATGTAAAAAACTACACAAATTGGTAAAAATACTAATTTATTTCATAACAGATTACGGATTAGAAGCTTATTGGACAAGTGGGTATTATGCTTGGCCACTTACCTAGAAGCCCTTTGTTGAATTTCGGAGTAGGTCGATTCAGCCTGTAAAAATGATTATCCGGAATGACATCTCGGATAATAATGGGCAGGGTAAATCATAGTGCTGCTTAACCTTCCGTTCTTTTGTGGCATATTGGGACAATGACGGAAAAATAATAATCTAAATATTACTTCTCTACACATATGTTATAATTCCTTTTGTATTTGCGACTATTCTGGACACATCTGACCTAATGTGTGTGGTCGGAGATTCCATACCGCTCCAGCATGAGTCTCGTTCGGAACACCTCGCTAGCAAGACTACACGTAACTTACACAACACTTGATACCCTGACTTTCGGAACATTTCGCTAGCAAGACTACACGTAACTTACACAACACTTGATACCCTGACTTTTTCAAATTTGTATGTTCATCGTTTTTCGCTACCGTACCGTATCATCTAAATATTTTGTTATGTGTTTTTGAAGTTCACTTAATTATTAGAATTTAGTAATTAATATTTTCTATTTTAATATAAACTCGGTTGTAAATTCGTAAAACTGTTTGTAACACGTTATCAGAACACTGTTTGTAAATATTATCAGATACACGTTAGACATTGTTTGAAGTCGGAATAGGTTCCTTCATATTAGTACAGTATTAGTATAAAGTACTCCTTCACACTTCACCTTTTTCAATTCTTCCTTTTATTTTTCACTATTCGTATTTTTGTCTATTTACTTTTAGTTAAGCTTAATTTAACAATTTTAATAATAGATGCCTTTAACATTTAAGACTGTATACGGACTTTTATCTTTAAGTTACGAATGTATTTTATAACAGAAAATATCCAAGTTAAATTGCATTTGTGTATTATAGTTTGTCGTTTCGTATTCAGGTTAACCGTAGAGAAAGTGATCTTGCTTGGCGTACACACTGCAAAACATTAGTATACTGCAAATTACGCCGCACTACCTAATAAATGCAAATACGGCTGAATATAAATGCTTGTTAAAGTTATAAAACTGTTGGGTGGTGTTTCCAACCAGCCGAAGCGCTTACATATACTAGTACATTTATTATGAATACCCAGTTCGTAATGAAGTTAGACAACTCAAAGTAGCAAACCAAACTACTGTAATGGATCAGTTAAAGGGGCAGTTATACACACGTTTCTCCTTACAGGATACACACGTCCTTATTATAACAATCAACGTTAAAAACTTAATAGTAAACTGAATACTTCTGTGATCAACATGCTGAGATGTATATATCAGTCTTTAGTGGAAACCTTATAATGTTAAAAATATCTGTGAAAAAAATATTCTACTTAAGTATAAATAAAATTATAATAGTTCGTAAAGTGATTAGCAGCTAAGAAAAAATTACAAAAGAAATTAAAACAGCAGATAGTAAATTTTTATTCAAGGGTGTATCTACTGCGAAGTTGCCAAATTGTAAAAATAATGGTTGTGGAAATCACCAATTACTAAACCAATATCTTACTGAGATTGTTGCTAGAATTATTACACACTGAAGTCTGCAATAAGAAGTTAATTGTATGTGCTATTGTAGATTTCTATACCCTTTACATTTGAGCTTTTGTTAGTTATCCTATCTACGCTTTCTTCTCCATGTCTTCCCCTAAATTCCGTCATCCGCTCACATGTCTTCCTCAGTAGTGTGTGTCCGTTTTCGTTTGTGCATACCTGGTGCGTGTTGTAATCACGACTCGTGATCGGTTCGCCCTGATCCCAATGGTTGTGGAATGGTTTTATTTTGGTGGTGGAAAGTATTTTGTGTATTTTGGCTCAAAAGTACTTTCCGCGTCACATTGAAATTCCAGGTATCTATAATGAAGGTTCGGGCAGTTCGGTCGTTTCTTTTCACCTCTTCGATCTGTCAATGATGATGTTGATGTTGTTGAATCCATGTTGTGTCCTGTAGACTGTAGAAGGATCAAGGTCTTCCTCGTCTGTCTACACTCAAACACAGGTGCACATCTGGGGACCCCTGTTGAACTCAGGATATAGGACTTTTTTGGTCTCATTTGGTCTCCTGAATATGTTGCTACTAATCCAGTTGGTAACAAATATGATACTTATGCTGTATTTAGCGAGTAGTTTGCTTATTTTATCTGTGGTACCCTTGATTTATTGAAGCATAATCATTATAGCTGTAGAGTCTTCATCTCCTGGACTTGTTTATGTGGCGAGTGGTACTTTCTAAACGTCCTGCGTTGATTTGAGTTAGATTAGTTGATCTAGGTGTAATGGGAGTGTGCACTCATGTAGCTTTTAGTACGGGTAGCTTTACTGTTTATCTTTGTCTTCTGAACCTCACGAAATAGGCACATTGCCTTTTCCGACTTCACAGAGTATCTTGCCATCTCACTCTCAGTCTTTCAACATCTCTGTCTACTGTTTATGGTATGGCGAAAACGAGAAACACGTTTTTATCGGAATCAACTTTATATTGCAAACGTTCTAACTATACAATTTTGTAATACGCAGCAACTGGTAACACAAATCACCAAGTTAAATTAATTACAGTTTCATCAACACATATAAACAATTAAGCACCTGACACTTCCATTTATACCGCACTTGATCTACCATATCACTTTTAATGGGCACCCAGTTTCTTGTAAACTAACCTGCCCGGCAGCTGAACAGCCTATATCACGGCATATTATATCCAGCCAAGAATACTTGCTGCGTGCGTTTAGTGCTTTCCAGAGCTTTTCGTAAGCAACTAGGTTATTCGCAAAACGTACCAGTGTGAGGCTATCAGCTAGTGTATGCCAGACGTCTGTAGGCGGGTCTAGAACTTTGCGTCTAATTACCGACTCACCGGTACGTGACAAACAGCAAGTAGGCTGCACGTGTTTTTCTATGGCTTGTTGCCGTTAAATTACTATAATAACAGGGAAATCCACCATTCACAAGCTGTGTTAACACTGCTATAAAAAAATAGTCGCACTCATTTTACAGTAATTATTTACGTTATACAGGTGTACAATTCGCATTATGCACAATAACAGTCATTAAGCTAATAATTTTATAAGTATAATAATTTTAAAAAATTTTAATGAATAATTATAACAAACAAATACTTTTTTAGTATCATTTAAACACGAGACCCACTAGTGTTTAACGTTTGCCAAACAACTGATCTTGTCGCTCTATATTTATGAAAGATATCGAAAGGTGAAGAATTATACAATAACACAAAAGTTACCTAATAAGAATATACTTTCCAGAAATTCCATAGATTTTGGGCTGGGCAACATGGATCTAAAAAGGCCAGCGTGTATAACGCTTGATAAATAGTCTAGAGTATAGGCCACCATGAGGTCAACTGAGCCTTTTTTTTAAGTGGCCTATACTTCTAGACTACTTGTCAAGCGTTATACACGCTGCCCTTTTCAGCTCCATGTAGCCCAGGCCAAAAGTTTATGGCATTGTTGGAAACTAGAAGTATAGACCACCATGAGGTCAACTGAGCCTTTTAAAACTCATGAGTGCATGGGTTAACACTCTGGGATGACTTTAGGAGGTTGAAGCCTACTCCAACGACATGGTCTTCGTTGTCTGTCGTATGGCTCAAACTGTTAGCTAACTTTGCTTCTCCAACACGTTCGCAGATGGTATTACAATAGGCCAATTATAGAGTATTCTACTTTAGTTTCATCGCACTGTAAATCCAGAGTAATTAGTTTTTTGATAATAATAATTGGTTAATAATAAAAATAAGATTTCAACAGTGAAAGCAATCGCTGGCATTAGGTGATCGCATACTCTAGACTCTGTGTGGAATTCTTGTCATAAATATAAATGGAAAAGTAAGGAAAATGATATACTCATATGGCTGTAAGGAAAAGGTATTGCAGTAGACGTACATACATTAAATAAATGTAAGGAAACAAATATCTTTAGCAGAAATTTTTAACTTAAAATAGGAATTAATTACTTGAAAACAGCAAGTCAACGACCTAGAACATAACTATATAATCAGATTCCTATACGATTTTCTGACAAGACTGTGGAATGAAATATTCTACGTGTAGACGAAACAATAGAGGGTGTCATACAGGTGTAGGCCTGTATGAACATGTGTACATAAAGGCTACATGAATTGAATGCTCCAGTACGACTTTAGTGATCCTACGAAGTTCAGTGATCTAACATCGGACTCGCTATCTTTGTAGAAAAACTATAAACTTTGTGGTTAAGCCTTAACCACAGTACTGTGATCACTAACCACACAATTGTAGCCAATAACGTACTGTAGTCAGTACGTAACACGATTTTATACTGATGATGGTAGTCGATGGCACTGCCGAAACGTCTGTTTTTTGTATAAAACAATGGACCACGGCCAAACAGTCCAGAAAGGAATTTAACAACTAGTTTTACTAACTTTAAATTCTCATTTCTTTTTTTCTTACGTAGGCCATACTCCTTTAAACCGCGGAAATGGCGTAGACCGACAGTAACTTAGACTGATTCAGTTAATAGGCTATTAATAGAAATTAAAAATTATTTAATACTATAAGTTGACTGAATAAAAATTAAATATTTTGTGCTTGGAATTTCATTCACTGTAAAAATGTGATAAATACTATTGATAAAAAACAACATAAATTAACTTCTTGGTTTCTTATTTTACAGGGACACTAGTATTACCAACCTGACTGGTAATTTATAAAGGAAAAACTCATGAGTATATTATACTTGTAACAATGCAAGATTTTAAACTATCATGGAAAAAATTGCGAAGTATGAAGAAAGAAGCGAAAATATACTAAAAGAGAAAGGAAGAATGGATGGGATGAATATATAAACAGATTCTTTGAAATTGTTATAAGATGCAAATAATTGTACTACAATATTCAACAAACGTGAACACTGAAAATGCCAAACATGCATGGAATATAAAGTGGTTTGCATGTAAACGGTTTGCATGGAATATAAAGTGAATATTACGGAGTAATTAGTTGGGATTGAATTATTTAATATTCGTTTCTATGTAGAGCATGAACAATCTGTTCGTTCATTGTTATCTGTTTACTTACAGAGAAGATTATGTTGAACAGGATAACGCTGCCGTATGCAGATTACAGAGTCTGTGCTGCAGTCACAAACCCGGTTATCACGGAATACAAAGGTTAATGCCAATGAGAAGAATCTATGTGTACGCGTTTTCGTTTGTTATCCAGTATCTGTAACAGTTCTGAACCAGTCCTGAAAAACAGTGTTATTAGATTTTCATGATGTGTACCTACGAAACTTACCCCCATACCCACGCGCACTCACAGTTCTCCTGAGTATGCAGCAACTATCAAATATCTATTGTTGCACATCATACCTGTTATACTTGGCAAATAAATTTATAACTTCTGTGTACTGTTATCAATTGCTTAAGTTATTAATACGTTACATATTAATAAATATTGTTATTATGTTTAACGTCATCGTATAAAATACTAAATCCAACTAGCCAATATCTTGAACAAAATATATTTTTACTATTTAAGAAATACTGGAACTAATAAGTAGAATTTGATGTGTACACCATGTAGAACTTTTATTATTAAGACTGTGACGGGCGTCACACGTACACACACGGCCCTGCGCTGACAACTGTTTCAGCCGATTATCCTATTGTTAAAGAGATGGTAAGAACAAATGAATACAAAGATGTTTTAGGGGAGGTAAACATGTGTTAAGTGTAATCACGTCCTGATAGTTTCTTAATCCAACAAAAATTGTAATAAAGAAGTTGATATAATAAAAACAACAGAAATTTAGAAAAAAAATTATATAAACGCAAAAGAAGCAACTGAAAGAGAAATTTTTCGGGCAAAAGTGTTAAAAATGGAAGGAGTTAAAAGTGTTCAGGGTAGGAGAGAGAAAAACGCAGGTTCAAAGTGGACTGAAGTCAGGCAGAAGAGACAGTGAAAAGAAGAAAGAATATTGGAGACAAAGGAAAGTACAAAGAATAAAGAATTAAAATTGGCATGTGGTACTTAGATGGCCGATGCAAAAAAAAAAACATTGGCAGAAAATAACGGTTGAGACAAAGGAATAATAGAGTCTTTAAATTAAAAAAAAAAATAACGGAAGGGGATTATTTTTGTTCCATACAGCCAGACCAGAATAATAAACGATTTTATTTATCAAGTTACATTCCGTTTACATTACATTACGTACAAACATTCAACACTGTAAGTACATAAATAACTGTCCAATTAAAAATACTTCCTATAACCGTTACATTACAATGAGTAGGAACGTCATTTATGTTTTACATCACAGACCAGCATATGTTCTTAGTAAAAAATAGATATTGGATTAATAAAGAAAAGTGGCTTGTGGAATTCCTTGTGATTAATTTAGGTAAAATCTTACAGTGGCAATACTATTATGTTATAATAATGTGATTTTCTCAAATATACTTGACAGAAGTAAGTAGCACTCAAAGAAAAAAAAAATAAATCGCTTATCCACCAACAGGTAATTTGACTTTGCACCGTTACACTCATAAGCCGTTAAATAATTTAGATCCACAGTTTGTAAACTTGAAGCCATTAAAGGCACGCGTACTGGAGAACTGGCGGGGATTTGGTTGGACAGAGGGAGGAAGGTGAGAATCCGTTGCTCTGTGGTTGCGGAGTTTGTGGTGTACAACATTTGTTGCGTAACTTAGATTATACAGGCCTCTGCGTGTGATTACGTAATTACATGTGGATATGTAATACACCTTTAATTAATTCGTCACGAGAGATGGCTGAAAATAATATCCAGAAACAGAATATAATTTATTGTAACCGGGTACAAATGTTTCTGTAATATCAGTTGTATTAACATAAAGCTGAAACACGCAAATTTCATTCTTAAACCTGCTCCTATTATATGTGATATTTGTTTCTCATAATGCCATCTCGTATATAACATCATGATATCATAGTGTAACAAAAATTTTAACGATGCACGTTAAATGTAATTAACATCCAGCTGCAGATTTGAGATATTTATTGTACTACAAATATATTCATAAAATTAATTTGTAAAAATTCTGATTAATTTTCTTCAACTTTGTAATATAAAGATTACAGGAAAGTTGTTCGATATTATTATTTAATAAAATGGATATAATGGATGGATTTTCCATACACAACGTAGCAATTAATAGAACACTTCAAAATCTATTCTGTTGTTTTCGAGTTATTATTCAAAACCAGTATTATAAATCCTGATACCTTTCCAGGAAAAACGTCAGAAATAGTGAACTCATTATAAATACATAAAGTTAAAGGATTCGTTTTGTTGTAAGAGAAAGCATTTTGTTTGAAATTGAAAGAGATTTTCAGTGTACTAAATCAATCAGAACTCTTGTATTTATCTTGTGGTTTGCAAAGAAATAAAGTTGCTTTTTTTCATAAACCATCAGGGTATAAATTTAGTAGTGAAAAAGTGTTTGCGCTGTAGAAGCGGAAAATACACAATGAAAAATTGGTTATTTATTCACAGTAGAATAAAAAATTGAGGAAAGAAAGAAATACGGCGCGAATAAAAAGTTGATTTATTTAAGGACGTCGCATTTCTCGTTCAGTAAGTTTTCAGAAGAAAATATTGTTCCCTTCAACAACATAGAGACGGCTTACAAGCACCACAGTATTCACAGGGGTTGAAGTAGTAACCAATTATGACACCAAGAGGGAGGTGAATCCTATTAAGTAATTTTCTATGGAAAAGGACCAGTGCTTCCAATTCACCCACGTCGTCTTGAATAATGCTATTTATATTTCAATAACTATTAAATGTTAACCATTTAACAATAATTTGGTATTATTATTCATGAAATTATTACTCCCTTAATAGATTAGAGTCAATAACAAACAAAATAAAGATTCCCGAGTTTAAGATGCTTATGTAAGTTAAATCAGTTAACTTCAATTCGTTATAACAACACATTGGAGACTCAAAAAAAAATCCGTAGTTGAAAGATTGGAAATTGAATTACTATTTCTTGCATAAAGTTAGTAAGAAATAAAATGTAATATTTAAGTAATAATAATAATTTTTGGATGAGTAGGGAAGTGAAATGCAATTTACACACACGGGCAAACAGCCAGTATTGTCCGATTCCCGTTACCGGACTGCCAACGACAGTTAAACGCACTAGCCTAGGACAGTATAATACATTTCTTCAGTCTAGGCCTTTTACGCGCCCAGGGCTCACTTCTAGGCATGAACTACTACAGCACGATCCCTCCACGGTCAAGGTCGCCTTTTTGTAGAAAGATACATGGAAAGCAATGTGTGACCCGGTCCCACAGTTATTTCCCTTGAAGCGTATCTCTTCTGTGCACATCATTTCCGAACTGACGCGACCTAACTTCGTCTTCTATGTTGCCCCCAACCCACAGCCCACACATTTAAAGAAAGTTTGCTCGGCAACTTCCTTTACTCCCGGGCAGTACAGACAGTCGAGTGATGCTGCCTTTCCTATCCTACACCGGTACGATTGAATATACCTATAACCACTTAAAACTGGGTCATATAGTAGACGCCTCTCGCTCCATCCTCGAACATCTGTAATCAGCCGGTCAGTCGACCATTCACTCGGCACACGCTCCCAAAAAGTTTAAAAGTGCACGGATCCTCTCCTCCTTACTGATGGTTGTTTCCCGAGCTCTGATTGCTCCCTACAGACTGCCTGGCGCTCACTAAGAAGGAAGACGACGGGAATGATGCGGCCAATTACCTGGTCAGCCGGCTTGGAAACAATACGATAAGCAGAGACCACTCGGAATGCAGCTCGCCTCTCCACCTTCTAATTTCCGGCACTTCTCATTTCTCCTTTCTCCTTCTTTTCCTTTTCTCCGTCAAGACCACGTTCTCTGTCTTGTTCAGTGCGACGACACACCGCACTCCACCTACCAGCCGTTTATACGCCGCGTGATGCGTTATACGTTCAGCTGCAAGCGAGTCTGTTTTACGTCACGTGCTGCAATGAGTGCTGTGATGTCGTCTGCGTACCCGACTAAAATGTCTCATCGGACATATCCGATATTAACAGACGTAGCCGCCATTCCAGAGATCGTGCCCATCGGCTATCCCAACCGTTACGCCACTGCACGCTGCCACCCGTTGGTTTAGTAAGAAAGCATGCAATTCTTAAGGTAGTCTTATTCCTTCATTTTTAGGAGGGCCCTCGCCACGTGGAATCGTTTGACACTACATTGCAGATTAAAATGTGTTCCTCACGTCGAGAGTTACTACTCGCTGGAAGAAACAGTTATGATCTTCACCTCTGCGTATAATACACAGTAACCTTCCAAATCAGATCTATTGTGGACCATTCCTTCTGGAAGCCGTACTACCCCGGCGAAAATCTGCAGCAACATGGATTGCCGACAACAGTCTCGCCATTACGATCCTCCAAAATATTCCTCTACGTGTCCAACATACACAAGGGCCAGTAGGACGAAGACAGCCCAGGATCACCTTTGACTTTACTGACGAGCACTATACGAGAAAAACCCCATCCCCCGCCATCAAACAAGCGTTGTACATCCTCAGCAGCAACCGCGAAGTCAGCTCAGCAACGATCTTCAGCACCTCACTGGGTATCCGTCACGGCCTTGTGCCTTTTTGTTTGAAAAGATAGAACTTCTTTTGTAAATCTTCTATGCAGAAGAAAGTCTCCGACATTACTCAACTCTGTCTTCCTGTGCTCTGGTTGGCTGGAGAAGACATTTGATACTATTGAGTTTATTGAGAACTGAGCTCATGAACCAAGTGGTCTGTTGTCCCGAAACTCCAGAGCTACAATTTTGTAGCCCAACCCGCTTGGATCAGTATTGACAACCCCAACTTTCTCTCTCCCAACCTTCTCCAGCAGCGTGACTTGTTGCGATTTATGGCGTGACGAAACAGTTTTTACGCGGTTTTATATTCTTCGAACTTAGCATTGGCTTCTGATCGACTCCTTGTACGCTGAGCCGCTATTCTGGGCGGCTTGTCCCTTTGCTGATCTGCCATTTCTGCACTCCACCAGTAAGACTTCTGTTTCCCGTGACGGGACCCCTTAGTCGGCTTGGAATATCAGCAGGTTACAGTGGTCAGCCTCATAGTTGAGGAAACAAACTCTTCAACCCCGTCCCTATCATTTACCTGCATACTGTTTTCCACTGTCTCAACAGGGACTTTTCTCTAAATTTCACGAACTTTTTGTGGAAACACTACAGTTATTCCTGTTGAAAACTTGTTTTGTTTTGGCAGTGGCTTTCTTTTACAATTTACATCTATGACAAAGTGATTCTTTAAATATTTTCTATTGTTTACCCTTCTGAATAAATATCAAGAATAAAGTAGTAGCATTAGATAAATACCACGTAACTAGATAGCTTACGTAAATGCATTAGTAGCATACATCAGATTCAAATCATAAATCAGTATGTAAAAAAAACCTTAAATTAAAAACATGACCACTCCGCCTGACAACAAAAAAAAAGGCAGGAAAAGAAAATCTATATTTTACATAAAACAAAACTTTCCTAAGTTTTAGCAACCAGAGAAGGTAAGGCTATGCAGCAATTTTTTCTACTTCTGATGGGCAGGATCAAAATTCGCAAAAAATTTCATATCATATAATACCTTTGAATTCATGACATAGGTCTATCAAAAATTGTGTTAAGTTTAGAACTTTTAACCTTCTAGGCTTCTAGATTCCTGGGTAATAAACAATAATAAACTTAAATACTTAAAGTAATTACAGTAATAAACAGTAATAATACATAGTATAATGAAGAAATTTGTGTTAGTGGTTGAAATCAAAATCAGAATGATCACTGTTGCACACCACTATATAAAAATTATTCCGATTAGCGCTTTCAAGCTTCACAGCCCATCGTCAGATCGAAATAGACAGGAAATATGTAAAAACAAACCCTTCACCCCTCTCCCCCACCCTGCTCACACACAACAAGCTATAAATTAATGACCCTTCCCCACCCCCTAAACACTGTCCCACCATCTGTACAGTTACATATTTTTCTAGCAAATTCCTTGTGTTTCAGTGTTGTGTGTGTGTGTGTGTGTGTTTGTGTGTGTGTGTGTGTGTGTGTGTGTGTGTGTGTGTGTGTGTGTGTGTGTGTGTGTGTGTGTGTGTGTGTGTGTGTGTGTGTGTGTGTGTGTGTGTGCATCCTTTTAAACTACCCTCTTCCTCTCCACACACGTGGGTCAGTCACACACCCTTATTTTAAAACAACCAATTAGTACTATGCAATATAATTCTTAATCTTATCTATCTGCCCTCTCTCATTTACTTCTTAATCATGTTATAAAATATTTCTTCATTATCAAATTTAATTTTAATATTAATTACATTGTCTAACCCTTTTTCTCTTTCTTTCAATATTTCTAACTCCTCTCTAAGCTTCCTTTCAACTGTGTTATTTACTACTTTTACAATTTCGTATTCTTCCAAAGGATTAACAAACTTATGGTTGTCTTCTATGAAATGTCTTGCATATAACGAATTGGTTTTTCTATTACCTTCTCCACGTTTGTGGTCAGACAACCTGCATACGAATTTTCGTCCTGTAAAACCTAGGTACACTTTGTTGCAGTCTTTACATTTTAATTTATAAATTCCGCTTTTCTGTAATACTGGAATTTTTTCTATATTCTTATTCCTTATCTTATCAAATACCGTTTCACATTTTTTAATAGCTATATCTACTCCATATTTATTAAAACATTCTATAATTTTTCTAGTATGTGAACCTATGTATGTCAATGACCCTGCATAATTCTTTTGTTCTGGTTCTATTTCAGCTTTTTGTATGTTAACCCTTTTCATAACTTTATCCACTATGTTGGTGTTATAATTATTATTCCTTACAATTCCCTTTATCGTTTTTAACTCCCTATCTTTTGATTTGGTCTCTTTTAAACACTTCTGAGCTCTGTAACAAAATGAATTGATTGCCGCCATTTTATATCTATATGGGTGGTGAGACTCTCTTGGTATAATTATATCAGAATACGACTCTTTCGTAAATATCCCAAACTGTAGTTTCTCATTATCTTTAATTTCTATGTTTAAATCTAAGTAATTTATTTTCTTACCTCCTATCTCTTCTTTAAATTGTAAGTTTTTATCCTTATTATTTACCTCATTTATAAACTCATGCACTTCTTCTATGCTTCCTTCCCAAATTACTAATACATCATCAACGTATCTAGACCATAATTTTATATTGTCTTTATACTTAGTGGAATTTATTAATTGCTTCTCAAAATCATTCATGTATATTTCAGCATGAATAGGGGATAATGAAGACCCCATAGGTAAACCTTTTTTCTGTATATAAAACTTGTTATTAAACCTAAAATAGTTCTGATTTACACATTCTTTAATTACTTTCATCAACTGCTTTTTATACCTGTATTCTCCCATATTATTATCGTTTATTAACTTAATAACTTTATTTACTGTGATATTGGTAAACATGTCCTTAACATCCAGTGATATCAATTTTGTATTTACATTAATTCTAATATTTTCTAATTTTTCTATCAATTTTACATTATTCTCTATGTTGTATTTTGTCCCAAATTCATATTTCTCTTTCAGTACTCTGCTAACTTCCTTTGATAATTTATAAATAGGTGCATTAATAAAAGAAACAATCGGTCTAATTGGTTTTCCTTCTTTATGTATCTTAACCTGACTTTTAAAAGTTGGTGCTGTTGGATTACTTTCCAATAAATACTTTTTCTTATTTTCTTCTATAAATGTTATCTGTTTCATCATTTGTTTTATCCTTGACTGGTACTTACTTGTATAATCATACTTTATTTCCTCGTATGGTCCTTCCCTTATAAATTCTTCCGTTTTCTTTATGTATTCGTCCTTTCTCAGTAGTACCATTGTATTTCCTTTGTCCGCCTTCGTAACTATAATATCATTCTTCTTTATTTTATTCTTTAGTTTAGTTACAGTTGATTTGATTTTTTGTTCATTTTTTGAATTATACAAACTTTTCTTAAATATTTTATCTACTACATTCCCTACTTCCCACCTTATTCTTTTTTTATCATTTTCATTTCCTAGTTTTTGTATTATGCTTTCGCATTCAATAATCGTTTTTTCTTTATTTAATTCTGGTGGCGGTGCGTATTTTAAGCCTTCTGCTAACATTTCTTTTTCTTCTGTATTGAAATTTACCTTTGTAAGGTTTATTACTCTTTTTTCATAGTTATTCTTAGAGAGGTGTTCCTTTTTTACATCGTTCTTTCTTATTAATTTATTTAACTTATCTACCATTTTTTTATTTTTATTTTCCAATTTCTTTTCTACGTACCCCAAACCAAAATTATATAATATTTCTTCTAACTCTACATACGAGTATATTCTTAACAATTCTATGTGTCTGTCATATAATTCCCTATTATATCTATTGATTAAGCCGTAGAGTGACCTTATTTCCAGTTTTATCCACAACTTCTCGCTTTGTTCTTTTACTTTTTTGGCTACACTGTTCTTATTTTTAATTTTAACTTGGGCGTACTTTGGGATGAAATTATTATCCAGACATTGTTTACTAAACCATATTTTACTTAAAACCCTCTTCAATTTAACTTTTAACTTAAGATATTTAAAAACTTTACTTACCTTATTGTTGTCGTTTATTACCTCATTGTTGTTGTCCATTACCTGTAGTCGATTGCACATCTTAACAGACGTTTAATGAAGAAATTTGTGTTAGTGGTTGAAATCACAATCAGAATGATCACTGTTGCACACCACTATATAAAAATTATTCCGATTAGCGCTTTCAAGCTTCACAGCCCATCGTCAGATCGAAATAGACAGGAAATATGTAAAAACAAACCCTTCACCCCTCTCCCCCACCCTGCTCACACACAACAAGCTATAAATTAATGACCCTTCCCCACCCCCTAAACACTGTCCCACCATCTGTACAGTTACATATTTTTCTAGCAAATTCCTTGTGTTTCAGTGTTGTGTGTGTGTGTGTGTGTGTGTGTGTGTGTGTGTGTGTGTGTGTGTGTGTGTGTGTGTGTGTGTGTGCATCCTTTTAAACTACCCTCTTCCTCTCCACACACGTGGGTCAGTCACACACCCTTATTTTAAAACAACCAATTAGTACTATGCAATATAATTCTTAATCTTATCTATCTGCCCTCTCTCATTTACTTCTTAATCATGTTATAAAATATTTCTTCATTATCAAATTTAATTTTAATATTAATTACATTGTCTAACCCTTTTTCTCTTTCTTTCAATATTTCTAACTCCTCTCTAAGCTTCCTTTCAACTGTGTTATTTACTACTTTTACAATTTCGTATTCTTCCAAAGGATTAACAAACTTATGGTTGTCTTCTATGAAATGTCTTGCATATAACGAATTGGTTGTTCTATTACCTTCTCCACGTTTGTGGTCAGACAACCTGCATACGAATTTTCGTCCTGTAAAACCTAGGTACACTTTGTTGCAGTCTTTACATTTTAATTTATAAATTCCGCTTTTCTGTAATACTGGAATTTTTTCTATATTCTTATTCCTTATCTTATCAAATACCGTTTCACATTTTTTAATAGCTATATCTACTCCATATTTATTAAAACATTCTATAATTTTTCTAGTATGTGAACCTATGTATGTCAATGACCCTGCATAATTCTTTTGTTCTGGTTCTATTTCAGCTTTTTGTATGTTAACCCTTTTCATAACTTTATCCACTATGTTGGTGTTATAATTATTATTCCTTACAATTCCCTTTATCGTTTTTAACTCCCTATCTTTTGATTTGGTCTCTTTTAAACACTTCTGAGCTCTGTAACAAAATGAATTGATTGCCGCCATTTTATATCTATATGGGTGGTGAGACTCTCTTGGTATAATTATATCAGAATACGACTCTTTCCTAAATATCCCAAACTGTAGTTTCTCATTATCTTTAATTTCTATGTTTAAATCTAAGTAATTTATTTTCTTACCTCCTATCTCTTCTTTAAATTGTAAGATAACACAGTTGAAAGGAAGCTTAGAGAGGAGTTAGAAATATTGAAAGAAAGAGAAAAAGGGTTAGACAATTTAATTAATATTAAAATTAAATTTGATAATGAAGAAATATTTTATAACATGATTAAGAAGTAAATGAGATAGGGCAGATAGATAAGATTAAGAATTATATTGCATAGTACTAATTGGTTGTTTTAAAATAAGGGTGTGTGACTGACCCACGTGTGTGGAGAGGAAGAGGGTAGTTTAAAAGGATGCACACACACACACACACACACACACACACACACACACACACACACACACACACACACACACACACACACACACACACACACACACACACAACACTGAAACACAAGGAATTTGCTAGAAAAATATGTAACTGTACAGATGGTGGGACAGAGTTTAGGGGGTGGGGAAGGGTCATTAATTTATAGCTTGTTGTGTGTGAGCAGGGTGGGGGAGAGGGGTGAAGGGTTTGTTTTTACATATTTCCTGTCTATCTCGATCTGACGATGGGCTGTGAAGCTTGAAAGCGCTAATCGGAATAATTTTTTTATAGTGGTGTGCAACAGTGATCATTCTGATTGTAATACATAGTGAATTTTTTTTCTCGTAGAATCTATAGACGACTTTATGGAATAACGCTGTATTACACTGTTTATAACCAGTAGGTAATACATAACTATGTAACACATTTACTAAAAATCCAAATTTGATCATAAAGTGTACTAAAATAGTAACTTACTTTAAATTATTTTAAACGTTTTAATAGTAATTTTTAAATTGTATCAAGAGTAATGAGTTTAAATTTATTTAAACTTATAATTATAATTAACATAAGTTTATATTTATTATCTATCGGTTATTTATGGTTCATGGTGAAATGATGTGTAAAATTATATTGAACTTTATTCAGTATAGGAAATAACACAAGTTTTAGAATTTCAATCTCTAGGCAAATTTACTAGACATGTTTTCTAGTAACATTTCTAGTTTTCTAGTTTCTAGTTTCAGGTAATGTTTCTGAGGAAGAGATACGATGGTTTCTGGAACTAATAGTTTTTCTAATGCGATTCGAAAACATCACGTTGTCTCTACTTTCTGCAGTACAGATAAAACAGAACTCGGAAGGCAATCAACTACAAGGTCCGTTTGAACCTTGCTACTGAACGCTTAACCACCTTTTTATCTTATACAATCCAGGTTTATTGCCTTAACCATTCCACAATATAAAATGGAAGCAATATTTTTATTTTATGATTGAACCTGTAGTAATGTTACGTTACTAAGTACTGTTTAGTTTCACTTTATTTGCTGTTATTGGTTTTATATTCTTTTAAGTAGCATTTAATTTTGGGGAAAATATTACACGGTTAATTATTGGGAATTAATCTGAATGAGACCTGGCAGCGCAAAAAAAACATACAAAGCACGGTCGAATCCATCTCAGAGTGGGTGTATTTTTACGAGATACAACAGTATTCTGGGCTTCTTCCAGTCCTAACATGTTACTCCCATCACCAGCTAGGCAAGTTATAGAAAGTCTGTGTCACGTCATGTCATTTCTTGTAAAATAGGTAATGTGGTAAAGTAGAAATACTTCTGTTGGCAAGGTGGAAATTCTACTAATAACTATAATATTCCATTTTAAGGTCACGTTTAGTGTTATTACTAATTGTATGTGTATGTGTGTGTGCGTGTGTGTACGTGCGCGCGCGTGTGTATGTGTCTGTCTGTCTATGGCACGAGTGTGCGATTACACAGACTAAAGGAGAAATTAGCATTTCCACAAAGCATGTTAACACAACTTCAAGTTAAAACGCTAAGAAAAACAAAGTGTAACAGAATTCAATGGTTTGTTAACGCTCTACACACAGAATGCATTTCTCGCAGTCGTAATTCTACGGGCACCGTACTTGTCACGTCTAGAGGTAATAGCGTCTCTCTTGAACTGTAACACGATTTATATAGATCCTCATAAAATTTTATTTTCCGGACATAGTAAACACAAATTGCGGAAACTCTGATTTCCAGTTTCTTGATGTATTGCTCCTCGTAAATATGCTGAACGTAGAAGTTAAATAGAACCAAGATTTAAAGCGTTTGTATTATTTTATAAGAAAACTCTGTTTTAATCAAACATTTGCTTACAAATTTGTAGTAAAATTTTTGTTAAAAATCCCTCAAACGGTATATTCTTAATTTGACTTTGTCGTAAATAACGTATCTAATACAAATTAGGCCTATATGTGTAATATAGGTGAATGTATTTACTTGTAGATTAACACAACTTAAAATTAAGACATAACAGTTTTGGAACGTACCAAAAATCCATTGTAACAAGTACTCAAATTCAAAAGCCAGATTCCGTAATACCTCAATATCGAACGGAAAGTACCATGAGCAACAAACTACAATCTAGGTTTAGTGCAGAAATCTGCATCCGCAGTTTTGTTAGACTGAATATTGTAGTTCTCATTATCAAAACATAGATAGCAATAACAGGTAAAATAAATAAAATGTGATTCAACTGAAATCCAGTTTTTGCCAAATCGTAAAACACTGAAACATATTTTTAAAATGCTAAATACATGAAAATGAACTCAACTTATTCAACGAAATTTTTCTAAAACAGTGATCGATATTTACAGGCAGTCTTAAAGTGATCGGTATTCACAAATAATTTACTGTAAAAACCTTTGTAAAAACAAATATATATATGTAACTGAAAGTCTGCGGATTTGTTTCTTTGTATTGAATACAAATCCACACCGTTACACCGATTGCCACCAAATTTTGCACAGGTAACCTTTGACACAAGGCAAAATACACAGTCTTAATTTGATGTTCCCGTTTGCATGATTTAGGCCCTTTTAATTATGCCCTTTTGTTGACGCGTATAAACAACATCATAGAGACCGGAATTAACTACCATAGTAACACAATTAAACAAACAAAAGCTATTTAGAGGCATCGGAACTATACCTTTATCCTGCAGTACATTTCACTGTTTTTAATATGCAATTGTATATTACGATGTGGAAAAGAAGACGTGTACTAATTGTAAATTGCCCTATTTCTTAATGCAGAGCAAAAATACGTGTTGTTTTCATTTGTGAGGTTAGGTGAGAACGGTTTATGGTTTTTAGTTTAGGCCTACTGCTGAAATAAATAAAACCCATGGTTGAAGAAAACATAACGTTTAATGAGTACATACAATGCTTATAACGCAGTAACACTTAAAGTAAAGAACCTAACGTTTTGAGTAAAATAAAGAATCTAAGGTTGGGATGTAAAAATTATTGTTTACATTTTTTGCGCTAGACTATTTAATTTAGTTATAATAACACGATTTTCCTCATTTGAATTAATTTACCGGAATGTACGGAAAAATCTCTATGGGACTCAGGTATATCACATGTAATGACAATGTCAACATCTACACGGATAAGAGAGGATCTATATACTGTCTCTATTTTGTACACACCGCAACGCTACACAAGTTCTGCTTGCTATTTTTTACAGTTTAATAATTTTTAAACTTTTGCTTACATTTATATACTCTGATAATCGTACAATTTTTCAGAAAGAAAAAAAATGACTATTACAAATACTAATGTAATGGATCTTAGCAAATTCAGAACATAAAATGGCTTTACGACTATGTGATATGCAGTGATGTGATGTGTGCGTCGTGCGGTTGTGTTTATAAGATCAGTAATGCTGTAGCAACCAAGTTTCCAGGCGTCTTGAACTACGCAATCGTCCTCGATGCGTGACGCAGAAAGCTGTAGATTCATCTCGAACCTCAGTGGGATAGAAAACAAACTTTTGTTTTGAATACAGGCTGCACTCAAAAAGCCCACAGCAAGTCAGTTTTGGACTTGCAGTTTAGTGTAAAGTAGTTATAGTGTTTTATTGCGTGCGGGCACCTGTAATTAGTGGCTCGCATTATTTGTTGCAGACGAGTGTTTACTGAGTTATCTTGTTCATTCAAGTTGCCATTAAAGCTGTAGTTATAACAATTTCTTCTTTGTATTATTTTTTTGTGTTCAGTCATTTAAATTTCACTGTTTTAACACAACGATCTATGCGACAGTTATAACAATATTCAGTGTTAAACTTACAAAACATAAGCCTGCGTACAACTCATTAAAATGTTTTTGAGTATCTTTATCTGGTTATTACAAACGCACATAAATAATTACAGACTTGTAGTTAAAAAAGTAATATATTAAAAACATCTTTTTAGCTGCATAGTTACGTAAAGGCTACCGTAACTTCTCGGTTGTAATTTGAGGACATAAATATTTTTACGGTATTCACTAATACCCGAATAGACACATAGTGTTATTATGACGTGCTAGGAAAATTGTGAAGAAACATTCGGTAATTTCACAAAATTCACTTATTTATAAATTCCTTACTGTTTAAAACAGCTAGGTAGTTACTACAAGAAAAGCTGATTACGTTTTTTATGTAAACATGTGTTGGTATTAAATTACTTTGGGGTAGTGTAGAGAGGTAACAGGATAGGATGGCTAAGCGACTGAGAAAAAGAAACATAACAAAATACAAGGTACTCTCAACGTAAACTCAAATTAGTGATTTTAGCAGAGGGGTTAAATAAATTTAATTAAATATAAAAGCAAACATAATTAATAATTAAACACGAAAGCAAATAATGTGAATATATTTCATCTGAATAAACTTCATCTTAAAATTTGTTCGAAAGACGAATTTGATAGCTTGCAACTGACGTTTAATAGTGAAGTCATTTATGTTTAAATCTGGTGCTAGTCATAGTATGATAGCATTCATACTTTCTATATGAAACAAATACAGAATAGAATCAAAACGGTTTCTTCATGCACTTTTTGCTCTCACTTCTTTCCGGAAAATCGATTCACTATCTTAATTTATCGTGAAACCTCTATCTGAAAGAAATCTTATTAGACGCATTGTTATAGCAATATTTTGTTGAACTTGATGTTCCTGTTCCCGTATACGTTTTTTCGTGAATATCGCCTGTCGTAGTTTGTTTTCTAAAATCAAACTGATGGTCTGGAATACAATTTCTTTTGTCCACTTTTAGGAAAACTCTTTTTAAAATTAACTCATTAGATAGCACGGATAAGCACGAATTTTTAGTTACATTCCTTAGGCATGAATAATAATAATGATATGGTCCTGGAAAATTTGGCTTTATTTGGTGCTCTGATTGGGCTTTCTATCACTAACTTCTATGACTTCAGCTAACTTTTTGTAGGAAGTTGAAAAAGTCATATACTCATCAAAGTTTTTAAAAAACTCTTCCTAAAAAGACATTTTACTAGAAACCACCTTGCTAACGTGACCTTAGTCTCCCGCCAATGCCATCATGGAAAGTCAGATCACTCAGCTCGAGTACTCTTATTGCTTTCCTGTTACTGCTGTGTTCGATCATTTTCTTTTCCTTATACAATCCATTCCTTTCACAAATTTCCATTTATCTTTAGAGCTTATTGTTGCCTTGACTGCGTTGTTGGGCGATGGTTGCACCCCAAAGTAGTAATTAAATCTTTCTGTTTATCAGTTTGTCGTGCACTTAAGTAAACAGTGTATGCTTAGCGACACCGTTTTCTATTCTGCCGTAGTCGCAGAGTGCACGTTTTCTTTGAAGCGTCCACGACCTTTTGGAGCCTAGGTCAGGCGGTAATTAACTTTCCCGTGATCTCTCTTTACCCATTAACTACATATGGAATCAGCTGATGGATGCATCTCCCGCTCTCATTGTCCCAACGAGCCTGCCATTTTCTTAAAAGTTGTAATCTCTTCCTTCCTTCTTTAATATTCTCTTCATGCTGGCTGCAGAGAGCTGACGTAACCACCATACCACACCCCATGCAACCTTAACCACAACATTTTTCATTCAATGCCATATTTAAGCTCTTTGTAATGCTGATACCTATTGGTGGAATACCAGTGAAGACGAGTATAACAATTGTTTATACTGTACGGTGTGCAGAGATGATCATAAGTTTTGAGACACTAAATAAATGCAACTACTTACTTATATCTACATCCTGCAACTATTATTTTGAAGACCAGAAAAGAAGTATATGTTTCTCAAATAGCTTTTAAAAGAACTAAACAGTTAAAATGTCAAACCGTAGAGTTGTCATAGGAGTATAGACGAATAATGTCTTTATGTGTTCACTTTCTTCTAAAAACGTATCATAGTGAATGCAATAACATTAACACATAAGTTTTTAATTATAAATAGTAAAAATGTAGGCCTGTTGAACTTATAAGTTTAGTATAGATATGTTTGTGTCTTAAATATTATATTTATTACTAATCTGACGAGATATAAATAATAAATATTTATAAATAATAATGATTATAAATAACAATGTTTGACGAGATAGGTCACATAGGTTCAAACCGCAAACAGAATCTAAATAAACAAAATAGTTGTTCTGGTCGAAAACATCACTAAAAGTAAACAAGCTATATGGACTTTTGAAAGCAGCAGCCTATTACTGTTAATCTTCAAGGATCTTCAGACAACAAATTTATGAGACTGTGATGATGGATGGGGAAAAACAAAAACGCCTTAACCGTAGAGATTAAGTTGTGCAATGTTACTAATCGCTTAAAATAAGTAAGCAGATGAAAAGTAAATATTAATTTACCGTCTCTACTCAGAAACTTAAGAAAGCTAACTTGTATTTAGAAAGAAAGAACGTCGTATTTTCAACAGATTATATCCTTTCGGTGGCTGTCAAGCATTAGCTACAGTTTTCACAATTCTCTTTCTCAGAATTTAAATTAAAATAAAACGTTTACGGAAACTTTTCAGTTTCTTATTTAGTTTTAAAATATACGTTTGATTTCCTGAATTTTCGTTTAAACTTAATTTAATTTTGTGCTCCGCAGTACAAGAAACGTTTAATGAGATTTATATAAAATAACAAATAAAATCTATAATACTATAAATACTATAATAGGCCTACATACCTTTGTGAAGTGTTAAAGTTTTTATTAAATACAATGTTATGAATGCAAATTCTTTTTTTATTTTTTTTTATTATAGTGTTTTATTTAGTAGTTAAGTTATTCTGATAATATGAATCCAACAAAACGTATTTTCGTAGTTTTAGACACAGCCGAACATTTAGCCAATTCGTACGTTTCTGACTAGAAAAAAACTTGCTTTCTTGTAAAAATGTTGCTCATGTATTTTGATAGAATTCGCAGTGCGTTTTTCACCGACTGCACTGGTTATTCTTCAAATTGTTTCTTATCACAAGTAAAGTATAATGAAATTCATTAGTAATAGATATTTATGATTTTTTCATGGCAATTACGCTAGAAGAATATTATGTATGGAGTCACGTACCGCACAAACAAGATGATCAGTAATAAAAAGCAAAAATTATTTTATATTAGATTTGTATACGGCGGTTAGAGCGAATTTTAGCAGAATATCTAAAATAGGAGCGCATATATTAAATAATATAATGTACAAAATATATTTGAAATTAATTAAAATATTATATATATTAAATAAAATATAAGAATATATTAAAACAGTACTGTATATTAAAACATATCTTTACTAATTTATTTCAATTATTTAATTAAAAATTTTAAAAATGTTTTAAGCGGTCATAGATATAAAGAACACACAGAAAAAGTAAATTATATATTTACTTTGCTTATTCGTGAGATTCAAAAGTGTTTTGAGTACTTGCAGACATACTTTTATGGAAGCGTTGTAACTGAAATGTTGATATCCAGTAAATGTAACGAGACAACAGGACACTAGTTAGATGAATATCAGACATAAATACGGCGCAACGCCAGATCAATATGTAACACAGCACGACGTGATCTCGCAAACGTTATTGTAATATAGTGTTTTTACGTTCTTCAGTGAAGCTGTAAAATTTGATTACAGACTCCTTCAAATAGGTTCTCCCGAGTATCAATAAATTATACGAATAAATTTTATGTTATACGAAACGATCGGTAAAACCTAAAACAGCAGTTTGATAAATATAATTAAATCACTACCGACTCGGAACACAATTTTAAACACAGCCGAACATTTAGCCAATTCGTGTTCCGAGTCGGTGGCGACTTAATTATATTTAATTAAGTAACGGACACGTCATGGACAACAAAATCCAACCAGTTTGATATTCATAAAACTATTTACAGTTAATTTGGAAAATTATATTTAGTTAAGTAACGGACACGTCAAGGACAAAATCCAACCAGTTTGATATTCACAAAACTATTTACAGTTAATATGGAAAATATATTTTATGTTTTTTGAACGTTGGCATTATTGAAAGTGCTTTATTTTCGATAGCAGAATGATCTTTAAACTATTCTTACACTTACGATATAAGGAACTTGCATGCCAGCGACGTTTACAAGGTCGGCAAATGGTACAGTTTGAATAATCTAGAGATTTCTATCCTTTCAGAAGCTGGTCGACTTTCTCGTATTTAAGCATTGACAAAGGCATAAGTAACTCGCAAACATGGTGGGATACAAATAGCGCTGTTTTGAAAGCGGCCGACCACTAGTCAGTTGAGAGTTTCCGTATTGCGAGCGTGTGTGCGGATATCTGTAACTTGGTGACTTGTTATATTTATTGCAATAGTATAATTTTTATTGTGTTGTATAATTTTTATGAAACTCATGTGTATTTGGACAATCGTAAGGTTGAAGAATTATGATATACGTAATACCGTCTTTGTTTATTGAAATTGTTACTAAGTTGCGGGTAACGGATTCCCTAGTATTCAATTATTTTATTCAACTGTTTAAAGACTGTGATCCCTGCCATCTTCCCAATAATACAATATAACATAAGAAACAAAATAACCCGTTTACAAAAGATTTGGAATACAAAATTGAAAATTGTATGTAAAGAAGGGTTTTGAGTTTCCAGAGACAATTGTTAACGAAAATATTAGGGCGAAATAAACATTAATTAATAGGTAATACTACGTTTATAATGGTTAATAATGTAATAATGACATTATTATTTAAATGATAATGTATAGAGCTGTGATAATTTTCTTAGAGCTATGGTAAAGTTCAGACTGCCTACGTTATTTAAGCCACATGGTACAATAATATGGAGCGTAGTTACTACTACGCGTAGACATCTTTAACTTCTGCTGAAGAGGCGAAGTAACCGTTAAAATTAGGTGGACCTAGAGTCCGTGTGATCGTCGAGATGTATTATTTCACCTGAGGTGGGCTCCATCCGATGACAATCGCTTTGGTTTGTCCACTGTTCCAACGGGACTCTAATGCAGATATTAATTGTCATAAATTAACAGCTGGCTTCCTGATTTGGACAAACCTCTTCCAAAAATAAAAGAACGGCTACTAGCCGACGTGAACTATAAAATATGAAATTATATGAGGATATTAAATAATTAATATGAACAGATTATAAAGATACAGTTACAATTTGTTTACAACGGAAAGCGAAATCTGATTTGAAATGTAACTCGCTTTTATTTTCATTTTTACGGGGAGCAAGCCTCTACATTTACCGTTTCAACTTGTAAACGTTTAATTAATTCTGCCAAAGTCATCTAAATTATCTTCAATTCGAATTGCTGAAAATGTCTTCCCGTCTCCGGAAACCATGAATTACAAATATATTTAGTTGTAAAGAGAACCTCTCTTGTCAGATAACTGACTAAAGAAATTTTCAGACCTTCGAATTCTGTTATACGAACTGATAACAGCGTTTTATAGTTGACCACTATACAAGAGAATTTACTACAGAAAGAAGGAACACTGTTACTAACAAAAGTAAATAAACTTTATGCATAGGCTATATCTTATTTTTAGGCATACAGGCTAATGCGAGCAATAAATTCTTCGCTTGTTAATTGAATACAAGTACAAAATAACAATAATTTAATAAAATGTCATGATGGAAGTAATACGTTTCACCATAGTTGACACTAAGTACTTTATTGTCATTAAGTATTATAAAACTGTGATTCACTTATTAGATATATCAAAGTAAACATTATAAAATCTGAAACTTTTGTCAATTATATACATATTTATTGGCGACCACAAGTTCTACTTTTTCAGACATTCTTCAAGTTGGTTAGACACTTATACATTTTAATGTTGAAAAGGTGTGTTTCCAATATTATATTAATACAATGTATGTTAAAAAATGAAACACATTTTTATAAATTAAATGTACTTAATTGACAAATAAAATCGAATTACTTAATATGTTGACATATGGACAACTGATGCAACCTAATGACAATATCAGGCAGAAGAGGCAAATAATATTATAAAAATATTCGATTATATACTCCCGACATAGTCAAGTGAAAAAACAATTATATAGGCTAACATAAACTGTATAATGGACAAAATTTAAGTTTTAACTTAATGACCAGACAGGATTCTTTTAACGTGTATATACGAGTTTTCAGTCCTTCAGAACGCTTTCAACAGTCTAACATATTTTTTCAACAACCTTGCTAAATTGTTATTAATTTTTTTTTTAGTTTGTTATTAAAAGTTGATTTGAAAGCGATCAGCTGACGTAGAATACTCTGGTCAAAACTAAATAAAACGTATAACTCTGAGAAAACGAGGTACACATTTTGTATTGTCAATCTGTTACATTTGTCCTTCAGAGTTTACGTAAAACATGATCAATTCATTTATTCAATGAAGAGACAACAGTAACTATACTTGAAAGACCAACTTTCTGTTTCTGTTTAGCAAGCCGCTGCTTGCATAAACATGCAAGTTTTTTTAGGAAAGCTGATAATCACTCACAATTGCGGAACCCATTGCACGACCTAATACTTTATTATATTTTATTACTTTGTATGGTGGGATAAACTACAGTAAACTATTTTGTGAAAGATTTATATCAAGATTTAGAGAACATAGCAACCTAGAACCCCTTATACAAATGCACAAATTATAACAAACCTTACAGTTGTAACGTTAGACGATCATGCAGAATAGAATGTTAAATATTTAATATCTTTGTTAAAATTATTATGACCTTAAAATATTTATTAAATATATTATTATTTTACTGTGCAAATAATAATATTACTATCGTATATTGTATAAGATAATTTTTATTCAGTTATTAGAATATAGTTTATACTTGTTTCTGATTACTTAGTAGTCAATGTGCATACTCAGTAGTAATATGAATAGTTGTACAGGCCAATGGTCTGTGAAATATAATTATGAGGAGTGACGGTTTCTCACGGAAAAATCAATGAAACTTGTAGTGGTCTCGTTCTCAGAGTCAGATTTAAAAACTAAGCAAAACTATCGTTTTACGATTGAAGTAAATTTCTATTAGTACACTTAATACGGATTACTTAAAAATTTCTAATGTGATAAATTTTCAGTAGACAATTCACAAATTCACAATGAACTTTGCAAAAAAAAAGGAATTTGTGATCAATCAATCATTCAACCTTACTAATTCTATTACCATCTGATAGTGATAGAAGTGATTTCACTTGGATTTCATCATATCGTCCATACCCTGTTGGTAGCTACAAGTATCAGGCACAAGTAAGAAACGGAACAGTCATGCGCAGTAAGACAGTGTTGTATTATATTAATGGCATATCGTTCTTCTAAACGTATGATGTAATCTCAGGTAAGCAGTGTCTGCTCTTAATGTTAAATGTATGTGGCGTATGTTTGTGTGTGTGTGTGTGTGTGTGTGTGTGTGTGTGTGTGTGTGTGAGTGAGAAAGAGAGAGAGAGAGATAGAGAGAGAGAGAGAGAGAGAGAGAGAGAGAGAGAGAACGCGAGCATTAAAGATATTTGATTGTAAACGTTATTTTAACCTTTGAATTGAAGTAGATTATCAGGGAATCTACTGCCACTACGGACCAATCACCATGTATCAACACTTTTCGCCCTTGACAATTAATCTCCTGCATTCTTCTCGAGTTTCAACACCTTTTCTCCTATTACTCAAATACTAATCAAATAACTGGAGTACCTTGCAATGTTCTTGTCGCTCAGTCCCGCTACTGTAACGAGAACCCTATCGAGCGTCCTCAACTCGTCCTTCCGTTTGTCCAGCAGGTGTAGCCTCAGTCAACGCTGAACTAAAGTACGTTCCAGAATGTTAAAGAACACTTGAGATACGCATTATGCAGAACGCTCCAGTAAGGATGGAAAGCTAATCTGGAACTCTGCGTGACCTTTAGAGCGTCTGGCTTAGTCAGTCAATTTACAGTGAGCGATTTCCTTAGCGCGGATCGACTGGTTGTCAAAAGTATTGTGAAAAATGTTTACTATGTTATAATTTGTGTGGAATTCTGTTACTTGACATTATTATTGCGTGTGTACAAACATAACTTGAATATTTGTAAGAGACTATGTTGTCGATCACAAATTATTAATTGTGATTAATTAAAGCTGTGATTAGTGACCTCATTAGTGTCTGGATTTGTTTCCACAGTACCATACGATGATCAGTGAGATCGCCGTAACACTACTTTTTGTTACGAATCCGTTAATCGCTTGCTAAGACAAGTGTAACTGAGTTATCTTTACGTAATTTCTTTAAATAACCTCTTCTTCTTTCGTATTATTTGTTATAGGAGTGCGGCGATCCCATCGGCCAATAATAACTGCATCTCCTTTCTTAGTCTGATTCAATGTAGAACAAAAATATTTCATGTTTAAAGCAAGTGGATCACCAACTTCTCAACGTCTATCATAAACTCTACGATCAACGTCAGAATACTAAGCACTACGAACCATAAAAGTAACATATTGATTTATTGAAGTGTAATATAACCTAAACCTTAATTACTTTTTTTTTTGTTTACTTATGTTTACACTGTATATAAGTATTTAAGCACATTACAAAAGTGCATTAATGTCATTGAAAATGGATGTAATTAACGTTCATAAATGTTATAACATTGTGCTTAAGTTCAGAACAATTAGAATTATTGTTGTACATCATTATGAATATTATTCACTGCTGGTACATTTACATTAAAGCAACTTTGGACTTCAGTACGACATCATACACTGACTTCCACATTAGCCACAAGTCATTATTATCGCTGTTCACAACGTCGTCACATCTTCATTTATTAAGCTTGTTTGTGAGGAGAGCAGAAATCATAGAATGGTTAACTTTAAGCAATTTGTAATTTTCGTACTAATTACTACACTGGGAATCCATTGAAGCTGATTTGTTACGTAAAACAGTATAGGATAAATGAAGTACTGCACCGGTTTTTTGTTATAGTTACACTTGTCAGACGTTATTGGACATGTGTTTTGGATCTTGCTTTAGTATGTAATCAACATCAAACAGGTCCGCTTTCCAGTATCACTGTACAGTTGTTACAGACGTCGAATAAAGCAACAGAACGCTTGCAGTGTCGTTAACAGCAGCAGTTTCCTTTGACAACCGTCGTGTGTGACCGCAGGAAACATGTTGTAATCTGCACATTGTAGCACCAATCTTCTATATTTTTAAAAGCATAATAAAAAGCGTAAAATAATGAAATAGGGTTCAACGATTTCCGCTTCCCCCAAAGCATGTAGCGTAACACCTGTGTTTTAAATAACTCAATACTAAATAATGTCTGTGCAATGTTCGCTCAATATTCCAAACATATCTCAACGTTTATAGAATATTGTATATTATCCTAAAACTCTCAAATAATTATTAAATATTAAAATACAAATCTTTTAAACCAAAAGCTAGCTCAACCAGATACTTGATAGAAACTGACAAAAGGTGGCAACGTTTCAGACTAATTAGGCCAACCAAGCTTATAATTGTATACGATATCGTTAAGTTACTTTAAACGCTACGCAAACGTAACAAGACTTACGCGTTAAACATTTTAATGAGAACCTCAAGCGTATGAATATCTTAAAACAACAGAGTTCGAAGAAGGTAATCTACAACTCTACCAAACAATGGAACACCAAGAAACTCTGAGGGCGTGTGCCTAGTAAGCAAGTAAATTAAAACTCTCTCCTAGTAAAACCAACTATAAAATAAATACTTGTGGTATGTGATTCAGAATAACATTTTCCAATAAAATATGTCAATTAGCTACATCATAGAGACTGAGAAAAGAGGAAGTTTGTTCCAGAAGTACTGAAAAGTCTGTAAAGTTTGAGTTAATGTTCCCATCAGTTTAACAGGAGACAGTAAACCAAAGTGACACTCAAACCTTTTTACGATATTTGTAATATTTTAACCAGCAACTGTAATGATAATGATAATATTAATAGTAAGAGTAATATACTATATTACATTTAATTTAATATTAATATAACATTTATATTAATATTTAATATTGTTAAATGTTCTGCGTGTGGCTGAACCTCAGGCTATAAACAGGCAATGTGTGTGTGTGTGTGTGTGTGTGTGTGTGTGTGTGTGTTGAACGTATCTCCAATCATTTTAAGTGATCAGACAGGTTGTGAGATTTGAGCTTATTCACACTAACAGGTAGCAAACGTACGTAGAATAACAGGTAATAGAGACAGTGAAATAAAAATAAGAGTCATAATAACAATAAAAATACAATAATAACAGTAATTTTATTCGTAAGATATGGTAAGATAATGATAAGAAAACAAAAGATGCCCTTTGTAATTTTCATCTCGGGACAATAGACAAGTTAGAAACAAATTTTATGATTATAATGCGTGAACATGTGGATAATCACGTCTGTATATACATCACAGTCTTTCATAATTTTTATTAACATGCTAACCGATTCTTTTCATCTACGCGCGCTATAGCAACATGAGAGTCTATGTTTTCAAAGAATATTTACCAACGTTAATATCCCAGCCTCCTCTGTTCTGAAAACGAGAATGTGGAGTGAAGTCTAGTTGCTTTAATACTGATAGTGTAATGGTACATATAACACACCCAGAACCCAATGTATTACAAACGGATTAAAAAGCTACCCAAAACAAATTAATCAACAAAAGATGAACATGCAATCATGAACATAGAATGAATTATGACTAAAATAGGGGAATAAAATAAATTATAATTAATAAGTAAATGTATAATTGAAGAAACGAAGACACGGCTAAAGACAAGACCACGTACCCAATTACCCAATAGATCAAACAGTGAGAAGAAAACAATGACATCCATAATAAGAAGAAATTTATTAAGTATGATAGAAGAATCAGTGCAATTAGGGAAAAATCAAATCAAATCAGATACCAGAAGGAAATAATAAAGACAAGGATAAAAGAAACCATGAGAATAAAAAGTATTATTAATGGTAAAGAAAATAAAAGTGATTTCAAAACTTGATTTAAAACCCTAAGCTGTGACTTGACAGTGACATAAACTTATTAATAAAATGACTTTAATGACTTGACGGTACAAACAGAACTCAAAAATAAAATACTGAGAGTAGAAATTAAGAGGGAGAGTGAATACAAGAATTGTAAATGTTATAACAAAAAGAAAGAGTGAGTGTAGTGTAAAAGTGTTGTATGATGTCGGGCGTTACCTCCGCGCACTTTTTGTTACTTACTGTTGACTGGATCCTCTGCGGTGATGTAGTCCTGTAACACAACTTAATACTATGTTTTTTGTGGGCGCCACTTGGAATCGTTTGTTCCAAGAAAGAAATGTGATTATTAAAGAAATTAAAATTTTTAAAACTTACTTCTATGAAAAAATATAAACAAGTCAGTTAACTTGAAAAAATAAGGTAAGTTTAATGATTCTTCAAAAACAAACAAATCGTCTGAAGGACTAACATTCATATAAAAATTATAAAATTGCAGAGTTATAAAAGAAAAAATTCACAAGTTATTATTATTGTTATTGACAATTTTATTTATCCAATGAAGTATTGGCTAGTATTTTCAATTTTTTACTCAGTTGAAAAGCATGAGTTTAATACGTGAAAAAATCTTTACTCTCAGGACGTGACTCCTTTGAACTACCAAGACATATCAATAAGATGCCTTACAAGAAAAATTAAGTGATTTGAAGGTGTGTGTGGCATGTGTAGTACAACTGTGTGACAAAATGTAACCAGGTAAAAAATGACTTTAATTTTGGTAACTCACGTTCCAATGGTTAATTAATCTCCCACTGGACACTCCTCTCGGGTAGTTTTTCAATCTCGCCTCTTCATATGTGCACTGAATTTATTTTAAGTCAAAATTGCGATCATTTACAATTTCCGCACTTTTTGTGAAACAGTTTGGCAGTAGATTTTCGTTCAAACCCCGCCGTTAGAAATCAGCTGCTCCGCGTTGGTTACCAAATTGGCCGTCACAGCGCTGATTCCCTTGCAGTATCGAGAAAGGCTTTGTGTTTGTTTGTTTACGTTAAGGGGGTTATTGTCAAGTTAGTTTGTCTATGCGAACACAGCAGAATTGGTTCTCTATTTAAAGTTTTGGTCCCTCCTGGGCCGTTAACGTTCTGGCTGCGTAATTTCTATTAAAATTTGCCGTGTTGCTGCTCTATTTCAGCAACACATTGGCGTAGATTCTTGTAGAGGTTAAGTCAGTCTGTTTGTCAATGTACGGGAAAAGCCTTTCTTCGGGTCTTGTGTCGATTTCTCGCCTCTTGGTTTCACCTTAGCTGCGATGATCAGTGTCGTGGGTGATGCATCTGTTCTGGAGTTCAAGCTTCAAGTGTTTTCGGGTCGAAATTGGTCTCTCTTTTATACTAAGCCAGGCTGATTGAGATCATGAACTTCCGGTATATTTGTGTAAAAAGTCCTTCTAGATTGTTCGAGAATAAAGAAATGGAACATCATGGAACAAATTTAACTTCCGTCGAAGCTTTTAGAACAAATTTCTTATTCTTCATACTAAGGATATTTCAAAAATTACTCTGGTATTTATCAAACAGTTTTACTTTAGTACTCACAATTTGCATGCCATTATTACATTTAGATTCTCGGTTTTCAACTGAATCTAGTGATACTAATTATGATTGGTTTTTAAATAAATTAACTCTAATAAGTAACACAATATACAACTCTCACCTTGGGTTGTTGTCATTGAAATTCAATTTTTTTAGAACAAAAAATTGTTGTGAAACTATTATGTTTCTTCCATAACATGAATACATAATATTACTATCTTCCTATAGCAAAACAAACAAATTTTAACATATATAATACACAGATAATTTCAATTTTACCTGGCTCATGCCCATGGCCTAGGTTGTTGTCAATGTTATAACACAATAATTAGTCTGTTTCTTTAACATATGTAGTATTTCACTAGTGTACACTCAGAGTTTATTATATTGTCTGTCTTTTGTGATACCTGGTTACTCTTTACACATATTATCTTTATTACAGGATAACATAGCATCATATTGGTTGGTCTTGAGATGTCCTTTTTCATAGTGTGACAAATCTCACTCTTATAAGTTAAATTCTTTTATAATTGATCTTATTTTCAACTGAGTTTGTTCGTTTTTAAGGTATACTGAAGTATTGTACCATTCTCTTTTATTTTTGCCAACATTTTGTAAATATTTAGCCAGATATGACTATTTTTTGTACTGGTTGATTGGCTCCAGCCATACATGGTATAGGTAAATATTTTGCTAACTTGACTATTACAATATTAAAGTTAGTCAAATATATTAGTATAGTCGCTTTATATTATATTTCAACTTTCTAATGCAATTTGGTTGCATTTTGGCAACATTAAATCCATAAATCATACAATATTATATGCCTACCACATGTTTTTAGTTAATACAGTTTTTGGCTATTTTGACTGACTTTTATTCATTTGACAGCTTTCTTTATCTAAGATAAATTGTTCATTTTTGTCTGCTCGACAATTACATATAGTTTTTATTTCAATTTGATAATAATTAATTTTTACATGAAATCTGAGTGTTTGGTCTCAAATCCAACACATTAATATTTTTTTTTTCATAACAATTATATAATTTTTATTTTAACTTAGATTCTTTCTAATAATGTATTTAAGTCATTTAATACATTTATTTTATTTACATTACATAATATAATAATCGATCATGTCCATTCATTCACAATAAATAGTTCTTTATACTCTATTCAAAGTTACTAAACTCAATAATTAATGACTTCATTTTGGTTGATCCTGATATTATTTGTCTCTCTCATAGTATCTTATGGTTTTTTCACTGTTATTCACTTTAATAATATATATGGGGTTTGTGTCTTAGTCACAGTCTGGTCGTTTTTCATGTCAGTAGTAATAATTATTAGACAATATTACACAATTTTTTAGGACTACTTGGGTTCGATACTGTTCACCTCACTTTCCTCTTATGATAAATTGCTATGTAAATGATTTCCTTTATGGAACGTTCTGTGACGTTACAATGTATAATTAAATAAAGTATAAAAATGACAACTAGATAATGTCCGAAGGATTAATAAAATTTGTGAAGTAGAAATAAAATTATCAAAGACAACTATTACTCAATAATAAAGGTTGAGATAATAACAAAAAAGGAAAATAACCATAAACAATAAAAAATCAGCTTTAAGTAAAAGTAAATAATCATACAATATGTAGAAAACAGAATCTGAGATTCAGCCATTGTTGAGAACCCAAGATAGGACATAACCTAATCTGGCCAACAAGTTTCCAATAAAATAGTAAAAACAATGACTGGAATGATGTTAAATTAAAATGTATTGGAGTGTAAACTAACTAGAGACTATAAGGAGCATTCCATATAAAAAAGTCATAGTATAAAGGAACTTGAGTACAGTATAAATGTAAATTAATGTGACCAAGTGTACCACATAGAATGGGTACCTGGGACAGAAAAATCACCCATAAAACTGTAATAAAAGAATAGGGACTCAACCCATGATATTAAATAAGACATAATAACGTTCATGTGAGGCAAATCAATGATAATTGCCATCAAATTAATAATAATAACGTAAATTATAAGTAAACCCTAACTGATACTAGATGCAAGAATTTAAGTAAATTCAAACAAATGTCAAAATATAAAAGCAGAACTAAACACTGCCAAGTATTAAAATTGCTATAAGAACACTGATATAAAATAAACGTAACAAAGAGATAAATGTGAAAAAATGCAAATAAGAAAAATGTAACACTCAAGTATACTGAAAAATAATCAGAGAAAATGTGATTAAAGTAAAATAAAACAATAATAGCTAGTGTTGATACAATCAGAAATGGTAATGATAAGTTCATTATAGATAGGCCACAACAAATATGGGTTACAAAACCCTAATATTATAAAATGGTTAATAAACACTTAGAATGACAATAGGCCAAGAGTCTAGTCAAAGAAAAATAAATAATTAGGAGTAATAACTAAATAATGATAAGAAAACAAACTATTGTACAGTATTGATAAGTAATCATGAAGGACAAAAGTGAAGACAAATAGTGTATTAAATATAAGAATCTTTAATATAAGAAAGTGATATAAACATAGAAAAATCTGGCAGTAGGCCAAAACGAAAGGTGACAATTTTAGCAAATTACCACCTAAAACTTTAACGAGGAGGGGCGATAGATAATGACTCAATAAGCATGATAATTAATTATCAAAAAATGAACAATGTAAATAGAATAAGGTAGAAAATAAGAGATGCAATTAGTTCGTAAGAAATTTATTTTATTAATCCCTAGCAGAACTATATTGGTGACGGTAGTCAAAATACTCGTGGGAAAAAGACAAAAACGATGAGAGTACTGAAAAAAGATCAGTGCATGTATAAGTGAATCATTTAAATTATAAATAAAAGAATTAATTACAAGCCCGTCGGCGTACAAGGGAAACCAGAAACCCCCAAAGCCTCAAACCCAGAGACTGACGCCAACCTAAGCGTCTATTTTGCCGACATATACCGAGAGTACCCGAAAATTAGAACAATTAGCCAATCATGGCCCGTTATTAATTAACAGGTACGGGATCTCGACACAGGTAAGACCATCAGTTCATCTCAAGGTTCGACGCAGACTCCACGTTGGTCAGAATAACCAAAAAGTACCGAATCGACAAGCCGACAGCTGACGAAAGAGTTTAACCTCGAAACACAAGGTTGAGGTTAGGTCGGGTATATGGGAAAGTGAAGTTTTATTTAATCAGTGACAAGCAAAGAGTCAATTTTTTCAATTAAACAACTTACAACCGAACTCACAACACATATACGAATTTAATAATAATAATAATAATTGAACCTTTTTTTACGAGAGACGGACTTCGTCTCTTTACAAATTGGCGAACAACGTTTGAGGCATCTAATTAGGTTAGACCTCAAACTCATTAATTATCATTTATCAATTATACACGTAAACACGTTATATTACAATAGTTATCTACCAGACTTCACTAATCAGAGACCACTCCCAAACTCTGTACTTGTTTGGTTCTACGAACCGAGATAAAGGCTATGAATTTGCGTAGGTTTTGCGTAGACTTCAAACAATTTCATATGGATCTACCGGGTTTAAAAGTTTTTGTTAAAATGGAAATCATTTAAGGCATAATTGGTTTATGTTAGATATTCGTTAAAATACCCAGACACCGTGTAAATTTACAAAACGAACATTTATCTAATTGTATATATTTACAGTATTATTCATAAAATACAGAAACCATAAGTCAATTGTGTTATAAACTACATAAGGATGTTTTAGATTGTTGGATTGTTGTCTTATATAGAAGTAATATCTATAACACAGTTCCGCAATAATGTTCAGCTAACCGCCATGGTGGAACTAAATTACTACTTGGAATGGGGTAAATTTATACCCCTTCCGGCAGTTGTTTATGTGGCACTCTGTTCTCAGCTACAAGTACGTTTATCATAATTATATACATACTGCTAAGCGAGCTTCTCGTGAACAACAAACAGTGCAGCTTGGCTACTTGCTGACGCCTTTTGCTGAGCGATTTTTATTGTTCTATTAAGGAAAGACAATGAAGTCCCAGTTTAATTACATTCAAATTAATGTGAAGTATTTCGTTACGGACAACTTTGTTTTAAAAATCAAAATTTTTGGCAAACGTTGTAAGCAAGTGAATATTTATTATGCACGTTGTAAACAGATGAATTTATAGTAATACCTCAGTCGAGGAGAACACATTATACTGGTAATTATCCAGTTTAAGGTTCCTAATTATGTACATCAGTGGTGGTCAACCATACTTTGACTATAAAGTATAAGAAAAATTACAGATTATTTCCTAAACATATTTCCTAACTAAAATAGCTTTTATTTACCTTAAATAAAATTACATTCGATGTATACAATATCAACTGGAATTACTACTGTCTTCCTTGAGATTAATCATTGACATATTGAGGTTAGCATTTGGTTCATGAAATGTATAATTTCTGGACTGGTATTACTGCTGGATCGCATATATTCCCTTGCGTCAGCCGGTTTCTTTGCTTACTTTTTAACAGTCCGACTCTTCAAGTGCCATTAGGAAAGTTTGTACTTTATAATCTAGACTACATGAATATAATTTTTTATGCTTATATCTTGTTAACCCACGGATCACTTTGAGTATCACGCTCTGCATGAAACTGAACAAACGTGTGGTAGAAAACTATTAAATACGACTTGCGTTACTTAATTGTACGTAGGTTGTATTATTAAAAGTTACCAAGCGGAATCTGATGGACCTAAAGGTCTGCGCGACTTTGCGGAGGTCGTACGTCGCAAGGAAGTTGTAGACGACGTTTGCGTCGTCAGAGAAAGAGTTCGAGGCAGTAACCCCGGAGACTGTCTACGCGTAAGACTTGATGGTAAAAACTGGAAGTAATTTACTGCAACATTGCAGATTCTGATAACAATTATCTGATAGCTAAGTAATCAAACAATTATCCAAACACCACGATTACGTTTATGTCAAAATATAGTTAGTTTGACTAATATTGTCTTCAAGATGTCATTTATGAGTTTCTCACTTTGGCAATATATTGACCTTTTCTTCCAATTTTTCCATTTGAATATATCATTTTCTTGCTACAAAGATAGAGAAAACACCGCGTTTAGGCATTAATTGAGGGTATTTTATTTTAATTTTTGTTTATTTTTTCAAAAAATTTATCTAACATGTGATACGTAGTACCAGGCGATTCTGGAAAACGTTGGAGGCACATAGATTAAATATTGTGAATACCTCGGTGTTAAGATGACAATTGACAGATGTAGTGCTAACTGAAAATACTAGTGGTGTCAATCAAGGGAATTCTGCTAAATATTAAATGTTCCGAGTAACCTATATCTCGAAACACCAAATAAGGATCTAAAAAACCATAGTAGAGCGTACTGAAACATACGGTGGTGAATTATGTATACTTATTAAAAGATATACCTCTAAGTTATAGAAACGATCAGGCTATTGAGCTGGCGAAGACGCTGCCAATTAGATACAACAACAGATCTAGAAATACTGTACTTAGAAGTCGTACAGGTGTTAGTATTGATGTAGTTGGAATCATAGAGTGAACGAGATGGCCTGAACGAATAATTGGGTGTATTCCGCCACAGAGAAGAAAAAGAAGCTCCTAAGAAAAAGTAGAAACAGTAACGGGGTCAGCCCATGGACGGTAAACGCTGAAGTTACAATGTAGGAGACGGTGACAGACGTAAAATCTGTCATCTGTAAGAAGAACACAATATTTTAGCTTTTCTGTTCATGAACATAGAGTGTTACCGGTACATATCTTACTTGCACTTACGTAACTGTTACCGTACTTACATTTATTATTTAAATTTAAATTTATTTAAGTGTAAACTAGTTATTCTTTAACATGCTGTAACGTGGCAAATAAGTCGAATATTATTAATTCTAAAAGAATTAAATATAAAAATAAATTCGTTTTTACAAAGTAAATGTGGTAAACAATTATAAACAGTATAATTCGGTTTTCTTGCCTAGATGTAACCAAACATACAAATTTTATAGTCAACAGATACCCTTTTTTTACTATACAAGTCATACTTCTCGATATTAAGTTAACTCTCCAGTTTAGCGAAGTCCAGTCTATCTTGTGTATATAAACACGAGCGTAGAGCATTAACATGCAACCGGTTGTGTTCTGCACGACTGGTTTTTACTTAACTCACTCTGCCAGTTACTGACAACGTGTAATGATTTTCTTTACACAGAGCAGCCACTAGCTACTGGGGTGATTCATGTTTTGATAACAAACAAGATTCTTACTCTCCTCAATTGTGCATTCAGCAACATAATTTTTATTTTATAAGGTAAATGTTTTAATTCAAAATATCATTTAAATAATTAGTTTGATTATAATGACGAGCGTGATCTGATCGTGGCATTGTTAATAGAAAGTTGTCTCGCTATGGCACGCGACTTATGATAATATAATGTGTCCATTATACGGTCTCCCTCCCGTCAAATACAATTATGCCAAGCCAATGAGTTGTATCTCTAACTAGTTAATTAGTTGATACATGTATTTCTATTAGCTAAGTGTTACTACTTTATCGTTCGATTTCGTCGTTAACTGCAGGACTTGTATATGTTAGTGAGAACACACGCGCGCGCGCGCGCGCGCGCGCCAACACAGACCTCTCAAATCAAGCATGGAAGTCAAAGAAGATGCTGTCATCATTATTGCAATGTCACCACGCGTTCATAAGTCCTTAATAGTTGGGTTAATTTTCAATTAGTGCTTATTTTTGAGATTTTTTTTAAGACATGTTCAAGTCAGTTCCTCCTGTTTTTATTTATAACCCTCTATATTTGAAAATGTTCTACTTTTGCCCTTCCACACGTTTCGTCACAATATCTCTCCGGATTTCAGTGGTTCCTTCCCAACTTGTCCTAGGTCTTCCAAAGCTTATAATTCTAACTGGGGTGGAAGACAATTGTTTTGTCAAAGCAAAATATTACAAAGCAAAAATTATTATATAATTATTCCGGCTGTACAATGTTTACACATTTTCCGGGACCAAAGATTGCAGAATTGATTGAATTTTCATCTTCCACTGCTGCTTGTCCATCAAAAGAGCTTCTTCAATTTCTCGTTCCCAGATAAAGTCTGAATTTCTTCTATCCAGGTGATAGGTGGTCTTCCTATACTCCTTCTTCCTGGTGGAGTCCCATTCCATAACTCTCCTTGGCAATCTTGACATTCTTTTTGTGTGTCCATACCATTGTAATTTTTTTGTTTAGATAAAATCAAAAATTGAAATTTTCACAATCATTCTGTCTTTAATAAATTAATTTCTAATTTTCTCACGTCTGGATACTCTTGCCGAACGTCTCCAAAAGTCCATCTCTGCTGTCATTAATTTTGTTCTTGTATGTTTATTGGTAATCCAAACTTCTGAGCCGTAAGTCATGATACTTCTTACAATTGTTTTAAATATTTTGGTTTTAGTTTATGACAAAGCAAAAATTAATTTAGAAAATATAAAATCATAAACATTTCTGTAAACTTCTAAAGTATCATTTATGGTAATAATGTTTTTAATTTCAGCATAAAATTACCTTACGTAAAAATGTAGTTTTCGGAATATGCAATACGGGTATAGCATTATGTTGTACTAATTATTATTACTAATTACTATTAAGTAACATTAGACCTCTAATTATCATTTTACTAATAGTACGTAGTTATTTTACTACGTCAATATAATGTTATATTTGGCATACACAATTTATAATTGGTTTCTCTTTTATGTAAATAAGTGGTACTGATATATATTTACATAACGTCGTTTTCTTATGCGGTCAATTTGTTTATTGTGTAAACATGAAACTGTGATATAAAGATTTATTGTTTGAAAGCAGTAGATAAGGTTTCAGAGCAATTTTTATTTGAATTTCCAATTCCTTTTATTTGCATGTGTGTTTTTGTTACCCATGATAATGGCACATATGGTGAACGGTTTTAGGGTTTTAAGAGTTTTTATTTGAAACATGAAAATAACAATTAAGTAAAACTAAACAATATCTAAGTCCAAAGGTGATGAAACATTTAATTTACTCACACAAGTATACTGTATCATCTCATAAATTCTTTTTAATTATTTTTCTGCAGAATAAGTTATTGTATAACATCCTTTAAACATCCATTGTGGGAAATAATCAATTAGGTTTTAAACCTTAGTACGAAAATGAGAAAAATACACAACGGAGAGTGCTTGGAAGAAACATAAAACAAAGTTGTAAAAATTGTAGCTGCTATTTGTCAGTGAATCAGAATATTCTTTCATTCTCTCTCAAGTTGTAGTTATAATTAAAATAAAAATTAAAGAGAGGACTTCTTCCTTGAATATTTTAACTTTCTTAAGTTGAATTATTTAAGGTGATAATTTAATTTATAATATTTCTCATACCGCTTCAAGAATGTACCTACCTTGTACAAGATTCTTGAAATAAATTACAACTCCTGTTTCTGTATGCCTAGTTTTCAAGGTCCGTTAATTATCGTTCTGAATTCTCTCTGAACAGAAAAAATCTAATGTTATTTCTTCGCTATCACTGTCAAAAAGTTTAAGTTTGATAAGGCGTACAATTTAATTCAATTGTACCCACTTAAACCCAATTGTAATTTAAAATCCATTTAAACCGTATCGCATGCTTTTAAATAGCGGTTTCAAACGACACATGTTACCAATAATTAATATATATAATACTACTAAGAAAACATTTTTTTAGTTTCTTTAACGAAAATTGAAGAGCAATGTTTTTATATTTTAAGTGTGGCTAGCTTAAATGGTTTAAAACTGAAAATATTTTGCAGTGGGATTACTATTTTAATTAACCGAGTATTATGAGTACGTCTGCTGTGACTACATAATTAGTAGTAGAGGAATAGAAGAACTTGTTCTTGAGAAAAAAGTGCCTGCGGCATAAAAAGAATTGAAAAGAATGTTACGTAAGAATGTATTTACTGGAAGTTAATTAGTCGGCACGCTGTGTTCTATGGTAATATAATTTTGAGTGGTAAAGAACAATTTTCGCGTAAGGGGAAAAGTGTATTCAAATTAGACGTGTTTTAGGCTTCTGCATTAGAACAAAGTATTTCTAGTGTAAAACGAATAGCCTTAAGACGGGCATTATCATGACTATGAGACGATTGGAAACAATAATTTGCGTTGATTTTAATATTAATTATATATTGATTAACAGTAATTTTCATTCTTAACATGCTGCAAATAGCACGTTTTGAAAACAATGTAGAATACTGGTATTAAGGAGTACATTATGTTGCAATTAGATAAAATCGAGCGTCATTAGTGACCTTGAGTGACTTGTATAAATTTTATGAGTGTTCACGGAGCTATTAAAATCATACGTAATTAATATTGCAGAATATTAGTGTAATATACGATGGTACTCAATCATGAATATATTGTAAAATATTGTAATCAGACCCTGTATGCCGGTCTTTACAAAAATAAAATAGTAGAGGAAAAATTTTATAAAAAATAAAATTTTCAATAAAAAAAAATTTTGTTTATGTTTAATCAAGGTCAGTAATTAAGAAATAATACTGTTTTAAATGTTCTGTAAAAATTTTAAGAATTAGGAAGGTATTTATTAACTATTGAGCACTTCTGGAAGATCTGAACCAAGTCTGGAGTTAACTAGATTAACTCCAGTCAGCAATCGATAGATGATTTTTCTTGCTGGTCCAATATCTCACTGAAAAAAAATATTTTCTTCTTCTTGAAGTCTCTTTGCCTTAATAAATAACCTTAAATTAGCCTGTGAAATAATAACAGATAAATACAATTGAAATAAATGGATTTATTAAACAATTTAAATAATAATCGATTTTTTATCGATTGAGAACAATTATCGACTCCGTCTCAGGTAATTATCGATTGTGCATACAGTAGAAAAATTATTATAAATATTATAAAAAGGACAGGTTCTTTGAGCGATTAAATTAATAGTCAGAGAAGGGTGACGAGAAAGTATAACATTAACAATTAAAGTAAATTCAATAATTATTATTTAACAGTATTTAAATAATTCTGATATATAATGTTTAAGAAAGTTGTTTTGTCAGACCATATGTAGATTCGATGACGTCACTGGATAAGGAAGGCAGATTCGTATTTCAAGATGGCCGCTATTAGATCTGGCGAGTTTACTGCGATGTCATCGTGTCAAAAAATCACAGCAAAATTACCTTCATGAATGTTTGAAATGTCCCCGCACTGGTGTAATTGGTCTATTAGTTTGTTTGGTGTGTTCTGAAGAAGTGTTCTGTGTATACTGGTGTGAATTAAGTTATTTGGTGTGTTCACTTCTGTGGGTTAATTTGTCTGTAAAAGTGGTTATGAGTTGTAGTGTGAATCAGATCAAATATATTGTTTTACTGTTTTCGATCACTCGTATAATGAATTTAGGCGTTAGTTTTCACTATTGTCGTTAACGTTTTGGTAAATTTAGTTACAAAAGTGTATAATTCACCTAACTCTCGATTCACTTATATGAATGGCTAACCGTAATACCTTTCGACTCGGTTATAAGGAACGTTTTTTTCACACAACTATTCAGCTTGATATTCAACAAAAGACTATTTTAACTTGGTCAAAATCTGGCCCAGTTAATCTTTGAAAAAGTATTGTTAACATATTTCGATTACCCATACACATGATACGAAATGACATTATATATGGAATTTATTTATTTTATTCATCACTTTCATGAATTATGAACCTTATCATTGGTTTGATCATCTAATTCCTTTTAAATTGATATATTATAGTCCATATCTGTAGGCATTTTATGGAAATTACCAAAATTCTTTCCTTTTTTGAAATATAGGCACAAAATTTGATTTCCGCCTTCATACAATTTTTCTTCCATTTTAATTGTTATTAATACTATTATAATAAATTTTAATTAGTCATATTTCTCTCCCTTTCCTTAAATACATATAAATTAAACCTTTGTACTGGTTTTTTGTGTTAGTCTCTAAATTTGACATTGCTCTTTAAAATTAATTAATTTATATATTTCGAAAATTTACAATCTTTTAAGGTATATTTCCTTATTATCATTTTAACTCATAGGATCATTCCCAGTAGTGGTTAACTGATTTACCTTATCTAAATCTTGTTAGTTTACAGGATTTATAAGTGAATTTACTGGTTTATATGGTTTCTGTGAATTCACCAAATGGGCTAGAGTTTAGAATTTTACATTTCTGTCTTTCTCAAATAAATTTAATACTACCACTCCTCTGACTTTACATAGTTATTATTACATGAAAATAAAATGGTTTATAACTCATTGTGAGGTGTAGTATTTAATTAACACTACTGTTATAAAAAAATAATTATGAACATTATTTAGCAATCTGTACAATTGAACATATTGCTGACATGGTTTGAACATATACATTTAACTCCTTTTGAATTAACACAGCATACCTACTGCAACATTATTAATGGTATGTATGCTGTTATTTAGCAAACATAATTCATTTTAAACACATAATATTAATCTTATTTTCTAATAACTCTTACAAGTACATTGATTTTATGGCTGTGAACAAACAGTTTATTTAAACATTTTAAACCTATGAATACTAAATTAATGCCAGTCCTTTCTGGTCTAAACCATTATTATTTATGATCCCCTTCATCAGTAAACATGACCACCCATACTCTAGTTATTAGCATTTTTTACAAATATCTTGTAAATAAAGAGTTACATTAAAATAATAAAATACTGGAAATTTTCCATTTTATTATTTTATTATGCTGTTTATTATTGGATATTAAAGTTGTTATATAGCATATTGATAAGTCATAGTATCACTAACTTTAAGTTTATTGCATTTCCAAAAAACACTTACAGAAATTCACTTTCACTGGTGGTTCTGATATTTTGAGTCTCACTATCTCAGACCAGACCATTAGTAATCATGGACTGTTGAGACTTGTTTATTTTCTTATCACACAATAGCTTTAGTCGGTTCACTTCTTATAATACTATACAACACTTTAGGTTTCTAAATAATTACATTTTTATAGGATTTTGGTGTGTTATACTTTCTTTTTAATCGTTTTTGTGGGTTTGGGGTTGATGGTAGTTAATAATAATAATTAACGGTTAATGGTTTTACAACGGTGTTTCTTTCATACTATTTCTTCCTCTCCTCCTGTCTTCTTTCTTGTCTTTCTTCTTATCTTCTTTCTTGTCCTTCTTCTTATCTTCTTTCTTGTCTTCATTCTTGTCCTTCTTCTAGTCTTCCTTCTTCATTCTTGGGTATACCAAGGTACTTTGTGTTATCTCGACTGATGTTTAGTTTGGAGTATCTAATTTATTTACTGACACGGACCTTGCTCTTCTCTAAAGGTTTCAGGGTATTGTTTTCTTCCTGATCACAAATTTTATTCTTCCTTCTTCTTATCTTTGGGGTATTTTGGTGTTCACCACTCTTAAACTGATTCTCTTTCTTCTTGATATGGTGTTATTTAATTTGTTTACTGCTCCTAGCTTCCTGGGTAAATTACTGATCTTATAATATGAGTTGCTTTCGATACTTTCTTTGATATTTAAACAGTGGTTTTTATATAATGTAATGAGGATTTTTATTTTATCGTGGTTCATTCCTTTGATTTCATTAAATCTCATTCAATATCATTTTAACATATGTGGTGTAATTAATTTTTATGATTTTATATGACTTAATAAGTAGTGGATTTTCTGTCACGCTACAATATCTATGTAAAATGACAACTGTCGCAAAATATTTCAAAGTGTTAGTGTAATTTGATAGTATTTCAAGATGTAAAAATTAACGGATGATGAAGAGGGTACAGGTGAAATTATTCTAAAGTATGTAATCGTGGATTGTAAGTTATGTTGAAAATACTTATTATTTTGCATACATGTAGGTGTAACTTTTGCCTAATCAATTGTTACCTGTCACCATCTAAATAAATAAATACGAAAAATAGAAAAGTAACAACAACGTAGTAAAACTTAAATGTTATATTACTGACAGAAAGTGTAACATATTTACATCTATCATATAAACAAAAATTACATATTAATAAAGTAGCCTTTAGTTACCTTAAAAAAAAATGTTGTCATCAAGAGTGGATGGTCAATAATAAAATATGTATTTTGTTAATTTGTAAACAAGTTAATATTTTTAGAAATCGCAGTTCTTAATCTGTAAATATAAACTAAAGCAATTCAAATGTTAAAACACTTAATGTCTTTTAAATAACTAAAGTGACATATTCTGAGCAACATGAAGTAAGTGACATATTCTAAGTAACATGAAGTCGAAACTTCATGCCTCTAAATGCCTCAAAGTGCTTAAGAGATTTTAACAGGGCGGGGGTAGACAATCAGTTCTCAAACTGAAAGTCTATTTATATCCTAATATAAAATATCTAAGTGTAGTTTAACTGCTGCACTTGACGTTCTTAATAGATTTTTCAGTTTCTTTGTTAGAAGCTGTGACTCAGAGATCAGGTAAAAGACCTGTACACTTAGTGTAATAGCCTTCGAAGGAATCTTCACATAGTCGTTTTACTTTTGCTAATCTGCTTAACTGAGATTTCTTTGTAAAGTGTTGATTAACATATGTCGTACTTTTGGCGTAGAATATTTTATATGAAATGTCCGTCGTAGCCAGAGAACTAAAATAATAGCTATTACTGTATTCTTCAAATTGCATCACTTATTTCCATTATTCTTTACGTGGAAGGTAAGAATTTTCGTAATAATTGGTTATGTTAAATTAAAAATAAGTTTTCTTCTTTGATATTCCCATTTTCAAAGAACAAGATATATTTCAAATACATTCTTCAATTATTAAAGTACTACTGTGCAGTGTTCAACACATCATCTGTTTCTGTGTTTATGTGTGTGTTGTGTTGTATTCCTATGTATTTCTGTGTTATAAAAATGAGGATTTGTTCCGTCGAATCAATTAGTGTACGCTTATAACTATATTAACAGCAAAAAGTTTACGAAAGGAATGTCTGTCGAATTAAAAATCACAAAGACCTAACATCTGAAGGTAATTGATAATGTACAGTGCATTATAAACTAAGCAAGTTTACGACAAAACTAATGAGACTTGAAGTGATGACTAATGTGATGTTAAAAAGGGAACCTTTAGATCTGCAGTAACAAATGTAAAAGACTGAGAGAATTTTGGTCATGTTTGAATATTAAATTTAAAAGAAATGCAAATTCGAGTTCTGAGTAAACGCATACAGAACAAACGAAAGCTATATTTTAAATAATGTTTCTTTCACCAGTAACCGTGTCGCTATTGTGGTGATCCAATAAAAAACTTGTAAAATTGACTTAATTTAGAAAAATTAGCGCAGATACTTGCTTATCTGTTACTGTCCAGACATGAATATTTTATAATTAAATCATAATTACAATTAAGACGTGAATAACCAGAAATAATTATTGGTTATTATCAAGAATAAGTGATTGGTAGGCTATTGTTATTTGCTATTCATAGTGGAGATAGACCCACTATATCGTTACGCGACTGTTTCATAACAATGTGAAAAGTTTAGCAGATGCCATACAAGGTTTTACAAAAGGACAGCAGAACAGTACTCAATCAAATAGATGAGTCTAGAAAAACGGAGTCGGTTTTCATATAACAGCCGTCTGGATGCATAACAATATTGTCAAGAATAATTTATTGATAGGCTATTGTTATTTGTTACTCATAGTCAAGGGAGACCCACTATAGTTAAATGACTGTTTCATACTACGTGAGCAGTTTAGTAGATGCTAACATACAAGGTTACACAAAAGGACAGCAGAACAGTACTCAATCAAATAGACGAATCCAGAAAAACGGAGTCAGATAAAAAGTTTATCTTGAGTGATATGAAAAGAAATATACTGTGAAAATCCCTTTTGTGACATCAGGTGGTATGCTCACCAACAGTTACTACGTGTCTTCCTTTGTAGAAACATACCTTTAACGTTCCGCTCGTAATACGTCATATATTATTTAAGGAAATAATATTTATTTGCTTTTGAAACGTTACAAAGGGAGAAATGCGACGCCTTAAGTAAACAAATTTTCCTTCGCGTCGCCTTCCTTTCTATCTTTCTTTACTTTTCCCATTATTTTTTTCTATTGTGAATAAATAACTAATATTTTATTATGTATATTGAATTTGTATATATAAAAAAAGAATTTTTACTATTTATACGATTCCTTTAACGTTTCTAAGGGACAAATCATTTTATAATACAGCAATGGAACCCACATGATGTATAAGACTATTATTTAGTATACTGTAAATTTCGTTAAACTCGAATCGAAACATATTCATTCGAAACTAAACAAATTGTTTTATCATAACATGGCATCTCTGACCAATTAATTGTAACTATTTAGATCTGGTATGACATCTGACTTACATTAGATTACATATTTTTAGATTACAAAGTTAATACTTCATTCTAGTGTCGTCGTTCTAGTCTGTTTCATAATTAAGATATCTGAAATTAATAAATTTAGTAATTTAGCGAAAAAAATATAAAATAATGAGATTACAGAAACTATGTTAAATTTTATGTAGGCGTCGGGGCTATATGTACTGCCTCTTAATAACCGACACTACTTGGTTGTTATCGCTCTGTTTATGTTATTTGATCAGTGTCCAGTGTTCATCTTTTTTGGAGTATTTTCTTTGTCTGTATATTATACAGAACGCTCGAGTAGTGTTTAACGACCGGGTAAAGTCATCAGACCATTACTTTGGCAAATATATGGAAGTAATAGTAACAGATAACTAAGAATTTTGTACAATAGTTACATTTGAAATACATGCACTTGCTCGTGTATTACTGAATAGTTTTGTTTATTCATTCTCCACAACTGCAGTATGTACTGTATCCGATCGTCTTAAGCCTATATAGCGACTGTAGAAGATCGCAGGTGACGTTTATTGACTAAAGACAATGACAGGTTTTCCCCTTACAGCTTCCCTTGTTAGAGTAATTATTTCAATACGCAATACAATGTATGCAGTGTATATATAACAGCCGTCTGGTTGCATAACATGAATTGCGTGTTATAGCACGTTACTTAAACGTTACAGAATTGAATACGACGTACAGACACTGTATTACAAGAACGTCACGCAACATTATTACTCCGTCATTGCACATACGATGTTATGCCTATGTTAAATAAACATGCAAAACAATATGGAAATACCGAGAAGCAAAGCTAATCGATACCGAGAAGACAAATTTCTGCCTGCTGACTCCTTTGTACTTGCTGATGTAGGTATGAAACATATTCTATACTACTGTGTATTCGGAAACATAGAAATATCATTCAGGTGCCAGTTGAGACGGACGTACAGTTTAACTTTGTTAGGACTTGTAAAACTCTAACCTTTTGGTACAAGAGAAGAAAACATAATTTGTTTCTTTAATCATATTTATAGTGGCATTTCCGTTAGCTACTACCAGATTATGTTATTCAAAGTAGTTTGAGTTCAGAATGTGCTTAAATAATATAATTCAAGCTTATTCAAAAAACAATGAATGCGGTAAGATTTGGCTACATGTAAAAAGTGTTTTTACTGCAACACTATATGTTTGGATAGTTAAAAATATATACATAATTTTATATATCAACACTACATGACGATATAAATGCGTAACTAACTTAATTTTTAACTGAATTGAATGAAGAATATGACATAAAATGTGTTTTAAAAATGTAAAATATTTTCTAAACAATATCATTACCAGTATTTCACAAATTTCGGCAAATACAAATGTGTGAAATACGATGAATTTTTCTACAAAGTAAGAAAGAATATTTACTGTTTACATTTCAACAGCTTAAAATCCTGTATCAACGGAGAAAAATCGTGGATGTAAAATACAATTTTGATACACTTTTCTGCGAATGTAAAGCACTACGCTAGGAGAAATAAAGAATTACAACCAAAACAATTAAATGGATGGGAAACTTAACTGCAGTGATTGATATCATTTCCTGACTTAAAACATGTATGTAAACGAGTTGTATTTTGTGACAAAAATAAAACCAGCAAAGTTATCAATACCCGTAAACGTAGCTATATAGTTATAGTACTGAATTATTACTGCGAACAATCTAAAGGCGTATTATGTATTATGTTATTTCTTCCAATTATCCAAGTTTTATTTTTCTAGCTTACTTACAGTTCATTATTAGTTTTTTTATTACGCTATGCTCTCATAATACAAAATCTACAATTACTTGTGTAAATTTCGTGTTGGTAATTACACCTTAGCCTACTAAATACTGTGTCAATTGCAGAACTCAGAGAACAGATAAATCAAAAAGATTTTTATTATTGATTTTTCAGTGTTATTCTTATTATTTCATAGCTACAGTATTTAATTTCTAGTTATTTAAAATATCTTTACATCTACCAACAAATCGATTAAATATTCACTCAACAAATTTAAACGTACTGTATTATTACAGTACTTGCACTAAATCATAGTTTCCACAACAATAATGGAAAAATAGATCCGTTGCGAAGTAACAAGAACCAATAAATTATATAATTTTTAACCGTTCTATGGAACGATGTACACAGAAAACAAACAGAAATTAACGTAATCGTATGTAACAAAAATTATATGTATATAGGCCTACGTTTGTATTACCGCTAGACGACAAAAGTTTGACTTTTGAGTCTTGTCCGGCGTAACAGAAATATCTGATGGTGTCCATTCTGAAATATAAAAAAACTTTGGTACTGCAAGTAATATTATAAAGTCAAATTATTTTCTCTGGTATAGTGAAGAGCCGGAATCATTTGTGGGCTACTTTTCGGAAATACTTTCTGTTAATTGCTGCCTGTGTTAAGTAGCAGCGAGTCTAGTTTTATGTCCGGTATGCTAACAAGTGCTGATTAAAAAAAAAAACTTTAAAAGTTTATGTATTTAAAATTTATTTCCCCAACAAATAGGCCACAATAATCTTCCAAATCACCTCTTCTTAAAAAGCAGAGTGTAACATATTAAAAACTTTACATTCTTTACAGCCGGTAGTATCAAAATAAACAGAAAAATAAATACTCTATTTTAAGTAAAATATTGTCATACATACATTCATACATTATCACATTGTCACATCATTATATTATTACCACTTCTATATTTTATGAGACAATAGTGCTTTAATCGAAGTCGGTATCCCAGATAAGTAAAGATTCTCTTTTGCGTTGGTCCTGAATTTGTGTCTTAAAAATTAGACTTCTTAAATGAATACGTATATTATTTCAAATTATTTTTAATAAATAGTGGTAAAGAATTTAAATTATAAGGCACGTTTAATACTGACTACGTGTTACGTAACAAATAAGGTAGTTCGATTATTACTGTAGTTAAGAACTAATAGCACTGATTCATGCAAATGAATCTAAGAACTAAATTGTGTTCTGAGCTGTCTTAACAAAATCAGTTAATCTGTGAATACTGTGTAACATAATCTTCTACAGTCAATAAAATATACATAAACTACAGTGATCTAATAGCGCAACTAATTAATTGCGCATTTAACTAATATCCATATTAAATAATTACGCAAACAACTAATAGCTCGATTAACTATTAACCCGATTAACTAATAGTAGAACAAACTATGGACCGATTAAATAATTAAGCAATTAATTAATAGCGCACCTAACCAATACTCCAGTTAACTAATATCGCAATTAACCACTAATCCGATTAGAATATAACGCAATTAACTAATAGATCGATTAACTAATTAATTAAGTAAGTAACTAGCGCAACAAATTAATAGCCCTACTAACAAAAAAAGATTAACTAATAAAGCAACTAACGTATAGCCCAAGCTATCCAACTTGGCTGGATTGATTAACCAACTAATAGCGCGATTGATTAATAGCCCGATTAACAAATAGCGAAATTAACTAATTGTCCAATTAACTAATAGCTCCATCAATCAAAAGACCAATTAACAAGTAGTGTAATTGACAAATAGCCAGATTAACTAATAGCGCAATTAAATAATAGCCCGATTAACTAATAGCGAAATGACCAAATCACACGATTAACATACAGCGCAAATAACTAACAGCCTGATTAAGTAGTAGCGCAAGTAAAAATTACCTCGATTATTAATAGAGCCATTATTAACTAATAGCCCAATTAACTAATAGCGAAATTAACAAATCGCCCGATTAACATATAGCGCAATTAACTAATAGTCCGATTAACTAATAGCCCAATTAACCAATAGTGCAATAAAATATAAACGCAAATGACTAATAGCCCGAATAACCAATAGCGGAACTAACTAATAGAATGATTATTGTTTTGCCCGATTAGCTAATAGGGAAATTAACTAATAATCCGATTAACTTGTAGTGCAGTTCATTAGTAGCTCGATTTACTAATATAGCGATTAAATAATTGCGCAATTAACTAATTGTTTAATTAACTAATAGCTCTATTAACTAATTGGTTAATTAACTAATAGCTCTATTAACCAATAGAACAATTATTACCTAATAGCCCGTTTAACCAATAGGCACATTAAATAAATGCGCAGTTAACCAATAGCCCGATTAAAATGCAGCGAAATAAACTATTAGCGCAATTATTACCTAATAGCCTAATTAAGTAATAGCGCAATGAAACAACATCCCGATTAACCAATAGCCCGATTAACTAACAGGGCAACTAACTAAAAGCCCGATTAACCAATATACCAGTTAACTGATAGCCCAATTAACTAATTGAACAATTAACTAATAGCCACATTAAATAATTGCGCAAATAACTAATAGCCAGATTAACTAGCAGCACGATTAACTAATAGTTCGATTAACTACTAGCCCGTTTAAATAATAGACCGATTAAATAATTGCACATTTAACTAATAGCGCTATTAACTAATGGATCGATTAAATAGAAGAGCGATTATTAACTAATAGCTCGATTAATTAATAGCCCAATTATTAACAAATAGACCAATTAAATAAAAGCGCAATTAACTAATAGCAGGATTAACTAATAGACAGATTAACTAATAGCGCAATTATTGCCTAATAGCCCGATTAATCTACTACATTTACTTGATGTAAATGTTTTACAGTCATCCAGAAAGTGTTTAAAAAGCTCATTGTCACAAACGTTTTCTTAAGCGCGGTTAGTATGTTGTGGAAACTAAGTGTAATTTCCCAGTGTAATTTATTTTACAGACTAAAATTTCTTTTCCTTCCCGCAACGAGCTGAATTTGAACAGTTTTACAATGCACTGTAACAATCACCAAACACGTGAAACATTATACTGCTTTAGTTTTAAGAGATAATAATTTAAAATAAAACACAAAAATAAAAATCATCATAATATTTCAAAAAACATTTGTGAGTGAATAACAGAGTTCATGCGAAAATGAGATTTAATATAATAATAACGTGAAAATTAATGCATCCGTATGTGCACGGTGAGTTTGGGGAGAGTGAGAAGATTTAATTTAGCAAATAATATGCTTAAAAATATGTCAGCTGACAGCAGGAGAAGAAACTGTAAGGTGGTATAATTTTAAGCTGAGAGTGCGGTTGGGAGAAATAATGTCATGCAATTTCCTTAAGGGAAAACAAATTTAAATTCCACTTTCATAACGTAGAAAGCACGCACAGAGGCTTTGTTACTTTACTTTAAAAAACACCCCTATTTGCTTTCACAATTATTTATTACTCTTGCTCTACTAAACGTCTGCAACAGTTTGGTAAATTTTTGCTTTTTCTCAGTAACGCTTTTAGAACTTATATGTTTCAGAGAAAGAAAACTGCGTAATTTTTTGTGACACACAGGATGCTAACCTAATCGGAGTTTAGCAGATAATTGAAAATTTTTAATAAATTATTGGTAAACCTAAATAATTAAATAAAATAAATAAATAATTAAAATTAATGATTAGCCTGAATAAAATTAATTGGCAATAAATAAAGAATATTATCTTGTAGTGGGTAAGTAATATTTTATTAGCTAATTGTAAATCTTTAAAACCTGTAATGAAAATCTTTTTATTATTACGTCAAAATTGCATTTAACATGTATTTTAAGCATACGTATTGCCGTCTTCCGAAGGAAGTTTCAAAGGAAGCGTTCTTGAACATGTCCAATTTGGGGGGTGGGAGGACATTACTCATTAATATCTTCTTCTTAACTGATCTTAGGTGAATACTTTTGTATAAAAACAATTCTTTTCCTTAGAGTGAGATCTGAACTTTATTCAAAATTAAGTAATAATGAATTATTGAAAATGCAAACTGGTTATTATATTTAATAATTTGGTAAAATTAATATCTCTCAATACCACTTGCAAATTTTTGACAGCCTCAAAACGTTTGAAAGCTGCTTAAAGTAAACTTGGCATATGTTTAAGTAAATAATTGTAAATATCAGTTATATATATTGCGACAGTACAATCATATGCTGTACTGTGCATTTAATAGATTATATAAATATTAAAATTAAATTAATAAATATGTAATAAATAAGCAGGTCTGAGATTGAAAGCTGAGTTGATGTTAAAAATACTGCATGTAGACATGCAGGAACCGACCTCCACGATCACGCGATTATCGCTGAGAGTGTGTACAATAGTAAATAGTGTGTGTGCATGAGGCCGGTTCAAGCATGAAAGTTTGCAATCTCACCCTAAATAGGTGTTAAATTATAGTTTTTATGTAATTATAAGAAAACCGTAAATGGTAGAAAAAATTCAAAGACTTTTAATATGTATATAATTAATACAAATGTGCAGTGAGAAAACGGCGTGAAAAGGACGTGCAGTGCAAAGTCAGTGCGATTTTAAGAGCATAGTAATTACAAGAATTATGCGATTACAATGGTAATTACACTGAACATGTGTAATTAAAGTATCCATCGTTAGAGCACCTTGTAATCCACATTAGACATTGCAATTAGCAGAAATGTGCGAAAATATGAAATTGGACGATAGTGGGGGAAGTGACGCCTCCAAGCAATTTCTGACAGGCTGAATTCTGTCCAAACAAGTGCAGTACGATGCTCGAATATAAATAAGGGTACGGAAGAAGCCATATTATTCTCAATCAGTCTTCAGAAGCGGCGGGACGCTATGTCCAGTATCGATGCGATTTTTAAATTTTGTTAATTGAACTGTAAAGTCGGATGGACGATATGTTCATCTAAGTATCAAACAGTAACTCTTGGTTTGGTTACGATTATATAACATCCTCTACGATGTCTAAACCCACAAACGTCCGTCACTCAAGACAAGCAACAAGGTTACATCAGGCAGAGGAACGCTATGCAGAACAATAGAGGCGTCGGCTGGAACAACAGCAGCGGGTGCAGAGCAACATATCACTCTACACTACAGCAACCAGATGGGATCATGAGGGACGAGTAACTGGAGGACGACAAGTGAAACCGAGGAACGGGCAGGGAACTCCATCAGAAGAAGACCTACGGATCAACGGAGGACATGGGTATGAGCTACAGACTCAAGGTGACAAATAATCAATTTATAAATTTTATGTAAAAGACTAAAAACATTTAAAAGACACTTTGAAATTTAAAAAAATAAATAAGAGTTATGTAAAATATAGATATAGGGATTCAGAGAATCTAATTTAAATTTAATAAATATTTTCTTTGATGATTAACAATCAATTTAGTCACTTTAAATTTTATTGAAAGTTTGTAAAGTAATAAATGAGTAACATGTATGCAATGCATAAAGTAACGTAGTGAAAGTTATATAAAGAAAATAAAACAGAACTGCAGTAAAGCACACAATCAGACTGAGCAGTCGAAATGTTAAGATTAACAAATAAAGACTTAGAATATAATTTTGTTACTGTAGGATATAAGATTTATTTATGATAAATGTACTGCAACAATTGAACGTTAAGCAAACAATAATGAAGGTTTATAGCGAAGTAAATGAGATTTTTAAAAACGCTTGTGTTTTTTTTTAATAAATTGATGAAAACTTGTTACAATTCAATCAATGACTACTCTTATTACTATTACACCCAAACCCCAGTAATTGGTACATATTAACAGTAATGTTGTATGAATTGTGTGGCTTCACAAAATTAAATGTATTTAAATTGTTAATTTGTACTGTTATAATATATATATATATATATATATATATATATATATATATATATATATATATATATATACATTTTTGTAAAAAGTATTATATAGACATTTTACGTATAGGCTGAATGTTAATGGAAACATACATTCATTAAAAAGATAGGTCTAAATTATTTGTCATTCAGGTATGACATTGTTATTTTACTAAAAAAAGTGGAGTAGTCGGGGGTTTTATAATTTATGTAATATTTATATTTCTTAATATAATTGAAATATTACCTAATGCTAACGGGTATCTAATAATAATTATGCTTCATTCGTATTACTGACCGAGGTTGCAGCTCAGGAAGCTTCCTAGTTTATTTTATTACTTAATTCTTTTCATAATACTAATAAAAAAATGTTTTGTTTTTTATTTTACGTGTAGACTACAGTAAATTTACAGCAAACATCCTTGAATAATTCAAGAAGCTGAAACTCAATTTTTCTTTAATCGAAAGTTCCTTGTAATATTAAAAATGGAACGCAACATTACAACTAAAATAATCAGACAAAAATTCACCACTGTAGCTGTAGTAGGAATGACATACAATTTAATGTTCACGACAGTAGTCGCTAACGTTGTTGTCATAGTATACGGTAGAGAGGAAGCAGGCTACATTACGTTGTGTGAAGTGCAGACTACGTTATTGTGCAGCGATCTCACGTACTCTGCACAGCAATATTTCCTTTGTGGTACCTAACTATAAAACACGTAACAAATGTTCTGTACTTCGTTTTGGCCTCAGCAAGAGCTTCATAACAAAGCAGAACTAGTTGTGTTTGTATTTTTTGTACGAGTAAAATTTGAACAAAACATCAACGGTCCTTCGAATTATGTAGCAGTTCACTGCGCCTTCATTTTCTTACGACCTTTATCGTATGACATACTGCGTAGAAATCAGTACCATATGAAAGTTACAGAAATATGCATTCGTGCGAAATATTTCTACCATCTACAGTGTGAGCAGCAATGTTTTCTTTACTTTTGATATACGCGTATGATTACTGTCACTGAATAACTGCTTTGATTTTCATTAACTTTACAATAATTTAACTCATACGAGATTCTTTATCGGAAAGTTAAAGCACAAATCCCAGAACTTGTAATATAAAATATTTCCAGTGTTAGTGGTGAAATTCCCAAGTCCAATGGTGTTTCAAAAAAGACATTTTGTTTTAGTAATTTCTATTTTGTTTTTCACATTTTGTTTTAGTAATTTCTATTTTGTTTTTCACATTTTGTTTTAGTAATTTCTATTTTGTTTTTCATGTTCCCAAAGTCATGTAAACAATAAAAAAGACTATTAATAATAAAAATTAACCTTGAACATTAATTTAATTGTTGCACGTAAAAACATTTAATTTCAGTTTCACGTAAATTTATCTACTTGGACTTTGATAACTTTATCAATAACCCCACGATTTATTAGAGATTACACAAGGAGAACTACATTTTAAAAGCCTAATTACTCCGTATATATAACATTCACGTTTCCATTGTATTGTATTGAACATAATCATATTCTCGTTACCATACAGCACAAATATATTGTGTTAAGTACTAAGTACTTTAATATATGACACGATGAAACCATGAATCGTGTAATTGAAGCTAATGGAGTGTTAGAGTCCGTAAACATTTCATCGAGATACCCAAATTAATGGACCTAATAAAAGTAGGTCCATTATAATTTGTATAATTTTTACGTTGATCAAGACGTAAAAGCTGAACACTCAAATCCTTACTTCAACAAACACTAACGAATATTGGTAAAACTAATTCGAGGAAAGTGAGTCTTCAAGAACGTTTACTTAAATCTAGTAACGCAATTAATTAGTTTACTTTGATCGGTAGGGTAGTCAAGAGACATATAAGGGAAGTAAATGACACTCCTAAACCTTAACTTTTGTTCTTCTCTTTTATATGGCTATCCATTAGATAAAATGAAATATACATTTCTAGTAAAACTGAAGGCACCTAGTTGTCTAACTGTGCAAGTGCTCTAAAAATCTGTCTACTTCAGTTTTCACAAAAATGCTTAAAACCCTCTCATCGGATACTACTAACTGCTTTGTTCCAGTCCAAGTATTCTAGGTACTCAAAGAGCATTACGAGGATACAAGCAAATCTTACTACAATAATGTTTGCTATTATTTTCTTTTTGCTTTTTTTACAGTTTCTATTGTTTTTTTTGGTATTACAATAAATAAAAAGAATTTACCGTATTCAGCATCGACGTTTCATTACTAAACAAATATAGATCTAAAGCGCTCAAATTTCGTAGCAGTTTATAAACCCATTACACCGTATGTATTCATTTCCAACTTCTAGTCGGTCATTAACGTTTTCAAACCATGTCTTTTTCATTGGAAAAATGGTAATTGTTTAGAATATGAATTACTTATGGACATGGATTTCAAAACCTTTATCTTTGTTAAAGTAAAAACACTTTAAAACAATTTTCTCTGTTGAAATATGCAGTAACGAAGGCATGCAATTAAGTAGGCTTATATAACTTATGTTTAAAAAAAAATAGGAGAAGAGAGAAGAATCCTGAAGGTAATAGAAAATAGGGAAAGGAATTGGTTAGGTCATTGTTTAAGAAGTGACTGCTTGCTTACAACTCTATGGAGGGTGTCATAGTAGGAGAAAAAAGACGAGGGCGTAGAAGAATGAAGTTAATAAATAGCATTAAAATCAGAGGGTGTTACGAAGAAACGAAAAGACTGGCATGCGATTAGGACAGCTTGGAGAGCTTTTACCATTTGAAGACCTGCCTTAGGGCAGAACACCAAATAATAATAATAATATAACTTATTATGTTTTTTGTTGGAAATATTAGAAAAAGAACAAAGTTTAGCTCTAAAAGAATAAATTTTTTGTAGATAAAAAATTAAGATTTTGTTATGCCTGCACAACTTAGTTACAGTCTTACACATAATCAGTTGTGCTACTGAAACACATGAACAAGCCGCTGTACTGGAAACTAAATTGCTGCTTGTTGTTGAGCGGAGTAAGTTTGTATCCTTCGCTCCCGTTGTTTATATGGCACTTTGTTCCCATTACACGTACGCTGAGAATAATTGTATACATACTGTTTACCACCTTTTTGTGAAACGATAAACAGTGCTTTCACTGTTGCTTCTTATAACGATACACAGTTGCTTGTTGATACATTGTTGTTGAACTATTACTTATTTTTTTATTAAATTAAAACTAATTAATTTACAAGTTAATTCCATTAAAATTACACATTATAATTTATTGTATTATACTATTGCAATTGTTAGAACAATAAAAATGGGTTATTCAGAGAGAGAACCTCTTTCGTTTTTTTTATTGGGTCCTTCAGTCTTTCGACTGGTTTGGACCCTACCCGCATATACCCGTGGTGCGTGTGTTACGGAGTCTCTCACAGGTATATGGGACAGTTTAACGCCGGATCCGAACGGCATAGTTGGCGACGGTTAATAATAGGCAGGATCCTCTCGCTGGTCTGCCATCGCCTTGCGAAGGGGAACGGTCGTATCTAAATGTGATGGCCCCGGCGGGAATCGAACACGCGCCGACAGCGTAGCAGCGCCACACGCTAGCCACTACACCACGACCACTCCTATGTCGTTACTTAAAAACAGATTAATTGACACGAAAGATATATATACAATTATCCATATAGATAAAGTAGAAATGAGTTGAAAAATACTGATTACAGTTTCTTTATAACGAACGAAGTTAATGCATCTGTGTGTGTTGTACTTTCAGTTATCACTGCCATAACACTTGCCAAATGTTGAAAGAATAGGTATCATAAACTATTTTCTTGACACGCCCACAGGAAACCTTTGCGGGCCCTCCCTACTACCCTTACTTTTTCCATGCCATTGTCTCTCCTAAATACTAAACTTACCTTACAGCTATTATAACTACAAAATTTATATAACGTGAACAGAATAACGATTCTTTCTTGTGTGATGCATATGCAATTAATAAAATATAACTTTTGTTTCAATTAATAGTTTGATTTGTTATTTAGTACCTTTATGTGATTTATCAGTATAAAACTACTGATAATCAGGTATGTAACTAGTAGCCAATTATAATTTTGGCATTATAAATTCGAAGTTTCAAATATACGGAGCCTCTAATATACGTTCTTGTTTCTGATTGGCTGGTGGTTGATTTATGTCTGTATCGTGGCACTTAGAGAATTTATAAGTAGGAGTGGTGTTGACGGGACTTCTCCAGCCTTAACAGTATTTCTCCAGTGACTGGGGTCACTAACGTCTACCACCTTACGTTATGAAGCTTCGAATTTTACACTGATGATGGCAGTCGATGGCATTGCCGAACGCTGTGTTTTTAGCGAAAACAATGGACCACGGCCAAACAGCCCGGGAATGAATTTAACAACTAGTTTTACTAAATTTAAACTGTCATTTCTTTTTTCCTTACGTTAAATCCTTCCTTAACTTTAACAAAATTAAGATAAATGTTTGTGTGGGCCCCCTAGTGTGCAGGCCCCCCGCTTTTCCTGCCCTGCGGATCCGGTAGTTACGCGACTGATACACGTCTATTGAACTGGAAATAATATAACAATTGATGTCTGATACATACACATATTCTGTGCCTTGGAAAAATGCGAAGGTACTAGAAAGAGGTACGTAAACATCGTGCAGTGAGCAACTAGTCCTTTATCAGTGAGACTATTGTTACAACTTCTATGAAAGTAATTAAACATGGAACGGTATCATTTAAAGAACTACAACCATTTCAAAGGCACTCAACCCCTTGAATATACCCACTAAACGTTTTTGGATTTCTGTAGCCTTTGGTGAGTGGGACTGTATCGGTCATTGCATTTGGATCCTTTGTGTCTCTCTCGCTTTCCCTTTGCTTGGTTGCTAGCGCTCTGTTTACGTCCTTTTTATTGAAGCGATTGACGCATAATGTTCGGCGTACGGTGCTGACCTTCTCCAGGAAGTATTACGCACACTTCGTCCGGAACTCTTAAAAAGGGTTCGATTATTGTTTGACGTCATCAAATTATTGTCTGACATTGTTGGACATCAGAACTACTAGTTTGGAAAATATCTGGAAGTAATAGTAGGCCTAACCTATAACTAACAATCCTGTATAACACATCCACGTGCTAGTGTGTTATTGAATAGTTTTATTTATTCATGCTCCACAACTCTATATCAGAGAGTACACCGTCTTTATATAGCGTCTGTAGAAGTTGGTAAGTGACATTTATTGGGTAACGACAACGACAGGTTTCCCCTTACATCTTCCATTGTTAGCCTACTTATTTGAATATGCAACAAAATGTATGCAGTGTATACACTACAGCTGTCTAAATGCATAACATCAATTGAATATATTGCGTGTTATAGCCACAGGCACGTTACTTAAAGACACAGAATTGAATGCGACGTACAAACACTACGTGTTACAACAATGTTAGGAAACGTATTATCTATCATTGTACATACATACTGTTTTGCCTATGTGAAATAAACAAGTAAAGCGATATTGAAATAACTCAGCTAATCGATACCGAGGAGAGTCTGCTGACTGCTTATGTACACGATGATACAGGTATGCAACATATTCTGTACTACCGTGTATTCAGAGAAATGTCAGTCAGTTGCCAGTTGAGATGAAAGAACATACAGTTTAATGTAGGTAGGACGTGAAATACTCTCTAACCCTGTGGCACGAAGGGGAGAAAACGTGATTCGTTTCTTTACTCATATTTATATAATGGCATTTTTCATTAGCTACTACGACATTATATTATTTAATCAGAACGTCCTTAATTAATTTAACTCAGACTTTTCTAAAAGAAAACAATCAGTACGGTATAATTTAACTACATGTAAAATGAGTTTTTATTGCGACACTATACGCTTGGGTAATTAACAATATATACATAATTTTATAAGTTACGTAAATATGTAAACTAACTTAATTATAAAAATTAACTGAATTTAAAGTATAACATGAAATGGACCGCGTTCTTCTATGTTGTTTTTATCAGTTACCTTTATTCTCTATCTTACACCTTTCACTTTTATTCAAAATTCTGTAAAAATTATAATTTTATACAGACACACGCACACGCGCCGGCGCACACACAAATGTGTTTGTGCTTGTGCGCGCAATATATATGTCTTTTTCAAAGTTTATGAATTGCCAAATTGTGTAAATGATCATATATTAGATACGTTAGGCTATATCTATATATAACGTTAAATTACTATATCGAGAATTTGGTCCTCACAAATTTGTAAGAATTTATACAGGTCAATAATATTCCGTGATCATACCTACGATGGTAATCTGACTAGACGTGAAGTTTCTGATACACATTGTTGGATCTGTAGACTAATTAATAATGTAAAGAAGGAGTTTATACACCGATAAGACTATAATTGTTTATTTATTTAATACTATTATTTTAAAGGACAACTTTAAAATTATCGATAAATTTAACTCTAACTTCCAGCTGAATGTGTTTCATTGAAACATCTTACTAAGAACTTGTGATGCAGACAAAGGGAGCGTTTTAACGAGATAAAACCGACATGAGCATCTTAACTTTATTAGAAGAAACAAAACGGCTTAACGTGTTCCTGACGTCAAAACGTTGCACCAATACAGGTTTCAGTTGAAGAGAATTTATGGAGAAGAAAAATTCTGAAGTTATAGCCGTAATGTTTGATTCGTAACGGTAACGGTAACATAAATATCCACAACGAACCTTTGTACACAATTGCTTTACTTTCCGATTACTCTTCTTGTTAACTTTCTTTTTGGGTACATTAATCAGCCACGTAAAGATGTATCAGGCATTTCAAAGTATAAACAATAGTTTATACGGCACGTTTAAGTGTATTCTGTCTCAATATCAAAGCATGCGATAAATCTACCCCATACGTGTGACAGAGAAGATTGAATACGTATGCAGAAGGAAAACTACAGAAAAGCTATTGATCACATTCCACATGTTTATTACGGATTACGTATGCTAAGGTTCTGGTGTGTATACGGTTGTCTGGTGATCTATACCCACTCTTTACATTAGCGCACAAAAAAAAAATTCCCGAAAATAACGTAATGAAAATGTGGATTGGTTTTTGATCATTACTGTTTGTTTTTGTCTTAAGAGAACCGTTGTGTAACGCGTCTCTTCACCGCGCTGAGCAGTTACAACTCAGAATATACTTCGCTTGTGTTGCTTCTCGCTGGCGTAGTTCTATAATCACCGTTTTGTTAACATCTGTCTATTACAAGCTATTTTATCGAAATGTGAATCGATTTGTTAATGTCACCTCATTAAATTTGGTTTGTCTATCGATGGTCCTCTTCCCCATCTGATCGGTCCTCTTTCACTTCGGATTCTTCCTCTGACACATTAATACTTCTGACTTCATACCGAATTCTCAGATTTATGGCCATGTTATAATATTTATAACGAAGTAATATTTATCTTATAACTAACAAAATGTTAAATTATAATTTATTATTAGAATGCTAAATTAAAAGGATTTTTGTTTGTAAATATAAAAATGTTTATTTTATTTATAAATAAAGTAATTTAAAATATTTTCAATCATTAACAATATTAATAAGACTATCTAATAAGGTACCCCTAATTATGCACAATTCATTAAAATGATGAACCAAGTGTTACAGCAAACTAATCAATTAAATAATAAAATTAAAGGTCAAAAAGAGGAAATAAAACATAATAGAGAAGAAGAAATAGATAATAGATTCAGCCACAAGATAGAGAACTTACAGAAAACAAGTTAAGAAACAAAATGAGAAGTTTACCCAATTGACTCACGGAATAGAGAGTCGAAAGAAGAAATTGAGCAAACGAACACATAGTATTGAAAAACAAAAAGAGGAGCTAACTCAAATCACAATTAAATAGAGGAGCTAATAATTACATATTCTCGCACACGCGCACTAGCCACCTGCCTACGCATATTTTGACATCAATTCACAATACTAATTTTTTTTTATTGTCTAAAATTTACTTAACAAACTGAACAAGTCTCTTATTGCCTATTATTCAATGTCCAAAACTGCAGGCTTTACTTATACGATTTTCATTTCAACATGCTATCATATGCTTAGTGTCCCAGTACTAATTTATATGCATATTCTACATATTGCAATATATGTATACATATATTATAACAAAAAAAAGAAAAGAGTAATGTGTTGTAATATGTCGGGCGTTACCTCCGCGCACTTTTTGTTACTTACTGATGACTGGATCCTCTGCGGTGATGTAGTCCTGTAAAACAACTTAATCTACTATGTGTTTGTGGGCGCCACATGGAATCTTTTGTTCCAACAAAATGTTATTAAAATTAAAATTTTGAATTCTTAGCAGATAGTTTAATTCTATGAACAAATGTGAACAAGACAGTTTGGGTTTGAAAAAATAAAGTATGTTTAATGATTCTTAAAAAATCGTCTGAAGGACTAACATTCGTGAAAACATATATAATTGCAGAGTTACAAAACAAAATATAAATTATTATTATTATTGACAAGTTTTTTCTCCAATCAAGTATCGGCTAACAAATATTTTATTTTTACTCAGTTGAAAAGCATGAGTTTAATATGTGAAAAATCTTTACTCTCAGGACGTGACTCCTTTGAACTACCAAGACAGATCAATAAGATGCTTTACAAAAATTAAGTGATTTGAAGGTGTGTGTGGCATGTGTAGTACAACTGTGTGACAAATGTAACCAGGTAAAAATGACTTTAACTTTGAACAACTCACGTTCCGATGGGTAATTATTCTCGCACTGGACACTTCTCTCGGGTAGTTTTCAATCTCGCCTCTTCGTGTCGACGTTCCTTGTGCACTGAATTTATTTAAAGTCAAAGTGCGATTTTTTAAAACTTCCGCACTTTCGTAAAACAGTTTGGCAGTAGATTTTCGCTTGAACCCCGCCGCCAGCGATCAGCTGCTCGCGCTTAGTTTCTCAAATTGGCCGCCACCGCGCTGATTCCCTTGCAGTTGATGGAAAGGCTTTGTGTATGTTACGTTATGGGGAGTTTTTGTCAAGTCAGTTTGTCTTAGCGAATACAGCAGAATTGATTCTCTATTAAAATTTTGGTCCCTCCTGGGCCGCTGATATTCTGGCTGCGTGTGTTCTATTAAATGTGCCGTGTTGCTGCTCTATTTCAGCAACACTTTGGCGTATACTCTTGTAGAGGTTAAGTCAGTCGTTTTGTCAATGTACGGGAAAAGCCTTTCTTCGTTCTTGTGTCGACTTCTCGCCTTCGGTTTCGCCTCGGTTGCGGTGATCAGTGTCGTGGGTGATGCGTCTGTTCTGGATTCCAAGCATGAAGTGTTTTATACTCTGTAAGGCTCATTGTTTTAGCTTTTTGACATGAACTTCCGGTGTATTTGTGTAAAAATTCCTTCTAGAACGTTCGATAATAATGAAATGGAACTCCATGGAACAAATTTAACTTCCGTCGAAGCTTTTAGAACAAAATTTCTTATTCTTTACACTAAGGATATTACAAAATTTATTCTGGTATTTGTCAAACAATTTTACATCAGTACTCACAATTTGCATGCCATTACTACATTTGGATTCTCTGCTTTCAACTGAATCTAATGATACTAATTACGATTGGTTTTTAAATAAATTAACTATAATAAATAACACAATATACAACGCTTACCTTGGAATGTTTCCATAAAAATTCAATTTTTAGACAAAAAAAATTGTTGTGAAGCTGTTAGGTTTCTTCTACAACATTAACACATGATATTACCATCTTTCTATAACAAAATAAATACAGTTTAACATATATAATATACAAATAAGTTCAATTTTATATGGTCCATACCTATGGCCTACGTTGTTGTCACTGTTAAAAAACAATAATTAGTCTTTTTTCTTTAATATATATGGGATTTTACTAGTATACACTGAGAGTTTATTATATTGTCTGTCTTTTGTGATACCTGGTTTATCCTGATACATATTATTTTTATTGTAGGATTACTTAGCATCATATTGGTTTGCCTAAGTTGTCCTTTTTCTTTGTGTGACAAATCTCACTCTTATAAGTCAAATTCTTTAATAATTGATCTTATTTTCAACTGAGTCTGTTTGTTTTCATGGTACACTAAAGTATTGTACCCTTTTCTTTTATTTTTGTTAATATTTTGTAAACATTTAGTCAAATATGACTATTTCTTGTAATGGTTGCTTGGCCTTAGCCATACATGGTATAGGTAAATAATTCGCTAACTCGACTATTACAGTGTTAAAGTTAGTCAAATATATTAGTATAGTCGCTTTATATTATATTTCAACTTTCTAATGCGATTTGGTTGCATTTTGTCAACATTAAATCCATAAATATCACAATATTATAGGCCTACTACATGTTTTTAGTTAATACTGTTTTTGGCTATTTTAACTGACTTTTATTCATTTGACAGCTTTCTTTATTTAAGATAAATTGTTCATCTTTGTCGACTTGACAATTGCATATAGCTTTTATCTCAATTTGATAATAATTAATTTTATACATGAAATCTGAGTGATTGGTCTCAAATCCAACACCTTAATATTTTTTGTCATAACATTTATATATTTTTTTATTTTAACTTAGATCCTTTCTAATAATGTATTCAAATCATTTAATACATTTATTTTATTTACATTACATAATATAATAATGGATCATGTCCATTAATTCACAATAAATAGTTCTTTATACCCTATTCAGAGTTACAAAACTTAATAATTAATGACTTCATTTTGGTTGTTTCTGATATTATTTGTCTCTCTTATAGTATATTATGGGTTTTACACTGTTCTTCACTTGAATAATATATATGGGGGTTGAGTCTTAGTCATTGTCTGGTCGTTTTTCATGTTAGTAGTATTAATTATTAGACAATATTACAAAAATTTTTTAAGACTACTTGGGTTCGATACTGTTCACCTCACTTTCCTCTTATGATAAATTGCTATGTAAATGATTTCCTTTATGGAACGTTCTGTGACGTTACAATATATATATATATATATATATATATATATATATATGTGTGTGTGTGTATTGGGCGCGCCATATATATTAGTCTTTTTCAAAGTTAATGAATTGCCAAATTATGTAAAGGGTCATATATTAGATACGTTATATCTAGATATATCAGTTATGTAACACAATACCCGTTATCAAACACACACACACACACACACGCGCGCGAGAAACATAATGTCGATTATTAATTTACTGTCAACACATTTTTCACCAAGAATAAATTTATGCCCAAGTAGTATACGTAGTATGCTAGGAATCAAATGCTGCCAGAACTTTTAATCGTATAATTACTGTTAACGTAACATTTTCATATACGATTCAGGGCAGTGAGAGCATAATCACAGATAAATCAACTGTTTGAAAACAAGTATATTTTGTCACAAATAATAAACAGAAAATAGTCTTAGTTGCGCTAGCGTTTGGGTGTTATGTGAACATCATGTTTATAAAATTATTTTATTTTAATGTAGATAGTTTTCTTACAAATCTGTTTTATAATCACTTGCGTCTAATATAATTAGTTTTGTTAACAAATAAATTAATTTTCTATGACTGGAAAATGTCGTGATATCATTGTGTTATTGAATTAATTTTTTTATATAAAAAAAGAAATTTAGAAAAGTTACTAAAATCTGACATTACTTCCTTCATTCTAAACTTTGAAATCTAAAAGTCTTTAAGTCAGATGTCATACCAGGTGGAAATAGTTACAATTAATTTTTCAGAGATTCAGAATTGTGTTATGGTAACCAATTCATTTAGTTGCGAATGAAAATGTTTACGATTCGAGTTAACGAAATTTAAAGTACATGCCTACTAAATAATGGTCTTATATATCTTGCGGTTTCCACTGCTGTAATATATAATGATTTTCCTTACAAACCTTCAACGAGTCGTTTAAATAGTAAAATATTGTTTTTATTGTACGAAGCGAAAATGCATATTGAAATATTAGTTATTTATTCACAATAGAATAAAGAAATTGAAAAACAGAAAGACACGCGTCATGAGGAAAAATTTGATTTACTTAACGCGTCGCATTTCACTATTTGTAACATTTCAAAAGCAAATAAATATTATTTCTTTGAATATAATATGACGGATTACGAGTGTATTCATAACGGAACGTTAAAGGTATGTTTCTACAAAGGCGCAGTACGTAGTAACTTTTTCTGAGTATTCCACCTGGTGTCACAAAAGGGATATTTTACAATATATTTTTTTTCATTATCACTCAAGATAAACATTTTATCTGATTCTGTTTTCCTGGGTTCCTTTATTTGATTGAGTATTGTTCTGCTATCATTTTATTAAGCTTTGTAAGGTATCTACTAAACTGTTTCACATAGTCACGAAACGGTCACTTAGCGATATAGTGTTGAATATCAAACACAATAGCCTATCAACAACTTATTCTTGATAATAATCAATAACTATTTCTGTTTAGAACATTCACCTCTGCACAGTAAAAGATAAGCTTCTGTGCTATAATTTCTAAAGTAAATAATTTTACAAGTCTGATTATATCACCACAATAGCGACACGGTTACTGGTGAAAGAAACGTTATTTAAAATATAGCTTTCAGCGAAACTTGTACGGTATGCGTTTACTCAGTACTCGAGTTTGTATTTCTTTCAGAAGCGGATTTGGATTTAAGATGTAAACATGATCTATACACTCTCATGAGTCTTACACATTTGCCTGAACAGATTTAAAGGTTTCGTCTTTAAAAGCACATTACTTATTACCTTCTTTCTCACTAGTTTTGTTGCAACGTTCCTTACTTTCTAAAGGTAAGTTATCAAATACTTTCAGCCGTTAAATTCATGTGATTTATATTTTTACAGACAATATCACATTCCTATCATAAACTTTTGTTATTAATAAAGTTATACTTTAATAAATTCGACGGAACAAGACTTTTTTTATAACACAGAAATTCGTAGGTATATAACACAATACTCACAAAAACACAGACACACATGCGCGCGTACTGCACATTAGCACATTCAAAATAAATTGAAGCATGTGTTTAGAAATAGATTTCGTTCGATGAAAATGAGAATCTCTAATTAGAAAACGATTTGTTAACTTTAAAAATAACAAAATACTAAGCACACATTTTACCTTCAACGTACAAGAGTAATAGAAATAACTCACGAATTGAAGATTACAGCAATAATTATATTTTTAGTTCTGCAACTACAACAGACTTTTAGTACAAAATATTCTGCGCCAGATGTACGAGATATGTCACGCAACACTTTATAAAATGAAAGCAGATTAACTAAAGTAAGAAGCTAAATTAACATGAACCTTCCCTTGAAAGTTACTACAGTTAACAATAAGTTCTTTTTTTGCCCGATATCTGACAGTGTAAATAGCGTCAAAACGTCTAGCAAAATAAAAACCTAAAAAATTAATAAGAAAGTGAAATGCATCACTTAAGAATACTCTGATATCTTATAGAAAACTATTAACAGAATTTTATTTTTAAATCACACTGTCGGTCCTCCATCGTTTAGAAACTTTCAAAGAGACAACTTTGAAATAACTTTGATGTAGAAGGAAATTCACTCGTTTCGGCTTCTCGTTGCTTAAGATATGTCACCTTCGTTATTTAAACAATATTACGTGATTTTAACATCTGTATTGGTGTCGTTTATATTTACAAATTAAGATCAGATATTGACAAAAATGTTAATTTTGTTACAAAGTAACAAAATTCATAAATTACTATTTACCGTCCACTCTGGGGGAAATATTTTATTTTAAAGTAATTAATAAAACACTTACAATATATAAACTGTTATTCACTGTTACAATATATAAAATTCTTTAACTAGATAAATAGCTTTGCTTTATTTTTTTACACTAATATAACTTTCAAGTTTCATTAAGTTTACGTTATTTCCTTGTTTGTCAGATTTATACTGAAATTTATTTTGACTAGTGACAGTAATTACTATTGATTATTCAAAAGTTATAGTTACACGTATATGCCAATTAATAAGAATTTTAAAGATTATGTACAATTCTCAATTACAGGTTTTAGAATAATCTCACCTACATCCTCTGTATAATCCATTAATTTTTAGTTCGTGGGTAACTACAAAACCACATCGACACTTTGGAAACCAATTTGGCAACAGTTGTCATTACAGTACACAAATATTTTACATTATAGTCACTACAAAGTAACATTCTTTATACAAAGAATTATATATTTATACAAACCGCTCAAGGTAACTAATGACGTACAAAAAAAAATTTACTTGCTAATAGAATTTTCTCGATAATCACAGCCTTCTAAAATTTTTCAAGGCTGAAATGATATTCGTAGCTCGACATGAATCAAAATTACTCATATCAAAAACATAGTCAACATGAACAACGACGCTGATTATTGTTTCCAGTCTTATTTAGTTATAATAATGGGCTATTCATTCAGGACTAACATACGTTTTCTAATGCATTCCTGATATTGAAAACCCTTTCCTCTTGCGAGAAAATCGCTCTTTATCGCTCAATACTATGTTCATTTACAAACGTTGGAAGTTCCAGTGTATGGTCTAATTAACTTTCAGCAAATGAATTATATTGAGCAACATCCATTTCAGTTCTCTTCTCCATGCTGGAGAACGAGCTTTGCTACTTCTATGCTTATACTAACTTGTGGTTTCTTTCTGCAGCCTTTGTTTAATTTAGAAAATAAAATTTCTCTTTAAAATCATTATTTTACTTTGAAAATTTCTTACACATCAGAAACAACTACTGTTGATACGACCACGAGCTTCTGAAATGTTGCAAATATCAGTAGAACGATAAATGACGCCTTTTCAATTGCAACCTCTTTCAGGTCATCACAACAGCCAGTAGGCTATTTGTCATTTCGTTTTTCTTTCTTGGCTTCTGTCATTAAATGTCTCTGTTTTATGATAACTTCTTCGGCATCGTCGTTTCCTTAATGAACTGCGTCGGTGTTCCTGTCACTCCAGTTGTTCCTTTACCTCCGTATATTCGCCTGCAGGGCAATATTGATAAAGTCTTCCATACATCGATGGGTGTTATTAATGTTTTTGGCAAGTTCTTCATCGCCAGAGTTTCGTCAAATTTGACCGTCACGGTTGCATTGACCCAATCGTACATGCACTACATTAACTTCTAACACATTTAAGTGTTTCCTTTGACTGCCTCTAAATAACAAGAACACCAAATCTACTTGTTCACACAGTCACAAGACTAGACCGAATGCTGCTTACTAGACATATAGAGTTGATATTGTGTCGGCCGTGTCGTTTCTAATTTACGTCTAATTTTATTGAATGAATTCGTGAAACGTGCAACCTAAGGCAATATTTAACCATTTCCATTCGTTTCATACTGTTTAGTTAACTATGTCTAACGTCAGACATAAAAATACTACTAAAAATACTAAAGTACTACTATAAAATACTATAACATAAAATATGTACTATATAAAATACTATATATATATATATATATATTACGCAATACTATTATAAAATATACTACAGTAATACTTTAATATACAACTCAAATATTTTTAAACTATTATATAGGCTACTTTATATTACTATGCAATAATACGTTAATTCCCGACTGCAATGTTATAAATAAATAATTTAATCGCAGAAGGAACTTGTAACTTGTAAGGCCCACTTAGTTAAAATAGTTAAGGCCCATATAGTAATCAGACACTACTCAAAATAAAATAACCATAAACCTGACAAATAAAGAAACAACACCAAAATAATGAAACTTGATAGTTATATTATTGGCATAAAGTGTAAACATAGTTATCTTATAAAAAAATTTTATGTATTATAACTATGGCCCAGTCAGTTGTTATAATTAGCCCAGTAACACCACTGAAAAATATTTTCAGTTTAAACCGTTTGAGTTTCCACACTTGAAGTTATCAACGTTGATCTTCTTTTTTGAAACTACTAAACTGTTTCATAACTACTATAATAAATTTTAATTATTGGTCACCTCTACCATTTAAAATTGTTATTTAAAAGCACACAACACAGTAAAACTGGTGCAAATTTAGATATAATTTAACTTTCTGTGAAGTTACGAGTGTAAAGTGAAAGTTGAAAAGAGGAAATATTCTTGGAATAAAATTAAATAGAGTAAGAATATTTAGGCTTAAACAACTGGATATGTATAACACAACGTCAGAGCGACACGTTAAGTAGTGGACTAAATTCTTGGCAGTGGATTTTTGACTCTGCGCAACAAGGCTTACCGCCTTTCTGCTTCTAAGAAAACAGATAAAACAAAAACATTGCTTAGCTGTCTTTAAAAGGATTAATTATTTAGAGAAATTTCACTCAAAGTAATTATGTGTTGAAATCCTTCCACACATTAGAGACTGACTTTAAATAATTTTTGTATGGAAAAGTCTTCTTGTTATAAAATACCCATCAGCTGTTTTCATCCAACTCGATTTAACAATCACAAGAGTATTTTACCCCATCAGTGTAGGTAGAAAAAATCAGAACATTTCACCTTTACTCATGTAGAATTTATGAAATTCTATTATTAGGATAAAACGATTTCCCTTAAAGGTGTTGTAAGATTACATAAAATATATTAGCAATTTTCTTAGCAATTAACGGAAGAATACGCAGCAAACATTTGTGGGGATTCGCAACACTGTACTTCATTGCAATTCACATTAAACACATTTTCTTACATTACACTGCTCGTAATTCATACTGTTACGAGAGTCTCACTGACCGTCGTAGACAACAATGAAGTCACTAATCACCAGCTTTAGTTAATCACAAAAAACAGTTTGTAATCAACAAGTTATTGAACAAGATTATACTCGTACAATAATGTAAATGAAATTTGTCCACACGTAATAATAATGTTAACTAATAGACTCTCGCACAATAATCACTTTTCACTAATAGCCACTCGAAACGCACTGAGTAATCGCCCGAAGTAAACTGAAAACTAAGCGGCAGCTGTGGGCTATTTATACTCTGCAGGGTTCCATAATATGCGTCCTTAACAAGCACTCGAAAATTCTAGAGGATATTTCAGCGCGGCCTTGGCAGAAACACATAACATACCGGCAGGGCTACTAGAGAAGCTTTCAGAACGACACCACCGAACGCACGAGAACGTTCCGCATTACGTAACAACACTTATACGGTACGGTAGAAGAATTACGTATCCGTATTTTTATTTACTTATAATGTCTCGATAGCCTAAACGTGGTTTCACACACACTCGAAATTAGGCAACATGGAGTTTTAGATTAGCATTAATTATAGTTTCAGAAAAATGTGTTATGTTATGTTGCTCTTTTAGATAAATGTGGCGATTAATAACGTGATAAAAGTAATTGCCAGACGTAAAATTGAAAACATATATGCAAATGACCTTACACATTGTAAAATTTATATCATTTTTATTCAGTCACGTTATTTGTATGGATTCAGTGGCATAATGAGAAGCGTTTCCCGCAAGTGACGTGCGAATACACGAATATAGTTTATACAATCACCGCTGTGTTGATTACCTCAAATTAGTATTTACAGTTCTATTATGCAAAGTATCCCAGTTTAACAGAATGTTTTGTATATGAATTTCAAAGCGGGCAAAGTTGTAAAAATACTGTTTTCAATTTGTATAATTAATTCAATTTAGACTTTCTTATTTTCAAATTTGCTTTGCGTGTTGCATTCGCGATGAGATAAGTGTTTCTATTCAAAGTCACGCTGTAATCAATTATGAGGTCTGCCACCTACTATAGGCAACGTCGTTATAAAACTTGATTTATTTAAAAGTCTTAACAATTTGAATGTAAAGCGCTATTCTATAGGTAGAGAATTTTTGTCATTTACATCTGTGTACCGACACTGGTCGCTAGTAGAAAACTAATTAATTACTTTCTGATTTATTATAAAAAAAATTCCCTTCCGTCTCATCTCAAGCAACGACGATTAGAATCTGCCACCGTAGTCTTGTGATTTGACATTACTAGATTTTCTCCTTGGGGGGGGGGGAGTTGAAATATCGTGTTTCTTTCGGCAAACCACGAACAATTTCTGAGCTCAAGCCGGAGGTTCGATGGGAGTGATGCGCAATTTTGCGGAAAGTCATCGAAAGAGGAAATGTGTGCTAGTAATGTGGCGTGGATTTTGTCACATTGTGTTCCAAATTTAACATCAGTAAATGGAATTAGTAATAAGATACCTGCTTGCTTCTGAAAATAATGAAAATAATTACCTTATTAACATGCTAAACCTTTTGTACTTTATGGAATATCTCATATTTCAGTATTGTGTTTTTCAAAGTGGTTGATTGAATTTCTAAAGACACAAATGACTCTGGTGTCTTAGTGTGAACCTTTACATAGTGTATGCACTGTAAATATTACGAATAGTATTAACATGTTATTTCGGCCAGTAAGTAAATTTATTATAAAAAATTTAATTTTGCAATTTTCCAGTTTATTAACGTGATATACAGTATATATAGTATATGGAAATAGTTGTCCAAGCAACTGAGGAGTACTGTAGCAGATTGTCGAACAATATATTCCACATGCGTTGTTTCGCATCTGAAGTAATTGATGCTGCATTGTCTACCTACAGTAGATAAACTGCACACAGTTGATTGCCGCAAAGGAAACAATACAGTTAACACTAAAACAGTATATTGTCTTCTGTCTGTCTGGATTGTGTTGCTTTCACGCTAACCAATTTATGTGTGCACAGACGTAGTGAAATTTATACGTGTGAAATTCCCAGTAGAAGAGAAGTAGACAAACACCCCAACGGGACGTAATGTTTGAATATGGCAAGGATGATTTCGATTTTGAATCAATGACCGTTTATTAGATACTGGAAATAGTAAACAGGTGAAAAGAAAATGAAATCAGCGGTGAGGATGTGGAACATACTGAGCAGAATGCAACACCCGAGCAGATGAAAGATTAGTCAACTAGCTGGAAGTTATGGCGACCGTTTGTTGTGCAATATAATTGCGATACGCATTTTCCGTTAAGAATGAATATGTTTTGCTCCATTAAACAGAAAAAATATCTCCTCATACTTTGAAAGTATACGTACTTGTTTACCCAACTTCTCATAAAAACTAAAGTATTTTTTCGTGTACAGTTCCCAACACATTTATGTTGTCAAGGGTCAAGCAGCAAGCAAGGTCTCACAAACCATAAGCAGGGGAAAATGTCGCATATGGAAATTGCCGAGACACTGTTGGAAAAACACGTGAGCGGCAGGTATAAAAGGTTGCTGACGAGTACCAAATAGACTGGGATCGGTGTATACTATTATTCCTAATACCCTATAAATCATTAGTACACGACACAATTGGTATGACTGCAGCAAATTTGGTGTTTGTGGAGAGATACCTCTCCTTGGGTACTTAATATTCGGATCACCTGTCACTTTCCTCTAAGAACCATGGAATAATTTTTCTCAGTTAGAGAACCGACCGCAAGAAATGTATCGTTTGATAAGAGGACGGTTGAAGATAATCAGTGACAAAAGAAGACGTGGTATGATATGCACTGTATTAGAGTTCATTTTGATGTAGAGTAGGTTTGATTGTACAACCCAAAACGTCATCGTGGTCGCTCCCCAAAACTTCAAGGTAACTGGAAGCCCCTAATACTGTTGTGTAAGACAATTAACGATGCCGATATCGAATAAGGGATAGAACGAGAAGACGCGCCTTCCAGATTATGGTCGATTATTTCACCGTCATCCAGATTATTTTTGTCACATTATATACTACACAATTGGGGTATAAATACAGGATTCATAAGCGGAGTTACTCAGTTTTTTTAATCAGTAATTCACTGTGTATTGTCGGAGTGTTCTTGTTTTTTTTTATAGCGGATTAGTGTAAACTGTTAGTGGTGAATTAATGAGTGCGGATTCCTGTAATTGGTTAGTTATTTGTTCTAATTTAGCAGTTTTTTTAACTAACTGCGACAATGCACAGTAACGTACGCAGACGTACTGTTGCAATATATTTATATATACATATATATATATATATACATATATATTGCGACAACACAAATTACTAAACTATTGGCGCATAGGATATGATAGTATGTGTATCTCAAATTAAAAGTCTATATTGGAGGGTTTAAGATTATTTATTGCACAAACACAAGTAATTGTTTATATGATATATTTGATATGTACAGAATGTAATGTTTGATATAGAGACTTTCTTTTAAAATGTTAAATAATGTTCATACGCAAGACGTGATACGTTACATAAAGAAGATTCCCACGATGATGTTGTTGAAGAGAGGGGCAGGTCTTTGCGGTGTAGTTGGTTCGTCAGGTGTGGCTTATAAATGACTGACGTCTCCCCAGAAACGTTTACAGCTGGGCTGGCGTCCTGTAACAGCTGGGCTGGTGTCCTATAACAGCTGGGCTGGTCCTATAACAGCTGGGCTGGTGTCCTATAACAGCTGGGCTGGCGTCCTATAACAGCTGGGCTGGTGTCCTATAACAGCTGGGCTGGTCCTATAACAGCTGGGCTGGTGTCCTATAACAGCTGGGCTGGTGTCCTGCAATTCCCACGATGAATCTGACGCTTCGCACACACAACGGTACTACGGATCTTATTACTCGCCAAATTAATATAGAGTTATGACCAAGTAATATCTCAGGTGACAGTGAGTTTAATCTAATAACGGTATATTGAACTTATACCACTCCGGCTTCTTCAAGTGTTCACGCGAATACGAAGGTCTACCGCGATCAGCAGACCACCCTATGAGGAAATCTTGCACTAGCACGGAAACGTCTTGATGGAACTATTGCGTAACCATTTATGATATTGACACTGCGGAAAATCTCACACAGCGATACAGTTACACTCACTTATTACACACGTAGTACTACAATATTAATAATACCGTGTGTAAATAGATAATATCAACTGTTATGTGTCACACGCGTTACTATCCCCGAAAAGTCTTAACAGATCCTTGCAAGCGGTAGAATCTTGTACAAGGAGTGCACGACCCGTTCGTGGTAGCAGCAGTGAAGAACTGCCTGTAATTATACGCACAATGCGTTAAAACAATACCGTGTGCAGATGTACTACACACACAGTTCTGAGTCTTCCCGTTTCACTAACAACGAATAGTCTTTACAACACCTTGCAAGCGGTAGAATCTTGTACAAGGAATGCACGTCCCGTTCGCGGTAGATGGCGTACAAGAACTGTCGTAATTATACGCGCAATGCGTTAAAACAATACTGTGTGCAGATGTACTACACACACAGTTCTGAGTCTTCCCGTTTCACTAACAACGAATAGTCTTTACAACACCTTGCAAGCGGTAGAATCTTGTACAAGGAGTGCACGTCCCGTTCGCGGTAGATGGCGTAGAAGAACTGTCGTAATTATACGCGTAATGCGTTAAAACAATACTGTGTGCAGGTGTACTACACACACAGTTCTGAGTCTTCCCGTTTCACTAACGACGAATAATTTTTACAACACCTTGCAAGCGGTAGAATCTTGTACAAGGAGTGCACGTCCCGTTCGCGGTAGATGGCGTAGAAGAACTGCCTGTGTAACGACAGGCTTAAGAAAATTTCCAACCACCACTCAGCATTCTATTGGTGGACGGAAGTCACATGGTTAGTACACCGTGGCATGCACCTTTCATGCTGTAAAGTGCATTTACTTTGTAACAGCATGCATAGCGGTAATCAGAAGACCCTTATCTCATGCATAACTGCATACTTTACTAATATCATACATGAACGTAAACAATAGTCAGAAATATATAGGGATTGTAGCAATACATATGTCTATGTTCAGTACAATGACAAACACAACGATAATTAATTCACGCACCGCCCGGGAAACGTTTACCACTCGCGCACGCGCGCACATTTCCACAAACACAGTACATGAATAACAATAAATAAATAATGCACAGTTTTACTAAACTAAACCCTTATCCTTACTAAATACAACTGATAACATAACCAAACTTAACCATCTACCAATATAACATGAATGTCCATTGTCTGTGTAATATATGAGCTTACCCCGCCTATCATGATCCTGTGTTTCTATGCTATATATATATATATACATATATATACAATGTATTATAGGCAATATATTTGTATACTGCGACATATATTTTTATGATATGTGAGCGTGGATGCATTATTAATTGAAACTACAGCCGTAATTTAATAGCAAGTATTTAAATTTTAACGTAAGTAATAGTCCTATTCAAACAAAAGTGACTAAGAAATGCTTATTCTGTTAATTTCAATTAGCACAAAATATCTTTACACTTATACCTCTCAACATGGACAATTAATAATTTATTAAGAAAGTTGTGTTAGTGGTTATAATCACAAACAGAATAATCACTGTTGCACACCACTATAAAAAATGTATTCCTATTAGCGCTTTCAATCTTCACAGAGCGGAAGCCCGGAAGATCAAAAGTCAGATTTCCAATCTGACGATGAGATGTGAAGCTTGAAAGCGCTAATCGGAATACATTTTAATAGTGGTGTGCAAGAGCGATTTTTCTGTTTGTTAATTATTAATTTAATGAAAAATTGTTTCAACCTGTATGTAGAGTACAAAACTGCAATTAAGTAAATTTAAAAGTTAATTTCGAAGTATATTTAAAATTTGCTTATGGTTTACGTAGGAAATATCTTTCTTTTACCCGGTTTCCTTATCGCTAAAGGTGGTTATCTATCCGCGACTAGTAAATACAAATAAGTAAATAAATAAATATATACATATCCTAAAATTCACATTTTTGTGTGTGAAATAAAATGAATCATATACACAAATGAACGCTTCCATTATATAATTATAATTATATAACATAAGCCTACAATATTGTCAAAGTTATTTTTCTTTACTGGGTATAGACAAACCGCCTTGTATCGAATTCGACATACCTTTTCCAATATATTCACTGTGCATAAACTGTGAGAATAAATGTTGTACTATGCGGGAATAATTACAACTTTTATAGTACACTGGTAACTCTATTAAAATTAGTAGTTAAGAAGTGATATTAAAAACATAAGCAAGATAACACAGAACCAATGAGAATGGGGACGAACGTGACGGAGGGAAAAGTAGAACTGAAAACGTTTTCTTAAAATACAGCCATCGGTTTATCACAATAATGGAAATAAGTCTCAAATGTAAAAGTGTAATATTTCATAAAATAATGCACAGTAATCGAAATAATATAACGCTGTATTAATACTGCGTACATTCGTGTATTCGTTTGAAAGAAATTTAATACTTGTATGTTGTGTTGTAAAGTTTTATTGTGGACTAAAAATCTGACAACACGGCTTTACAGTATAGTGAGTGCTGTTACAGATGTCGGATAAAGCAACAACACGTACACATATTCTCCCTATTATCGTTAACAATTGTTTCCCGTAACAAACTGGCGTATGACTACAACACGTATCCTGTAATCTGCATATTGTAGCGCAGCTCTGTGAAACACATCCTTCTCTGTGTGTAAATGGATAACAAAGAATAAAGCACAACGAAATCAACGGTTCACTGCCTCCAACTTTAACAAAGCTTACTAAGCGAGATTGTATTTTAAACAATTGAGTGGCAGCAAATACTTCTATAATATTCAGTTTATATTTCATTTCTATCAGTATTCCAGAACGCGTGTTAGCGTACGTACAAAATAACTACTGTGTTGAGTCAACAGCGGTTTCATTTCTTCACTTTCTGTTACGTGTAACCAATCTGCTTTTTCTCTTTTTTTCCCCCTTCTTCTTTCTCTGTATTTGATTACATTGAAAGTTTATGCTATAGATCTAATTTCTACATTACTGTGTCAAATTAAAAACGGAACTGTCTATATTTTTTTTTACAGAGAATATATGAATTTAGTTACAGGGTTTTAAGTTTAATACATTTATTATTGGACACGCATGATGACAGTTAACTTATGTTAATGTAAGATTAATAAACTCCCCTAGTTACATTGATCATGACTGACCTGAAAGTTAACAAAATGTGTCGCATTTCTCTCCTCATAACATTTCAAAAGCAATTACTGTTTCCTTAAATATTGTAGGATGGATTACAAGAGTACATATAATAGAAGCTTAAAGATTTTTCTTCATGTTAGCGTAGCTAAACGCTAATTTACTTGACTAATCAATCCTTTTTTGTAACACAGAAATACATAGGCAAGCGTGACAAAATAGCACTTTCAAAATTCAAGAATGTATTTAGAGAATTTGTCCTCGTTCATTGAAAATGAGAACCTGTTAATTGCACGAGACACGAGATATACATATGAAGATCGCTAAGAACGAGTTCAGATTTAGTGTCGTACATGCAACATTACAATTATAATAATTTCAGAACACAATAATTTTACAGGCACACATTTGTAAAATATGAATTATTCTATATAATTTATATAATCTATATTCTATAGTATTCTAGTGCGTTTCCCTTTTATGCACCGAGCATATATTTTATTTTTATTTTACTTTTCATTTCCCCCTAAATATTTCTTATTTCAGGTGCTTAAAGCTCTCTATACACTGGCTGTAGTTATAAGTGTACATATATGTTCTGTCTGTTTCCATTTCTCTCTCTCTCTCTCTCTCTCTCTCTCTCTCGTTCTTTTTTTCTCACTATGTTTGTCATTCGCACTCACATAAGCGGGCACACCACACGACTTTAGATGTTTGTCTCTTTGTACCCTTCCCATCATCATGGGTTCTTTACGGTCCTTGAACGGCCGATAAGGCACAAACACCAAACCTTTCATTTATAGACGGATTCTATTAGATGATATGTTGTTATGTTAAACAAAAATTTTACATAACATTTTTAGAAACGTAGAACCATGCACTATCATTTGTATAAAAGTCTGATAAGGTTGTGTATGTTAGGATCTATTAGAGAACGTAGGAAAAATGAACTGTACACTATGTGCGCATAACTCATAATATATTGTTATCAAACCTAATGAAGAGTACATGTATACATGTGCACTTACATGTGTTCATCTGTGATGCGATCATACTCGTATGGCACTCTATTAACTACTTATATAGGAATAAAATAATATTATAATATTCATATAATAATCGTTTATTTATTCCAATTAATTTTATAATTATATAATTTAAATAAGTTATTTAAAGGGTTAAGAAATCTGTAACTTGCATTTTGTCTTGTTTATTATACGTTTCACCTCTAGTTGTTTATTTTGTACAACTGGAAGAGTATTTACATTGCATTTTTAATTACATTGCTTAATTTTAAAATTACTTACTGCAGTATCAAAGGAAATCTTTATTGTCAGTACTTCGTGCTTCTCCCTTCTTGTACAAGAATTCATCTTTAGTAAATAAATACTTAATTAAAGTCTAATGTGCTGACATACCAAACAGGGAAACCCGGGATCGCAAATGTACAAATTATTTTCTTTTTTATGTAATTATTCTACTTAATTACATACTGTAATTAATAAGTGTACTTAATGAGTTTACTGTTTCGACTTAAAAATGTATAGTATTTAGTCACACGATAAATCCTTTCGCTATTAAGTGGCCATTAATTTTATCTATAGACAAATTGAAAGTTTTTCCTCTTTTTTTACAATTTAACAATATTTGTCCTTATTCCATTCATATAGGCTATAAGTTCTTTCGATGTGTTAACCGTTTACAGACAGAAATAAAAAAGCACTGTACATTTGTTTGATACAGGCTTTGAAAATGAAAATTTCTGTGTTCTGAAATTTTAATGAGACACCACAGAACACAATGTTGCAATGAATCGCAATGAATCTCAGACACAAACAGAACGCGACGCCAGATCAATATGCATCACAGCAAGACGTTGTCTTGCAGACGAGTAGTGTAACTGGTATTTTTAAAGTGCTACAGCAAAGCATGTAACGAATCACAACAGAATATAATTTCTTTTGCTGTTGTTTAGTTTTGGAAAAGTCAATTGGACATGTTTTGATTATTAAATTACATCTCTCTTAATAAAATCACCACGTACTGTAATTATTTCTGTTCATTACATTTTTTTTTGTTTTAATGCTGCCCGTTTTCTTCGCCCCTCCCCCAAAAAAATTTCCGATTATCTTGTTCTAGTAACGTGATATGTCCTGTACAAACCAGTATCTTATAAAGAGTTTTATCTTGTATTAATTATAGTGTAGGGAGATTCAAAATGTAGTATAACACATACAAAAATATTTCCAATAACTTTAAAAACCACAAAAATTATGAAAGAAAGTTGGTTTTACTTTTACTTATTATTTTATTAAAATCCTTTATTGTAAAACAGTTTTTGTGATTTACACATGAAATACCATTAAACATAATCCATTCCCGGAGAAAACATAACATGTGAGAAACAATTAAGTGTAACTTAAGAGTATAATATTAACTCACTGAATTTACCAATACAAAAAATTCAATTAAAATAGCTTTTACGTTATTCCCAGATATCTAAATTTTTGTAAACCATGTTTGCAACTTTGGATATTCTTTATTACATTTCAAACCTCTATTATTTTAATGTCAGGCGTGAAGGGTCCTGCGTAATTTACTAAAGTAACTGGCGATGTCTTGAAAGTAAGAAGAGTGGTAACTCTAAAGTATGTATGAGTTACTGCAGATAGGATCAACTGAACCATTAGGTATCAACTGCCTGCACAGGTAACTTAATGGCAATACTTTCGAATGAAAGAAAATAAATTATAAATCAGCTGTGGAAGTAAGGATTAAAGACACTGAATATGAAAATAAATACACACAAGTCAAAGACTTTGGTAGTAGGCAAAGAACTTGATGTCAGAATAGTAAAAATAAGAAAATATGAAACAAGTCTAGACGTATGAAAGTATTTTAATGGATAGAATGGCTAGAAGCTTAGTAGGAATGAAGGACTAGGCATAAGGCTTAGAATTATAACGTATTCACCTTACACCACACGGTAAACATATAGCTAAGTTATGAGTTTTAATAAAGCAACGAACACACACACACACACACACATAATCGTTATAGACAATTCTCGCCATCCCCTTGGTTACAGGAAAGGTATCAAGGAAGAAACTTAACATCGTGTACCTAAGACATAACAACAACTGGAAATAAAATAAGGATAGAAGAAAACATTTTAAAATATTGGTAAGTAAAAATGGGAATAGATTCAGATAAATTACATCATTGCAACTGAAACTGGATTCGTTTGAAAACCAGTATCGTACATAGAATGAAACAGTAGTTCTCCACAGTCAAAGATTACAGTACAGTAAGCAACTGACAGTTGACAGAACAGTAAAGATGAAAGTTGACGGTTGTATAACTTACTTTCACCATTTATTTACAGATCTAAAAATTTTTCTTTTTTTAAAGGTTTCGTATCCAAAAATATTGTTTCCTTAAATAGACTTATTACATTTCTTGAAGGTAAACATGTTTTTAATCCGTTATTACAATTCTGGTAACCAATAGCTACAGTCATTAAAGGGATATGAACATTCAATAACGGTCCTTGCATTAAGGGCATCACGGGAAGGGATGCAAGACGTCATTGAAAGTGTGATCATAAGTGACAGAAAGATTTTTACTTCACCATTTAATACATTATAGAATTTTTTATCGGTTATGTTGCCTTTATGCAACATATTGTTAATTATGAAACACGAAACTCCTAGTCGAAATCATCTTGAATACTTTTTCTAACTTGTAACACTTAATCATCATCCTAACTAATAATAATGATTCGCTATTCTGAACACTTTTTATAATGTTCATTATTTTAAAAGAATGTAAACTATGGGAAAAAGATTTTGACAATCTAATTACAATGATAATATAATATACTTTTGGTTCATATATAAATTATAATTTCCAAAAATTTGCAATAATTATAAAATTATTTTTAAATAGAAATAGTTGTGAAATTTGAAAACACAATAAATATGTAGGAATTTAAAACAGCACAAAATAAAGCTTCAAAAATGTTTAGAAATGCTAAAACACGATATGAGGAAGATAATTTAAAATCAATAGAAAGAAGCTTTCCTAATAACTATATCAGAGACTTTTTTAAATCTTGTAAGTTTAATGGCTTGTGACTACGTGCACATAGAAAGTGTCTTTAAATATTAGAAGAATTTAGTGTGTATGATAAACTTTCAACACTGATGAAAGAAACACTAAAAGATGTAAACTCTAAGGTCAAATTGTCAGGAGAACTCTCGGATCCTTTTGAGATAAGGATAGGTGTTAGACAATGAGATGGTATCTGGCCGTCGTTGCTTATCTGTGCTTTAGAAGAAGTTGTAAGAGGATGGGAAAACTGTTAAAAGAGGAATATGTGTGGGACTCACTAATATTTCTAATCTATCAATTAGTGAAGATTGCTGAAGACAACAGGCCGTCTAGCAGAAGTGTTCAGGAACGTAAGAAGAGGTAAGGTAGAGACGTATAGACTTCGATCAAGGTTCGTAGCGAAGAAGACTTCGATCAAGGTTCGTAGCGAAGAAGACTTTCAGTCAAGTAATTTATGAAAGTTTAACTTTCGCAATATTTGTTTTATTTTCCCATTTTCACGGTGTAATGAAGTAGAATAAACTGTAAAAGCAGTTTAATAAAAAAAAAGCTTCTTTAATAATACAGAAGGTAGTTTGTTAAATTAAACAATGCGAGTTCATCTGCTAGCGTAGTATATAATTTAATGATATTTCAATAATATTAGTATATGACTGAAAGAATAAAAGAAAATTCTATAATATCAGTCGTTTCAAGCATAAAATTAAAAATAATTATAAAACGAGTTGCAGCCATCATTGATAACATATGACTGTACACAAGGAACTTAAACTTTTAGCATCTGTGAAATGAAAAGGAAGACACACTTGAATCTAATAAGGTATCCAGTCCTTAACTTTGTGCAGTTCATCAACTTATATTTTCAGATTATATTACAGCCACTCCCCCAATCGATATTACGTGTTTCAAGTGAATGCGCAAATATTGGTAATTAAAAATTACATGTTCTGTATAATATTGAAATAAGTGAATTAACAAATTTTATATAAAGCATCCTAACAAATTATTTCACTAAGTTTAACTTTAATTCAAATAGATTTTATTTTAATTTATTTGAATAGAATAGATTTTTAGTTTATCTTGTTAGTTACGAGAGCTAATAAATTTAATTTCTTGTAATTATCTGATTTGATAATTAAATACATAAATATGGCATTTTTTCTTTTCCTAATTACAGTAAAATTATTTTCAGTGTAATTGCTTGGAAATGGTTCTGCTAGCAGGAAAGGTAATTTTGTACGGAACGTCTTGCGCCCTGATCTGTGTGTGTTGTCCGGGTCGCAACCAGAAACGCCAGGTGCTACCAGGTTCAGCGTGATAATTTATTATCAGTACAGTGAGTTAAGATGCGGGTCTTCTGTGTACGATAAAACGTGCCAGTGAGGATGTCGTTCATTACTGAGACCTGGCTCCACGCCGGTAGCGCAGCTCCTGAGGCCCCTTAAGGTTTCACCCACAGAAACAGAGACGTGCTAACGTGAACGATGAGTTCCCACGCCCAGACAGTTGACTCCCCCAAGGAAGGGCTTGCATCCACTTCTGTTCTGTTTGAATCTCAACCTTCTGGCAGACGCTGACCCTGAATTAGCAAGCCAGGAGTGGAAAGACACTGCCGTAGAATAGACATCACCCACTCAATCATGATTGAGGACAGAGGAGATTAGAAAGGTAGTGGACCCTGATGCAGACAGGGTTCCTGAGATAAACGTACTCATTACTTTATATTCACACAAAAAATATTGTTATCGTAATTGTTTGCGTGGACGGCCGGGAAACAAATCCTGTTACACTGTTGTCACTTGCATTTTATTACAATATTATGTTTTTCAAAATACGATGAAATTTCTACATATACTAGTGACACTATTACGTTAGTTGGACGAAAATGAAACTTACATAAATACGTAAATATACGTAGGCCTACTGCGAACATTAACAACACTGTTTTGCGGTTGAAACGTTTAACCTATACTACGATGAGGCATCCTCAGTCCCTCATCGTAGTCTGGGCGAAACGTTTGAGTTAAAAGTAATAAAAAGGCTTGTGTTGAAACGAAAAACGGTGCTGTTATTGTTAAAAAAAAAAACTACGAAAGTTTACGAGAAAAATTGCTGTAAACATTACTAACTTTATTAACTTGTATTGTGATTGATAATTGTATTAATTATAATTGAATTTAATTCAGGACTTTTGCCACTACTTGACGTGATAGATGTTGTTGTCTATGCATGTAGAAAGTACTGTAGCATATTGTTAAATCGTATACGTATATGATGTGCATTGTCTCGGCGTCTGTAGACAATTGATACTACAAAGTCTACTTACAATAGACACACAGCAGACAGTTGATTGCCACAACGGAAACGATACAGTTAACGTGACTGCAGTACATTGTAATTAACACTAACTGCGGTTGGATTGCATTACATTAACGCTATGCAATTCGTGTATCCACAGGCAAGTATTATCTTGTTATTCTGTTTCGATATTTCACACGCATCCGATATGATTATTCTCCAGAGTCTTATAATAAAAAAAATTACTACCACATCACTTTGCTTTAGCTAGTTTAGTTTAGTTAGTTTGTTTTCTGCTGTTACAGAAAATTATACAGTATCAAGGTAAGTTTCAGAAACGGTTACCACCGAAACGTTTATCTGCAGATTTGACGTATTTAATTAACATTTGTGAAATCTTAAATTTTTAGTACTATTATTATAGTAGATGTTACCTCATGCACTATGTTATCTATGAAATTTTTTCTTCAATTTCTTTAAACTTCTGAATTCCCTTCGACAATCTTATGTTACAAATGTTCGCAAATCTTACATCGTTCTCGGGTTTTACAGTATGGAGAATGTTTTAGTGTATACCCATCTACACACTACTTCCCTTCTTTTACATAGATTTACTCCCCTACCAGACATAAGTTATGTTTCCGTTTCATTTCCTTCATCATCATCGCCACTCCAAGAACTAGCCCTTAGACCTGTTCCGGAACCCATCTCCTCCTCGGTCTACCGACATCTCTCTTCCCAGTAGGGTGATAACCCAAGGCAGCCACAGGTAGACGGATATCACGCATGCGATTCGAGTGTTCACACCCTCTCCTTCTGTGGTATTCAATCTTCTATTTCCTTCTTCTGAACGATAATATTAAATTACTATAACATCGAACAGTCAAATCCAAATTGTTTGACAATGAGCACATTTTACCAGTTTGCAAAGTAGGCCTAATAGAACCACTGTGTGTATCTGGTGCAGGTCTTGGTTTAACACGATGATGGAAATGAGTCTCTGTAAAACTATAGAATTCTGTAGAAAAAAGTAGGATAATCGAAGTAACGTTTACTACTGTGTTAATACTCAGTATATTCGTACTATCGTTGAATGAATGTAATAGCCTATTTGGTTTTAGTGGTGCTGTAAAGTCTTGTTTTATTACGTGCTAAAAAGCTGACAACATAATGTAGTGCAGTGCTGTTACAGATGTCGGATAAGGCAACAACAAAACGCATAACTATATTCTCCGTATTATCGTTAACAAACGCTTGTGTGACTGCTGCGCAGATGCTCTAATCTACATATTGTAGCGCAGCTCTATGAAACACAAACTTCTCTGTACGTAAATGGATAACAAAGAACAAAACAGAACGAAATCAACGGTTCACTGCTTTTAGTTATAACAAAGCTCACCGCGCGAAACTGTATTTTAAACAATTCGATGGCAGCAAGTACCTCCGAAATATTCAGCTTACATTTCATTTCTATCAGCATTTCAGAACTTATGTCAGCGTTCGTAAAGAAAATTGCAGCGTTATATTGAGTTAACAACTGTCACTTCGCGACAACCGTAAATTAACAACAATCTGTTTTTATATCTTTTTGTAATAAGTTATTTGAAAATCGAAACTATGCGTATATGTTTACATAGATCTTGCAACAGAAAATTCTGTTCCATGTTTTGTTAAAATGAGAATGAGCCCATAATATTAATAATAATAATAATAATAATAGTAGTAGTAGTAGTAGTAGTAGTAGTAGTAGTGGTGGTGGTAGTAGTAGTAGTAGTAGTAGTAGTAGTAGTAGTAGTAGTAGTAGTAGTAGTAGTAGTAGTAGTAGTAGTAGTAGTAGTAATACGAGAAATGAGTAGATTTGCTTGTCAGAACATTGCAGATAGCCGATAAGGCACTTTGTAACATTGCTACATTTAAGTACTAAATGCATTCGAGTCATGTGTAAAATGGTGCTGACGAGACAATACATATAGTGTGCGTGTTTTAAATCATTTTAAAATAATTTAAAGAAATTACATTAATGGGAGTGACGCTTGAAATCAAGAGTATTTTAAAATGGAATTCACGCCGAAATGTAAGTATTTTAAAAACTCATAATGTAACATTATTTATTTGGAGACCCAATAACAACGAATACGAGTTTTATAAGTAAAAATGGTTTATGGACCATAAAACCTGTCGTTTACAGATCATAAAAATGTAAAACGTTTACAGTTTTTCAGACGGAAAAACTTTGTTCACAAACCGTTTCTGTCCTATGAAGAACATTTGAAACAATAAAGAAGAGTAATTTACGACCAATCAGAGGACTCTAAATTTGTCTAAGTTTAAACATATAGACCTACACGAGATATTGGTTTGGATGAAAACTCTGAAGAAACTAATAAGCAAGCGTTCTCTGGATCAAAAGATTAATTTGACAAGTTATGGTCTATTAAATATTGAACAATGTAACCTCTGAACTCTGAGCAACTAATTATGTCACGTTCGCCGCACGAAAATGACGTAAACGTAAATCCGATTACCATTTCATTGCTGCCAGCTTAAAAGTTAGTGCTATCTTCCGTAGGAGGAGATAGTGGCATAAGGTATAGATTACTAAAGTTTACAAGAGTGTGTGAACTCAACATACAGAATGAGTAATAATTACTAATAACTTACATCAAACACAATATTATATTGAACGCCGAATCCGCAAGCAATTCCCGAAGCGACGCTGAGACAAGGCACGGATCTGCAGACTACGGATATACAGTGCTTCTGTGGGACGTGTCAACTGCAAGACCCAACAGTTTTCAATCTTCTGCCACGGACGACAGTTTTTCAGTCTACAGACAAGAAAAATTGATATTTATTTCATTTATAAACACTTAAAAAATAATAATTTGAATGAATTGTTTGTAAAAATGTATTTCAAATCTAAAGAGAAATAAACTTAGGCTAAGTATTAGTTAGTTAAATATAAATTACAGAAAGAGGGAAATTTTAGATACCATTTATTTAAGGCCAACAGACTAAACGTTTGCCTTAATAAACTAATAAAGAAATAAGAATCTGATTAGTTTAGTTTCATTAGAATAGTCTAGATATCACCACACACACACACACACACACACACACACACTCGTATATGAATAATATTATACACACTTACAGATAGACATGATACAAATTATAGACGTTAACACATTTAGAGCACCCTCAGTCTATCAAATTTAGTTTGTTGTATATAAACATTATTACTTCTTACATAATTAAAATACAGGGAACATTTAATTTTTATGTTAACTTGTTACTACTAAACATTCAAAAGTTAACAAATTATTGCGTTCTTTATTAAATATTTCAGTTGAGGTCAAAAGTTAATAAAACAGATTGTGGAATTTCATTTATTTACGAGAGGGAGTAAAATGTCTGCTTTAGTTACTGGTCCTCGTACGGGAGAAATACTTCTCTGTGTGAATGTGCACATGCATACGCACGCATACCTACATCAGACTAATTATTAGGTAAAATTAATGACGCTTCTCTATATAGATTCCTTACAATATTTTCATTTCGATACATGATATTACGTTTAATACCTTACTGTATTTAGTTGATCGCAGCATAATAACAGTAAACTTACGATAAATTACGGGTGGGGAATAAAGAGCATGTGACCAGTAGGCCTTACGTACATAACTGACGTTATCTGAAAGATTACGGAAAGAGTGTCGATTGGAGCACTGCATTCTAAACTCGTGGAACACAACACTCAGACGAAATCATAAGATTTGTTTGTATAAAATGTTATATTATTAAACTGATCTCCAACTATAACTTCATACTGTTAACAAAGATATTAAATTTTATATCGCGGTGGTTGTAGAAAGGACGTTTTTGTATGAAATTTTATATAATTTATGATTCGTAATTTTTCTATTACACCTAATTTGATTAGTTATGCCAGGGTTTAATATTACACAATTACTACACAATTATTTTTTACAAATGTGTTTCAACAAGAAGTGAAAAGGAAAGTTGATATTTGGTGAATTATTTTGTTAACTAAAAAAAAAACGAATCCGTTTTAATTATACACAAATTTTGTTTCATTTCCAACGCCGATGATTTCATATTATACATTTGTCAGTTGGAGATAAATGCCTCTTTCATTATTTCTTAGCAGTATTATCACGCTAATATAATCTGCTCGTAACATTACAGTACACACTTATTTACTCATTACAACACAAGACTTACTCATTGCGTTGCACGTCGTTACTTTACGTTACATTACTGTTTCTACTTTTACGGTACGTTTATCAGCGGCGTAAAGACGTACCAAGCATTCAAAGTATAAACAGCATTTTATAAAGGACGTTCAGGAGTAGGCCTACGTGACTAAATATAAATTTATTCACCCTCATCCCTAGACCAATCTTAAAAGGGTGACGCAGACGATAGACGTGTGAAGATGGATAATGAAGAGGGGATATTGATCATATTGTACATGTTGTGCGAGCACATGTTCGTGTGGGAGTGTGTCTGTGCATGTGCCCGCGGGCGCGAATAGAGAGATAGAGAGAGAGAGATTGAGAGAGAGGGGGAGAGCATCCATATAAAAAGTTTTCATAATTGTGGATAACGTTTGGAGTAAATTAATTACCATTAATAAAGTTGTAATGGTTATGTTGTTCTATAATTTTTTTTCAGCCTCTTTCGCTGTTCTGAAAATTGTAATCTGATCCTGATCTATGCTAAATACATCAACTATGTCCCTAGTTTACAATAATTTGTAGGTAAACATTTTTGGCGTATTCAATGTATTGCTTGAATACATAACTTTATACGTAACACCCACACTGTTTTCTTTACCTTTTCCTCCTACTTATTTTCTTTTCCTTCTTTTTGTTCCTTTGGTTACACTACACACCTATGCGAATTGGGATCATGTAATGGTTCTTCTGTCATCAGTGTGTAATTCTGTTAGTAAGAGAATGCTGTAACGCTCTAGCGTGGAATGTCCCAGTGACTTTGATTTGTCGTTCATCTGCGACTGTAAATGTATTCTTGCCTAGCTGTTCATGTAAGTAAAGGGTCTGTTGTTTAATTTAAAAATTTTGTTAGCATATTTTTTGTGCGTTTTTTAACGTTTTGGGTCTTAGGGAACCCCATATCACTAACACAAAACTTTTGACGTGTATGACTGGTATTGAATGTTTCAGTATTTTGTTTAAAGCTATCTTTTTTCTCTCATTTACTTGGAGTCTCTACATGCCTAGGATCAGGTAAATTATTCGTACTTATTCTTTTTATATGCTCATTCCAAAAACTTTTTGGTATGCTTCCTAGAATCAAACTATGGCGGCGTATACCCAGTTTAAACTATTGTAAATCTCATTAAATGATTGTTCAAAGAATAGTATACATTGTGCCCAACTATACCGATCAATTACACTAAAAAGTATACCCAATTTTGCTATTAAATCTTTCATCTAATTTTCCTTGAGATTGTCTATTTGAATTTAATACCGATTCACTTCCAACCCGGATCTGGGTGTCAGACGATACTGTAATTTGGAAATTTTACCTTGATCACTCAACACTCTTTTAACTTCAACACACTCTGGAATAAAAATTTATTAATTTTCAGTATACTAATAAGGATTAATATAATATTTGTCAATTATAGTACAAAATGTACTTCTTGAAGTGTTGCCTCGCGGTATTAGCAGACACTTAACACACATTAATGACTTCTAACTGATAAAATACTAAAGAATACAAATTTTTCGTAACGAGTAGAATACAATTAAAAATAACTCTTTAGTATTAAAAATTGTTATCCTTAGCAAATAACTCTTCCTTCGATTATTTTTCGCAACAGTTTGACAAAGTCGCGCGAAATGAGTGCATTCGGACGCATTTCGGTTATAGCAATGAAAAATGTAAAACATTTAAAATTACACGGTCAAAAAGAGAAGTAAGTGAGGATTTCAATGGTGTATTCATTTAATTTTTATCTTAGAGACTATGACCTTTTAAAGTTAGAGCTCTTCTTTTTTTGAGCAGAGTATAATTCTGTATGTCACTTAAGTATACGTACAAATAGAAACATAAACCCGTTTAAAAATTATAATGTTGCTATTGCTGTTTGTTATACTGTTGATTCCACAGTTACTAAAAAAAATATTGGCTATCCATTTAACGTCGAGACCAACTGTAAAGAATTCGGTGGAGGTTTCCACGTAAAAATATTAAACCTTTTAAAAAAAATCATATGAAACATTTAAAGAACACATTCTTTAGTCTTCAAATTCTTCTTCTTTACCTCTTCTTCTTCACTGTCACTGCTTTAAAAATTTTAAACAAATGGTCTGTTTATGTTATCCACATGGTATTTCATACACTCGCCTTTAATTAACGCGGTATGTCTTCTCACACCCCCCCCCCAAATTTAGCATCTGTATCATTATATGTTGTCGAAGATACTAAAACTCCCTGTCGCAGTACTCAACGACAATAACAATAATATAATAAACTCAATGATTAAGCAAATGTATGTGTTTACCACCTTAGTTGTTACGATGTGTACAACCCACAGTACTCTCTTGAAAAATACTACGAAAAAACCTCGTAAATAGTACTCTGTTTAAAAATCTGTAAAGGAGTACATACATGATACATGACTTCCATGTTCTAAGATTTATATTTAAAATCATTTACTTTAATTCGGTTCGATAATTTCTAAAAAAAAATCGCCCACCCTGAAATTATTTTCACTATTTATAGATATTTTTGTTATTATGAGGCAGTCGTTTAATAAAACGTTATTTTCGAGTCACTATATCTATTAAAATTAGGTACTTTATTCTTATAAAGAAACTGAACTACGCAGATAATCATCCCTCCTCCTCATCCGACCTCCACCATTTTTACACTTTCATAGAGTAATAGTTTATCATATGTAATTTCTAAGGTATCTTATCATTCAAAATTAAATATTCGTACTTTACTTGATTAAGCACAGCAATTTTTAAAATATCACCCCATCCCACTTCAAATATCCACTCCATTTGTAATTATCTCATTTACTATTTTGCAGTGCATTAATATGACTTTATTTTCGGAGCACTTGTTTATTAAAATTAAGTACTTTACTCTTGTTAAAACACAAAACAATGCAGGTAAACTACCCCTCCCTCCTAACAGAAAAACCTTGTTCCCTGGCAACAAAATTATTTAATTTTTAACAATTACCATTGTTTGAAAAAGTTTAAATGAATTTTTAAGTGCTTTCCTCTTTTTAAAACGTAAAACGTTGGAGGTAAACTACCCCTCCCCTTGACCGATCATCACGAAAATGTAAAGTGCTTGAGTCCTCTACAAATCGGGTAAATGTACAAAATATTATTTGATTCGGTTTGAATTTGCGGCAGTTATCGTTCGCCATAGAAAAAATTCTACAGATACACACACAGACACTTTTCGGAAAATGACTTTTTTAATGTTCTGAGTGCAGTACAATCAGAATCAGCCCTTATCTCGAACACGATTTTTCGCGATTACCACACTTCCATTTCCTTACGGAACATGGAAGTAAAAATTATCCCCTCCCCTTCAACTATCATTTTTATCTATAGAAAATTACCCTCTCCTCCTTCAACTACCCTTTTCATTTATAAATATTTAATCTACCTTTCTACAGTGGATTATTATGACCTTCTTTTCATTATACTTCATTTTTTAAAAATTAAGTGCTTTACTGTTGTTATAACGTAAAATGTTGCAGGTAAACTACCCCTTCCCCTTAACCGATCTTCATCAAAATCAATAGGCCTTGAGTACTATGTAACTCAGGCACATATTCAAAAATTTATTTGATTCTGTTTGAATTTGCGGCTGTTATCGTTTGCCATAAACAACATTCTACAAACAGACGCACAGACACACTCACAGACACTTTTCGGATAATGACTGTTCTTCATATTTTGAGGGTACTACGATCAGAATTTGCCTTTATCTCGAACACGATTTTTTTCACGATCACCATATTTCCATTTTCTAAGATGGAAGTAAAAATAACAAGTGTATACAATATATAATAAAATGTAAACTTCTTCGTTAAGGACTTCGTTGTTAGTTTATGTTTATTGTTAAAATTATATTTATATTATCGTTTAAATAGCCTATACAACATTCTTATTTTTCGTCTTCCGTTATTATATATTTTCTTCTAATATCATTGTGATTTCCACATATTTCATTTGTACTTCTTAGAATATTCACAATAAGAGTTCTCCATTTATAATTAAGTTTTCATTGCTGATAGTTATAATAACGAACAATGTCCCCGGTACAAATGCAGCTGTAATGCCCTCATTAAATGAAACGTACGTATAACTTTCCTTTTAACTGAGCCATTATAGTAGTTGGGTTTACTACTTCATTACGAGTTCTCTAACTTCATTACGAACTGCACATACATAATAAATGTAGTCGTGTATACGAGCGCTTCGGCAAGTTGTAAACACCGACCAGCAGTTTCAAATCTTCAACGAGCGTTTATATTCAGTCGTAATTGCATTTATTGGATAACATGGTACAATTTGCAACGAACAAATGTTTGCAGTGTGTACTCCAAGCGCAATCTTAATATCCCTCATTAGTTATCCTGAATACGAAATGCCAAACTATAATATATGAATACAGTCTTTTTAAATAGTGTATGCCATCAAACACAATGAAAAGATAAAAAAAATAAAAGTTCAGTGTTTACAATATTTTTGTTTGAGAAGCTTTACTCTTTAAAAGCATGTTGTATATCGACCGTTATTAAGCATGAAATTGAAAAAGTTGTAGACCAGAATTAATCGAATAATTTATTCAATTATTATCATAAAAGTATATCTCTCTAACTTTTTATGAGAAACATTATATACATTATATTGATTAGGGTACGTATTCTACACTAGTAACATGTCTGCAGTTTGTCAGCAGCTTATAACCGTCCCAGATAATTATATCATAGGGTACTGTAGAAGATAATTCTTGTTGTTGATATTTTATACTGACTGAATTTGGTAGCTTCCACCTTAGACCGATTAGAAGTAATAACTGATGTAAAAGACATAACATCGGTTTTGGTCATTTTTACATACTGCATACCAGTTCTTTACTGCTGCGTCTGTTTGTTATAACTCATAAACAAAATTTTATGATACGACGTTTACAAACCGGTTTGCAGATCTGTAAAATCACTGGTAATTCCCAGACGTGACAATTGCGGTGACTATAGAATTACGCCCTCGTGAAGCAAAGTAAACCCAACAGTTATTTGTATCATCATGTTCATGTTCATGTTCAACGATACGTTCATTTGACTTAAGATGTACAAATACAAGACATTTTCAAGACACCGTACAAATGCCCGTATGTTCGGGTCACTAGGCGATTCGGAACATTACCAAAGTAGACGAATCAGTACTAGGTCCTTTATATCCGGTAAATAACATACCCCCTACACACACACACACACACACACACACACACATGTTGCAAGGTAACAGATTTGAAGCTGACTGCACTTGCAAACGTAAATTTTACCTAGGTGAATAATACATTTATTTTTTTTACACATATACAGTTTACATCTGATAATTTAATAAATAAATACATTTCAACATGTATGAATAAATGCTATTAAAATTTATTTTTTCACTAAAGTAATTAGTTATTAAAAGTTACTCCAATTTGACACTATAATATAAATGACTTATAGTGTGTCTGTTAATTAGTTTATTGTTAATTATCTTAACACAATTCGTTACGCACACAACACATATTCACTTTCACTCTGCACTACACTGATGTTTTCTATTGTTTAGAATCATCTTAAACTACAGTATTTATCCTAATAACAATAGCGTCTTATCACATTCACACCCTTTTGCACAGGACACTAATTAAGCCTTATTGTAAATGTGTTCGCATATATTCACAAATGTGTGAATATTTGTCATATTGCAATATACAATACTTCCTTCTAGAAAAATGAGTAAGAGTACAAATTTAAGTCCACGTACAAATTTTGTGAACATTAAGAAATATATAGACATATACAATCTTAAAACAAAAGACACACTCACACACACATTATAATATTCATCTGCTGCAACGTCTACGTTTTACTACGAATTATCTGATGACTGTAGATTGACTTAAACTAAACGTTTGTTACATTTAAGCCTATACTTAACCCATATTAATTTTTATTGATAGCCAAAATAAATTATCAATATTTACTATGTAAGTATTATCCCATCAAAATAGAATGTATAATAGTGGACTTATAAAGATTTTGACAAAATGTAATGCTGTTTACCGAACATGAATCGAATACTACTTCCTCATAACGATTAAATTGAACGTATGGAGGATTTAATAATAGTATAAGTGGAAGTAACAAGGTATAAACTGGAAGGAAGAAAACACTTTGTTTCCTCAAAGGGCTGAGCAGTTTAACTAGCGTCTAATAACTGTTGGGCTTACTTTGCTTCAGGAGGGCGTAAATCCATACTCACCGCAATTGTCACGTCTGGGAATTACCAGTGATTTTATATATCTGCAAATCAGTTTGTAAATGTCATATCATAAAATTTTGTTTTTGAGTTATGACAAACAGACGCAGCTGTAAATAACGCAATTAACTATTTGTTTTAAACACCGATTCCTTTCCAACAACATACACGATTTTGAACCGATCGGCAAAGGTAGAATTTGTAAGAATTTGTTTGAACACACTAAATTTTCACATGAAAGAAATAATTTGTTGTTGAACGTTCGACTTATATTGCGTTTAATAATTTTTGTTAATATTAAGGTAAGGTTACGTTTACCTTCTACAAAATGTGTGTACGATTTATATTCATACTTTTGATGTTTCTGAAATTAAAAATTTAATAGATGGACTTCGTCACCAATGAAATATTTAAAAAGCGACCTTCTATCTATCCTAACAGTCGGCCTTGTCTTAAGGCTAACTATAAGGTAAAAGTTACAATTGATTTATGATAATAATAAATATTTTATTACTCGAGTCATAGGGAGTCACATTTTAAAATAATATTTACACAATTAATTATAGATTGGTATAATAAAACATTATTAATAAACAAACACACTATCTAAATTCCTATTAATGAACACACCACACATCAAAGAACACAGGACGCAGAATGTGTGTGTGTGTGTGTGCGCGCGCGCGCGCGCGCGCGTGTGTGTGTGTGTGTGTGTGTGTGTGTGTGTGTGTGTGTGTTTAAAATTTATAATTACTTTACCTCAAGATGTAAACTTATTTGGGACATGTTTCGGGAAACATATTGTTCCCATCCTCAGCCTTCTTAATTTTGAATCTTGTGGAGTATTTCTGTTTTGGTTGGTTGTTGTTATGGTTTCCTGTTGGTTTTTGTATTTTAAACTGGTAATATTTTGTGTGATTGTGGTGTATATATTAGCTTTTTGTGTATTTTTGATGTTAAGTACTTTGAAAATTGTGTCATGTTTTGTATTGATTTGTATTTGTTCAGGTATTAGTTTTTTTGTGTTTTGTGTTTCTATATTTGTAAATTTTCCCATATGTTCATTATGATGCCTATGTGTGCTATGTGTTTTATTAGTGTCATGTTGGTTATGTCTGGGAATTCATGTCCTGTGTTTATTGCATGTGTGGCCAAATTAGATATATATTTTTCTTATTTTTTGTATGCGGCGTTTAGATGTTCAAAATAACGTTTTTTTAGTTGTTTTATTTGTTTGTCCTGCGTAACATTTATTGCAATCTTGGCATTCAATTTTGTATATACCATTAGTTGTGTTATCTTTGTTGTTTGGCTTATTTAGTTTTTGTAAATTATTTTTATTAGTTTTGCATGCTATCTTAATGTCTGTGTTTTAAATAGTTTTAGGAAACTAAATAAACAAATAACTAAACAAAAACTATAAGAAAATTATTTTATAAACATGGCATTTATTAAAACTGAAACGCTAGAGTAATTAAGTTTTTTCTTAGATACAGCCTATATATTTATTTGCAAACAACATTTATGTCCTTTGTAATTTTTCCTTACAAATTACGTGTGACCACTCGATTCTCTAAATTTATTTTATTACAAATAACTTGTACGATTGCCATATATCGTGGAAATCGTGTATTACCAAAGATCTAATTTTACGTATAAAAATTAAACTTGAGAAACAATTTAAATTCTAAATTATATAATCTAAAAACCACTAATTCCCATTTTGTACCCCGCAAAACTGTTACAATTAATTTGGTTGAAACTGTGCTAAACAATTCATCAATTCTTTTCATTGCGAATGAAACTGATTTTGGCTGAAAGTTAATTAAATTTATGTATAACAAATAATCGTTTTATATTTCTTGTGGTTCGCGGTCCTCAGGATATGAAGTTGCTTTATCCTATAAACCTCCAGGGCGTGCACTTAATAGTAAAAAAGTGTTTCTGCAAAAGGAGCAAAAAATACTCCCTGAAAAATTAGTTATTTATTCACAACATAATAAAGAATTGGGAGAAGAAAGAAAGAAAGACGACGAGAGGGAAAAGTTGATTTATTTCAAGACGTCGCATTTCTGTCTTTGTAACGTTACAAAAGTGAATACTGTTTCCTTATATATTGTGGTATGGATTACGAGTGTGTGTATAGAGGAATGTTAAAGATGTGTTTCTACAAAAGAGCAGTTCGTAGAACCCACGCTGAGTATACCAGCTGGCAATTCAAAAGGAATATCTTACACTATACTTCTCTTGACAACATTAAGATTGAAGTTTTACCTGACTCGGTTTTTATACATCCTTTATTTGATAGAGCATTGTTCTCCTAGCCTTTTGTTACAACTTTTCATACGTCTGCGTAACTGTTTTGTATAGAGACGACTCGGTCACTTACCTATATAGTGTATCAACCTAGCCTGTCAGTAACAAATAACAATGATCTAACGTCATCTTTATTGTTGATAAACACCAATAATTACGCCAATGCAAAATATTTAATTCACAGTAATATATAAAGCAAGTATTTATCTTAAAAAATCTAAGTTCTCGTAAATCAATTTCAGATTACGTCAACATACTAGCGACTTAGGTCGCTGATGAAAGACAGATTATTGTACAATAGAGTTATACAATTTATTGTGAATAAATGTTTACCCTTGTATCAGTTCTTGTTTCTTTAGGCAAAGGATCCTGATTCAAGATTATTTGCCAAAATGACGCTCTTGTTATTTTCAGAGATCTCTTTGCACAGATCTCTGTGACAACATAAACATTCCGTCTTGGACATCACATAGTCGTCACTCTTGGCTTCACTGGTTTCGTTATAACCTTGATTAGCTTCTAATTCATTGAGTATTATTAAATATCTTCTGCTGTTAGATTCATGTTATTTCAGTTTCGACATACGTTATCATATGACTGTCATAAGTTCTTCCTCACTGTTTATGTAATCATTCATTCAACGTAAATCCCTGATTTATAACAGAGAAACAACCAGAGACAAATTAACTAATATTTATTGCATAATAAAATGGAGTGTGCCGGAATTAATTACGTCGTAGTTTAGAGCTATCTACTATTTCGGAGGGGGGTATAAATACCAGTACTCAACGACGTTCAGTTTCACTTATAGTGGCGATATATTACAGTGCGGTTAGAGTTATTTGTCGGGCGGCGATACTGTGTTCGTTCAAGTGGTTATTAGTGAAGTGTTGTGTTTTATAATCGAACGGTATAATTGTAATACAATTGTGTTTTATATTAGTTGACATTTTATTGCGTGTGAACAATTTTTATTTGATTTGTTGTAAGAGACAGTGTTGTTAATTACGAACTGTTTAACTGTGAAAATTAAAGCTGGTGATTAGTGACTTAATTGGTGTCTTGTATTTTGTTTTCCACTGTACCTTCGACATTCAAGTAGACCGTCGTAACAATATGTTCGTTATCTTGATGTTTAGGATAATATCGTTAAATTCCATTATAAGGCAAGGGCTCATAAAGTTCTTGGCAAATTCCGTCTTAATCCATAATGTCTCAAGTAGGCAATTGTTCAACAAAGTTGTGTGGAACTATTAGTAACTCATAATACTAAAGGGTTTCAAATGACAGTTTATAATTAGAGAGAATACGAAAGCTGCTCATTTTACACATGGTCACAAAAGCTGCTCACTATATCTGGTCATCTGGTGGTGGCCGTGTCATTTCTAATTTATGTCTGATTTTATTGAACGAATCAGTTGACAATATATTGCAACGTTACAATTATTATAATAAAAATTATACAAATACATTACCATGTACTCAACGCAAATATGAAATGTATTAAACCGGCCAGGTAGCAGGAATTTTTTATTCTCGTTGCGTCAAGTATATGTAGTAGCACAATAATAAAAAATAATTTTCAAAGAGGAGTGAAATGTTGTTGACATGAAATAATTAATTAAAACCGTTTCAAAATAATCATTCTAGGATTTATTAATATAAATCGAAATATGCAAATATTAAAATTTCGAATTATAAAAATAAAAAAATATTCTCTCTTATAAGTTTACAAAAATACAATATAACCTTCTATGCTGTTCATGACATAAAAATAAACAACCATATAATCTTATAAGCTAAACAGACATGTTAAACAAATTATCTAAACACTTTTTATTTAAGTGTCTCTGACATTGCCTCAAATTCTAAATAATAATAGCACCTCATTTACAAATAAAAATAATATTAAATCTCAAGAATAAAACTAATAGTTGCTATAAACAATAAAAAAATATAACATTTACTTCCAACCTATTATTTATTTCTACTGACACACCCAAATTTTAACATATAACAGAAGATTAGTATTTTTTAAATTTTCTTGTTAAATTAAATTATTTTCTTTAACTAGCATTTAAATTTATGTACAATTTATATTTAAAACTTCAAGTCTTTACTGTTCATATATAAGTTTCTTTTTAAGAGTTCTTTTCACAAACAAAAAATATAATTGTTTATTTATCACCTGCATACTACTGACGTTACCGACGACGTGTGTGTGTGTGTGTGTGTGTGTGTGTGTGTGTGTGTGTGTGTGTGTGTGTGTGTGTGTCCTGAATCCTGAGAGTTTGATGATGATGATTATGCTGATGCTGTGTTGTCTGTCTCTACTGTTTGTTGTTTGTGGTGGTCCAGAGTTCCTCCATAAGTCTTGGTGTGTGTGGTAAAGATGTTCGGTCGATCGGCAGACCAGCAGCGTGACGTTGTGTGAAGACATCTTGAGTCTGAGACTGCCCCAAAATTGCCGGTGGTATTTATACTGGACGGCAATCTGACAAGTCCAGGACTGTTTTCGACCTGTTAGATATTGTCACTTCGTGCAAAGCGTCCTTTTAATTACAAATCACCATTTGTTTCATTTTCGCGATTTCGTAAACATCCTCGTAGCAGGAGCAATATCATCGTTTGCGTAATTTTTTTCTGGTCACTCACATATAACACACTTATTAATTACTATTTAATTACACTAGTAATTAACATTAAATTACTTAGCGTCTTTATTATTGCACTTTCTGCAATAAATTTTATATCACCATATTCGTTAAAATTCCTTAATGTAATGGTGTCTTTATAATTGGGGTAAGTCTTTGTTCACAGGTTTAAAACGTATTAATCAGTTTATTTTTATCCGGTTAAAACCTGATTACAGACAAAACTATAATTCGTACGCATCACCCCATCGTAGACTTTTTCCTGTCGTAGCTTGTGTTCACACACACATTCACTCGCGGGGCAGGTGTACGCTTTCTGACAATTCTTAGCCTGCATAATATTGTTAAAACTGTTCACCATATATTTTTCTATGCTAACTATTTACAAACATACCGCCCTGGGCAAATATGCATATATATGTATTGTTGCAATATATAAAGTAGAAACCTGGGGCTTCATTCCTCCATTTAATAATTTTCATGCTTCCTTCTGGTTTATGTTAGTTTATTAACTGTAACGCCAGTATAGTACCTAACGGAATATATTACTTAATTACTTGTTGTTTGTGCCGTTTAAAGCCGTCATTGAAAACTATAAGACACGGTTTGAACGGTATCAGACTGAAATAAAACTTTCCGCCAAGCTAAAAATAATATTAACTAAAAAAGAGTACTGGGAGAACTCCATTCAGAGAGAGCTCATGACAACACAACGATTAACCGACCTTTGAAAGTCGGATGGAGTTGCAAAAATTGTATTTACCTTCATCGAAACTATAAAAGGTAGCACATCCATTAAAGTAGAAAGAAAAAGATTAAGTATTAGTCTGTCTTCCTAAATTAATTAATTTTAAAATGTTAAGAAGTACTTACTATTGAAACCATTTTTTATTCTGTGCTTACAATTATAACTACTGTTTGAGAAGGAACGCAAAATAAATCTTTTCATTCGTAGACAGGCAGTAGCTAAAATTTTCACGACTCAGTTTTCTCTATTCCTTTCAAACTACTATGTAAGCTTCTCATATCCTTACTTAGCTTTAAGACACACCCAATAGATCAATTGTTTTCAGAATGGCAGCTTAAAGTTTTACATAAGTTTTTATTTCGCAAAAAATAGAAAATACAGTTAACTCATGAGATAATAAAAAAACACTTGTCTGAATCAATTAAAAGTTGATCACGATTCCTTAGACATTGTTTAGTGTTTCTTAGATGTTATCTTCTGTAGGAGGTAAACAATTACTCCTTCAAACTTTCTTTGCTAACCAAACGCACCCACCTACTCAAAACGCGCGCGCGCGCGCGCGCACACATATCCACGCTGATAATATTTACAGACAATATTTGTTTGGTGATACTTTTATTTTAAAGACTCTAAAACGGTAATTTGTTGATAACAATAAATTTCAATGTTTCTAAATTGATTTCGTCACCCAGTTCTATCGTCTGAATGTTTGTCAAATACACTTCGTAACCAACTTCGGAAAATGGTATGACATATATTTTTAATGGGGGTAAATACGTCTAGTACTAAAACTAAAGAGTAATTATAAATAGTCATTCAAGGTTCAATTTTTCGTTGACAAGAAAAAACAAAGACGATTTAGTGCCCTTTACGAGTTTATAAAAATCACTAGTTTTAAAATTTCAAATAAATTTTAAAGGCAAAGTCACTTAAATCAGAACCTTCCTTGTTACATAATTACATAACATGTTACATAATCTTCCTTCACACTAACGTAATTCAACCCAATCAAAGAGTTTTACAATAATTTTCCTTCTCAAAAAAAGTATAACATATAAACTTCCGATATAATTTACGTTTAATTTAACTTTTGTGGAGATACAAGTATAAACTTTAGAAAAGACAAAATATTCTCCGAACACAATTTAATTGAGTAATGTTTTGTTCATGGAACTGGATATTCATCTGACACAACCTCTGAACGACACTTGACGCAGTAGACTACCTTCTTTGCGGCGGTGTGGCGTGGGTTGTCGTGGCGTCTCGCCTTAGGCACAGTAAGCATCAGGCCTCTAAGAACCTAGCAACAATCAATCAGAAAACAAATTTTGTTAGTTTAAAGAAATTTCTCAAACTGATTATGTGTTGAAGACCTTCAACATATTGGACCTTGATTGTTAACAATTTTGGTATGATATAGTCTTTAGATCATGAAATATACATTAGCTGTTTTCATTCAATTAATTCCCAAGTCGATCGTTATATTTTAACCCTCTAAAGTACATAAAGAGGGAAACTGTCCCTATTCCAGGAACATTTCACATTTAGAGTCTCTTCTCATAAAGCAGACACCCTCCACGTATAAAGCTTACATTTGGGACTCCTTGCCTACTGATAGGTCCCCTAGAAACATGTATCGACTAGAAATATTTTCCTAGGACTTCGGGAAAACATCTTCCTAGGAACCATTAACTAGAGTGAAACCAAAAGGCCAACATATATATCACATGGATTTTACTTTGCACTATGCCTAAATACTGCACTTATTTCAGTAACCTAAAGTTTGTTAGACACTGGCTATAATTATAAAACCGGATAACTGACAAATAGTATTACGGTGCTTATATTTCTTACCAACTTTCAGAATTATATACTGTGTGTTTTAAATTCTGGAATGCTGGCCCGCGCAAAGTCAGGATCAGAAATATATAAATCATTTTTACAGTAATTATCCCACCATTACTATTTAAATAGATATGACTATTTAGTCGCACGTCAAAACGAGTCTGTCCGTTGTTAAACGGCTACTCATTTTATCTGTAACAATATTTAAAAAACAAACTTTTTGTTTAACCAGTAATCAAAGAAATTCGAGTGTATTTGTCTTTATTCTATTTATACATACGTTTCATCAGTGGGTTTAATGTTTGCGGACAGACGTTAATCAAGTGTAAACTTTTGTTTGATATGGGCTTTGAAAATGGAAATGTCTGTTCAGAGATTTTAATGAGACGTCATGGAATACAATGTTGCAACGAAGAGCAATGAATCTCAGACACAAACAGAGCGCAACGTCAGATCAATATGCAGCTTTGCAAGACGTCCTCCTGTGGACGGGTATTGTAACTGATATTTTTAAAATGCAATAGCAAAGCATACAAGTTTCTCCTACAAGCTTTGTAAATTACCTATATTTTAATGTTATTACCACATAATGCAGTTATTTCTGTTCAATACATCTGGTTAATCCTGCCCATCCTTTTCGGGCCTAGAAATTATTTCTTATTATTTGTTCTATAATAATATTACATTTTGTAAAAACTGACATATTAGAACAACTTTTATAGTATATTGTGTAAGAAAAATTTTAAATCTTGTGTAACACATACATTACAAAATACAGATTACTCAATATTAATATAGGGTAACAACAGGGAGAAACCAGAAAATAAATTGTGACAGAAAAATATTTTCACTTTACTTATTATTTTATTAAACATCTGCTTTTGTAAAACACTTTTTACGCGTCTTTAATAATATACATAATGCATAAATGATTCCTGATGAATATATTATATGTAATAAACAATTAAAGAATATGATAAGATTAATAAGGGACTAGTGATTATAAATATAATTTTAAAGTAAATAATCGGTTAAAATGCTATTAGAGAATATAAGTTAATAATTTTTAGAGTACAGTAATTTTAAGTTCTTGTCGTTCTGTATGTGATAATTGGCTTCACGTATGCCTGGACGATGTACAATCTGTATACGTATGTACAAACTGTGTACACACTTACAATATATCTAATTAGTCTTCCAGCCAAATTTTACAAACTAGAAGATAAAATCTTACAATTTTTAAATATACGAATCATTAATAAATTCTTTGGTTTCAATGACTTTATCAGTACTTCAAATAATTAATTTTCAGTTCAAATAGTTGTATGACAATAATGGAAATAAGTTCCTGTCAAAGTGTAATATTTCATGAAACAAATGTGCTATTGGTATAATAAAACGCTGTGTTAATACTCAGTAGGCCTATATTCGTGCATTCGTTTTAAAGATATTTAATATTTTCTGTAGCGTTGTAAAATCTTGTTTTATTGCGGACTAAAAATCTGACATCACCGTTTTACAGTCTAGTGTAGTGCTGTTACAGATGTCGGATAAGGCAACAAACACGTACACATACTCTCCCTGTAATCGTTAACAGTTGTTTACCATAACAAACTGGCGTATGACTACAACACAGGTCCTGTAATCTGCATATTGTAACGCAGCTCTATGAAACACAATCTTCTCTGCCTGTGAATGGATAACAAAGAATAAAACAGAACGAAATAAGCGGTTCAGTGCTTGCAGCTCTAACAAAGCTTACTGAGAGAGATTATATTTTAAACAATTCAGTGGCAACAAATACCTCTATAACGTTCAGTTTATATTTCATTTCTGTCAGCTTCCAGAACTTGCTCCAGCCTTCCTAACAAATCACATTATGTTGAACTAACAACCCCACTTGTGTTTATTGTTAATGAAAAACAATCAGTTTTTTATTACTTTTTTCGCTTTTCACCAATATGCAAATGTTTATATTAGTTCTCTTTAATAAGAAAAGTCACAATTATTTTATAATTACAAACTTCAAAATGGTGGTTCCTTTAATTTTTTGATTACAAAGAGCCCTACAAATTTTAATTTTATAGAATTACATTGTACTGAGTAAAATGTTAGGAATTTTATTGTGAACACAATAGCATCTTGTCTGTACAACTCCGATAAAAATAACAGAGTTATGGCCTATCTAAACCGAAAACAGCTTACCCAGAAACTTTGACTACTGGACATTTTGTGTCGCAGCCGTCGATTCAGCCAGTATAGGAAAAGTTTATTTAAAATGACTACTGTCATTTCAAATTAACTCAGTAATACTAATTTATAACAAAGCAAAGGATCGATTCTCAACGAAATTAATACCTTTTAATAAATTTAACTACAATTATTTACACATCATAATTGGAATCACAAAAATTAAAACTATTTGGAATTCACAAAAAATGATAATGGTGTGTTTCGATTTGTAAAGATCTTCTCATTCATATTTCTCAGACTTCTCAGACGCGTGTCTGATATTTCAACAAAATTGTAATTAGCCATTTTCGAAAATTCCATGGTATAGGCTGCAATGAATGCATAATCACAAGCAAATTAAGAAAGGTCTGTCTTCAAGAAAAGTAACTAACAATATTATTTTTCTTTAAACTAGACATGTTATACCTAAACTCGCTAAAGTAACACATGATTTTACCAGTGTACTTACTGGTAATTTAAAGACTCACAACGTAACAGTACAGTATTTATTGCATGGCGAATAACAGTTAAAATTTTCCTTTCTGTGTAGGAAGTATTGTGGTTCATAATATCTGTGAAGAAGCATTTCTGTCGTTTAAAGAATATTTCAAAGGATATGTTTAAGGAAAGAGAGTCACTTTTAACCACTTAGGCGACTGGAAATTGATCTAAATTTGAACAAGGATACAAGAGGTATCGGATGAAACCAAAACTCGGAAGAAAATAACAGATGTGTTCTCTGAACGAAACTATTAGTTTGACAAGTTATAAAACTTTAATTATTGAACATTATTTCGCGCAGAGACATAATCCCCGAACTTTATAGAAGTTACGTCGGCCTTTCGAAACGACATTCCAAAATTCTTGTATTTTACTTTTATTTTCCCAAAATTTTAATATTTTGTTACAAAATTCCCATTAATGTTATTTGTTTTAATTTTATGATATTTCTGGCAATTATAATATAGGAAAGATGGGGAATGAAGAGCATTCGATTAGAACAAAACCACAACCTTTCAAATATAACAAAAAAGTGTCGATGGGATCACAGTATTCGAAACTCGTCGAGCACGAAATTAAGACAAAATGTTAAGGATTGTTTCTACAAGGTTATAGACTATTAAATTGCTCTTCAACACTTATGTATCTAATCATATAAAATTTATGAATCGTACATATCTGTGATACTAATAACTTAATTAATTACATCCTTAAATTTTTTAGTGACCGTCAATCAATGAATGTTTTAGTGGATGGTTAGTGAGGATCGGTCAATAATAAAAATTGTAGCTATTTTGCGTCGTCGTCTCGACAATATTTATTGTCATCTTCAGGACCTGTGTATGAAATACAATAGAATCTATGTTATCTATAATGTTGTGTTATAAAGTCTGTAACCCTTTAATACAAGTTGGTAAATCATTTCTTTTATCGTGTGCATAATTCCTATTTTATATGAGGATGATAGTGTAATAAAAATGGTGAGTGTTTTAGAGTGCCAATCGTGGACAATCACAAGTGAGAGGGAGAGCGAGAGAGAGAGAGAGAGAGAGAGAGAGAGAGAGAGAGAGAGAGAGAGAGAGAGAGAGCGCGAATGGTGGAAGAGTGAGAGAGGGAAAAAGGGAGACAGTGAGTGTGATGTAGAAGAGAGAGAGAGTGAGTGGGGTGATAGTGAGTGATAGCTCGATTTCAGGTTAGAGCGAGAGGCTGTGAGAAGGACTGGCAGGGGGAGAATGGGTGAGAGAGAAGGGTGATTGTGGACACATACATAAATTACATTATTCTATAGTACTCTTGACTATATTTTATAATATAATTACAATTATTATCCAAGTTTACCTGTTAGTAAAATTTACCAGAAACTTTTGTTTGTAACCTTTGTCAACTATCTAATTTAAGTCGTAATGTTTTACAGTATTGTGTAAATTGTATGTTTCTAAATTATGATTGTTTGTTAACACCAGTAGGGAGTGAAACATGGTAAAAATAACTTTTAATAATTACGTAGTGAACATCCCCTAATCTGTTTTAGTTATAGGTAATATATTACTTTGCTATATGTTGACTTTTGTAGGTATAAACAATTTATGTACCAATCTAATAACCAATTGTTGATTACTGTTTCTTTAATTAATTAAAATAACATTACATTTAGTAATTTAAATTGTAATACTGTATAAATTAAGTTCTCTCATACTATAATTTGCTCGTTTTCTTAAAGATAATTTGAAGATGTAAACAAACTATCATAAGTCTTCACATATAAAATGATACATACATACGCACGCACACACTCACATCACCAACACGTTCACCCAAATATTTAATTGTTTCGTTATGTTTGATATTTCTATTGTATTTCATACACAGGTCCTGAAGATGACAATAAATATTGTCGAGACGTCGACACAAAATAGCTACAATTTTTATTATTGACCGATCCTCACTAACCATCCACTAAAACATTAATTAATTACGTATATCAAGTAGAAATTAAAGGTAACTGGATTTTTTACGTTAAAATATGACGCTGTTTTTATATAAAAAATATTTGTTTTGTTTTCCACTCCTAACTTATACCAGTACACTTGTCATCTGGAGAGAATTTGGTTATCGCAGTAACGATACATAGGTACATTTACAGTACATTACGTAGTCGTTACGTTCGCGTCGTTAAGATTTGTTTCGTTTAATCTTGATTACTAGAGTGAGATGAGTGTTTATTCATCAACTGCATGCGCTGATGATTTGATCGTATTCCCTCTGAGTAAAAGGAAATAAACAAAAATAACACTGTTGCACACCACTATAGAAAAATATTCTGATTAGCGCTTTCAAGCTACACAGCTTATCAGCAGATCAGAAATCTATTTCCGATTTGATTTCCAATCTGATGATGAGCTGTGAAGCTTGAAAGCGCTAATCGGAATAATATTTCTATAGTGGTGTGCAACAGTGTTATTTCTGTTCGTGATTATAACCACTAACACAAACTTTATTAATTACATAAAACAAAATAAATTACAAGTGATCCGGTGAAATAAGGGTTACATATACTGAATAAAAAAATACATTTACGTAATATACACACAAGTCAAAGACTGTGGCAATAAGAAAAGGACTCCAGAATGTCAAAATTTGGTAATATTGAAAGGACTCCAGGATATCAACATAGTTATAAAAAGAAAACATAGAACATTAGTCTATGTATACAAGTAATTAGGAGGATATTATACGGACAGAGTGGCTAGAAGACTCTCGAAGGGAATAAGGAATTAATTAAAACATCATTCTTAAAAAAAACAGGTTTAGTGTGCAATTGTGATGAATAAACCTTACACCTTACGGTTGTATAGTTAATTATATTAACTAGAAAAATGTAGCTCAGTGACAATATAGAACGGAGACACCAACGTGCAAAACTTTTTAATGTTGGTGTAACCAAAGCTTCCAAGTTACGAATTCTCATATGATAGCTTAACAGACGGTAAAATGTAAGGTACATTCGACCAGAAAATAATCACCGCGCATAGTGCCGGCCGGCATGTGTATAGTACTAAGGAGAACACATACGAAATCTAAACACACTTTAAACTAAGTTCATGAACATATTTGTCAACCCACTTGTGCTCACACTATCCTATATTTACAGTTACTTCGGCTTATTTTATGAGGATGGAATAAGCATGAAATTATTATTCTAACCACAATTATACAGAAAAACGTAATGTACGAGTGTTGTCACTGGAACATTATGATACAACGTTTTCCGTTAATAAAGCTTTTCTCAACCTATGGGGAGCGACCCACTGCCGTGTCACGAGGGGGCGTTTAGAAAGTAGCGAAGTCGGGCTCGCTAATTTATTTACTGTGTCTTAAAAACCTAGTGCATTTAGTATTAAGTATAAATCAGCATTTATAATTTGTTTAAGCGTAAAAGAGGGCTTAAACTACTCACTGTTAGCAAAATATTAGAATATACTAGGTGCACGTGCGGTCCCCTACAAGTAATTCTGCTACCACCCATGTTTATGGGTCCCATGAAATATAATTTCCATTCTTTTGGCGGTGTGCCAGCGTAATTTGAGAAGTTACAAGTACTAGAACAGTCTGGAGTGGTACTTTTCTGTACTGTCTTGACAAAGGCGCTGCACCTGCTCGGGTAGCCGAGAATCGTGTACAACGACTGTTGGAGAGCGTTCCGTCGTAACAATACGTAATAGTATAATGTTACAAAGCACACACACGTATATAGCTGTATGTGTGTCTTGTATCTACAGATTTGTAAAAGAGTATTAGGGAAGACGGAGTCAGGAAACAATTCACAAAAATAAAATGTCTAATGTCGCCCACATGTTGGGCCATTTAATCACCCTCGTACTGGGCGATTTATTTGAAACAATCTTAAGAAGTAGATTAGAATTTTTACGCCTTGCCTAATTATGGGACAGTTCAATCACATTTATAATGAGCAGCTAAGTTACTGGAATTGCTTGAAATCGCCTAAACGTTGCTACGTTATGTGTACTTATTAAACATACAGTGGACTGGGAACAGAATCACAACTTGCAAAGCAACTTACTGACACGCGCGTAGCTTAATGATCGTCTGGAACGAGTCCACGAGGATGAGCAATATTCTGTCTGATGTAACCAGCCGCCATAGATGACCGTGAGCAACCAACTTCGTCTAACTCGAGCATACTTAATAAAGTTCATAATAATTTAGTAAAGTTTTTTTGGCTCAGTTAATTAAAGTTGCTTCAATTAAGCAAGATTAACGCAATGCCTCGTAATATGGCGTACACAGCAACGCTAATACAAAATTCATTTTAATCAAATACAAGTAGAAATTAATCAAACAAAGAGTGTCGTTTTATTGTTTATGTTAAAAAAATGATAATATTTTCAAAATTACTAATTTAATAAAATAATAAACATTTATATTGTATTTTAAATTAATTACATAACATATTTGTACATACATGTATAAATCATTAAATTTAGTCTATATACAAAACAGCTGTTTTGAACAATTCAATTTTAAAATCTTTTATTACTTTATATCTGATGATGATAGTTGAATATTATTGAATTATTGAAACACTGTAATTCAGAAAATAGTAAAATATATATTTGTAAGAAAGATTTAATATTATTAATAACATATATATAAATATGTGTGTGTGTGTGTGTGTGTATGTATGTATCGTATTTATATTTATGTAATTCTCTAAATATATGTTTTTACACTTTATATGTTATTATATATTCAACATATTTATTAGAGTGGTTACATTAATAATTGCAAATTTCACACATACGAAGAACTTGAATCCAAGTATTCATTATTTAAGTGTTATAGAAATTTTATGTATTTTTTAATACATAAAAGCAAACATTCTGGCCAATTTCAATTAATACAAAATGTCTTGTTTCTTATAGCCTCTCGAAGTAGGCCTACAGCACATATTAATTTAAAGGAAAATTGTGTTTAATTAAATTATTTACAGATTTGCAATTCAGTGAGTTAAATATTTAATTTCAAAATTTATTTAAGTGTTATCCACATAGCGTACGTAAAAAATTACCTTCTTTCTGCCCAATTTTCCTATCAGTGCAGATGATCCTTTGTCTACAACGACTAAGTATAAATGAATAAATGTATAAACACAATCATGTCAACTGTTACATATTCGTGTGTGCATGTGCGCGTCTGTGCTTACGTGTATGTTTGTGGTGTGTGTGATACACAAAATTCTTGTATATACTCTGAATCAAGAGTGATGATAGAAGTGGAACAAATATGGTTTTAAAATAACTTGCTTACCTTGGCTAAAAAATTGTGATTATTTAGATCTAAAAATATTTGTTTATTAGTATAATACAGAATCCATTATGTCAGATTAACTGTAGTCGAACGTAGACGGAGGGAAGAGTCGAACTCAGACCTTTTTCTTAAACGCAGCCCTCGGTTTATCACAATAAAGGAAATAAGTCCCTGTGAGAGTGTAATATTTCACGAAACAATGTACACTAATAAAACCCTGTGGTAATACTTAGTATATTCGTGCATTTGTTTCAAAGAAATTTAATATTTTTTCATGTAGCGTTGTAAAGTCTTGTTTCATTGCGAACTAAAAATCTGACAACACCGTTTTACAGTCTAGTGTAGTGCTGTTACAGCTGTCGGATAAAGCAACAAAACACGTACACATACTCTCCCTATTATCGTTAACAATTGTTTCCCGTAACAAACTGGCGTATGTCTACAACGCAGGTCCTGTAATCTGCATATTGCAGCGCAGCTCTATTAAACACAATCTTCTCTTTGTGTAAATGGACAACAAAGAACAAAACGGAATAAAATAAACGGTTCACTGCTTCCAGCGTTAACAAAGCTCACTGAGAGAGATTGTATTGTAAACAATTGAATGGCAGCAAATACCTCTATAACGTTCAGTTTATATTTCATTTCTGTCAGCTTCCAGAACTTGCGCCAGCCTTCCTAACAAATCACATTATGTTGAATTAGCAACCCCCACTTGTGTTTATTGTTAATGAACAACAAACTGGTTTTTAAACATTTTTCTCACTTTTAACCAATATGCAAATATTTATATTAGTGCTCTTTAGTAAGGAAAGTTACAATTATTTTATAATTACAAACTTCAAATTGGGGGTTATTTTAATTTTTTTATCACAAACAGCAATGTAAATTTTAATTTTATAGAATTACAGTGTATTGAGTAAAATCTTAGGAATTTTTATTGTGAACACAACAGCATCTTGTTTGTACAACTACGATAACAAATAATCGAGTTATGACCTATCTAAACCGAAAACAGCTTACCCATAAATTCTGATTCTGATTTTTTGTGTGGAGGACGTCGATTCATCCAGTACAGGAAAAGTTTATTTAAAACGACTACTATATTTTCATTTCGTTTGTATCGTCATTCCAAACTTGCGTCAGCTTTCGTATCAAATCGCATTGTTATGTTGAATTAACAACCGTCACTTGTGTCAACTTCCAGTAAAAAGCAATCTGTTTTTATTCCTGTTTTCGCTTTCCTTTTTTTTTTCAAGGAATTCTCCGCTGTTACAGAATATGTTACGTTAAAATTGTATATACGGAGAGTAAGGTTAAAGGTGTCCTCACTATACGTATTTGGAGTCTATGCATAAATATAAGAAATACGTCCTTGTAAACATAAGTCCGGAAACGTCTGGCCCCCACTTTGTGTGTTTGTTAAGTAAAACTTAATATCTCAAGTAGGGTTTAAGATATCACAATGCAATTTTGTGGTACACATGTATACATTTAATGTGTCTTAATACATACAAAATCACGAGTTATTGTGATTTCAAATTTAGAAATGAAGGCCACTTTAATATTTTGATCACATATAGCTTTGTAAATTTAATTTTATCAAATTATAATGCATGAAGTAAAATTTTTTAAACACAATAACATCTGTACAAATCCGATAACAAATAATCGATTTATGGCGGAAAACGTCATAGCCATAAATTTTTACTACTGGTTGTGGCGGCCTTGATTCAGTGAGTATAGGAAAACTGTATTTAAAATGTTTTAGTATTTTTTTCAAACTAACTCGGTAATAGTAATTTATAATTAAGTAAAGAGTCGATTTCAGTGAAATTAAAACTTTTAACAAATATAAGTACAATATTATTTCCAGATCATAATTTGAATCACACAAATTAAAATTATTTGGAATTCGTAGAAAATGGTAATGGCATGTTTTGATTTTTAAAGATCTTCTGATCCATGAAACGCATATCTGATATTTCAGCAAAACTGTAATTACCCATTCTAAAGGATTCCATGGTATACAATGAGTGCAGAATCACAAGAAAATGAACTTAAGATCTGGCTCTAAAAAAAGTAGCTGACAATATTATTTAGTTAAACTAGTCTTTCTATAACAGAAATCGCTAAAGGAAACAGACGGTTTACAAGGTTCCATTTAAATAATTTTAAACTTGTTAGAATTCTATATGAACCTAAAATAGTCCTGATGATAATAGTCGTGATATATATAGTCTACGTATTTAAAAGTGCCATGTATTTAGTGATTATTAAAAGAAATAACATTAATAGATAGGACCCTTAAATCTAGAGAATTTTGAAGTAAAACTTTCACCAACATGTAGATATTTTAAAGGATCATAACGTTACAGTACAGATATGTTCCAAGTTGAATAACAGTTAAAATTACTTTTCTATGCGGGAAGGTTTTGTGGCCCATAAGATATGTCAAAAGCATTTATGTCGTTTAAAGAATATTTGAAATGATATATTTAAGTAAGGGGAGTCATTTATAACCAATCAAAGGACTGGAAATTTATGTAAATTTGTAGGCAGATACATGAGGTATTGGTTCGAATCTAAACTCTGAAGAAAATAATAGATGTGTCCTCTGAACGAAACGATTAGTTCGACAAATTACAAAATTTTAACTACTGAACAACAATTCGCTCAGAGACATAACCTCCAAACTGTTTAAAAGTAAATTTCGCCTATCGAAACGACATTTCAAAATTCTCTGTATTGTAAGGGTTTGTCCTATCATGTTATTTATTTCAATTAACCCTAAAGAGAAACATGGCACTTTTAAATGAAACTCATATTTAATAAATAGAATATAGAATTACGTATATTTTTAAGGAGTAAAGTGTTTACTTTGTGTCACTGACCCTCGTACTGAAAGAACATTGCTCTATGGGAATACGCTCGTTCATATGCACGAACGTCTACTTATATTGACCATATTTACTTAAATTAAAGATGTATCTCTGCTACAGCTACATCTATAGGCATATCTCTTCTATAGTCACAATTATAGATATGTTCACAGAACATTTGCAATTAGTTACAGCATTTTACGTTTAATATAGTCTGTTGTTGACACAAGCTCTATGACGGGTGATTATGATATAGGAAAGATAGGGAATGAAGAGGATTTGATGAGAACACAACCACCAGCTTTCAAATATAGCAAAAAGTATGTCGATGGGAGCACAGCATTCGAAACTCCTACAGCACCAAATTGAGACAAAATGATAAGGTTTGTATGTAGGCCTATAAGCTAATAGACTATTGCTCTTCAACAGTAACATCATACCCTCAACAAAACTATAAAATTTAATGTAGCGTTGGATGCAAAGGAGGGTTTTATGTATCTAATTATATAAAATTTATGAATCGTATGAATCTGTGACACTAATAGTTTAATTAATTACGTATATCGGCTAGATACTAAAGAGACACTAAAGGATTCTTGGGGGACTTTTATTTACGTTAACTAAAATATGAGTCGGTTTTTATACACAAAATATTTGTTTTGCTTTTCTACATGTAATTTATACCAGTACATTTGTCAGTTGGAGTGAATTTATTCATTGTAGTAAAGGTATTTAGGCCTAGTTTACAGTGCATACTATACGGCGTGGCATACTCCTTTCACGTTACGCTGCGCGTCGTTACGTTACGTTTCGTTTACTGTTGCTCTTTCTACGTTTACAGTACATTTATCAGCGACATAAAAACGCATCAGGCATTCAAAGTATAAACAGCATTTTATACAGGACGTTTAGGAGTAGGTCTACGTGACTCAATATAAATTTATGCACCCTCATCGCTAGACAATCTCATAAGGGTGACATGAAGGATCGACATGCGAAGAGGGAAAATGAAGAGGAAACATTGATCACTCTGTACATTGTGCGAACATATGTGCCAAATGTGCACGCGCGCGCGTGTAAATGCGAGCGCATAGAAACACTTTTCACAACTACGCAATTTGTAACATTTTGTCGGCGAATTATCGTTACTAAAGTAAAAATTGTTACATTCAGGATAAGTAATAATTCATTTTTTTATTGTCCTGAAACAACTGTATTTACGCTGATCCTGATCTACATTTAACACAACACCTATGTCTCTAGTCAACAATAAGTTTTACGTATACATTATTTTTATCGTGATTAAAGTATTTCTTAATTACATAACTTTCTAACACTGAAATTTCTTCTAGTTCTTCTTCTTTTTCTCCTTTTTTAACTTCTTCTTCTCCTCCAGCTGCTTCTTTTTCTCTTTCGGGTACACTAGACCCCTACGGGGGGTTAAACTCAAATAACGATTCCTGTCACTCGCAGATTCCTTCTTGTTTGTAATGCTCGTGTAATACAAATCCTCTATCCAAATGTTCCTTTGCTTTCCTCTTATTCTAGTCTCATTAGCCTTCTGTTCTACCATATTCTTTGTACATCTGTTTTGTTTCATTCGAGGTATGTTCCCTAGCTACCTTTATTCTCTTAGACTCAATTACGTAAGAGCATTTTGAACATTTAGCATTTTTAGAATCGTTATTAGACACTCTAGCCAACTAGCCTTACGGTACTACTACGCGACTCAAAAGAAATGCGCTAAGTTTAACATTTATTAGTAAATATTATATATTTATAACTTTTTTATATTCGAACATAATTTAACAGACTCTCTGAATAGGTAAATTTATAAATTTCGATGCTCGTTATTCCTCTGGTCATTTCAGTAGGCCTATGTCAGTTATTCAAATGAGGTTAAAATGTTAATAGGCATAATAGTGTCATGGAAAAAAGTTACTAATGACTTTATTAAATTACAGGGGAAACGGGTTCTTTGTGGAAATAAACGTTTAGTTTCGCCTATTGCTAAACTGGAAAGATTAGACACTCTCTACCGCTTTATCGATAATTTAGCACTGCAATAAAGGCAAACCCTCTGCCCATTATAGCTGATATATTGCCGAGCATTAGAATTCATTCTCAGTTAGTAGTTTGGTGCCATTAATGTCCTACAATTCCCCTAACACAAAATACGTGTTAACACTCGAACAGATTATGCTACGTGGGTATGATACTAAGAAAAAATATGAAAAATAAGAATAAATTGTACACATGTTATATAGTGGGTCATGTGTCTCTTAAAAAAAAAAAATTTTTTGATAACTATTGTAAAGATATGATTACGTCCGCCTTTTTTAAGCCCCACGATGGAACCCAATCTGTAACGACGAAACTCTTATCGTCTCTGAAAAATGTGTGTATCGTGTGTTCGCCTCACACTGGTGTCGTTACTTTATGTTGCGCTCACGATGTCCGTAGCGATCCTTCAAATTACCAGTACACTAATGTGGGAACCTTACCTGTTCTTAGTAGGTGTGCATAAATCCCGGGTGGCGCCAAATTGTTTATGCTGAAAACAAAATACAAAATAGGTCGATTGAACTTTCGTGGCTATGACGGTCTGGTGAATTCAATTATTCCCGCCTGTACGGGTTTATAAATCTCGCTGATAGTTCGCCGAGTTTCCGACGTGAGCGCTTGCCGTCCTCTTTGCTAAATAATACACAATTTATATAATGCACTTCCCTATGAAATAAAAACAGTGGTTACAACTCAGTACTAGTTTATTTTATGGCGATTTGTATTTATTAAGTGATATATAAAATTATATTTTTGTTATTAAACAAATTTGCACCGGCAATTATTATAAGACAAAAATCTCAACGTTCGGCGAAGCGATCTGAACGAATAATTCAGTCTAACATGGCGACTGAAACCGTTTGTTTACAATTAATTTCGTTCAGGTCCTGGATTCTTGTGATTACGAAAAAGTTAATGGTTACAATAAAGTACACTACCTTACATTAGTTGTACTTGATAATATACTGTGTAATTATAATTTGTTCCTGAAGTGTGGTAAAGTGTGTTTCAAATGTTCGTAATTTTCATACTGGTTATTTTGCTAGTTAACATACTTTTAGTGCTTTAATTTTTATTAATCTTTGAAAGAAATAATATTCAGTTTATAGTGAGAGTTCAGATTGTTGTGAGAAAAATTTAAAGAGAATTTAATTCAGAAATGTGGGTATTTTAGCAATACTTATCAAATCAGTCGACTGGTGGTGTACTGTCAGTCAGTTGTAATGGGATGGGGTCTTCAATCGTCATCAATTTTCAATATTCTTGGGGCTTAAGTACGTCTGGCATCTTTTTCATATTAGTTGTTGAAATTTATTAATTTAGAATTTGTTAAATTGGTCCTTGGCATCAGTTAAATGTTCTCGTCCTTCATCAGCTTCTTACGTCATCATCTTTGCAAATTTGGATCACTTTTTAAACGTTTTATATTAAAATTTTGGTAATTTGCGGCCTGGCGTCTATTCTTGATGAGCGTCACTTATGGAATAATAGGTTTTAACGGAAAATTCGTAGCCAACGTTCCGTTGTCATGGTTACTGATTGCTCTTGATTGGCTGATCATGACTTAAGACCATTGTTATCATATTTGAATTTTTATTCAAAATTACTGTATATCTTCTGATTGCTATTATTCTTCCGTCTTCCTTTCTATGTATTAAATATTATCACTACTGTTCGTATTTTCTTTCGAAGATCATTTTGACATCCCATAAGGTTGGGTTTTCTTATGTATTATTGTTTGGACAATTATGTTGATATTTGTTAATTACATTCCTTTCTTATTTTAAGTTCTTAATCTAACATTTATCTTTTAATATGATTCACAAATTATCCTTGACTAGTTATTTGCCTTGGATTTTCTAATATTCTTATTAATTTCTTACAATTTGTAGTTATTGGTTTTTTACAGTTAGGCATTTCATAGGCCTAAGTAGTAATTGGCCTTATTTTCTTATTTTATACTAATTACATTTTAATTTACCCTCGTACATGTTTTGTTTTGGTATTATAAGTGATTTGTTTACTAGTTGACTTGTTTTGGATCTGTTTTTATAATAATTGTATGTTTTCATTAGTTTCTATATTATGGTTTGTTTGTTATTTTCTAACTGCCCTTCCAGTGTTATTAGATTTGCATTAATCTATCTTTTTACTTATTTATTTTGCCATTGGTTATAAATTGGCTATTATTTATTATTCTCTATTACATAAAACATAACATTTAGGCTTATGGTCGGTATAATTCCTTCAGCCATTATGGTATAATTCTTTAACAGCTATTATGCAACGTTTGTTTACAATTCGTTTCATTCTTAATTATTTTTTGGTGATAAACATCATCACACCATTTAAATTTACTTAATTGACTATCCCTTAGAACATGGGGTGTTGATTGATTTTGCTCTTATTTTCTTTACTATATTTTTTCTTATACTAACTTTACTCGCTAGCCATGGTAACACTAACTTTTGACCTTCTATGGGATTCCTCCCCTGAATACCATTGTATCCTTCATTTACAATTAATCTTAATACTATCAATATATAATAATATTGTTCACCATTAATCATTTAGTGTTCATCACAGATTATTAAATGTTTATACCTATCAATAGGGTTCTAATTATTTTGGGGTTTTACACTTTCACTTTTCACTTCTTATCTGTTATTTAAGTGTTATTAGTGGGTAATCCCTAACATTACATTCTCTTTGTCACTTATTTATGTTTACTATCTCACTATCTCTCTCTTTACAAAGGTTATTTATACTATGAATAAGTTCATGTCATTATAGAGTTCTTTATTACATTTAAACTCTATTTCTTTGGTTAGTGTACTTTTAGTTTTTTCATTATTTTATCGGGTTTTATCAATTATCATTTACATTGATCATTTAGTCGATTCTAATACTTTTTGTTATTTATTTATTTCTTTTTCGTTATTATATTTGAGTGTAACATTTCTCCTTTTTCTATTCTATATTATTTGTTTATGACTTATGTCTTTTCATTTCTTCTCATTTTGTTTCATTTATACTTGGTTTGTTTCATTTTCATTTTCCTTCTTCTTTGATTTCATTTTATTTCATTTTATTTTGGTTTTTTACCTTCTCATTTGGTTTTATTTTATTTGGTCAATCACTTGATTCAATCACTTGGGTTGGGTCATGTAGTCGTTTGTCGCGTCATCGTCATTTTATTTTCTTTAGTTTAAACATTTTATATATAGTTGATTCATCGTTTTTCCCTCGTATTGGGGTGGCTTGTTTGTGTTGTAACACTATTAAAGTGAAGGAATTTATGGCTCACATTGTATGCCTTGGCATGTTGTTGTATTGGTGTAAACTATACTTATTTAACGTGTAAAATCCGCTAATTCTCTAATACAATTATTAATATATGATGTGCCCAATTAGTTGTATAATTTATAGCTTTCATTTCTTTAGATTTCATAACACGCATATAATACGTAAATAATAGGACGTGTATAATTATTATACAAAAGTAAGCCTAAATCATCGTTTACAGGACGTTCTATAATTGCCTTCCTGTAACATCCGCTGTAATTTTCAGTTCAAGAGAAGGACTTAGAGTGTACTTAAAACTTTTCCTATTGCATCATGCAATAATTCAGCTCCGTTGTACGATAAGGGGAGAGAACAGAAGAAAGGAATAGATTTGATGCGTGAAGGAAATACTTGACTCAAACACTCCGATATTTTCTTCGAGAGAATTTCACATCTACGTGGAAAGACTTAGTAGTATAACGGCAGACAATAATGATATTATATTTAGTAGATATCGCATCTACCCGTTGCTTAGTTGTAACGAATGAGGACTTATAAAATCAGGGTCAGTTAAATCGTTTAGACGTCTCTTGCCACTAGAATTTTACGCCGCGCAAACAGCTTTGAAAGAATTGTCAATCGCATTTTTGACTAAGTCAAGATCTTAAAGAGGGGGTGGAAAGTAATAGTCAATACGCGTAGTAGTCTAAATTCTAAAAAAATTATGAAATCAAAGTTGAAATTCACTTTACTTCCTTGTTATAACGACACCTCAACTTAATGGTATGATAATCTCAAACGCGTTTGCAACATGCTAACTCAGTCGTTATACCCCGTAGCTTTGTGTACCCTAATTACAGAGCAGGCGTGAAGGCGTTTCTCGTATACCCTGATGGATAACATACACGTGTATACTTGTCTGTATACGCATTTCAGGCAATGAGTTATTCTGGATGTAAAAGCTTCCTGTACTAACTGTGTTCCTTGCTCTGTACTATGCACATATTCAGTTTACTGCACTTGGCGTATACATGAATAGTTAATGTCTTTCGTAATGTATTTGATAGATATTAATGAATTAACAAAATTGGCAATGCCTATGGAATGAGTATGACTACTGTTTTAAGTAACCCTTCAACAGCCCTGTAGAAAACTTACTGTAAAAATTCTCACGCTTAAACAAACAAAACAAAAAAAGTAACTAGGCCTACTCCTAGGCACAAATGACGTTTATAACCCGCCCATGCATTGCTTTGTTTCCGTATTTCTGCATACCACTTAGAAGTAAATAAATAAATATAAGTAGATGTATAAAAGTTTAATGGTTTATTTTACTGCTATTTTACAGGTTGTTTGTTATTAACTTGCACGCTTATTAAGAAAACTATTGTTTTGTTCTGTCAACTTTGTGACCATGTATTTGGAATTCGGTTGAACGTTTTACGAGAATTTTTATTTTATTTAAAATTTAATAATTTAATAACATATAAACTTTTGGAAGAACACATAAATTGATATTTTTCTGCACTTACTTGTTCCTCCCTGCCACAGTCTGCCAAATTTAAACAGTTTGTTGATTTTCCATAACCAGTTATAACCACTCTGCCTCTAATTAATTTAGTATGTTTTCTAACAGTTCCCATCAATATAGTATTTTTTGTATTTTGTATTTTTATCGTATTTCCCGAAGTCACTGCAACATACACTACACAAGAGCAATAAAAATAAAAATAATAATAAAAGTTACAATTAAATGCAATGACAAACGTAGTATGAACTACACGATTTACCGAACGCATAGTTTTTCCAACTTACTGTTAAGATGTGGTAAAGTTACAGCGATTTCATAAAAAAAGGTTGTGTATAGTGTATACTAAAGTGGAAACTTCTTTGTTAAGGAGTTTAAGTTTAGAAGTTTGTTGTGTAGTTTAAGTTTTGTTTACTGCTACATTATCTGTATAGCAAATTAGAGTTTCATCTTTCATTTTATGCTCGACATTATTAAAGTTCCCATACATTTTGTTTGTAATTCTTAGATTCTTGAATTAACAAGAGTACTCGATTTAGCATTAAGTTTTCGTTGTTGATAGTTGTAATAACGAGCAATGTGCTCGGTACAAATGCAGCTGTAATGCCCTCGTTAAGAGAACCGTACGTATAACTTTCCTTTTAACTGAGCCATTATAGTAGTTGGGTTTGCTACTTTGAGTTCTCTAACTTCATTACGAACTGCGTATACATAATAAATGTGTATACGAGCGCTTCGGCAAGTTGTAAACACCGACCAGCAGTTTCAGTTCTTAACGAGCTTTTATATTCAGTCGTAATTGCATTTACTAGGTAGCATGGTACAATCTGCAACACACACAAGTTTTTGTTGTGTACTGCAGGCAAGATCTTAATATTTTCCTACCGTTAATCTGAATATAAAACGATTCGTTTATTCACAGCGCAATTTACTTAATATTTTCTGCGTACATATGCACTGGAAAGATAAAAATAAAAGTTGCAAACAGTGTTTCTGTTCAAAACGAATTTCGTTTTAAGAGGTTCTACTATAATGACAATTATGAAACATAAAATTGGCAAATTTTAAGGCAAAATAAGCAGCGACAATTAATGGAAAAGTTCTAATTTAAATTACTTTATTCCTTTTATGAAAAACGTAAAGTATAATGTTTGTTAGGGTATGCATTGAATATAAGTATTATGTTTTACACTTTGTTGTCATCTGCAACCAACCAAGATAATGATGTGAGAGTGTATTTTATGAGTGAAGCTTTGTAGAGCAGTTTTATATTGAGTAAATAAAAGAACGCAATTCTGAGTAGGTTGAGTACAGTATACATATCGTGAACATTTATCTTCAGACCGATTAGAACTAAAAACTGACGTAACAGACACAACATTTGTTTAATAATTTTACATGCACTGTTTAACAGGTGCAGTGTACATCCACTTGCCTTTGAGTTTGGGTTACTGGGCATACTACATCACTAACTGCTGTTTCAGAACTTACGAAAGAAGACTGGTCAAACGGTCTTAAGACCATTATTTAGAGCAAAGACACGCACGTCCAATCATGCACACTTACACAAACATATAGGCCTATGCTTTCCATTTAATTAATATTAATATATATGTTATTAAATTATGCACATACTTTATGGTGCGCGCGCGCGCGCGTGTGTGTAAAATTCACTTACCGCGACACCTAGTATATAGCCTACTACAATAGGAACTGTCTGATGACTCTATATTTATTTAAGCCAAACTCACATGTATAATTATTAAGTGGCATTATTAACTATTATGCCTCGTTGTCAGTAAGATTAGACAGCTATATTGACAATTATCGTTCTAATTGCTGTTCAGTCGATTTTCCTGTATGCCTATATTATCTATCTTACAGTTTAGAGATTTTAAAATTTCGATGGCATGTGCATCTCAATAACAATCAGTATGAAAAACAATTTGATTTATTTTTATTTTGTGTTCAAATTGAAATTATATCCAAAGAAAGAATTAACCTTCAAACGAGCTGTTTTTTCTTGAGGCAGAACAGCTTAATTTTAGGTTGCCTATTTTTCTCCATACCAAACTATTCGCTCGGATTGTGACTGAAGGCTTTTAAGCTTGCAGAGAGGAATAAGCAAATATAATTAATAAAATAACACTCAATAGCATTGTCAGCGTCGTATTATTCTCGTCTCCTTGCTTATAATCATTATTATGACCATCGTGATTCTCTAACTCAAGTAAAAAAAAGGTAATGGAAAGACAGTAGATCTAAGGAGATTCTAAAACCAAACTAAGGCTTCTTACTGGCTATCGGTACTTATAAAAGAAGGGCAAATAAGGTAGGTTTAGGGGAAAGAAATGTATGAATTTGATTAAGAAAAAGAAGAAAAACTGTATGAAAAGTAAGATACATGTGGATAAGTACTAAAAACATACATGGAGAAGCGCGCACTAGCATCGTTTCCACTAAGACGAATGTGTTGTGTTCTATATGGTATCAGACCACGTAATGTATCATAACCACAAATACGTGGTTCTATAATGTGTAACAGATTTATTACAACATATTTAAAGATTGGTTTCTAGTGGACATTGTATGAATACAAATATACTTGTGTATTCTGCACAGCCAGTTACTGAGAGGATACGGGTTGCTGCAGTCAGTTTATATTTTCTCTTTATCGCCATCGCCATTACATAACCTCTGCCACTGTTGTGAATACTAATAGTGACAACGCTGGTTGTGTGTAAGACACGACTGCACGACATGTGTTTGTGCTGTACACAGATTGTTACCGCTGTGTTAATTATTGTGAGATAATTTTAAGAAGGAAAAATTCTTGGCCATGTGTAAGTGTTGTTACGACGGTCTCCGTGATCGTCGTATGGTACAGTGGAAAACAAAACACAAGACACCAATCAAATCACTAATAACCAGTTTTAATAACCACAATTAACAGTTTAAAATCAACAAGTTATTCAACAAGATTATACTCGTATAATAATTCAAGTTAATCTGTCCACACAAATAATAATGTCAACTATAAAGCATTCCGCATTGTATTCACTTTTCACTAATACACCACTTGAGAAGCACTGTGTAAATCGCCCGACATAAAACTGAAGACTAAGCGGCGGGTTGGGGTATTTATAGTCTGCAGGGTTCCATAATATGCGTCCTTCACAAACACTTGATAATTCTAGAGTATACTTGAGCGCGGCCCTGGCAGAAACACGCACCGTTGGGCTAGTTGAGAGCTTGTCGAACAGCACTATCGAATGTATGAGCATGTTCCTTGTTATGTAACACTGCTTCGCGTGTTAAGTGTCACGTACGCACACAAACATACGCACAGCTGGGCTCTGCTGGGATAGCCGAGAAACATGTAGAACGTTCTGTAATGGCGTTCTGTAATATTTTAATAGAACTTAACATTACACTTCTTCAAGGAGAATGCATGACAGTTACATATAAAATCTTAAGACATACAAAGGATAAACTTTCTGCAATTAGATACAAAACAGAAAAAAGCTATATGTGAATCACGTCGAAAAATTGTACATGTATATTCTATAATACCGTTGATTCAAACCGATTTATTAAAAAAATAACTTGAATGCAGATAGGGGAACCTGTGCTGCATTGTTTACAACTAGTCTCAAATTACTATCTGGGAAAACAGTCAGGAAGAGCGCTTAAATACTACTTACGCAATAACATCAAACGGAACGAATAAACAAGCATAAATAATTAGTTTAAACGTCCATATCACCTCCAATCTGTATTAGTCGAATCTTAGAATTGATGTCGGAGAATACTAGTAGGCCTACTCAATGGGATACATTCAATCTGTTACCCACGACATTACCGAATCCGCGAAGATCATCCACACCCAATTTCTGTCGCCATCACAGGAAATATCCTTGAAGTTCGGGACACGGTGCAATCCCGTCCCTGTGTAGTGAATGTAAAGTCCTATATATTATCATTAATAATTATTATAATCAATTATACATTACATATTGCGACAATACAAGCATATGCTGTAATGCGCACATATGAAATAAAATAAATATTTAAATTAATTTCAGTAATATGTAATAGACGAGCAGGTGTGAAATTGGAAGCTGGCTTATAGACAGGAATCAACATGAAACATCACGCGATTACCGCTGAGAGCGTGTACGCAAGTAAATAGTGTGTGCGTGAAGCCTGTTCGAGCCTGAAAGTTTGCAATCTCACCCCAAATAAATGCTAGATTAAGATTTTATTTAATTTTAAGCAAACCATAAATATTAGAAAGAGTGCAAAGACTTCTAAAAATGCGTAAAAATCAGACACGTGTCCAATGCGAATTCTATGTAATTCTGACGATCAGTGCGAATTCTGTGCGATTTTTAAAGCATAGTAATTATAATAATGATGCGATCATTATGATAATTACATATCATATGTGTAATTAAATTAGACAATATTAGATCACCTTGAAATCCGTATTAAACATTGCGATTGGCGAAAAAGTGAGAATATGTGAAATGAGACGAGAGTGGGGGCACAGACGCTGCGGACAGTTTTTGACATGCATATTCCTAAGCCAACAGGTGTGGTTTTCTTGGTGAATATAAATACGAGCCCAGGAGAATTTTTAAACCCTTCAATCAGTCTTCAGTCGTGGCGGTACGCTATGTCCGTCAGCGACGAGAATGTTTGAACTCTTCAATCAGTCTTCAGTCGTGGCGGTACGCTATGTCTGTCAGCGACGAGAATTTTTAATACTCTTCAAACAGTCTTCAGTCGTGACGGTACGCTATGTCCGTCAGAGACGCGAATTTTAATTACTTCAGACAGAGTTAGACGCTATGTCTAACATCGACAAGATTTTTATATTATAAACTGTAAAGTATTACGGAAAATGTTTTATTTCAAGTAGTAATAAAAAAGTACCGTAACTAAAATCGTCGGACGTCTACAAATAGTCTACAACTACGGACATCAACTCTAGACAGATGGCGAGAGAACATCAAGCAGAGGAACGATACGCAGAGCAATAGAGATGGTTTAAATAGCAACAGCAGCCGATCCAGAGCAACACGTCATTCTATTCTACAGCCAGCTCGGCTGTTCATTCATAAAGAACGAGAGACGGGAGGACGACCAGTGGAACCGGAGAACTCAAGAGGACATCCAGAAGGAGGAGACCGACGGACCACTTGAGGACATGGGACAATCTGCAGAATTGAGGTGACGAAAAACCAATTTGTAATAATAAAAGACCAAAGACATTGAAAGACATTAATAAAAACATTTTAAATTAAAGAATAACTATGTAGATAGAGATAAGAGAATGTAATTTACTTGTAATCAGAATTTTCTTTAATGATATTTTCTTTAATGATCTTTTCTTTAATGATGAACAGTCAATTTAAAAATAATTTAAATATTTGCTTGGAGAAGTAACAATTGATTTAATAAATTAAATTTTTGTATAGAATAATAAGGTAAATATTGCCAATTATAAAGCACACATTCAGACTGAGTAGTCGAGAATTTATAATATGACTAAGAAATGTTTAACGTAGAATTAATAATATAAGACATAAGATATAAAATATATTTTTATGATGAATGTACGGCAACCAAAGAATCATCGAAACAATAGATAATGAAGTTCTTATGGAGAAGTAATTATTATTATTATCTTATAATTTTTATTTTTATTTTGTTTGTTTGAATCAATAAATGAAAACATATTACGATTCCTAAAAGGACTACTCTTATTATAATTACACCTGAACTCCCAATTATACATACACGTTGTTAGTAATGTTATATAAAGTGTATGAGTTAAATTAATGTACAAATTAAATTACACAGAAAATGTAATTTGTTACATTTTGGCGTCCCAAAGAACGTGAGGCTCGACAAAATAAATTATATTAATTAATTTGTTACAATATATTTTGTGATTACTTCTTATTTATTAAATTGGTGTTGCTAATTTGTCTTCTTCTTCTTTACTCTACGGATTAGGCCTTAGCTGACCTGTTGCGGAACCCATTTCCTCCTCGCTGTACCAATATCCTTTATCTCATTAGGTTCATATTTGAAGGCTGCCATTAGTGATCGGTTATTTGGCATGTGGTCGAAATCTTGGCACCATCTCCTCGTCTTTAGTCTTCTTGTGCAAAGTTAGATTTTTAGTGTTTTCAGTCCAATACACAACTCAGGCTTAGACGAGTTCTAGAAGTATTTTCTTGGTTTTACTTAAGCAAGTTATTAGCCTGTTAAAGCCCCTAACTTGGAGGACCAGAGACACGTCTGTAAGAGTTACCATTCTTTGGTCGAGGTCTCCAGTTTTAGGGCGTCGGAGACTTGCCCTTATACTTCCCATCAGAGACAGATTTTGGTGCCTTTGGAATTGCTGTTCTCCTGCTGAAAAATTCTTGATATTCACAGTATCCATTCATCGACATCGGTGGACATCCTAAGATCTTTAGCTACTCCGTACAATTAAACAGGAACAGAAGGATAAAGTGTTAAGAAGAAAGGCTAAGGACATTGAGGTACACAAGATGGTGGTTGTGGGACATATTTCATCTGACTCCTCGGCTAAGTCCTGTCCGGATAGGGAGACCACACTAGTAGCTACGCTATCGCGGGTGTACCCTCAACTTCACTGGAGCACGCAAACCTTGCCCGCACAGACAGTGCTACTAAAAAGCGATGTCCCCTGAGAAGGCTGCAGCTGATTGTATTGTTTATTTGTATTGTTTTTACGACCATTTTTCTTATTACTATTACTACTAACACAATTAAAACTGTAATACTTCTGCTTCTGCTGCTACTCATTCTTCCAGAATTAATTTGTGTTGACTTTTTGGTTTTGTTAAGCAGAATTATTTTTCTGACAACCTAAATTATTTTCATAATCTCTGAATATTCAAAATTATAACTCAGTTGTTCTGAATACATTTTCACGAAACGAATGTCACAACATAAATAGTCAAGAATTGCTCACGTACAATGCAAACTATATAGAAATGCAGATTCGGCCAAATGACTTGGCCGAATATATATATTAAGACCCGTCTCAGATGTGTAGCTCAATATACCTTTCGCAGCTAGACGTAATATTTTTCTACAGGTCTACTGGAAACGGAAAATAAAAGATTATCCTGTGAACCATAATAGACTTAAGATAAACTTGTTTGAAGAGATTAGAAAAGTGATTATCGTTTTTGTCGCTAAGCAGCTAGATTTAAAACAATGTGGCAAAATGAAACAGTAGCAAAAAGTCTAATTCTATAAAAAAACGTCAGTCACCGAACGCTAACAAAACAAGTTCTTATCCATCTGGTGTGTATGTAAAGTGAGGACATTTGGAAGGTGTCTGTGAAACAAAGAAAAACAAAATAGAGTTAATTTAGCATGGACAACGATGTAGTGTTTTTTTAAAGATATTTGTTATTTTTCCTTACTTTAGTAAATGAACCATACTATGAGACGCAGGATCTAATTCAGACTCTTCAATACGTACTTTGTGAACAGGTGAAGTATGTAGCTGCAAAAAACAACGAGAACAGTAAGATAACTGTATTAACAAAGTCTATTTGTAGTAATTAAAATTTTAATTATTACTGTTTTAATCATTCTTTGTTTTATTACAAAAATACGAACCTGAAATTACGTTAATCACATATATTATCTGTAATATTATTTGTGGAAACGTAAAGGTAAAGACGAATAATCTAAGACGTGCCTTTACAGTATTAATAAAATATTCAAGGAAAAGCAATTAAAGGGGTTTATAACGTTATGGCACGAATAACGAAACAGTACAAAGATAAATATGGTAACTGTAAAATGGGAGGGATGTGTTGTTTCAACTGAAGGAAACAAAGGCTGAGAGCCGCTTCCTACCATTTGCGAATATAATGTAAATTTGTTTTGCCTTCAAGGAAATTGCATAACACTGTTTGTCCTTAAACGTACATTCCTAAGATGTAAAATCTGTTTGTCTTTTAGTTCCTTCCCGTTTTCTGAAGTTGACATATTCTTAAGACGATATTTATTTACCACGTTCCATTTCTTTATATTTCCTGCGACAACATCCTTACTTAGAACATTTAATGGTTTAAAAAATATTGTTCACTTTTGTTATTAATTTCATGAATACTTTTTCTTTAAACATTACTTCTGACGTATTAATAATTCTTATAATATTTGTCGTGTCAAATCAGAAGCAAGCCATCATGTTTGTTTACTTGAACTGTTCTTTGAATTCTGACTTTAAAATGAAGCTTAAAAGATATCAAAATTTTTCAACATGTCGAGAATTGTGTTATATATTTTATATAAACACTATATGAAATACTACAGTTTAATGATAGACAATCGTATTAGTTTGCTTGTTTTACACACCACGTCTGAAACAGAATCGAAGCAAACCACTTCACATCAGAAACACGATCGAAAAAAACACAACCGTCTTTTTAAAATAACTTCTCTGTTAGTTTACGCTTTTGTATTAGGCTACGGCTTGAGTAGAGCCGACCATTTAGCGGGGCGTCAAGTGTGTATGAGCAGCCACGCTAGCGTCCGATCAGTGTCCTCAGTAGGATTGAAGCGTGCAGCGGTGGAGAACATATAGGCCCTACCATACTGATGTAGATGGTTTTTGTACAGAAGTTTGTGATTTGAATGAAAAATGGTCTCGAATGAGAGATGTGTTATTCGATGTGTTTTTAGAGGAAAGCTCATTCCTTAAAAACGACGTGTTTAATATAAAAAAGTCCAAGTGCTACAGTGAAACAAAGGAAAAAATATGGAGAGTTCGCTACATTGTATGAACGTTTATGATTACAGCCGGATAAATTTCATGAGTACACAAGATTCTCTCAATGTTTGATTACATTTTCTCTCTCTCAATTGGCGCTATAGCTATTGGAGAGCCTTGGCCTCTTGGACAATCCACTTCCAGTCATCTCGATCCTGTGCTCTCATTCTCCATCTTCTTATACCGAGCCTGCGCAGGTCGTCCTCTAGATAATCCGACCCCTCCCGCTTCCACAGCACGCTGCCCGCTCCCCTTAAAATTGTCACCAGGATACGCCCTTGTTTTACCACGCTGGAAGCTCCGCGATGCACAACACTCAACGCTCTGCTCCACTCAGACCCTAGGCTTACCCTTGTTAATTTGTGTATTATGTTGCATAAACAATACTATACTGTTCCTATACATAAAGGAATGTAGGCATATATTAGGCACAGGAAAGTCAATATTTTATTCCAAATGTTCTAAGCAGGAAAATAGCTTGTCATATAGGAGTTCCATTGAACTGAAAGTAAAACTTCAGAATTTACGCTCATTATGCTACATTACTTATTAAGAGATTGACTTTGTTCCATACTAAAATAACAGGTTCTTGTAAAATCACGCATCACATACTGAATACAAAACCTGAGTGGATCATTACACAATAGCTCGATGACCAAGGACCTCTATGACTTGAAGGATGGAAGAGGGTAAATTTCGTTTTCGTTCGCAAACAAATGGCCACTTTACAGTCTTTCGCACTGAAGTAGGTCACAAGAAATTTTAAGGCGAGAATAATCATTATTATTCGTAATTTTTATTTACTTTTATCGGTATGTGGGATAATATAGCAAAATCAATGTGACAGTAGAGTCAATTTGGTTAGCTAAGAGGAAGTCTTGTTTGACTAACGAGATTTTTTGCAAGTTAGAAAGCAAAAAAGCTACTTTCTTTGAATTTATACACTGCGTAGTATATTTAAAAAGTCCCTGTAAAGTAGGTTTTTTAATACAGTTACTCTATTTTTTTTTAATTCAAATTTGTTGTTTTTCATATGAGGTTTTGTCTCCATGGTGCCACACTATCAATTCATTGCTGTCACCATTTTCACGGGAATTTTGATGTTCTTGCGTTCAATTGTGATGGGACTTGATTATTCAGTTAGTCCTGTATGAAGGGGTACGAAAATTGACACTAGTACGTTACATTACCATTACAGTAATATTAAGTACCGGTACATTACATTATATTAGTAATATTAACCTTATAATAGTAATTTCATTAATTTACTGTTGTCTCCGACAACAGACAACGAATTGTACACATACATACTGATTCTCCATTGTATGGCATTCCTAAATCCGAAAAAACTATACCTTAGTATTTTTAACACTATGGTGCGTTTATAACTTACAAATTAATGGATTTATTAATTTGTAAGTGGATGATATTTTTGTTAGAGGCGAATGGCTGAATAAAGAATCGTGGTTATGGTGTAGATTACTGACCAAAATGTAATTCACATACTCATAGTTTTCAGATGACAGGAAAATATGATTATTTATGTCACATTCAAATTAATATTGTCAATAAATTATGTAAAATTAAATATATATATATATATATATATAAATAACACACATTTTGCAGAATGTACTATTACTTAAGATAGAAAAAATAAAATAGTAAAAATAAAGGTAGTCTACATTTAAATCTAAAGGCAAACCATAACGTACAAAGTAAAATATCATGACTACTATTATTATGTTTTGCTACTTTTGTTTGCTTTTTGACAGTTTATTATGTTCATAGGTATAATTTGGTATTGGATTTTAAAACATAACACGTTTAATTTATATGCATAAAGAATGTAGATCATATGTTGTGAAATTTATTGTTTAAAGGAAATTGCAAAGAAACTGGAATGAGCTTGAGATTTTATATTAGAGAAGGAAAGTAAAAAACATTTGTAATGTAATTATTATTTAAGGGGTAAATGTTTGTTGAAAATTGTTTCCAAAAAATATAGGCCTACATAAGCTGAAATTAGAAACTAAAACTAGGACGAAATTGTGAAAACAAATCACATTCACAGTTGCCTTCTTGTAGTACACAAAGAATAATTTATCATTAGCTTCAACATTTTTTTAAGTATAAGTCTGCCAACCTTCCATTATTTCTTTCTGTTAAATAAATATAAAATAAACTCGCATATGCTACTTTAATCTTCATGTGCAAGTTTCCTTCATTACGCAAGGAATATCCAAGGAATAGGAGTTAGGCATCGTACACTGGTCACCGCTAATATTTTATTTCCCAACCCAATTAAAATTGATGTCGTTTAACAGTTTCTACAAGTTTACACTGAAAAGAGGATGGATGGAATATGTAACAGGGTGTGCTTGTGAATGTGACTAGACACGACGTAACAGAAAGAAGTAATCACATGTTCCACGCGATTGATGTGTGATAAAAAGGCATTGTGCCTGTTATAAGAAGAGCCTATCTGTTGTTAATTCGATTTGGTAGCAGTTATGGCCAATAGAAATTAATTTTCTTCACAAATTTTAACGAAGCTATTTCCACATCAATTGTTAACTGTCATAAAATGATGAATCTAATGACATTTTTCTACAATGCTAACAATAACTTAACGATTGTAAACTAGTAATGCACGACTTTTCAGAGACAAACGGTTATTAATTGAAGTAATTCCGTAAGATAATTTGCAATTATTTTTCATAGATTACTGAGAAAAGTTTTTTTCCTACCACTTGTAACTGCTTGATTCTATATGCAAAGGCCACAGAAATTGCTTAAGTAAATGTTGTCGAGTGGTTAAATATATCCTTACGTTCTCATTTGTGTCTCTAGAAACATACAAAAACTAAATAAGTTGAAGGAAAAAAGAAAGCAGTTGATGGAAACACAAAGGAGGGCGGTACAAAGCTAAATGTTATATTAAAAGAGGAGAGCTTCGTTATTCCAACTACAAGAAGAAAAGGCTGTGTGCATGCTTTCTACAACTTGTGAGGTAATATAAATTTGTTTTGCCTTAGAGGAAACTCCATAATATTGTTTGTTAATAATCCTGCCCTCTTGGCTGATAACCTTTTCACACTACTTACCCGTTTCCAAGACTCGACAGATTTTTTAGAAATTCACTTACCATATTAAAGTAAGTAGCTTCGCATTTCACACAGTCTATACTCTCATTTAATCTTTTACAGTGAGCAACCGCTTTTTTAAAAATAAATCTTGCCATCTGAATCCTAGTAATTTCTAACATTATTCTTTAAACGTTACTCGAATTGTGTTGTTTGAAAACAATAAAACATTTTCAAATAAATTTCTTATTTTTTTGGCCGTGTGTCAAAAAGCCAGAATCAGAGTTGTTACGAATGGCACACACGCAAACAAGGATCTGACTACAGAAGCTGATCTGTTAGAAGTGAGCGAAGCCTTCGACAAAGTCTGGCACATAGGTATTCTCTACAAACTAATCCTTACCCTGATTCCATCGTTCGCAATGATTATTCCGTCGAATCTCACTGACTGAACTATCAGGAATTAGCGTCAACGGGACATACTGGTGGGCGAACACCGTCGCCGCCGGCTTTCCTGAAAAGCATGTCCTCGCCCAATCTACGCAAGAATGACGTAGTTGTTTTACACCGACTTCGAGTTGTTCTATTACAGCTCCTAGTTCTTCAGAGAAGCGAGTCTGGCACATATGGATGCGTCAAGTGGACATCCTTCCGGACTGGATAAGAAAGTAAGTCGCAGAAATCGATACGGGTAAGTCCGAAACGATCTGCTTTACACGCAAGTCTACTGCCACATGTCAGTTCCTCCTTGGACCTAGTCTGTAAAGTAATTGACGTTCGGTTAGACCGATGCCTAATCTTTACTATCCCCGTAACTGATACCGTCAACAAGGCTCTCTTCTGTCGACTACTGACATGTGGACTGAATCAATTTCAACACCTTATCCTTCGAATTCTCTCGGGCTTCGTGTGGTTTAACAAAAATTCGTAAACAGATAGGGATTTAGGGCTCGTACCCACGAAGATTTCGTCTATTCTACGTTAATTTTTCTAATTACCAATACGGGGGAGGGGTATAATCCTGCCCGCAAGTCCCTTAGTAGATTAGCACGGATAATGTACCTGCACACATACGCGTCGAAAGTCCTCGTGCGGTCCATAAACCACCGTCTCTTAATTCGCTTCACATTAAATGACTGAACTTTCAATTCTTGTTTCGTGTCTCTCTGTCTGATCATGTCGTGATCGGCCACGGCATCCGATTTTGGTGGGATACCTTAATGCCTTACGGTGGCCGTGTCATACAGCATTTGCAAGCATGGCTTTAACCTTCGTGTGTTAATGCCAGCAGAAACCGAAGCCTCTGCCTCAGAGGTTTGGTTCACAGTGGTGCAGTCACAGTTTCAGACTTAGCTTTCTCCCACTTGTACGTTGGTTTCTGAAACGGAAACCGTATCCTAAGTTCCCAGCAGTGATCGAGCAGTGGCGGAAGAAGTTGACGCCCATCGCCTTGCGACAGGGACTGAGCGCACAATCCCAGGCTGTCTGTCTGTCTATCTAACGAATTCTCCATTCCCCGTGGCAAAGTCACCGCAGAATAGAACACTATCTCAGATTTAACGGAAACAATTAGTTAAAATAAGCTAAAGCTCGGAAAACCATACTAAGTCATTTAGAATGACAGTTTTCTAAACACTACATTACGTTAGATTAAAAATGAATTAATCTAAGAGTAATAATAAAGTAACCGAGGTCAGAGAGACAGTGCTGCATAATTTGTTTCATGCGGTGTAACTTGAACAAGAAAACAATAGAAATTAACGGTAATACGATCTCAAAAGTTTTAACAGTCCACGTTGACATTATTCATATAATAGGAAACGACTCTATTTCTCTATCAGTGCCACGTTCCACTCAACCCTTCCGTATACACATAAGTTATAATTCCACAATCATTTGCAGTAGAATTATTAATGAATTTAATTATTTATGTAGATTACACACACACACACACACACACACACACGCACGCACGCACGCACGCACGCACGCACGCACGCACGCATTTTTGTTTTATTTTCTTTACTGTTCTTTACCTTATGTGAATTATTAGCACGCTTTCTTTTATATAGTGCTGTTGAAGTCCTTGTTTGTAGTAAACAATTGGGAACAGCCTCGCGCACGTATATTCTTAAGGAATGCATTCCGATACCTTAAGAACTTAATATTTCTCTTCAGAATAACTATTATAAGAGGTTTTATGATCGCGACTAAAAGTACTAGTTGCGTGAATGCGCCGAAATGTTAAAGTTAAATATTTTTAGACCAAGCAATATACAAAAATAAGTTAAATATTCAAATTTTGCAAACGAGATGGAACAAATTAAGAACCAAAAAGGATGAATAATACATCTGTTCTCATGAACAAGATTTAAAATTTTGTTCAGTTTTCATTTTCTGACATGGAGGATGTAAGGAAAGGACTACCGTAATGTGTTCGTAGTTACGGCGACCGTCTGTACGGTAACTGAGTTCTAAGAAATTTATTAAAATGTAAAAGATTTTAGCTAGTAAAGAAAATTTTAAGAACAAAATTGGAAAGGAATAATAGACAGCTTTTAAATTTTATAACAATTGAATGACACAATAGGCAATGCCGTCAAGAATTTGATTTGAATGCAGTTTTATAGAAAAAACCAAAAAAGAAAATACCAGGCTCTCAACTTGTGTGTGTGTGTGTGTGTGTGTGTGTGTGTCTGTGTGTGAACTGGATAGCATATTACTATCTTTGTGCTTTAGCTTTGTGTATTTTCTATGGATATAGTACAATTAAAACTAAGAAAGGGCTAAAACTAAGATTGTATCAGATACCAGTAAGCACAACATGGCTTAATCGTAATTCGGTTCAGAGTGCCTGGAGATCTCTTAGAAGATACGTTATAAATAAATGATAAACTAAACAGAGGCAGTGAAAAGGGAAGAAGAAGAATGTGACTGCGTGTGAGAATCCCAAAATAGAAATGATTGAGCGAGAAATGCACGACTACAGTTGTAAACTAACAAATTATTTTGCTCAACAATATGTAACTGGCCATGCCCAACTGAGATTATTACAGTGTGTAGCTGTTGTTTTATGAACATTGAATAACAAACTTGAATAACCTCCTTCGTGATACCCTGTTATTAATGTAATACAAATAATACTATTATGTTATTATTATTATTAATGTAGACTTAATACGACACTGAAAGCTAAGATTCGATGGTCGTCAATGCATTGTCGTCTTTAGGTGAGCTGATAGGACTAAAATTTACCACAAGCATAAGATATTTTACAAATGTTTATAACAGATGGATGTTACTTGATGGATGAATTCCTCACTTAGATTCTTATGCTGAGTGCGTTGATCCTGGATGCAGCATCCCTGCTTCCGGTGTGGGTTCACTTCACTTCGTACATCTATTTGATCAATCCGATGTGTCAGAATTCGAGTCTACGGAATTACTAACTTTTTAATTACTCAAGTGCCCTGAACTTGCACTTATCGCAATCTTGACGTGCTCTCGCTTATACTCAAGTTATAACTCTGGGTGAAATATAACTTACCTAAGCGTACATCTTCAACTCCCACGAACAGCACTATACGACACCGACCAGTATTACTAATTATATTATTATTGTTTAAATAATTTTAATATTCATATAGGACTTTAACTTTTCTGTCGATCTCAGACCTGCAATTGAAAATTATGAGGATCATAGAGTTAAAAAAATGACACTTACGCTGGTTTACCTCGCTTGGGAATCTCGCACAGACGTCACACCTGATCTGCCCGACGTTTTCTGTAGAACTCACTGTTTTCACAGCAGAAACTCGAGATCCGAGTGACGTATCGAAGGTTCTGATTGGGTGAGACTGCTTTTTCCGTAATATATAAGATGTGATAATTAAACGCTCTGGTTAGACTTTGCACAAAAACGTTAGATCATGTCTGATCGTTTCCTCCCAATTTGAAGAGCTCATTAAAATTTCAACATATAAAACTGTATAAATACTATGTTAAAATAATATGTTGAATCGTTCATACATTAGAAAGCTCTGTAGCGTCATTCATAATCTGTGTGTGTGCGCGCGCGCGCGCGCGCGTGTGTGTGTGTGTGTGTGGAGAGCGAGATGGGGATGAAGGGAGAGAAAGGAGTGAGGGAGGGTGGGACGCAGAGAACAAATTATAAAGTCATCGAGACAGACAAAAAGAAAGAAGGATAGAGAAAAATGCTAAACATAGCCGTATAAACGCAAGGTGATTACATAAATACTACATAAGCACCGACTTGATGCTGCCTCACTAAGAGCACGAGTGTCATTCAGTAACACCGCACTTCAATAATGTATTAACGTGATGCGATTATCGTTGCTTGTGGATGAATATCCGTACTTTAGTGACTGTTAGAAAAGCATACCATAATCATCTGTCCTTTCTTTGACTAATAGAAAGTTGTACCTTTATAATTTTTAAGTTTAATTGACATATTAATAAACGGTGTTCATACAGCCAGTATTTTCTACTATAGTTGAAGCATACATAGCAATGTAAATTTTCAAACAAAAAAGTATAAACAAACGTTCACATTATGGTGAATTATACACGTAGGCTTAATGACATTTTCTCTTCAGACAATTATTAATAAAAATGTGTCTTTGATGCTTCATATTATATTGTAATAGTAAAACTGCGCGATACAAATACAGTTCTCAAGAGCTTTGTACAAGATAACAAAATTGCTCGTAATACTTTAGTTACAGTTAGTTGACAGACTCTAGTAAAATTGTGTCCTACAATTGGAAGAAGCGCCTAATATATCTTATATATACCCAAATTCTAAAGTGTTCTTCCGCCATATTATTATTTAAATGGTGCCTCATTATATTAAGCAATCTAATGATAGCGAAGGAAGCAACACAAATCAGACTTATCTTGTTATTTTTAATTTACGTTATCCACATGAAACGATATATCAATACATTATTCCCACATAATTATAAAACATTACAAAGGTCTTATAAACAAGCGAAGCTGACTTTGTTTAAAAGTAGGGCACGAAATTCTGTTGAAAGTAGTTTAATTTTACACGATAATATGTTATGCTAAATTGCAAGTAAATCCGCCAGAGAACAATAATAAAGTAACGCGGCTAACGTTAAGGAAAAGCTCAGAGGGACCGCGCTGTGTAATAGCTTCATGTGATGTAAACACAGCATAAAGCAAACAGTGGAAGTCAACCTAAGTAAGTTTTATTATAAAAGTTTTGCAAATCCACTTTGGCGGCCTCTTGCACAGAATACATACGACTGTAGACTTTCACGCTTTACGATTACTATGCTTATATATTTAAGCGCACATGACGCTCTTTAATGTAAAGGTATGAATTAGTTTAGTTATTTAAACATGTAGCATATCCAGACTGCTGCTCACATTATAAATAGTTATAATGTGTGAAAGGCTTATTACTTTTGTGATAAAAATTATGCAAAAGAAAGTTTTTGGAATATTTTATGTTTTATGAGTGACGCAAGGAAAAGATTGTGAAGACTGCTGCTAGTTAAAACAACAAAACTATTATGGCAAACGTCTTTCTGGATCTACTATTTCTGTGTCGTAAAATAACAGACTAACAAAATAAATCTGAAACTTGACAAATAGAACAAACTGAGTGTGCTGTTCTTCCAAGAATTTTTGAATACGCGTAATTCTCATCACTTTACTTGACAGACTATCTTTATTGTTAATCTTTATTGTTACTTGACTAGACTAATTGTTACTACGCTAGATCCAGTAGAGACTGTGTGTTTGTCTCCCCTTGAGAAAACTTGATATTACTCTTGAGAAAAAAATATACAATTGCAAGTTTTATGAACCTACGAGTGACGCAAGGAAAATGACCAACTAAAAGGAAATCGATGAGGAATTCCTTCTTCTTATTCATAGTATTCTATGAATTTCATTCTTTGAAACTGCAAGCGGCCTGCCGAGTGACTCCCGGGATAAGGAGTTCCCCTCTACCAAGTGCCAACGGTCTCTTCAGAGAGCGGATGAGCGGGTAGAGGTAGGGCACTTTCTTGCCCTTGGGATGGGAAACTGTCCCTAAAGGCGGATGAACCACTTGGTCAACGGCATGAGGATGTGGAAGGCAACGGGATACCACCAGGCAACATGCAACGGGATGTTGGATATCCCTAGTAGAGCAAATGTAATGGCATTAGAGCAAGAACTGCTATCGCGAAAGAGGTATTTAATGGGAAGGAAAGACTGCTGTGTGGCAAAATTAATAAAAATTTAAGAAAAATGTTGGCCAAATGTTATGTGCGGTGATTTGCTTTATTGGTGCAGAGACATGGCCACTGAGGAAGAAGGATGAGAAAAGAATAGAAGCAATTGAGATGTGGGTTTGGCGAGCAATGGAAAGAGTGAGGTGGGTTGATAAAATAAGGAACGCTGACATTTTAAGAAGAACAGGGGAAAAGAGAAGAATCCTGAAGGTAATAGGAAATAGGAAAAGGAATTGATTAGGTCAATGTTTAAGAAGAGAGCGTGGAGAGTGTCATAGAAGGAGAAAAAAGAAGAGGGCGTAGAAGAATGAAGTTATAAGGTAGCATTATAATCATAGTGTGTTACGAAGAAACGAAAAGACAGGCATGCGATAGGACAGGGTGGAGAACTCTTAACATTTAAAGACCTGCCTTAGGGCAGAACACCAAATTAAAACAAATTCATAGTATTGTACACAAAAATGTAAAACGTTTAGACTACTGAAAACGAAGGACGAGCAAAAATAACTCAGATAACTGAAACAGCTTTTAAAATTTCAAAAGAATAATATAAAACAGTCGCTGAGAATCCCATTCACACACTTCATGTAATTTGATTTTTTAGAATATTGTCTCCTATGATTGTTTTTAGAATAATGACGCATTCCTAATGGAGCTGCATGTTGTAATCAGAGCTGCATTAGGGTGGTTTTAGGAGTTGAAACTCTTCCCCATAAGGAAAAGTAGAAAGGAAATATAAAAACTAAACAATGTCCTGGTTAAAATGAATCATACGTATAAGTCGAATTAGGCTAATCATTTATGTGAAAACGAACATTTTATTTGCGGTATTTTATTTACAAAACATTTAACACTATCAACGTTTGCATAAGAAGGAAGAAAATTTATTTCATTTTTATGGTATCATTAATTTATTTATATTTTAATGTAAAATGTCGTTGTTACTGATTATTTCTTTGTTAAATTTAAATCTATTAATATAACTATTATGTTTTCACACTTACCTTCTTGATAAGAACAAAACAAATAACAAGTAACAAGTTCTTTTTCTTTTCCCAATTTCTGAAGTTTTGATTGCAGAACTCTAAAAGCTCCTCAGAATTCGCCAGAACACCCATCCCCACCAATAGAAAATCCTGGCTGCGCCTCTATTACAACTATTAATAAAAGTAATATAATTAACAAATAAATAAAGAAGATGTTAGACAATACTCTATTTTACTATCACGCCTTCATAATTTGGATGTTATGAGTTAAACAGATATTATAACAGGAATGTTTTTCTGTTTGTTACAAGGTGCGTTCTAGTCTCAGATTAGATTGAAAATTACCTGGTTATTTTCAGTATTTATTTCTCTTTTTTGGAGGAGGGGTAACTTTTATTTGGTTGAGGATCCAAGATACGGACTTTCTCTTTTCTCTTACATACATATCAGTACATATCATACTGCACGTACTGATGCCTTCAGAAAAAGAGTTGAAACCTTGTTATATAGTACTTGTTCAAATACTGGTTTTAGTTAAAACAACAAAACTATTATGGCAAAAGTCTTTCTGTACGTACTTCCATACTATTTTAGTATCGTAAAATAACAGAGTATGTAGACCAACTACTATGCTACAATATTTAATAGCACTTTCAGTATATTTCTATGTAGAAATCCCACTTTCCATTAAATTCTTCAAAAACAGCGTTTGTTCAGCGACGATGAGAGGTACGCTGATTTCCAGTTTTGAGGAGAACCTGTCGTCATGCTTCTGTATCAACACAGCGACAAAGCACTTTATCTAACATTGTATATTGCCCAATTTCTTCAAGTGTCTATACAAATGTTTCTATCCATCATTCTTTTCCATCATGCGCAACTACCCATGCCTAACAATGGCGTTACAGCTGTCAGCGTAAAACATAGATCTCACTTGTTGTTAATAACACTTGAATATTTTGTGTCACAACACTTCAAATGTTTGAGACAAATTATTACTGTGAGAAAAACCGATTATTTAGCTTTTCATGAGAAAAATACGTGCTGAAGACTTTGCCTTTTAGGAACTAACACTGTAAAGGAGAAAACTGGTCATAATGTCTATTGACTAGATTACTTTGTAACTACACTTTTGTTTAGATTACTTTGAATAAACCAGTAAAATCCTATTTGGTAGTTGTTTATAGGTAGACAGAGACAAAAAGAACGTTTTTTAGAGGCAGGAGTAGAACGATACATATTGTGACACAGGTAGGTATAGGCGTAGGATTTGGGATTCTATATTCAGGCCACTATGTGTCAGTTGCTTACATATGTTAAGGATACAATAATTTCTTAAATTTAATACATGTTTTAAAATTACTATAATAATCTAAGGGTTATTACCACTACTGTACAAAATTAATAGCAATAAAACCTTGAATATACGATGTCTGTAAAAACAATAACTACAGATTATAATAATCTCATCATATTCATGACACTGAGCTGTAAGTTCACAACTTTACGACGGCAGACGACATATAAAGTACTCTGTCTGTGTCAGTGTATAAATGTGTTTGTATTCTTATGCTGCTGCGTTCTTCGAATCCGTAGCCAAGAGAAATAATTTATTACAGAGACCAGACAAATTGTTATTTTACAAATGTTGATGTAGGTTTCTCCTCCAACCAATCTCATCTTATCATCACTATCTCTCTCTCTCTCTCTCTCTCTCTCTCTCTCTCTCTCTCTCTCTCTCTCTCTCTCTCTCTCTCTCTCACACACACACACACACACACACACACACACACACACACACACAATCTTCTCCTTTGGTTACATTACCTTACGGATTATCTTTATTCTTATTCTAAGCGTGTATTTCTTTCGCGTACTATACAATGCCTAGAACGCCTAAATGCCTATATCTCCGTATACTCTGACACAATCTTACTGTTAGTTTAGACTGTTCGTACAATTTTCTATCCAGACACACATAAAAACTAAGGTACACACATATTTTCATAATTCAGATGTATAAGTAAGATGTAGCTATTAATGTATTTATGTTGGGTTTTCTTTTGTTTCCTTGAATCTTTTACATATATTATCTACATGTCGGTGTACTTTAATTTCTTAAAATACAATCGCTTTAGGTTATTGCAGTTTAACTGTCATGTCATATTTTAGTAAATCTAACGGATACGTTTTTACTTACCACGTACATCTTTTCTCCTTCAGTAAAACTAAAATATTTTTTACGAATAAAACATTAAAAAATATAGTTTTAGAAGTTGAAGTTTATAACAATAGTTTTACAACAATTGAAGTAGTACAAATTGCTGTAAATATGAACAATACTTATTACATCAAACGCAATTTGGCATTTATTCTAACAATCATAAAAAAAATTTACAGAAATTCTTTCAAGTCTAAAATAAACAATTCCTAAACGCACCTGATCGTTTGGACATTATGACTCTACTTGAAGATAAAAAGACGTATCAACTGGAAAGATGAGTATAAGAGAAGAGTTATAATAATTGGTAACAGACGAGGTAAATGAGTTGAAAGAATTGAGTAAAGTGAGTTTGTGTGGATGGTGCCTACTACAAGTTGTAAACTTATTATAAATTTTACTTAACCTTCAGATAAACTACATAACATTGTTTTTAGGCACATTTTCATTATCCGGTTATCTCTTCACCTTTAATTTCCTACCCATCATTGGAAGTCGGCAGATTTTGTAACAAATCGATATTTCTCTACTCACTGCATCTTAGTAGAGATAATATGTTCTTATAAATATTTTATTTATAAAGATAATATTAAGAAGACGTCATTAAACTACTACTAAACGTTTAACTTTTACGCCAAAGGTTCCAAACAAATTCTCTCAATTGACTGAATTTTATTGTAAATATTATGTGAAACATTCTTTGTAGACAGGATTTGTGACGCAGTCGCCAAATCTATTGCGGGACTTACTAGCACACTGTTGAATATGATACACGTAATTCAGGTCCCAGTGAAAGCATATGGTTTCAACCCATAACTGAAATATTTTAGAAAATCTTTTATAACGAAATATTTAGGATGTACCAAAGAAACTCTTCTCCTCTCTGTTTCTGACAGACAAGCTGAATTTGACACTAGAAAGTGTTTCTAGATGGAACAAGTTAAATTTCCCTCTAGATGGAAGTGTACAATTACCTCGTGAAATCTTTACACTAAATCTTTCTGTAAGCACACAAATATTAATTTTGCAGAAGGCAAGTGATGCTCCATTGCTACTTAATTAAACGGAGTTTATACATGTTTTGTTCTCATATTTCAAATATTATACTACTATCGTTAATATAAAACTCTTTAAAGAACGTATAGTTTAATTACATATTTCAGTGCTTCTTAATGAAGTCGTTTGTGTAACCTGTGAATGTTAATAGTTTTTTTTTTAATAAGCACTGAGAAATAGGCCTATGTTTCAATGTACAACTGCTTTGTAATGAGATGCTGCACAGTTTACGTCTTGTTTTTTGTTATCTCCACAGCACAATTATAGGTTCCAAACTTAATTTGCAATACAATCAGTTTTCTCGACGACATTCTGCTGACCACACATTTCCTGCAATAAAGTAGTTGGTTTTCTTTTTATAATATAAGTGTCAATCCGTTTTAATAAACGTCAGATAGACAACACCGTGTATGTACTAAACATTTTTTATAATAAAGTCTACAGTGTGGATACTGCCGTTAATCGGAGACATTAATTTTATTAGTTAAAATTACTCTTAACTTATTCCGAGTAGTAGTGAAGAAGTTCAAGGAGGAAGAAGAAACAGCTACTACAAAAATTATTTCTCTATTTAGAAATATGTTTTAGAAAGTGATAAATTATGAAGTAAAACACACAGCGTAATACTCTATTCACTAATTTTACAGGGATTTTCTTTATGTGAAAATTGGTTAGCATAGAATTCTTTTTTAATTTATATCTTTATATTCATGTATCTGATTTCATTACTTTTACATTTACTTATATCATGTCATACTGTAATAAACCGTATTATTCAAAAGCCGATGTCAGGAAAATTGTAGTGTGTGTTCTAAAGCAAAAAGGAAATCAGCATTTAGTTGGCTCTGAAACTGTGATAAGTTTTAAGTAACTATACTGTGAAGTGTGCTGAACACGTTTCGTTTCCTTCTTAGTCTATACAGTTTAATTTTGTTGTCTATTAAAACCTAATACACGCTATCTCTTTAAAGTACATTTCTTCCCTTCTTACTTGCTAATATAAACAACAACATCATAATGAAGTCGTTAAACTCGCTATGTTTCACATTGTTTGCAATATTATGTATGATGCTAATGTATGCACACACAGAATTACAGTATATCAATTATATGTTCGTGTATGGAGAACATAAAACACACTTACATACTGAAAACAACGGTAAGAATAAGTTGTCGCCTAGAACAATTTAATAAACAAGAAATGAGCAAATGAACGCACTTCATTTTCGCGCATTTAAATAAAAACATAAACATGTGTCGTGTTTTTGTAAAAAACATAGTATAAAATGTAAAAGGATACAATCAATTTTAGATGAAATCATTTGTAACTGCGATGGCAACTAACCAAGATTTATTATATAAATTACAGTTTAAGAAACATTTAGGTTAAGTGAACAGGGTTTATTTGAGTATGTTTTGTGCAGATGGACTCTGCCAACAAGAGGAGCAATTAGAAACATTTATTCGTTTCCTTATTTTCATGTGTCAAGCTATATGTTTCTTACAATACAGTTTGGAAAATCTTTGCACTCCTACGTGCGTCGGTGTCTATAATCTAAATAAGAAATCTATGAGTATTATGCAGTACCCCTCTGCAAACCATCTGACCTAAACACTTCATTTCGGTCATAATGTCTCCGTAGAGACATTGTCTTCACCTCGGCAGTGAGATCCCTCTTTGTCTGGGAAGTAAATACTAATTCACTTACTGGAGGTAGAATAGAAACATGAAGAATTCAGATAAATGAAGAGGTTATTTAATATACGTAAATGCATTTTTAGTCATTTTAGGTCCCCTCCCCCATTAAGCAAAAATAAATAGACTTCCGACCTTCCCTCTGTGCTTATGTACTGTAAGATTTACCAAAATTCTTGGCGCCATTTCATAGGCTTGCATCTATCTATCGCTCTGTCTTCCTCTGTCTGTCTGTCTGTCTATCTGTCTACACTGTCTAGAATACCTCTCTCTCTCTCTCACTCTCTCTCTCTCTCTCTCTCTCTCTCTCTCTCTCTCTCTCTCTCTCTTTTTCCCTCTCTCTTTTGTTGTAACAACTTAGTATTCAATGTTCAAGGTAAGGTATTAGTGACTGATTACATTATGCAGCGTGGAGGCAACAATCCAGAAATTTAACGCTTTCCTGAATCATTGATGGATGTCAGATAATTAGTCTTCTAGATTATCAAAGTAAAATTATATTAAAACCTTTGAAATTTTGTTATTTTTTCACTTTTAAATTTCATATGGTGTAGATAATGCTTACCATTAACTACCAAGATGACTTTAGATAAAAACTATGTGTATATATAAGATTATCACAGAAATCGTTCTGAAACTAATTTCGGCCATTTCAGCATCATAAAAGTAAGAGTTAACTACGGTAATGAATTTTAATTTTAGCCACACACAGAACACGTGGAGCGTTATTTAATGTATGCGTTTTTCTTTGCGTCTAAAATGCATGTGACTCTTATAACTTTATGCTGGACTTCATGTTTTGAAGAGCTAAGGTTATTCAGCCGAGTATGATGAATAGCGATAATGTATTGTACATCACATATTGTAGACTGTATATAGTTAGAATTTATGCAGATAAAACAAAATTAGCATAACATGAAATGGCCACAATAGAAAGAAATCTAATATATGTATATCTTCTTGGAACGCAACAATCAAATTCTCTTTAATTGTTAGTAACCCAAACTACTACTACTGCTGCTGCTGCTACTACTACTACTACTACTACTACTACTACTACTACTACTACTACTACTACTACAGTTGTTGTTGTTTCTGTTATTATTATTATTATTATTATTATTATTATTATTATTGTAGTTTTATTGGTGTATTGTTTAAACGTGTAGCAGGTTAACAGCATGACCACAAAACAACAGCTACAAACTGTCATAACGTCACACTCAGAGCTGTAAACATACAAATTCATGACGACAGACGTCATATAAACCGCAGTCTATGTGATAATGTAAATACAAGTACATAACTCTTGGGTGCATTAGTATTCATAAACTCGTTGAACTGTTGCTGAACGTAAGTTTAAGTTTAAGCAAGAGAGTACGTCACTAACCAAACGTTTCTCTGAAAAACATTTTCAATTGCATTCTTTGGTTCTTTCTTTTTTCCACCTCCTCATCGTAATAACGCTTTCTATATATCTCTCCATATGTCACACTCAATTATTCTCCTTGTGTTTCTCTCTCTATCCGTTGTTAGCGCGCGTAGGCTACCTTATTCCTTTTCTTCGCTCTCTTCCTTCCACTGGCGTTACTGAGGCTTCGCCTCCTCTGTGATACGTCGCCATTGAGTCGCCTTTCAAACCAAACATCGTCCAGTTTCGAGCATCCAGTCAGAGAGCGGTCAGATAATCTTCGAATCCATTTATGTACCTTACATAAGGTCTTCCCCTTTTCTTTTACCCGCTGCGTGCCCTATCGTGATTTTACTTTGTGGTATGCGGAAGGCTTACTGACTTTATTATAAACTGGGTTGCCGCTGGCTTTCATATTTCAATAGAATCCATGATAAGTAACGCATGGACACACAGCCACAAGACGCTTCCGATGTGCTCCTCACGGTCTGCCTTTCAAACACGTTTTTTCCTGTATTATGACATAAAAATAATAATTTCATAACACTTACAAAAGAAGCTTAAATTTTGTTTTGTCTTCAACGGCTTAGTGAAACCCAAATATTAAACGGAAAATTAAGATTTCACTTATTTCATACTGTCTGACAACTTGATCGTCCACTCCGTTATTTATAATTTATAATTAATTAAGATTAATTTAATTTTATATACTTATATTATTCTACAGACCAAACTGGCTATTTGTTTCTTTCAGATTAAGCTCAACCAACTGTCTCTTTTTCTGTTTGTGTCTAATCTCCTGCCCCTATCTACCAACAGTAGATAGATGGTCGTTCATTACGTCTTGCATCGGTTTCTTGTTATCTTAATTATTCCCGTTATCATTTTGTTAGACGTTATCGTGATTTACTGTAAACATGTCTTTATCCGTTAAATTATACATCGATCATATTGCAGACTTTGGATTCTATCAAATTCCAATATAGGTGATTTAAGTCCTATTATCCTGTTATTTTTGGTGATATATTTTTGGAGTCTACCTCACTTCACGCTTTTTGTTTTCTTGGAAGGTCATTAAACTTTTCGTAGTATTGAATAAAATTAAATACAAATATTTTTTTAGACTAAAATTTAGTATGATTATATTCCGTACATGAAAAATTAATTTTATAAAGAAGCTTGTTAAAAAGAGCTGTAAGTTCAGATACAGTCTACCACAGTGGTGGAAGTTTTATGATAACTGATAAATGGTGAAGTAAAGAATGTGAAAACACGTCACTTGAGTGAAATAAATGGTTTCCCAGTTTTACAGCTACCTCATGTTATTCTCGTGATGTATTTTAAAACATAACACTTCAATATCAGTATAAACGAACGTACTCGATATATTGTAAAATGTAACTTTCTGAAAAGGTCCGAGGAAAATGGAACAAGCTTGAAAATTTCATTGTATCAGAGTGGCACAGGTGACAAAGTGTTTGCATTGTATTATTTAAAGGGGAAATGTTTATTCCAAAAATTGTCTACAGGAAAATGAAGAAAAGCTAAACGAGTCGTTTTAAGCGAAACTACCAAAACATGCTAGTAACGTTGTGAAAGCAAATAAAACATGCAATTCAGTAATGGTTTGTTATTATTAACTCCTAAAGGCAATGCCTTGTCGCTGTAGCCACGTCACTCTATCCCTTGCGATATTCTTCATTTCTTCATAGGACCCACTATTCACGACACTCGTTGTGCTGCGGAAGTATGCAGTCCTTGGTCTTCCTTTGGGCTTCTTCCCCACTACTTTGCCCTCAAAGATGTTAGTTAAAAAAGCACTATGTCTGATCACATGCCCTATCAACTTAATCTTCCTCACCTCTATACTCCTAAGCAGTGTTCTATTCTCATTTATTTCCTCCAAGATCTGTTCATTCGTCTTCCTATCTGTCCAACTAGTTTTTGTCATTCTCCGCCAAAATAAAGTAAACAAAATAAAATATGCCATGATGTAGGTATTATATTATGATGTAGTTAAGTTTGTACGTTGACTTACACTGTATTAATTGATAAATGAGTTAACTATTTGAGCTTCAACCATCGACAAGATCTTTCTATCGTACCTTTTAGGATAAATCGGGTTACATTAAATGAGCACTATTGTAGAAAGGTGAACTAACATAGTCAATCTTGTGACTAAATACTCAGCACTAGTTACCGGCCGTCTTTTAGTAACTGTATATAATGTGATATTAAAAAATTAACACACAGACGAGAGTCAAATTTTTTTCGATCTTTAGGCGGACAAGCCTGGGTAGGAGCATGATTTGTAATAATGATAATTCCTGAGAGGAGCATTTGCCTGATGGGTAATTGCCTTCTTCATTGAAACCTCAATGTTATGAACCCGTATTCTGATGATCGTAAGTTGTTCTAACTACTTGCGATGTGGTTAGGGCATTTCTGTACCAAACACCATCCACGTTGACTGGTAAAGTAATAAATAGCTTAAATCAGATAGTGTTGTGTGAACGGCAAACAGTTTCCATATATAAATATTTTGTCCATATTAATTATATCTTTCTTATGCTTTCTTAAACTAGATCATTATAAACTAATGTTTTTAGTAGGAGCATAAGGTTATGTAAAATTTACTGATCCAGTAAAATTCTTGTTTGAATTTGGAGTTACTCTGTAAAAATGATAAACTGCTAGTTGAATTAAAATGAAAGTTTTAAAAGGAATATAAATACTCATAGAGAATTATACACAATTTCAATCTTAAGAACGTGAAATTTAAAACTAAAAATTAAAACAAGTTAATTTAACTGTTCGGTAATATTATCTATAATCTCAATATTTAACAAATTATCATTGTTCAAGTAAAATCATAGCCTATTATAAAAGTAACTCTTTATATGGGGTAAAGAGCAACGAATAACGGCATTTTAACTATCTCATTTCTTTAACTTAGAAAACTCCAGGATTAGCCGACACTATCGTCTTATATAAATGTAACAGTTAATGAAATATGATGAAAGAGTAAGATGTAGAAATGAAAAGTACTTTAAAATACCGGAAATATAATAAATACTTTACAACAAAGGACTTTGAATAACATTTTGTTTCATAAAAGCTCATTTCCAAACCAAAGACCTACTTTAATTAGTTCTCAGTGTATGACTATTGGTCAGTGTAATATAAAATTGAAGCTGCCGTGCCAATATTTTAAACTGTGCATTAAACTTAAAGTGTGCAAAAAGTTTAGAGTGTATCAAAATCAGAATTGCACTGTTTTACTAGCTTATGATATACAAATCTTTAAAAGACCAGATCCTGTTATTAAAAATTTCTATTAAAAACGTAATATGCTTGATATTAAAAATAAGTAAAGACAAAATTAGGCTCAGTTCCATTAAATACTATACAGTTTGTGTTTTTAAATCAGCAGTTACATATTACTTACCATGATTATTAAATACAGGAGACAAGTAATATATTATAGTAAACTAAATAATTGCCAAAACAATTTAAAGAGTTACTTTTCCGTATAAAATATTAAAATATATTTTATAAGGTGTAAGTGACTAGAAGCAAGGCACTACTAAAGCGTTTCCAATGCTTTCTGAAGAGACTGAAATATTTTTAATAAATATAGTGTCCTAAACAATATTTCTTCCAAGCACCCTAACAGTTACTTGAAAACTGTAAATTTTCTGAACGTCACAAGTAAGAAATCAGTACTTGTTAAAACTTATTCTATATAACTAATTCGATATCTTTTTTTGTTTGTAACTATAATAGTTATCTGAGAAAATAATGATGTTTGTTGTGAATCAGCCAAGGAAACTGATTTTCCTACATTTAAAAATACGAACGTTGAATATACTTTTTTAATTTCAACAAAGATAAAAATAAACAACTTCTCTAAACTTTCATATCGTACACATAATTACTAAGGTACACCAAATTTTACGGTGAATGAATTCTTCATAAATGTCTTTTGAAAAATTAATATAATTTAAATAATTATTATGAAGAAGAATGTCTAGTTAATTTTAAAAGTACTTTCGTTCTAATACTGTCGAAATATATTCTCGACTACCAATCGATACAGTGTTGATGAATTTCAGGCCGTTGAATTTTTACAGACTCATAAAATGATGTTTCGTTAACATTTGGTTGACAATTATTAATAGTCCATTCTCATTTTTGGTGTGAACTGTGGCAAACAGTCTTCGATTATATGTCACTATGTGTGTCAGTCGTTTCTATAAATTATTTTTGTTATTAAGTTTTGAACGTTATTACTGTTATTATTATCTATTTTAATCATTAATTTGTTTAGTATCTGAAAACGATTTACCAATATAATTTACTTTTAAAAGGGTTTTCATTTATACTGTTTTTTTTTTATTTTTTTTATCATAAGAAGAACACTTCGAAGTAAAATACAATTTATACTTCTCTCAAACATTTTTTTGTTTTGCTATAGACTTTCACCCCGGTAACGAGACAAACGACTGATACGTAGGCCTACTCGGCAAATTCTCAGTTGATTAGTACAATATAATGTAACAGTACATGTCGCAATTTGTATTCCTAATAACGGCAACAGTCACTGTTTTATTAATAAGCTTGAATTAATGAAGCAATTTTATGAAATAATGTATGCGCACCTGTTCGATTACGGCTATTTATATTTATTTATATAATATTCACGATAAGAATTTTACAGTGTGTAATAAGTGTGCATGCATCCTGCGATACCCAAAAATGAAACCGTACGTAACCGTTCGTTACCTAAACAACCAGTAAATACGTATTCAATAATTCTCTTTAAATTTATAGGCACTGTCACATAAGAACTGTTATAGTTTAGCAAGTACTCGTACGTACACGACATGAATACATAGATATTTCTGTCGGATTGGTGGTGAAGATTGCGATAAGAAGCATAGTTATGGTCAGAAAACTATTAGGATTTGGCACCGTACGTGACAAAAGTATTTAGTCGCTTTACTTAGATAATTTAGATATTACTTTATTTTTTTAGATAATTTATTTTTTTATCTAAATAAATTATGAAATTACATTGAAAGTTTATTTAAGTAATGAGATTTTGATGCCAATGGATTGCCAACTCGTTGCCGAATTGAACTTTTTGGTGATTTTTATCTCGAGTTTTTGCGTGTGACTCACCTTTTGTCATCCACTGGTTTCAATATTTTTTATTGAATTAACTATTATAATTTATTAAGGATTGTGATATTCACTGATATTTATTTTATAAATTAATAAATCATAACTTTAACTTAAAGAAAGCAAAGTAAAACTAGGTCAATTTAATGTAAAGCGCGGTATATTGTTGAAGTCTGCAATGCGTTTAACTTTTGCAAAATAACATTTGATGTTAAATTCGAAGTAAAACTCTTTGAAAACAATAATAAAGTTAGAAGGCGAACGCTAAGGTAAAGCTCAGAGGGACCGTACTGTGTAATAGCTTCATGTGTTGTAAACACAGCATAAACCAAACAGAGGGAGTGAAGCTTGGCAGTTTTATTACAGAAGTTTAGGAATCCACTTTGGTATTATTCACAGACTACAAACGACTGTACAATTTCACGCTTCACTTTCCCAGCCCAACAAACAGACGGACGCGCAGCATCTACTGTCAAGCGCAGAGGGAATACCCTTGCCTCTTCAATTAGTTCAGTTACGTAATTATCCAGCAAGTAGATGCGTTCCCTCTTACTGTCTTCACTATAATTAATATTATAATTATTTCCGTATGCTATTTTTTACCGTATAAATGAATGTAAGCGTCGTCACGACCGAGTTTATGTCAACTGTCATGTGACTTGTGTACTTACACAAATCTTTTCTTCCTTCGTCAGCCACATAAAAGGTAGAATAAACCTTTGATAAATGTAGAATAAATCTTCTAAGGAAAGATTTTGTAATGTGTGGTGAATCCAATTACATGCAAACAAACACAATCTCCTTCTTTACAACGTCTGACATGAAACGGGGGTATAATTTTGCCTCAATTTCTAAGTTACTACTGGTGTTTATTTACTACCTTATTATGCCCACTGAATATTATTATCTCAAGACTTCCGTTTGGGATGATTAATTAACTTAATTAGTACTACTTCAAAGGACATAATTTTACTCGTACTTTCAAATAATAACAACAGAAAATTCGTTAATATTTGTAAGTTATTGTACTACATCGTTTGTTGGTACCACGGTTTACTACCATTTATGTGTAATTTCATCCAAAATTTATGCATTGTACATTTTGTTTTTCCTAATAAGTAACGTAGCAGTGGTAAGAACAATGTCGTTTGGAACATTCATTGCAGCTTTCAAGGATGGCACAAAGGTTTTCAAAAAAAAAACCTTGCTTTAATCGTTTATATAATTTTTATATTCTTGTAATTTTAGTTTTATACAATAAATTTTATTTACAGTGATCTATACGGAATATATGCAATTTATGTTAATGATGCCTAAACGTTTCTTGTAGGAGTATATCACGCAGAATTACAAGTCTATTATGGTTCGTGTAGGATACAAGTAAACCTAAGCGATTAGTGATTAGTATTTTATTGCATCTTATTATAAAGTCGTTTTGCACTGTAAAGATGTCCAAAAACACGAATATTAAATTTGATATTATTACACTGCTGGATAACGTAATGGAATTTACGAAATCAAACTCGGAAGGAAACCCGTATGAAATTTTATAAACAGTAGCTGTTCCGACATTCCTTTACGCAAGTGAGACATGGACCCTCGGTAAAGGGGAAGAAAAGAAAATTCAGGCTGCCGAAATGAGATTTCTGAGAAGTGTCCAAGGATTCTCCCTTCTGGATAGGAGAAGAAACATAGACATTAGACAAGACTTAAAGATCCAGTCTCTAAATGAGACGATTAAGGAGTATAAGAGGAGATGGTGTGGACATGTGGCCCGAATGCCAGATACCAGATTTCCAGTGGCAGCTCTCAAGTACAAGCCGAGTGGAAAGAGGGATGTTGGTAGACCGAGGCGGAGATGGGTTCCGGAACAGGCCAACTAGGGCCTAATCCCTGTAGTGAAGATGACGATGATGATAACGTAATGATGTATAAAACTATACGGTTATCATCATTTATACTTCGCAAGTTGCCCATGACAGAGAAACAGAAGTTAACTTATGTACAAGGAACATGTTCCATTATAAGTTATTCAAAGGATTAAAAAAATTGTAGTAACAAAATAGGATATAATTTTGTGTGTATTGCCGCCATCATGCCTTAGAGTCTCATACGTGTGTGGTTTTCTTTGCCATCCCCCAGACAAAGTTATACACAACGCAGTTCCTTAAAACTTCTTCACGAACAGTCCATATTAAAATGTGAACTATACGAATCTTTGCTATGAATAACATTTGTTATTCTACCATCAAAAATATAACTGAACGCCGCCTGGCTAAAGTCAGTTAGCTGTTAGAAATTCACTTTTACAACTGTCAGAATCATGCCTTCATGGTATGATTAGTCCAAAACTCCTGAGGCATAATGAGATGTCCAAAACCTACCCATTTTCTCTCTATTACCGATACCACCAAAATAATACCAAGGTAGTATAGCCTTTTAAGGAGAATTTTTACTCCTTAAATTACATCAATATAGTGACGCATCTCTTTCTTTTAATATTTTTAGCAGCACTGGTTACTTTCTGCGACTGTAGTGTATGTTAGTCCTAATTATGTCACCAACATTCATAGAGTCATTACTCTCCTTGCTTAGAAGGATGACTGTCAGCATCGAAACAACTGTTATCGTGGTAACTAATTTTTTTTTCTGGATCAGTATAGTTACGTTGTTGACATACTTCTTCACACAAATGGGTCCGTTCCATTGAAGGCGATATCTGAAGTGATGAATAATAATTTTGGTTATATGAAGTCAATGAAGTAAGGTTATTACTGTTCTTTAGTATAATTAAAAATCTCTTAGATGATGCCTCAAAGAGTTAAATGATTAGATGATTTCTACTTAAGTTAAATAATTATGTTTTTTACATCATTCTTATGTGATTTGCTGGTTTGATTAGAGTAATGCTGCGTCTTTTGTAGGTTTAAAATCTGAAAGGTTGTAAGGATTTTAAGTATTAACGTATAGACAAAACTCCCCTTCTGTTTAGTGACGTTTTGCTGCTAATAATTCAGGCAAGTTTAGTTAATATTTCTTGCACATGATGTTATGCTGCGGTACAATTTTCATTGTGTCTGAAAAACGCAGAATGCGAATAGATAAACCATTCTATTGTGTCACATTACATTATCGCCTTCGTTAATATTAAAATAATAACAACATTCATTGAAGTAGAATGAATTAGATAGTTATTAGTTTGTAAACTTGATTGTTGTACCGAAACATTAAATTTTAAATTTTTAAAACTATAAGAAATATACTTTTGCAAATGAAATTTCTTCAATAAATAATACGATCTTTCTCATAGTATGACATGATTCAAGTTCCTTTATTCTTCTCATTTTATTTGATCTAACAGAATAAAAAAGAACTGTTATTAATTACTGCTTAAAAATTACTGTTATTATGTTTTACCTTGTTAATTAAATTGGAGATTACAACACCGCTAGAAAGCGTCTTAATTTTTTTTTCAACATATTGTATGTGTTAGCAACTAACTGATTGGCAGATAGGAATTTAAATCACAATAATTCATGTTTATCCTTCGACTTTTACTAACAATCTATATTTTTCCTTTGAACTAAAACAATAAGAGTTAGACTAACAAATGCGTTAAGTTAATTTTAAATTTATGTTAACATGTTTGGAAACATAATGAAACCTCGGTTCCAATTTTTAAAATTTTAATCGCTGTAAAAAACAATGAAATTAGAAATGAGTTACTTTAAATCGGAAAACGAAGATTTCTGAAATTAACGTATTACTATCAGAGTTTTGCAATAAAATAATTTTTACGTAGAATATATGTGTATTCCTATAAGTTTCAGCTAAGATACGTGGGTTGAAAAGTCTAAAGTTGCTTTCTGTTTAGCTGCGTAGGTTTTGTCGTCAGAGATCATCACTGTTACTGCTTGTTGGAAATCCTGAAAAGCTATTTCTGTGTTTATTTAATGTTTCCTCCGAATAATAAACAAAGAAAACAGTTTCCCATCACGCAAGTTACTCCACCACGCATACGTTAGAAGTCGGCGGTTGAACAGAGGAGAAGTCTATAAATTATTATATAATTATATCATTTGTTAAAAGTGAATTAGTTCTATTTATTATAAGGAATGTGAGTAGTCAGAACAAGCGACTTTCAACTTGTAATTTTAAGCTTTCACCATCAGCAACTGAACAAGTATATACGTGTTATTTATTAATCGTACTTTAGTAATCTCATCATAAACATTACATGACACATTACCCTGAGAGCTGAAAATTAGTAAACTTATTGCGACAGAATAAAGATAAATACACACCCTGTGTTAGTAGTTTTAGCATATTAACATTTTAATTAATAATCGATGATCCTACGTTATTACTGTTTACTGTTAAATTTAACTAGCAATAATCTTTTTACTTCTAGAAGAAGATAATGGAAACAAACGAACGGGACGGAAACTGATAATGGAGACTGTTAGGGAGGTCAGCCAACAGATGTCGTAGAAAATGATGATAAAGGAATTTTTCTTTTATTTACATTAATAATGACTTAAGTTATTATTATTCAATTTTTAACGTAACTCCAATTAACATAAATTTCACATGGAAATTTTTTCAACCGTATTAAAAAGGTAGATGGAATACTGCGATCACAAAATAAATAAAAATTTTGGTTGCAAAACATATTTTTGCAAAATTATTGAAAATTTGAATATTCAGGTGGTCAAACAAGAGATAGATGGAAACAGTATAAAGTGAAGTTTAGCAAACTGACACTACCAGAATTAGGTCAGTCAATATGTGAATAGTGTGCACACAATTTAATTAAGTAGACACGACACCGCAGTATACTTGCTGACATAACAGCAGTGGTAACAGACGGTTCTCACTAGCTAGTCGCACCTTTGCTGTAAACAGTGTGCTCAATGAACTGAATAACACGTTCCAATGTAACTCTGCCAGAACAAATACACACGTCAGTCGCGTGACTAATAGACAGAAGAGTAAAACCAGCCTGTGTCTGATTTTCCCGTCCAATACATAGACAGACCTAATGTTAATTAACCCTCTGCTCCGTGTCAGTTAAATGTTTGCTTTCCCTGTATGAAGGTAACCCGCTTTGAGGTTACTGAGGATAACGTTTCATGCTACCAACAGTACACTGGCACACAACAATATCTGATACACTCTAAGAAAGATACAATCAAACTCTAATTACTTTTTTTGTATTAACAATTTCGTACTATGAAAAATAACATACTCTACGATTTTATGCAGTATTTATTTTGTGTGTTTTTAATATATATTTTGATATATACATAAAGTTTAATTATCTTAATTTTATTAAATTTAGTATGTTTATGTTTGTGACACTGAGAACATGAAGACATGAAATCTTGACTTACGACTACGACTTCCAAATATTCACGTGGACTGTAAAACTATCTCTCTCAAATTTAAGGATATTATCATTTTTATGATAGCAACTATCTCGACTAATAACTGAATCTTTCTATTTTTTAAGTGGAAAAAGCTGACTCATACTTTATAACCGTCATTTCGTTCATACGTTTCCCATCCAATGGCATAAATCTTAGTAAAGGCAGAAATTCAAAGTCGTTGTAAAAGGTTTTCCTTTATATGAAGAATTCATAGAGACTCTCAGGGTCGCTTTCGGATTGTTATTGGATTCGAAGTTTTACGGGTCTAACTCAATACAACCGGTTGTGTTAGACTTACAAGAAATCCAGTATGCTTAACTGTCTTTCCAAAACTACGCGGACAATTTTTCACTACCACGGAAATTACTCTGTTTTACAATGCCGTCGGACTAACACCTGTTTACAGTACTAGTCACCTGTAACAATATGTAATAATTATATGTAATTATAAATCATCTATCCTATATCTGCAGTATTTAATGAGGTGAATTTGTGAATTTGCTACCGTTCCCTCCGAACGTATCATTTGTAGAGAGGACTGCGTGCGTTACGTTCGAATAACCGATACGAACTAATTTTGGTTACAGCTTAACCTAATCTCGACTCAAATTCCACAACCCTTATTTATCAGCAGTTTCCTCCTTTTCTATAAAAATCTAATTTAATTCAAGGACTTACAATCCGATCATGAAACACAGGCTTATTATGGTCAAGAATTTTTCTCGGATGTCTAAAATTAGTGCCAGTCGTTTTGACCGTATCCATGACTGACTACGTCAGTGGCGCGGAAAAAGATATCTCAAACGTCAGCGTAGGACTACGAACAAAGACTGTCCTACCTCGTTGAAGCACTTCTATTTATACATTTTTTTACAGTTGTCAAAGTACACTTACTGGTTGGTCAATATGCGGCCAGTCGCATCGCTATCCTCCATCAGTGGCCCAGCTATGTATCATACTCAATGCCAGTAACCAGTAATTATTTAGCACCAAGGACGCTCTTGTTTAATTATGTCGCTGTCGCCTTGCTTATGCATTTCAGTCTGCAACCGAGCAAAGAAACGCCGGGTAGAGGACAGGACCTCGGATGAGACAAGCGTTGTAATGAAGGTTACGTCATTTATTTTTGTATAGAAAGGACTGAAATTTTAAAAGAGACATAAAAAACTAAATTTTTAAAGAAACATAATAGATATTATGAAACGGATGAACATAATAAAAATTATCTAAACGCTATGAAAGGGTGAATGTGTTATCAAAACGTAAACGGTGTGATTCATTATCATTACATCTACCTATTACAAAGTAGACAGAGCTCCAGGAGTGTGGACATATAACACTTTGGTACATTTGATTCATAATGTTATTCTTAAGCAGTTTTTAATCGCTAATTTTTACCCAAAGCTTTTTTATAAACTGATTAAACGAAAACACATTTTATACAATATTCACCAACTGCATGTCTGTACAGCATAGCAGAGGATTACAGAAAAACAGAAAGTGTTTACCGATACGACGGCTTCAATATATAGAACAGTTGGAACACTAGTGGTGAAAGATTAGTAAGAATCAATAATTATGTAAACACAGTTTTAAATATTCCTTCCTGAAGAAGTGAAGCGAGCTCTCAGTGTTTACTGGACCGTTTGGCATTTGTCTATCTATCTATCTATGTATTTGTCTATACGAGTATGTGCTACAATAAATGTTTAACGCACAACCGATTTTCGTATAACTTCGCATGTGTGTCCATACTTTAACCCTACTGAACGCTGTCGTTTCTTAGATTGATCCCTAGAAAAATAGGGAAGGGGAGACAAAAATCTGAGGGATCGAAGTTGTAAAAAAAATTCTAAAAACCGTTGTGGGGTGTCAAAATAAAGTGGATTTAAACCAAAATCTAAATATACCCGTTCATTTTTGTAAGTTTTTAAATTTTTTGACGTCACGGCCCAAACATTGGGTGAAAATTTTGATAAAATCGCAAAACGTTATGTAGGTAGGCTATGAAATTTTAATTAACACTATTAAGTTTTAGAATTTTTTAAATTTTGGCTCCCCAGGAACCAAAAAGAGATCAAAAATTTGAAATAAACTGTGAAATCCAGCAAGATGTTTCAAATTTTTAGTGTTTATTGTATAATTTTGTGCTCTAAACTTTTTATATTATTAACGAAATTGTAGCGAAATACGGATTTTTATAATTATTCCTATAAATAAAAAATGATTTAATATCAAAATTTATGTAATAATAAATGTACTTTGTTCAAAATAGTGAACAAGTTCTGCAGCTCATGGAGCATAATAGTTTTTATTTTTTAAACTATACTTCATTATCAAAGACACAAATATTTCAAATTGTGTTTTATTAATTGTTTGAACCAGACTGAACCTTACTAAATTAATTGTAAGGTAATTTAGGAAACTAATGATATTGCAATTCAGTACCTGAAAATGTGCGCACAGTTTAAGTAATACATACAACATCAGTCACAACAATGGTTGTGGTAATAAATGGTTCTCTATAATGAACTGCACCTTTTCTGTAAACATTGTATTTAGTCAAATCTACTACATGTTCCTTGTATCGCTGGCAAACAAATATCCATAACCATGTCAATCTGGTGACCAATTGGTAGAAAAGAAAGGCCCGTCGGTGTTTGATTTAGCCTACCTACGGTATTGTATGTAGATACACAATTAACTTTAATTCACCCTACGCTTCGTGTCGGTGTTAACAGTTGGAAACAGCTAAATCTTTGCTTTATCATTATACCAGTTAGAGACAACCCAACACTGTGGACTTTGTAATAATTATGGTAGTAACAGACAACATCGATCATTGGAAATTTGTTGAGAGTAACGTTTTAGTCATCGGTAGTCATTTTTCGCGGTAGACAACACAATATTGACATGCACAGTAATAAAATCCACACTGAAACATAGATAAATTAAATAAATTATTAAATAATAGTTACTACTAAAAAAGGAAGGTTTATAACAGGGTTCTATAGCTGTTGAAAGAGCAAAGTTTTCCTATATTTTGAAAGCGTAACACAGTTTTTTTAAGTCTACGGAAAGTACATAACATTGTAATTAGGTAGAATTGTTATCGTACTGTTTCCTTTATGCCTGTACTCTTTTCATATTCCAATACCCACTCCTATTTCAAAGTAGACAAGAGATGCAGGAAGTATGAAATTTGATAACTTCGGTACATTCCATTCATAACGTTATTTTCAAGCAGTAGCCTACTTAATGTTAATTTTTTTCAAAAGTTTTTTAGTAAACTGATTAAACGAAAACACGATTTTTGGACAGCTCACCGTTATTCTCGAAACTCAGGTGTGTTTGTTTCCACCTGTTTCTATCCGGAACGCAGCACCTGTGTTTTTCCTATATTTGTGCCTTCTTGATATTACTATTCTTGAGTTTTAGTCTATCAGTGCTGCCTTCGAGCAGATTCCATTTCCACATTCCAAAAACACAACGTTCCATGAAAACAATTTGAAAGTTTAATTTATTAAAAGGTTTCCAAGAAACATCACTAAAATGTTTTGAACCCACTTTGCAATAGTCTTATACATTTCTTAGCATTTATGTAAGTATATAAGAGTTTTTTAATCAAGTGTACAAGGCTAGTTATTTACCAAATTAATTTATGAAGATGAACATAAGGTAATTCGGGTCTACGTAAAATAAATTGTTATTTTTAAGATTGGACTACAATACTTATGCTCTCAACATATACACAGTGACAGAGTGTAATGTTAATAAAAACAAATACTCTTGAATTTGGCCATATGGTAGTTCTTCTTGAGGATTAATAGTGTTTGCTCTTATCAGTTTTTAAGATGTGTGAAGCAACCAGCCAGCCTCGCCTGTTCTCTGTTGATGTCTACACTTTTAGATAATTTCTACATCTCACCATCTTACGTATACTAAAATATTTCCACCTAGTTTGTCCTTATTTACCTCCAAAATTTACCCCATTAGCTTTTGAGTGATTAACCTACCCTGGGTCCTGATTCCTTCAACACAGAGCGCTCGCTGTCGCTTAACGATTTTGATTCAACTGTTTCTCTGTTTCTCTGTTTATCTTCTATACTTCTCATCAGTTTCATACATAATAAATTTAATTGTTCTTTTTTTTTGGCCATCTATTCTTGTGTTTTAATGTTTCGACCATCCTCAATTTTCTACTTATCAGCTTGTCTAGTTATCCAATTATTTTTAAAGCCTTAAACAGGTAAATTTTTGTTTAGATGAAGAACGTAAAATTGAGGCAATTGATGCATGGAATCATAATTGTAATTATATGAAAGCAATAATAAAGTAACACGGTGAACGCTAAGTTAAAGCTAAGAGGGACCGTTATGGTGTCGTGGCTTCACGTGATGTAAACACAGCATAAAGCAAAGAGACGGAGTGAAGCTTGGAAGTTTTATTACAAAAGTTTTACGAAGCCACTTTGGCGTTATTTACAGACTACAAACGACTACAAATTTACGCTTCACCCTCCCAGACCAACAAACAGATGAACGCTGAGATCTATTGTCACGCGCTTAGGGAATACACTTACCTCTTCAATTAGTTCAGTTACGGAATTATTCAATTATTCAGCAAGTACCTTCGCCGTCTCTTATTGTCTTAATTAGAATTGTTATTATAAATAATTCCTGATAGCCTATTACTGTTACCGTGAGCGTGATTTAACGCACTTACAAGCGATTATTGCCCGTATAGAATTTTATCTTCCTTCGCCGAATATATATTCATTAATAAATGTTGTTGATTTTTTCATAAATCCTAATAGGCGTTACAAACGCAATCCTCTTTTTTTTATTAAGTCTGGACCCTGTATAATTCTGGCACTTTTTCTGAGTAACAATAGGAAATACACAAGAATAACCACATATATGAGTAACACAGGTACAAATATAGTTACTGACTTGCACTGTGTTACTATTATAATTGTGACAGTCACACTTACAGACTCACATATCTGGCACATTCTAAATTAACAAAAAAATTATAAAGAATAAATAATATACTGTTCAGCTATAATAAGTTAAGCAGTGCGTCTCAAAGCAAATGTTTGTAATAACGTTAAGAAAAATAATAATACCAACCACAAGAGCTCTTATTACTTTTAAATAAAAGTAAAATTACATTTACTAAGCAAAATACAATTTAAAAACTTGCATAAAATATGAACAATAATTCGGCAACCAATTAGCAAGAGACGGATGAAAGTAGGGTAATGTAAAATTTGGCAAAATAATGGTGTTGGAATTCAAATCAGTTTACAGGCCGACCTGAAAATGTGCATAAATTTTAAGTAAATACAGACATCAGTCACTACAGTAGTTGTAGTTACAAATAGTTCTCTACAATAAATTGCACATTTGCTGTAGTGAACATTGTTTTTAGTCAAGTCTACTGCATGTTCCCAGTATCGCTGGCAGAACAAATGTCTGAAACCAGGTCAGTCTAGTGACCAACTGGCATAACAGTAAAACCTGTCGGTGTTTGATTTAGTCTGTCTACTACAGATAACACTTAACTTCAATTCACCCTACGCTTCGTGTCAGTGTTAACAGTTGGAAACAGTTAAATGTTTGCGTTGTCATTATGACAGTTAGAGACATGACCCGACACTGGGGATTTTGTGAGAGTTATGACACTAACAGATAACGTCGATCGTTGGGATTTTCTTCAGATTAACTTTTCATTCAGCTATAGTGTCATTCTTCAGGGTAGTAAAAACTATATAGACATACACATACACATTAATAAAATCCACACTCAAGAAACAGGTTTTCATTTTAAAAAGTTTATAAATATTACTTATTAATATCGTACCCAAAAAAAGACTGTATACGTTAATTATTTTTGTGTAATTTTGTTATTGTAATCTAGTTAGGACATATACTTTAATAATATGAATTTTATTAGTTTTGATGTTTACCCTTTGTATCGTTACGATTTAGTGATAACCTGAGAACAGAATGATGAATTGTCATTTTGATTATATAGTACCCAGTGATAAATGGTTTTTATAGAGACAGGAATAAATACGTTGATAGTGAAAACAACTGTATCATGCATAAAAACAATGTTCCGCGATTAGGGATTACGCCTGCCGCTTCTTTCGGGGCCGACCCCATATTAATAGGCGCTGCCCGATTATTTTCCCGGTAGGCTATGTATCAACACTACGCATCAGATGACCTGACCTGTTTAAGGCTATATAAAGTACGATGCGAGTTAAATTCTGCAAATAGTGAAAGTCTAGAGATCTGCAGATTTCAGAACGTGTTAATTGATGACAGTTCAATTATGTTTATATTTATAATTTTTTTACAAATTTTTAACAGTATTGTAATTTCTTACTTGATGAATATTGTAATGGTACATATCTTCAACAAACACTAATGAAGAAACATGATAAGAATAAATTATTAAATACTTAACACTATGATTAAAAGGAATGAGTCAGAGAAAAAAGAATGGGTAATTAAAATAATAATACGATCAAGCATATGGAAGAAATCATAAAAGTAACCTCTGATAAGAGAAAAGTAACAAGCAACGGACCGAAACGTTGAAAACAAGGATACATGGCGATTTAACCATAATAACACAATAGATGGTAAGTGAGAAAGTAGAACCAGCCACAACACTAACACAAGGATATATGAATTGTAGCAATTGAAGTAAATAACTAGAATCAGCCCTAACACCTATGAAAGGAGATATGGATCATCACCAAATGAAGTGAATAAGTAGAACCAGCCAGAACACCAGTGATAGACCAGATAAAAAGAAACCAATGAATAATAATTGTAAATAATAATTATTAATGTAAACCCAAATAAGCAATGTAAATGAGAAGTGTTAAATTTTAATGACTTAAATTTAGAAAGGTACACTAACCAAATGAATAGAGAATAACTATGACAAATCAATCTAATACGAGATGAACTTGTTAACGGTATAATTAAACCTGGTAAAGTGAGAGATATTGAATTAGAGTAATAATGAACATTTGTAAAATGAGAAAGAGAATTTAAGTAAGCAATACCCACCAGTAACACTTAAATCAAACATAGAGAGTGCAAGGTGATAGTGTTAAAATACCCAAATTAAATAGAACCCCATTGATAGGGATAGACACTAATAAATCAGTGAAAAAGATTTAAGAGTGATAAAAAACTATCAGTGAGTAGTAAAAATGAGTGAAAGCTAATAATTGCTAAACACAGAAAGGACTGTGGCAATTAACAGCAATTATCAGTGAACACAAGTGTACATAACAAACTGAACCAAAGTGCAATAAACTAGGTAGTTAATAGAGTTCAGATAGGAGTAGTATTGACTACCTATCATATTTTAATTTGTGAGCCATTAGTATTCTAAGTTGGCAATTCATATTATTACCAATGTATTTAAGCAAAAATGACTATTAGTGTGCTAATACACAGCAGATATGATTTCTGATGCACAGTGGTAAAACCCAATATTGTTGACTTAAAATGATATGAAAAGACATTAATATCATATAGTAAACTGTTGTTAAAGTTTCATTTTAATGACCTAATGTCATTTGGAATTAGTTATAAGGAAATATCATTGTGTTCATATGTTTAATTAATGTTTATGTTTTTATCTTTTATATTATGTAATAATTATAACTCACCAAAGAGTATGAGGAGATGAAGAGAATGAACATTGTGAGTAATGACATGCAATAATAATTATGTTTAATGAATAGGAATGGCTGTGGGAGTTATGTAGACCATAAGACTAAGTATTGTATTTTAAGTAATAGGGAATAAGAAATAATAATTCAATTACAAACAAAAGCAGTAAATAAGAAACAGAATAAATTCAGACAAATCTAATGATACTGAAAAAGCAGTTATAACAATAGACAAGCCAGAATATGGAACTAATAAAATAACATACAATTACTATAGAACAGACATAAAACCATTCAACAAATGAACAAATCATGTATAAAACAAATCAGAACCTATACAAGGGGAAAATAAAATGTAATCTGTGTAAATTAAGAAAAATAGCCAATTGCTGTTTAGGCCTAGGCAAATGCCTAACTGTAAAACAACAAAACTACAAATTTTAAGAATTAAACTATAACATTAGCAAAACTAAGGCAAGTAAACAATAAAGGACAATTAGGTAATCATATTAAGAGAGAAATGTTAAAGTAATCATGTAAAATAAGAAAACAGTGTATTTAAATAATATCAACATAACTGTCCAAATGTTAATACATCAGTAAACCCAACCTTATTGGATGTTAAATTAATCTTTGAACAAAATACAAACAGTGGTGATGATATTTAATACTTAAAAAAAATACCGAAGATTAATAGCAATCAGAAGATATGTAACCATTTTTGAATAAAAATTCAAATCTTCTAACAATGGTCTTAAGTCGAGTTTATCCAATCAGACTCTTTGAGTTACCATGACAACAGAAGAATATTGACGATTTTCGGTTAGGAACGTTAGAATCTTATAGTGATGCTTACGAGGAGAGACGCCACGCCGTGAAGGGCCCAAATTTGATTTAAAAGTAGTAAAAGTGACCATATTTTATGAAGTGAAGGACCGAACTAACTGATGAGGGGAGGACACATTCAACCCAGGCCAAGGACCAGATGAATTAAATCCAAATCTATTAAAATATGTCAACTAACAAGAAAAAGACGCAAGGCGTACCTGAAGCCCAAGATATTTGAAGAACGAAGAACCAACATCGATGAACCCAACCTACATTAACTATTTGACACTACACTTCCAAGCAGCTGATGATAAGTATTGCTGAATTAATTAAATCTCTGAAATAAATTCTCTTTCAACTTTCTCACTAAACTGTGAACTCTCACTATAACTGATGGTATTATTTTTTCAAAGATTGATAAATAAAACATATTTTATGCATACCAACTAACTGAAATAACCTATGTACTACACTAATGACACCGTCACACACTTTGACACCACAACTTTGAATCTAATGTAAACCTTGTTCAATTTTAATTATCACGATTATAAAGTGATATATTGTAATTAATTATCTTGTTTTAAAACTTCTTTGTAGTACTTAAAAGGATTCATTGGCAAATTTATTGTGTATAAATAATAAACACCGTCTATTGTGGCGACAGAAAAACATTGTATTGCCAACCCAGCCTTCCGCTGAGTAAACGATTATTTATTGCCGAGGCTAAAACATATTATATTAATCACATTTTGTATAAGCGTTAATGAAGATTAACAAGTTATGAAGTCAAATAAAAAAAATGTGAATCGTTACTAACTGTCCAATAATTATTTTCAAAATATTATGTATGTTGTGTTTTGTAGCAGCGAGTAGAATTAACTAACAATATTTTACGTTGCTAACACGTTCCCCCACTTAAGCGAGATTCGAGCTCCAGCCAGTTGGCGAACAATTCGAATTAACACTACCATACAATAAAACAACTAAGATAGAATCTTTTAATTGTTTTCTGGCAAAACAATTTGGCGCCTATCGGGAAGAAGTAAAGAGTGAGAAGGGACAGGTAAGGACACACAGGCTACACGACGCTTTTATAACACAGAACGCGTCCGATTTGCGACTTAATAACGTTCGCAAAATTTAAACATTAAAACTCAATATTAAACTACAAAAGTATAAAACGGCAAACTCCGTTTTCTACAATATTTATTTTTATAATAGTGTGTGCTATACGACTATATAACAAGGGCAATAATTTTAGTACGAATGTTGTTACTGCACAGAAGTGAAATCGACTGCGACTGCAATTTTATTGAATGTTATTTGCTGGGAGCTATTAAAGCTACAGTTTTAAGTTTAGTTTCATGTTAATGTGAAACTTTCAATTAATTGTAAACGTGTATTATATCAGTGTCTTACATAATGTTATTATTATATTTTATTTATATTTTTTTAAACTGTATACAGTGTTATTTTTGTACATTAATAACGATATTACTTCTACATTCTGTATAACCGATCTAAGATGACTGTAAGATACATCCTTTTCATAAGGAGTTATATATAATGAAATGTCATTGATCTTGCTCAAATGTATCTCTTGTGTTAGTAATAAATACGTTTAGGACATTGACAGATATTGACATATTTTTTATTGTAAGTTTTTTATTTTTTTTATTTTTACAGGTTTTCTTGTGTATTTTAATTAAATTTTAATATTATCAGAATCATATAGTACATTTAAAAAATTTTGCTTAACGAAATTTCTAAAGTTGTAAATTTTAAATTATTTAGATGATTTTGTTTACTTTATTTAATAACGAATACATATATTTTATGTTTTGTTATTTTCTGTATTGTGTTGCTATGTACTTCTAAAATACAAAACGTCAACACTATTACGCAATAACCTTTCAATTCAAAAGAAAATAAGTATATAGTTACTGAAAATTACATTCCTGTCTCCTATTGTAAACTTTATTGAATTATGAACTTATGAATTTTATTAAAAACAAAGTAATATTAGCTCAAAGATAACTTTTAAATAAATCACCAACACGATCATGACAAAAATGTGTCTGTATCTATTTCAATAATATTTCAGTGTCGTAAAAAAATAAAATAAATCCGAAAACAAATACAACAAACGTAGTATGCTGTACTTTTAAGAATGTTTAAACCTGCATAATTCTCTTCACTTTAAATTCAATTTTACTTGATTAAAGTCGGTGACTTTTACTTCTTGTAATAGTGTGTAACAGACAACTGTTTAACAAGGACAACAATTTTAGTACGAGTGTTTTTACCGCATAGAAGTAAAATCGAATTCACAGTAATTTATCCCAAAGTTTTACGATCCTAAACCACACGATCGTCGTTACAATATTTATTTTACAAGTGGTGAAAAAACAAATGTAGACATTGTTGATTAAGTATTATTTTTTCGTGTTTTTAATCCCAATTCTGTAAATTGTCACTCATACGCCGTGATTTTCCGTTCATTGTTTCCATTAGTTTGCCAAATAGTAGCAACATAAAAAACAGTTGTGGAACAGCATAAAACGTCAAGCAATAATGTTACTAAAAATGTTGACTTTACCCTGAAAAATTGTTTGTGCTATCGTTTTGAGTATAAAAGTAACGTCATCAATAAATCTACTGTTTTCAATGCCTTATATAAATGCTTCTTACTACATTCACTTAATATATTTCATATAATCCATTATAAGTGTTTCTACAGCATATCTCAGCAATTTCTACATCGTAACAGCAAAATTGAATCGCTTCTTGACTTCTCTTGTGCCTATGATTGACTATCCCTGATTTTGTACCTTGTAGCACGGACAGTGTAAAATGGGATTATCTCTAAACGGACAGGCTATAATTGTGTGGGCAACATAAAAGTGTCACAAAAGTTTCTGTTAAATATATAGATAGTCAGGTCTACTTTAATTATTATAAACAAACGAGTATATTTACTTTGAATTTCTTATTTTTAACGTATAATTCTTTCTTTAGAATTTTAAAAATTACTCTTTAGTAAGTTTTTATGACATGCTCATATACCAACAAAAAGATATTACTGAAAACACTTTATAGACGCAATAAAGACCACATTGTGATTGCGTGAACAGCTGCATAAAACATCAGTGTTAACATATTGTTGCAATTAATATGAACTAATCATAAATTGCTGTGAAGTACGCTTAACAAGTCAGTGTAGTCAGTGTTGACATGTGAAATGGTCTCACTATATTTACAGCAACTTGAAATTGTCGTTTGTTGGTCTAAAATTGATTGTGTTTCGGGAGCACACGACGTGTAAGTACTGCCGACACGACGATAGGAACGCTGCCAACTAATAGCTGTGCCACCATTGCACACTTTACTATTGGCAACCAAATGTTCTTTACCTAATATACATTCATAACATTCTGTTACACGCTAATTTAAGTATATGCGTGTATGTGTGAGCTTATAATATTTTATTGCGTCTAAGTACAGTAGCTTCTAATTTTATTTTGCTTTTTTTTTATCAAAACGTAAATTGTCCCCTGATTACAATAGTAATTACTGAGCAGATACCAAGGTAAAACAATTAAATTTTTTGAAATGTTGAAAGGACGGTAACGGTAAAATAAAGCCTAGTAATAGAAGCGGTAGGGTTTATTGTTTAATTATATTATAAATAATTTTTGGAAACTAAGAGAATCATAAATCCGGTGTTTGTGTGCTAGCAGTTTTTATTTTAGCTGATCAAGGAATATACGAGTAGTGTGTGTGTGTGTGTGTGTTATATGTTTGTCTCCCTCTGACAAAAAGGGCACAATGAGGACTCTAAACGCTACGCAAAATTAGACAAGTAAAGTGGTACAATAATGCAGTAAGAATTTATGATATGTATACACATGGTGTATACATTAATTCTTACAGTAATATAAACATGACTCTCTAAAAACTGTCGCAGATTTCTACTCGATCAGTTTTCTACTCGTGTGTCTCTCTGTCAATAATAATCGGAATAACGGATACCGATTATTAGCACTTAGGTTGCTAAAAATTTGTTGTTAGAAATGCTCAGCACAACAGTTGTTAAATACGACCCAGAATTTACTTATCGATTTTACCACATGCGAACGGTTAAATTGTCTGTCTATTAGATGTAATTTACTGGGAACTATTAAGGCTATTATTTGAAGTTTAATTTCAAGTTGATAACCTTGATTGTTCTAAATTATTGTAAGCGTGTATTATATCAGTGTCTTACATAATGTTGTTATTATATTTTATTTATATTATTTTAAAATGTATAGGCCTACAGTGTTATTTTTGTACATTAATAACCATATTACTTTCACATTCTATGTACTACTTAGAACGATATATAACCGTTCTAATCATAAAAGATGACTATACATCCTTTTCATGAAACAGTTATATATACTGGTATATATCTGTTGTAGCAGGTTTTTGGGTACATCCGTGTATATGATGTTTATATTGCCGACGTTTCGTACCGCAATGCAGGGCGTACTTTCAAGGCGTACTGATGCTGATTTAACTATGGTGCGAGTTTTATATCTTGCTTTCCTTGTGATTTTTGTCGTGGGAGAGTTAAAGCGTTGGGGTGAGTGTCTTGCGAACGTATGTTGTTTGTTAATATGTGAACTGTCAGTGAGGAATTTCCAAGTTGTCGCTAATTTAGTGTATTAATTTCTGTCGTTGACCGTTCAATTTTGTCACATTTATACATCAAAAAGTGTCGCTTAACAAAATTTCCAAACTTTGTAAATTTTAAATTACTTAGAGGAGTTTGCTTACCTTATCTAATAACAAGTCCATTTGCTTACTTTATTTAATGATAAGTCCATATATCTTGTGTTTTGTTATTTACTTTGCGTGTTACTATTCACTTTTAAAATACGAAACATCAATATTATTGTGTAATAATCTTTCCATTTAAAAGAAAATACAGATGTAGTTACTGAAAATTATATGCTTGCCTCCTACTGTAAAGTTTATTGAACGATTTATGATTTTCTTTAAAAACAAAGTAATACGAGGTGAAAGATTACTTTTAGTTAAGTCACCAACACAATCATGACAAAAATGTTTCTGTATCTAATTCGATAGTACTTCAGTGTTGTAAAAAATAAAATAAAATAAATTCGAAATTAGACAAATAGTAATTTTCTTCACTTTAAATTCGACTTTACTTGATTGAAGTTCTGAAGTCATTCAGACTAGCTACTATGCTTAGTAGCGCGTTCAGTGATAGGCCTATATTAAGTAGGAATCACACTTCATATCCAGTTCTTCATAAGCAGAGTTTGGTCAGTAGCTGATGGTTTCTCTGTAGATGAAATCGCCAACTACCAACTTCCTCACACTTACGTTCGTCTCCATTTGCCTCTTTTCCCTCCGTTCCTATCATGATTCTCTTTTCTGTTTCGCCCTCCAACATGCGGTGAATGTATCCAGTTTCATGGTTTTCACAAATTTGTTACTGTTGGCTCTTTATATCCTCAAGTAATTTCATGATTAAAACGCCTCCGGCGTAGGCCGTTCTCACACGTAGCTTCTAAAGTCCTCCCCAAGATTTTCATTTGAAGTGTTTCTCTTTTTTAAAAATAATAATAATTATTATTATAAAACAAGTTTTAGTTTTGGTTTGTCATTCACGTATGATGTTTAGTATGACCTTACTCACTAGTTTAGTTAGACTAAGCATTCACTCAATTCTTACCCTATGATGACTTGACCGTCTCTAATTAAAAATAAGGATTAATTTCATTTTTATGTTTCTATCGTTCAGTAGCCCAAATGAGCCTTGGCCAGTTCCAGGTTGAGCTTAAATTTCATTCCATCCATCTCCGCTACCCTGCTCCTAACTAAAGGAATACATTTAAAGCATACACTTCCTTGCATCGCTTTCTTGGTGCCTTCATTACTACCCATCATCTAGCCGTTAAAACTTTGACTGTAAAAGTGTCGTTATGTGTTCTACTGCAATATACGTCAGTGATAAGTTTGAAAATTCGTAAAACTTATTTTACTGTTTTAGTTTTTCTTTCGTAGGTCTTAGATTCTTCATACTAATGAAATAAGTTAAACACTTCAAATGTTTTATACCACAATTAACTACGATATTTAGTAAACTATATAAAACAGGAATATGAAAAAAAACTTGTCAAATATAAGAAAATGGTCCGGGAAATCTACCCCACTAGCAGACGTTTTACAATAACTGATAAGTGATGACCGTAAAGAATGTAAAAACACGACCAGAATAAAGCAAATGCTTGATGTGGTGTCCCAGTTTTGCACTTATAATGTGTTACTTTTGCATTGTATTTTAAAATATAACAGTTCAACATCAGTGTAAATAAACGTACATGATACACTGTAAAATGTAACTTTTTGAAAAGGTGCGAGGAAACTGGAACAAGCTTGAAAATTGTATACATTACTGTGGCACAGGTGACAAAGTGTTTGCATTGTATTATTTAAAGAGGAAACTGGCTACTGAGAAACGAAGGGAATCTAAACGGGTTGTTTTAACCAAAACTAGGACAAAGATATAAAAACAAATAAAACACTCGTACAATTCAGTGGTATTTTGTTCTCAAAGTTAATACAAACACGCTACGACTTGTACGTAGTCTATTATGTACGTTATCATGTACGTTGATCTGTAAATTTGTAGATTGATTAATTACATACTATTAGCTACAAATAAACCCTATTGCTTAATAAATCCTCCAACTTCTTGAGGTTAAACCATCTAAAAATTCTTTCTATCGTATGTTATAGTGAATAATCAGGCTATATTAAATGAGGAATATGGTAGAAAGATATACTAAGTACTGATATAGTCTGTTGCTTTTCTGCTGAGATGAATGTTGATACAGAGACAAACTATTCAAACAACAACATATTTGAGTAGCCATTGTGTTAAACTGAGTGGGAAGTATTCCTTCTACAAATTTTGATGATGTACACATAGCACATCGAAAACCTCATACCCTTACGAATTATACTCTTTCTTTACTTTTTATCTTACTATTATTTAGTTGTTGTTTATCAGTTGTCCACGGTTTCCTTTTACTAAATTTTAATGACATACAAATATAAATTTTATTTTAGGTAAAGTAAGAAAAAGGCACGTTGTTTTACTTGCAAGCACTCGGTCTTGTCAAAGGTTACATTTCCTTTAATTTTTATAAAATAACACTTGATGTTAAATAAAAAGTAAAACTGTTTGGAAACAATAATAAAGGAAAGGCAAACGTTTCAGGGCAAACGTTAAAAGAAAGCTCAGAGGGACCGTTCTATGTAGTAGCTTCATGTGATGTAAACACAGCATAAAACAAACATAGGGAGTGAAGCTTGAAAGTTTTATTACAAAAGTTTTACCAATCCACTTTGACGTTATTCACGGACTATAAACAATTGTATAATTTCACGCTTCACCATCCCAGACCAACAAAGAGAAGAAAGCACAGGATCTAACTTTCACGCGGAGACGGAACATCATCACCTCTTTAGTTAGTTCAGTTACGTAATTATCCAGCAAGTATATGCGTTGTCCCTTATTACAATTAATTAATGTTACAATTATTTCCTGCTGGCAAAAATTAGTTATTACAGTACAAATGACTGTAAGCGTCGTCGCGAGCGAGTTTCTGTCTATTGCCGCGTGATTAGTGTACTTATAAAATCATCTGTTCGTCATCAAGCACATAGAAAAGTAGAGTAAACACTTTTTTAAACAAACATAAATAACATAATTTTCTGTTGTTGTTATTACGTTTATCCTTAGAAAGCTGGAATAATTTTCCATTACTTTCTAAGTTACTCCAAGTTATCTTATTATTTACTATCTTACTACGGACTTTATACGTTATTATTTCAAGAATCCTTCATAAACAAATCGGTATGGAGAACCATACATGACTGCCATGTCCTAAAATTTATATTTAAAATCATTTAAATATTAATTAAATAAGTGGATGTTTGAGTTCTGAAGAAATTACGTATCAGCTAAAATGGTACCACCATGTCAGGTGGAATAAGATTATCCTCAACCTTCGTGAGGAAGGACTGTACTTTTGGATAAAATGTCTGTAGGTCGAACGAAGAGGTAGCTGCGATCTGATTCATGTAATGAAATTGGACTCTCGCTGCGAGGGGCCTAGGGATGTCTATAGTGTTATCAAAGTCTTTCCTGTCAATACAATACTAGTCATTTTTCTTTTTTAAAATCGAGTCTTGATTTCTTTCTTTCCATTTGTCTTCTGACTCCTGAACGACTATTCTGTTCACCCGTATAATTATAAATTTCTAAGCAAAACATTTCTTCCTTAATACGTTTGTGTCTCCTGTTTAACACCCACCATTGGGTTGTCATACCACCCCCCATCTGGTCCATGTCATAACGCTGTATTCCACACAGGCTAGTAAATAACTAGCCATCAGGGAGGTCAAAATATTTTCAAGGAGGGGCAAACAATTTTCCAAAGGAGAAAAATATTTATATAATTTTCATACACACACACATGCACATATTAGTTTATAATTCTCATATCATAATAGAAATAAGTACACAGATTGTATTAATTGCTTTAATACAACAACACTGCCAAGCGATCCACAGGAAGCAAATCGATGTCCATCTTTTCGGCTTGCACGCGTTGTGTTGGTGTGGGTTTCGGCACTTTCCATTTAAAAAGCGTGCAAACATAATAAGGTAAACATGAGTAAGGCCAGAAATAACGCGAATTTGTGTGTGTGTGTGTGTGTGTGTGTGTGTGTCCTGCCGGCATTTTTATTGCGGTAATCACAATAATAAAACTTTTGAAAAGTAAACATTACATAATTAAGATATGCTTGCTTGCCAGGAACGATATATTTTCACTCATATGTGATTTAAATTAAAATGAAAAATATAGAATTTTGTTAAAGGGAAATGAAATGTTTCCATAGAAACTACTTCTTTGTTGTCGATAACATAGTAAACATATAAAACTTATAAAAATTTACCTCCTACATCTTCAACTACCATTTTAATTTATAAAAAAATTACCTCTTCCCCCTTCAACTACCCTTTTCATTTATAGATATTTCATCTACCTTTCTACAGTGGATTATTATGACCTTCTTTTCAGAGTACTTTATTTATCAAAATTAAGCATTTTACTCTTGTTAAAACGTAAAATGTTGCAGGTAAACTACCCCTTTCCCTTAACCGATCTTCACCAAAAACAATAGGCCTTGAGACCTCTGCAATTCAGGACTGTATGCAAAAAATTATTTGATTCTGTATGAATTTGCAAATTTTAATTTTGTATGCTACAAAATAGTTGGCTGGTGATTGCAATTGATTTCGTTTGTCATTTTTTAATGGTAAATGACTGTAGTAGTAATTTATCACCGGGTCGTGGCTATGACACCAAAAACTGATTATGTTAGGTTAACATGAAAACTGAAATTATACATGAAAACCAATACGTGTGTAATGTAAAACTAATTTTTTTTCTAAACCCACGAAAAAACCAACTCGAAGTAAGGCGGGAGTGGCCCAGGGTTCAAACCCTTGCCTATTATTATAGGCCTACATGTCACTTTTTTGTGGCAGAACTCGTTTTTTTGGTAAAATTCGTTTCCGACAAGTACTCGTTTTGTGACTAACAAAAAACAAACATCCATTATGTAGGCCTACAATTTGTAGAGCATATGTTGTCATTCCTTAATACAGTGTTTTTTGTTTTTTCATTAACCATAAATATTTGTATTTTTAATTTTGTATTTGCTGTTGTTTTTTCCAATTTGTAAACTTAAAAACATTAGATTCTTTATTTTAAGTGTTACTCTCTTATACGCGTTGTATTACACGTTTAATGTTATGTTTTCTCAACCACAGCTTTTATTTATTTTAGCAGTAAACTAAAAACCCAAAACCATTATTAAGTAACTACCAAATGAAAACAACACGTATTTTTGCTTTACATTAAGAAATATGGCAATTTACAATTAGTACACTTCTTCTTTTCCACACCGTAATATATCGATACAATCGCATATTAAAAACATCGAAATGTATTGCGGGTACTCATACAGTTCCAATCATTTACTTGAATTCCGTTCGATAATTCCTAAAAAAATATAGAATTTTGTCAAAGTGAAATAAAATGTTTCAATAGAAACATTGTAAATAACGTAGTACACATATAAAACTTATAAAAAATTATCTCCTCCCTCATCAACTACCATTTTAATTTATAGAAAATTACGTCCTTCCCCTTCAACTACCCTTTTCATTTATAGATATTCCATCTACCTTTCTACAGTGGATTATTATGACCTTCTTTTAAGGATACTTTATTTATAAAAATTAAGCATTTTACTCTTGTTAAAACGTAAAAGGTTGCCGGTAAACTACCCCTTCCCCTTAACTGATCTTCACCAAAATCAATAGGCCTCGAGTCTTCTACAATTCAGAACTGTATGCAAAAAATTATTTGATTCTGTTTGAATTTACGGCAGTTATCGTTTGCCATAGAAAAAATTCTACACATAGACAGACACACACACAGACACTTTTCGAAAAATGACTTTTTTTCATGTTTTGATGGTAGTACAATCAGAATCTGTCATTATCTCGAACACGATTTTTTTTTGTCATGAACATACTTCAATTTCCTTATGGAACATAGAAGTAAAATGACTTTTTTACTTCCATGTTCCATAAGGAAATGGAAGTATGGTGATGGCAAAAAAAATCGTGTTCGAGATAATTGCAGATTCTGATTGTACTACCTCAAAACATGAAAAAGTCATTTTACTTCCATGTTCCTTAAGAAAATGGAAGTATGGTGATGGCAAAAAAAATCGTGTTCGAGATTATTGCAGATTCTGATTGTACTACACTCAAAACATGAAAAAAGTCGTTTTTCGAAAAGTGTCTGTGTGTGTGTGTCTGTGTGTGTGTCTGTGTGTCTGTCTGTGTGTCTATCTGTGTGTCTGTCTGTCTATAGATTTTTTTTCTATGGCAAACGATAACAGCCGCAAATTCAAACAGAATCAAATAATTTTTTGCATACAGCCCTGATTCGTAGAGTGCTCACGACCTATTGTTTTTGGTGAAGATCGGTTGAGGGAAAGGGGTAGTTTACCTGCAACGGTTTTTTTTTATCAAGGGTAATTTTTTTTTGGCAAACGATAACAGCCGCAAATTCAAACAGAATTAAATAATGTTTCGCATACGGCCCTGAATTGTAGAGTTCTAAAGACCTATTGATTTTGGTGAAGATGGGTTAAGGGAAAGGGGTAGTTTACCTGCAACCTTTTACGTTTTAACAACAGTAAAGTACTTGAAAATTCATTTAAACTTTTTGAAACAATGGTAATTGTTAAAAATAAAATAATTTTGTTGCCAGGCAATAAAATTATAATTTTTTCATTTTAATGTAAATTATGTATGAGTTAATACACATGTATAAAATAATATATCGTTCGTGGCAGGCAAGCATATCTCAGTTATGTAATGTTTACGTTTCCATTTTATTATTATGACTACCGCAATAAAAAGGCAGGGAAGACACACACACACACACACACACACACACACACACACACACACACACACACACACACACACACACACACACACACACACACAAAATTCGCGTTATTTCTGGCCTCACTCATGTTTATTTTCTTGCATTTGCACGCTTTTTAAATGGTAAGTGCTGAAACCCAACCAACATAACGCGTGCAACCCGAAAAAGTGTCCAGCGTGGATAGCGATTTGCTTCCTGTGGATCGCTGGGCAGTGTAACTGCACGTGTTTACAGAGGAACGATTCATAGACACACTTTTCGTCTTTAGGGAATGAACCCTCTGCAAGATGCTGAGGGTCCATGAGTGACTTCGGAGCGCTCCTTCTTTTTCGCGTGTTTGTTCTGTGAAACATACACTGTAGATTCGCAGCTTGATAGGAACCCTGCAACTAGGAACACTGTAGCAACGCTACAAAAATATAGAATTTTGTCAAAGTGAAATAAAATGTTTCAATAGAAACATTGTAAATAACGTAGTACACATATAAAACTTATAAAAAATTATCTCCTCCCTCATCAACTACCATTTTAATTTATAGAAAATTACGTCCTTCCCCTTCAACTACCCTTTTCATTTATAGATATTCCATCTACCTTTCTACAGTGGATTATTATGACCTTCTTTTAAGGATACTTTATTTATAAAAATTAAGCATTTTACTCTTGTTAAAACGTAAAAGGTTGCCGGTAAACTACCCCTTCCCCTTAACTGATCTTCACCAAAATCAATAGGCCTCGAGTCTTCTACAATTCAGAACTGTATGCAAAAAATTATTTGATTCTGTTTGAATTTACGGCAGTTATCGTTTGCCATAGAAAAAATTCTACACATAGACAGACACACACACAGACACTTTTCGAAAAATGACTTTTTTTCATGTTTTGATGGTAGTACAATCAGAATCTGTCATTATCTCGAACACGATTTTTTTTGTCATGAACATACTTCAATTTCCTTATGGAACATAGAAGTAAAATGACTTTTTTACTTCCATGTTCCATAAGGAAATGGAAGTATGGTGATGGCAAAAAAAATCGTGTTCGAGATAATTGCAGATTCTGATTGTACTACCTCAAAACATGAAAAAGTCATTTTACTTCCATGTTCCTTAAGAAAATGGAAGTATGGTGATGGCAAAAAAAATCGTGTTCGAGATTATTGCAGATTCTGATTGTACTACACTCAAAACATGAAAAAAGTCGTTTTTCGAAAAGTGTCTGTGTGTGTGTGTCTGTGTGTGTGTCTGTGTGTCTGTCTGTGTGTCTATCTGTGTGTCTGTCTGTCTATAGATTTTTTTTCTATGGCAAACGATAACAGCCGCAAATTCAAACAGAATCAAATAATTTTTTGCATACAGTCCTGATTCGTAGAGTGCTCACGACCTATTGTTTTTGGTGAAGATCGGTTGAGGGAAAGGGGTAGTTTACCTGCAACGGTTTTTTTTTATCAAGGGTAATTTTTTTTTGGCAAACGATAACAGCCGCAAATTCAAACAGAATTAAATAATGTTTCGCATACGGCCCTGAATTGTAGAGTTCTAAAGACCTATTGATTTTGGTGAAGATGGGTTAAGGGAAAGGGGTAGTTTACCTGCAACCTTTTACGTTTTAACAACAGTAAAGTACTTGAAAATTCATTTAAACTTTTTGAAACAATGGTAATTGTTAAAAATAAAATAATTTTGTTGCCAGGCAATAAAATTATAATTTTTTCATTTTAATGTAAATTATGTATGAGTTAATACACATGTATAAAATAATATATCGTTCGTGGCAGGCAAGCATATCTCAGTTATGTAATGTTTACGTTTCCATTTTATTATTATGACTACCGCAATAAAAAGGCAGGGAAGACACACACACACACACACACACACACACACACACACAAAATTCGCGTTATTTCTGGCCTCACTCATGTTTATTTTCTTGCATTTGCACGCTTTTTAAATGGTAAGTGCTGAAACCCAACCAACATAACGCGTGCAACCCGAAAAAGTGTCCAGCGTGGATAGCGATTTGCTTCCTGTGGATCGCTGGGCAGTGTAACTGCACGTGTTTACAGAGGAACGATTCATAGACACACTTTTCGTCTTTAGGGAATGAACCCTCTGCAAGATGCTGAGGGTCCATGAGTGACTTCGGAGCGCTCCTTCTTTTTCGCGTGTTTGTTCTGTGAAACATACACTGTAGATTCGCAGCTTGATAGGAACCCTGCAACTAGGAACACTGTAGCAACGCTACAAAAATATAGAATTTTGTCAAAGTGAAATAAAATGTTTCAATAGAAACATTGTAAATAACGTAGTACACATATAAAACTTATAAAAAATTATCTCCTCCCTCATCAACTACCATTTTAATTTATAGAAAATTACGTCCTTCCCCTTCAACTACCCTTTTCATTTATAGATATTCCATCTACCTTTCTACAGTGGATTATTATGACCTTCTTTTAAGGATACTTTATTTATAAAAATTAAGCATTTTACTCTTGTTAAAACGTAAAAGGTTGCCGGTAAACTACCCCTTCCCCTTAACTGATCTTCACCAAAATCAATAGGCCTCGAGTCTTCTACAATTCAGAACTGTATGCAAAAAATTATTTGATTCTGTTTGAATTTACGGCAGTTATCGTTTGCCATAGAAAAAATTCTACACATAGACAGACACACACACAGACACTTTTCGAAAAATGACTTTTTTTCATGTTTTGATGGTAGTACAATCAGAATCTGTCATTATCTCGAACACGATTTTTTTTTGTCATGAACATACTTCAATTTCCTTATGGAACATAGAAGTAAAATGACTTTTTTACTTCCATGTTCCATAAGGAAATGGAAGTATGGTGATGGCAAAAAAAATCGTGTTCGAGATAATTGCAGATTCTGATTGTACTACCTCAAAACATGAAAAAGTCATTTTACTTCCATGTTCCTTAAGAAAATGGAAGTATGGTGATGGCAAAAAAAATCGTGTTCGAGATTATTGCAGATTCTGATTGTACTACACTCAAAACATGAAAAAAGTCGTTTTTCGAAAAGTGTCTGTGTGTGTGTGTCTGTGTGTGTGTCTGTCTGTGTGTCTATCTGTGTGTCTGTCTGTCTATAGATTTTTTTTCTATGGCAAACGATAACAGCCGCAAATTCAAACAGAATCAAATAATTTTTTGCATACAGCCCTGATTCGTAGAGTGCTCACGACCTATTGTTTTTGGTGAAGATCGGTTGAGGGAAAGGGGTAGTTTACCTGCAACGGTTTTTTTTTATCAAGGGTAATTTTTTTTTGGCAAACGATAACAGCCGCAAATTCAAACAGAATTAAATAATGTTTCGCATACGGCCCTGAATTGTAGAGTTCTAAAGACCTATTGATTTTGGTGAAGATGGGTTAAGGGAAAGGGGTAGTTTACCTGCAACCTTTTACGTTTTAACAACAGTAAAGTACTTGAAAATTCATTTAAACTTTTTGAAACAATGGTAATTGTTAAAAATAAAATAATTTTGTTGCCAGGCAATAAAATTATAATTTTTTCATTTTAATGTAAATTATGTATGAGTTAATACACATGTATAAAATAATATATCGTTCGTGGCAGGCAAGCATATCTCAGTTATGTAATGTTTACGTTTCCATTTTATTATTATGACTACCGCAATAAAAAGGCAGGGAAGACACACACACACACACACACACACACACACACACACACACACACACACACACACACACACACACACACAAAATTCGCGTTATTTCTGGCCTCACTCATGTTTATTTTCTTGCATTTGCACGCTTTTTAAATGGTAAGTGCTGAAACCCAACCAACATAACGCGTGCAACCCGAAAAAGTGTCCAGCGTGGATAGCGATTTGCTTCCTGTGGATCGCTGGGCAGTGTAACTGCACGTGTTTACAGAGGAACGATTCATAGACACACTTTTCGTCTTTAGGGAATGAACCCTCTGCAAGATGCTGAGGGTCCATGAGTGACTTCGGAGCGCTCCTTCTTTTTCGCGTGTTTGTTCTGTGAAACATACACTGTAGATTCGCAGCTTGATAGGAACCCTGCAACTAGGAACACTGTAGCAACGCTCAATAGGAAATGTTGAAAATTTTTGCCCACGGTGTACCCTCATACACACTAAACCTGCTGTGATGTTTTAATTACGGACATCATAATATTAAAACTTTGGAAACTTGAGCACTACTTAATGGAGATCAAACATTAACTTATACAAGCCATTAATTTTATGCAATTTTTTATATATATTGTACAACGTTATCGGCAACAAAGTAGTAGTTTTGTTAAAATTCCTTCCCGGGATGTTTGGCCGTAGTCCAATATTTTCTACAAAACCAGACGTTTCGGCAATGCCATCGACTTCTATCATCAGTGAGAATCGAGTGCGATAACGTGAGGTGGTATACGTTAGTGACCACAGTACTGTGGTTAAGGCTGAAGCAGTAAGTAGAAAGAAGTAGTTTCTATAGTAATATTTCATTACGAAAATGATTTTAAATATAAATCTTAGAACATGGAAGTCATGTATGGTTCTCCATACCGATATTTTCGAAAAGTGTCTGTGTGTGTGTCTGTAGATTTTTTCTATGGCAAACTATAACAGCCGCTAATTCAAAAATAATCAAATAATTTTTTGCATACAGCCATGCATTGTAGAGTACTCAAAACCTATTGTTTTTGGTGAAGATCAGTTACGGGAAAGGGGTAGTTTACCTGCAACGTTTTTTTTATCAAGGGTAATTGTTTTTCTATGGCAAACGATAACAGCCGCAACTTCAAACAGAATCAAATAATGTTTCGCATACAGTCCTGAATTGTAGAGTTCTCATTCTCAAGATCTGTTGTTTTTGGTGAAGATCGGTTAAGGGAAAGGGGTAGTTTACCTGCCACATTTTATGTTTTAACCAGGGTAATTTTTTCTATGACGAACGATAACTGCCGTAAATTCAAACAGAGTCAAATACTCTTTTGCACACCTTCCTGAATTATAGAGTACTCAAGGTTTGTTGATTTTAGTGAAGACCGGTTAACATAAAGGGGTAGTTTACCTGCAACGTTTTATGTTTTAAAAGGGTAATTTTATTTTTATGACGAATGATAACTGCCGCATATTCAAAGAGAATCAAATACTTTTTTGCATACATTCCTAAAGTTTTAAGTACTCAAGGTCTGTTGATTTTGGTGAAGATCGGTTAAGGGAAAGGGGTAGTTTACCTGCCACCTTTAATGTTTTAACATGAGTAATTGTTTCTATGACGAACGATAACTGCCGTAAATTCAAAGGGAATCAAATAATTTTTTTCATACGTTCCTCTAAAGAACTGAAGGCATATTGATTTTGGTGAAGATCGGTTAAGGGAAAGGGGTAGTTTACCTGCCACATTTAATGTTTTAACAAGAGTAATTGTTTCTATGACGAACGATAACTGCCGCACATTCAAACAGAATCAAATAGTATTTTGCACGCATCCCTACATTGTAGAGGACTCAAGAACTATTGATTTTGGTGAAGATCGGTTAAGCGAAAGGGGTAGTTTACCTGCAACATTTTATGTGATAACAAGGTTAATGTTTTCTATGACAAACGATAACTGCCGTAAATTTAAACATAATCAAATAATTTTTTGCATACATGCCTAGATTGTAGGGAGCTCAAGGCTTGTTGATTTTGGTTAAGATCAATTAAGGGGAAGGGGTAGTTTACCTGCAACATTTTATGTTGTAACAAGAGAAATTTTTTCAAGAAGAACGATAACTGCCGTAAATTCAAACAGAATCAAATAATTTTTTTAATATGTGCTTGAGTTGTAGAAGACTCAAGGCCTATTGATTTTGGTGAAGATCAGTTACGGGGAAAGGGTAGTTTACCAGAAACATTTTTTGTTGTAACAAGAGTAAAGTACTTAATTTTGATAAATAAAGTATCCTGATAAGAAGATCTTAATAATCCACTGTTGAAACGTAGATGAAATATCTATAAATGAGGAGGCTAGTTGAACGGGGTGGGGGTAATTTTCTATAAATGAAAATTATAGTTGAAGTGGGAGGGGATAATTTTTATATGTGTACTACGTTATCGGCAACAAAGTAGTAGTTTTTTTGTTAAAATTCCTTCCCGGGCTGTTTGGCCGTAGTCCAATGTTTTCTGCAAAACCAGACGTTTCGGCAGTGCCGTCGACTGCCAGCATCAGTGAAAATCGAGTTCGGTAACGTGTGGTGGTATACGTTAGTGACCACAGTACTGTGGTTAAGGCTGAAGCAATAAGTGGAAAGAAGTAATTTCTAAGGAAACATTTCATTTCGTAAATGATTTTAAATATAAATCTTAGAACATGGAAGTCATGTATGGTTCTCCATACCGATATTTTCATGTTTTGATGGTAGTACAATCAGAATCTGCCGTTATCTCGAATACGATTTTTTTCGCCATGACCATACTTCCATTTTCTTATGGAACATGGTAGTAAAAGAAACTTCAAAAATAACGTAAACTTCAAAATTGTTTAAAACTTAACACTACGTCACAGACCTTAAGATAACGAGAACACATAAAATTAATAGGCCTATATGTAACACAATTTGCCTGAAACTTATTTTAATGCCAAAACGTGTGCATTTCTTTGCAATTCCATTCAAAACTTATGCAGAATACTGTATCCTCGGAAAAACGTAATAATGGTGGCCAATAGTAGTGTCGTTTAGAACACTGTAAGCAGCTGTCGGAGGACGGCAGGAAGGCTTTTAAAAAGAAAAATCTTGTTTTAATAAGATATATGTAATTTTTAAATTTTTGTAAGGTGTAATCACTATTCAACTAGGTAGGATGTCTCAAATATACTGCATTCATATAAAATAAGTTGTATTTACAGTTTTCTGCAAATAATCTAATGAATATATGTAATTTAAGTATACGGTGGATATACTTAAAATTTTTCTTGGGTAAAACCTTGGCGAATTAAAAGTCTATGCACATTAAGGTTTTGCTGGATAAAAGCAAACCTTGTCATTTAGTGATTAGTTCTTTCTTTAATGTACATGGATTATAAAAAATGTTTTTATTGTTTTTAAACATCATGATATATAAACTGTACACTTATCATCTCTTAACTTTGTGAGATCTGTGCATGCATTTCAGATAAACATAAAAATCTGTATACAAAGGGTATACAAATTTGCATTAGAAGAGACTAAAGTGTTAGAACAAGCTTCATAGGAACAAAATGGAAAACACTTTCTGTATATTCCCATCATTAAGCCTACGTGTCTGATACGCGCATATGCTGCTACGGCATCCCCAAATACGGCAAAACACACGCTGTGCCTCCTCTAAGCCCTTCCACGTACAGTCAAATTCTTGTCGTCAAACAAGTTTACGATTCTCCCAATAGAAATATAGTCGAACACTGTCCACCTAACGTCAATAACTTGTTTCAAATTGACTGATGACTAATAGACTCTGGCCTTTACGGTATGATTAGTCTAAATTACATTCTATGGCATCAATCAAATCATACACACCATTCTCTACCTACCAAAAATAATATCAAGTTACTTCTATCATTGCCTTTCAAATACAAAACTTAATCATTTTGTTGTTTTTGTTTTTATTAATATAGTGACATATATCTTTCTTTTAATAGTTACAGCGTCCATAGTTATCTACCGCAACTGTACAGTCTGTAAGTCCCAATTATGTTATATCCATTTAGAGAGGCAGCATACTCACGATACCTCATGAAATGTTTGACGTAAACATTCGTACTATTTGACAACCATCGAACTGGTTGTGTAGTTATTCTAATTGCTCTTATAAGATTGGTCTTGTCTTCTTGATTCCCATAAATTAATTTAGACATTTTGACACAAATTTGATAACGGCTCTTACAAATAATCTTGTATATCCCATATGTGTTATCTCCCTTTTCAAATTCTGAACCCGTTTCTTGAAACAAAAAAAAAATTCTAGCTTATTTTACACTATGATAAAACTTAATATCCTAACGTTTAGGCTTAATCATATTACGCGTAAATATAATTTCATCTAGATCTTCACTTTAAAAAATGTATGAACTACGCCCACGTGAGTTGATTTTTTAGACTGACAGGCCTGCTGCAGTCTGCAGTCAGCAGATTATAACAAAGCACATAGATGTTTATAAGTAATATTCAATATGAAAAACGCGTTCTTAATCTCCAAGCAACTAATCAGCTTACAACGAGTTAAAACTGGGTCGGACTCATATACACGTCAACGTAATAAGTAAAGCTGACACTGCTCTTTTGTATAATGAAATAGTCCCTTTGATGGTACTTTCAAGATTTTCATGTGAGTTAATTTAGTATGTTGTTTACATCATTTTCAGATGATGTGCTTATTTTATTACAGTAATGTTCCGTCTTCCTGCATGTTTAATACCTGTCAGGTTTGTAGTATATAAGTTAAACTCCTCTTCTGTTTATTAACGTTTTACTGTACGTCAAACTAGTTTACTATATATTTGTGTTACATGATTTTAAACTGAGATACCGTTTACATTCTGTGTGTAAAACGATGAATTCGAAAGGATACACATCATATATTTTATAACACTACCGCCTTAGTTAATAGTAAAAGAAATAGTAATAGTTAATAATAAAAAAGTTCATTTAAAACTACAATCTAATAAAATCATATCTACATTTTTATATAGATCAATATCTAATCACTGACGTTTGTGGTTTTCAAAAGTCTTAGAAGAATACGTGTTCTGGTTTTTACAATATACTATTTATTCAATAAATAATACTGCCTCTACCGTCGAATGATACGTCTCATATTTATGTATTCTTTTCATTCTATTTGACCTAAAATATTTTTAAAATTGATTACTATTTACTACCTAAAAATGACCATTATACAAATGCATTTTAAAATTACGTTGAAAGCTACAATACCACTGAAAACCGTAGTAGATTTTTTCAGCATATTTTGCGTTGTACTAACTAGTACTAACGAGTTCTACTAACGAGTGACCGCCAGGGTTTGAAGCCATTGTACCTCGTTAACTTTATATAAATTTCACAATCTTCGTTTACCCTATAAATTAAAATATGAGACAAATTTCTAACTTAAACAAGTGCGCTAGATTAACTTTAATTAACTTTGTAAATATAATTGAAAGCATGGTTTGAATTAACAGAAATTTAAACTACTGCTAAAAGAATAAAAATACTGGTCGTTTACTCTAAATTACAAAAGGAAAACTTTCAAAATAAATGTATCAATATCAAAGTTTACGTTAAAACAATTTTTCGTAGAATGTAGGTGTCTTCAAGTTTCAGCTAACGCGTGTGATATGAAAAGTCAGAAGTTACTTTGTGTATTTGCGTGTAGGCGGTGTGGTCGCCAGCATTACTACTTGAAGAATATTACACTTTACGAGCTATTTCTGTGTTTATTTCAAGTATCGTCCAACGACCAAGGAAAAACAACAATTACCCAAAACCGAAATATCCCATCACGCATACAGAAGGCGGTGTTAATAATGCTGATAAAATAATAATATTCATATTCTAAGAAATAAGAAGTGTATAACTTACGATGTAATTACATCATTCATTACATATTTATTATAAAGAAATATTGTGTAGGCATTCAATAGTATTAAACTAACAAGTATAAAGTTTATTAATAATATTACAAAGGTAAACGACAGGTTGTACTAACAGCTGTAAACTCACGATAGCGGCAAATGACACATAAATACATTCTGTCAGTGTAATGTATTTGAATTCATACGCTCATTGCAGTAATCAACTAAACAAGAGCGACAATCACAGAAACCAGGCGAATTGGTATTTTATAAATGTTGTCGCGTTTCTTTTCTCTCTAGTCATAGTTAACCAACCTCAGTGTCCATTGTCTGTCCCCTTATTCGTCTGTCTGACACTCTCACTACCGACACTCTTTCTACCGTATCCCTGTCAGAATGTAATATACTGACATTACATACTGAATTTAGGTTCTATTATAGTATACTAATGAGGTGCGTAGCTTGTGAATCATCTGTATTACTGAGTTAGCTTGAACTCGAAAGTCTAACCACGAGGTGGGTGCATAAGAACGAATCTATTTCATCACAAAAAACAAAATAAACTTAAATCCTCTACAAATGTGTAATTTTGTACTTATTCCATTACAGTAAAATTATCGACAGTGTAATGTGTAATCATAATAGGCCTACATCAGTTTCTGTAATTTCAGCATAGTAGTATTATAAATAACTAGTGGCTTGTTGGGGCAACAGGCCCAGTTTATTGACAATGTTTAAAGAGTTTTCAATGAAACGAGAAACAAATTTATTAAGAATTGTTTTTATTTAATATTTCAATAAACTCAGTACCAGTTTTGTACTGTTAGTATTCTGTAGTAAAAACAGTCTAGGTGGGTGCATCGTTCTGTAACGGTATTTCTGTATATAAGATGTTCTTTGTACATGACGTATACCCATCTTGGCATTTCTCACTCTTTCGTTAATGATTACCTGTACATCTGTTGGACCATTCACCCGACTACACGCCACATGCAGCTGCCCATGAGTAAAAACGCCTGGGCTAGCGATTTATTTATAGTCACAACATATGCTAGTCTTAACGTGAACTGCAATCTTTACATACAGAGTGCCATATTTTGGTTTAATGTTTAATGTTTAAAGTGTTTTCCATCACATTAGTGATGGACCAATAGTCCAAACCGTCACCATCATGGTTCCCCATAAACTCACATTTTTGACATTTATATTAACTCAATATACAAAATCAAAATTACTATACTAAAAATCAAGAATCCATAAAATCGACTTAACTATGACACTAAGTTAAGGGTTGATTAGCAAACATTAAGCGCAAACAACATTTTTAAGGAAAACTGTGCCGTACTTCGTTCGGCGCTCCGTTGTTCATATGCTAAGTTCGGTGGTATGCGCGTATATCATTTCATTTTTAAAACTCGCGCGTTCCACCAGTCGTGCACTGCTCTGTATGGTGCATCGTCGCTGTGTGGCGGGCTACGTGTTAGTTACGGCGACGAAAATCATGTCGGCCATGGGCCAACTGTTGCTGCCGTAACCTGTAATAAAAACGAAATCTTGTGGGTGCAATTCGCCATGCGTTCTCTCTCATTTCTCTGCCGATCTTCTCGGAGAAGTCTTCATTGGTTACGACTGACGGCGCCTGAATCATTCTACCGGTTAAAGCCCTTTACTATAGAAAAATAATTTAAAGCTAGCTCCAGGTAGGCATAGCCTTAATTATAGCTCAATTATTGTTAACCTCGAAACCTTTTTTGTTAGGTGTTCTTACTAAAAGGTATCCGTGTGTGTGTGGATTTCCAGGCATGCAACAGTGTCTAATTAAATTAAATGCAACTTATTAACTTGGTCAAATCAATTTAAACTTATCTTACACTCAGCTACTCGTTCAGAAATTGTAAATGAGAACGGCCTGGATAGAAAGTAATTTCGTAGTTATAAAATGAGTTATAAAAGATTTATAAACTAAATAATGCACATCTTGTGGTTAGAGCGGATTGTTAATAAGATGGTAAGTGTTTGTGGAAAGGTTCTTGTCCCGTGCTGAATATTAAAGTGTGATTTCTCTATAGCATTATAATTGTGGCGTGAGTGCGAGCTGTGCTTGTGTTATGTCTATGACACCCTATATAGCAAGTTGCCTGTCCTAGGTGCTCGGCCAATGGCGAGATGGGTGTCGGGGTTGGCCTAAGACCTGCCAACCCCTGGTGCAGAGAAACTACTTAAGCCTTGAGACGCCGTCAGTCGGGACAGAGATCCAAACTCTTAGAGAAATTCTGCCCCCAGAAATCATCCGTTTCAACTACTGCTCAACCTAGACACATGGCCACCTACTACATTGGACAATTCAGGTGTGATCCATCTCAATTTAGTTTAACACCATCATCTACCACAAAACGGTGCATCTGCAGACACTCTCAAAAACAGACTTATAAAATCCGCTCAGAACTTGTTTAAAATCTGCAAACACATGTTAGGTTTCGTGCCTGCATGCTCGGACACAGTACATAGATAAACACCTTATGTATATTTAAGACACTCTTATACTATGTAAGGGATTTCACATATACAAGTACTTAGATGAACAGCTCTGAGTTCCCTTGTTTCTCGTGTTGAATGTATCAGAGTGTTGGTTGTGGCCTGCTTAATCGTGTACTTCCATGTGGGCATAATGCAGGACTGGGGTGTTTGAATTTCGTGCCATTATTGAGGCCTTAACAGTAATTATGGCTATTTCCCTGAGTTGTTAATCCAGACTGCATGAATCCTGTATTAAATTACAAATTTAAGTTATCTTGTAATGTGGGGGGCAAATAAGTTGCTTTGGGTTTTATGAATTTTCATCTTTATGGTGACACAAGTATCTGAATTATAAGTTGGGTATAGTTGTAAAGTTTCTATTATATGATGGGTTATAGCGAGAAGGTTGATGCAGGAATTGGGATGTGTGTTATATGTGTGTGTAGTACGTGTTTATGTGTAATTCTTAATTAAAAAAAAGAGAATATAATATAATGTTAATGATGTATAGCACATGTGCTATCAGGACTGTCGACAGAAATAGTAATTCTAGGCTACCTTGCCATCAAATACTATGTGGAATATCATAGATCAAATAGCATGTATCAGATATCAAATATCCAATGTTATATATTAACTATCATATATTGAATTTCAGATATCAAATAATGTGTATCAAATACCGTATATCAATTATCAAATATCGAATATTAGATGTTAATATCAAATATCAATCCTTGAGTTGCATTTATTTTTTTTACTAGCCACTGCATTAAGCATTCATGCCTAAATCTATGGTGTTTTACAATAGTTGTACATGCATAATGAGTATACATATATATATATATATATATATATATATATATATATACATAACTTCTAATAGTGATGACTGTCATATGCAGAGCAATACATTTTGGTGATTAAAAATTCTTGCATACATTCACATGATGCTTAGGGCTTGATCAAGGATATACATATATATTTGTATTTTAATAGTACCCAGAGGCATTTATATAATTGTACTTCACTCACGCTTATTATATTATGTACAGACTGGACATCAAATAAATATAAATTTGTTACTGTTAATAGAGTTGCTTATTTGCAAGTCCTGTCATCCAACCAGTGGACATGTCTGAAATTGTGGCTTGGGTCTTGGCACACTTTAGGCTTCCTCTAGGTTCATTACCTAGTTTTAAATATTATGTCTCTCCCCTTTACAAAAAAAAAATAAATAAAATAAAATAAAACAAAAAACAAAACAAAAATGCATAAAACACTTAATAAAATAAAAGGGGGGTTTCAAAACTATTCTTATTGAAAACAACGAATAACATGTAATAAATATTCAAATTCGTTTATAGTTAAGTAACGGTCAACAAAATTTTGCTGCAATAAAAATAACTATTTATTTGAAGGTTTATTTTTAAAAATATTAATTTTAAACTCATTGTATTAACATTTTTATGTCTGCTCCAAACAGATAATTAAGTCAGTATTAGTAAAACTAAGGTAAGGAATTATAATAGTCGCTACTTTTTGTAGTTCTGAAGTGTCTTGGGAGAAGCCTATACGGCAAGTCGCTTATGTGAGTCATTCGGTATACAAGAAGGGAGTGTGTACAACATAGCCAAGCTCCGATCGTAGATTATTGCCCTACAAAGTTACCTCTTAAGGGTTATATATTTTTCAATAATATGATTGTAACTTTAAAAGTATAGCATATCTAAAGCAAGCAGAAATGAATGTTCGTGCCATACTTAGAAAAGTGTCTTTGAGGCTTCTATAGATCAACATTTTCTTTTATAGATCCATTCCATATTTAGTTTATTAAAATACGTTCATTCGGAAGCGCTTAATATACTACACTTGCACACACTTGCAGAGTTGCGTACTCTCGAATATTGCTGTTATTTTACTGCGTGAACGACAAAAAGACTTAGTTAATCAGAAATAATGACACTAAAGTTCTTGAGATAACAGAATGTGAGTGTATTTTTTCTGACAAGCAAAGTTACTTGCAAATACGATTAAATGTTTTCAGATCCATTTCGAAATTACCAAACAGAGTAGAAAAACTGATAATAAAATAAATGCACACGAAGACTTGTAAGTTTCCTTTTTGAATGTTTTAAATATAAGATATTTTTGAAATTTATCTAAATTCGTCTAAATTCTAGCCAGGTAATAACAGCGTAAATGCCTTCTATCATATGGACAAAATTTGAGAGCGTAGTGTTAGTGTTCAACACCAGTTTCTAGAAATCGCCGGTGCTTCGCGGTCTTTTGATACATAGTACCATATATTAAAACTTTTGAGTACAGAAACAAGAAACAAAATATGGAAATCGCCGGTGCTTCGCGGTCTTTTGATACATAGTACCATATATTAAAACTTTTGAGTACAGAAACAAGAAACAAAATATGTTTAAAGAAGATAATAAGAGTGAAAGGGTGGTTAATTTGATTCGTAATTACTTAATATTTAGTTCGTTAATTGAAAACTAGGTTAGCTATTGTACTAAAATGTGAGATAAAATCAGTTGGGAAGTATAAATTGAAAAACAATATTGCAGTGTTGTGGGTGGTTACTAAGCAACATAACAATAACAGGTCTCTTAATAACAGACAGATCTGTTGTTTATGAACATGTTGTCTATGGGTGTTATTTTTGTTCCGGTTCAGTAGTTGTAATACCGATTATTTACGCAAACGTCATGAAATATTATTTTATATTTTACAAATAACAAGTACAGGAATAGAGAGTATATTCTATTCTTGGATTTCGTTGTCCATGACGTGTCCGTTACTTAACTAAATATCACTATAATATTGACGACTCGGAACACAAAGTTTTTTATAAGTAAAAACGTAAAGTTTTACCTTACAGCCTAAACCGGCTTTCACCTATAGAAGGCTTCATCAGAGGCTGTCGTTAGTAATACAAAAGCACTCCACACCACTACAGAATCTACCTTCGCAAACCACCTCATTGAAGCAAACCACACATATAAAAACATCGACAATAACATGAACATACTACACGTACACACAAAAGGCCGAAAACTAGACACTCTAGAACAATTAGAAATATACAAACACACAAAAACAAATAAAAACGACATCCTAAACGAACAGACACAATTCAAATCGCACGCATTATTCGAACACATCTCACCACACACACACAGCTTCAATCTTTCGAAACACTTTCTCGTCGCCAACAACAAGACGAGCAGCGCTACTAACGACAGCCTCTGATGAAGCCTTCTATAGGTGAAAGCCGGTTTAGGCTGTAAGGTAAAACTTTACGTTTTTACTTATAAAAAACTTTGTGTTCCGAGTCGTCAATATTATAGTGATATTTAGTATATTCTAATATCAATTAAAACAATAATTGCGATCTGACAAAGGAAATTAATATTTGATTGAGTTTCTTAAATTAAAATTACTTTACAGTTGATTTTGAAATTACATTAATTTAAATAATCTGCATTTATAATAATGAGTATGGTTAGTTTCAAATGTTGATTCAACTCACTCAAGAGCGCCTCTTTAATGTTGAAATATTCTTGCTAACCATTTAATAATTCTTAAGTTATAATATTATAAATTGTTAGTATACTTCAATAGTTATTCAATTTTACTTAAGATACGATCAAATTATATTACGTGAAAATTTAGAATACATTAATTATACTCTTATCTATGAGAATGCTCCATAGAATCAGAAATATTTGTTTAAAAACCTGTTACAGTAGGCAATTTTTTCTGGTTAGTATGTGAGCGTGTTGTGCACGCGCGCGCGCGCGGCAAGTGAATAATTATAAATACTTTTGCTAACTTTCACAATATGTAGAGATACTAATTTTAGAATGTTTAAGTCCAAATTACTAAATCTGATTTTAATAAAATTTATTCGTTCCCAGATTTTAAATGTTTCTAACACTTCCAAAATTGTTATTTTTTAAGATGTGTCGTCTAATAGGTCTTTTTATTTGAAAAAGATACCGCCATTGCCTACAAATGTACGCCTACGAATGTGAATGTGAATATGAAAAGAATAAAGGGAACGATACAGGGAATTAGAGGTGACGCTGACTCATTCGAGATAAGCTTATTAGATTTCATTTACATAGTAATTCATGGGTACATTATAATATTCCCGTATCATAAATGTGTTTCCGAATTCTTGCGAACAAATTCTTATTTTTAATTAAGTTTCAGACTCCCTCATGGTTTGTTTACCGCTCTCACTCGCGCTGTCTTTAGCCTATATTTTCCTGTCGTTCCTCATCACCTTACGCCCTCCTTGACTTAATTTCCGTAGATGTCATTTACTCAAGTTGAATGCGTTTGCTTTGCATTTACTTGTTAGATTTTGCATTCAAGATTCGAAAGACTTGAAAACTTCTGAAGTTAAATAATTTTCTGTTTTATTAAATAATTCAATTTCAGACTCGCAAAATAATTTTACAAAATAAGAATTCACAATATACAAAATTTTGTAGAATATATTACAACAGTACGTCTGTGAACATTACTGTGCATTGTCGTAATTAGATAAAAAACTGCTAAAAATAATTATTATTGTCAATATCTGTATTGAAAGCTGTGAGTAACCAGGGAACGCGGACACAGGTCGGTACAGGCATATCACGCCACATACCAGCTGAGATTGTGTACAGTATAGTTTATGTGTGTGTGTTTAAACCAGTAGAAACCGGCGTGGCGTCACCCCTAAATAAATGTCAATTAAATAACTAATTTATTTAACTTTTGTTAAGTGCGCGGAAGTTATGACGAAACGAAGTACGCCACGTTATTAATAATATAAAGACGCACACATGTGCAAAATTTAGTGCTAAACAAACAATGCATTTTTATGCAGTATAAATAAAAGTGAATAATAAGTAGAATAATTAAAGTATGAAAAAACTATTAATATACAATTATACATAAGAAAATTACCGATCGTTTGAACATCGTGTAATAACCAAAAGACTTCGCATGTTACGAATAAAGTTAAAATAATTACAAAAAAGAAATGAATCTGTAAAGGGACGCTTAACAAAATGTGACAATCCAAATCGTGTACAGAATTGTCGAAACATGATTTTTGCGCCCGACAGTATACGCGTAAATAAGCGAGGATCGCAAGCCTCAGTCTCAGTCTACTGGAACACATCTGCAACCGAAGGCTATGTCCGACAGCGTATCATCCAAGGTCGATACCCCAGCGGTATAGAGGAGCCATCGGGACTGGACCAGGAGGACCAGACGACGATGGAGGATCGACGCTGGACAGTGACACAAGACTCAGGATCATGATGAGGAGTACCATAGTATCACCTCATCAATAATAAGATGACACAAAACGGTATTACTCGTCAACATGGTTCATGAACAACATTTAAAAAAAAGAAAGAATAAAAAAAGAATAAAAAGAGACGATGAGAGACTCCATATACTAATTTTTGTAAATATTAATAACTGTAAATTTTATATTGTTAAATTAGAGTAAGAGAATATACAATTTTTATAATGATTAAAATGATACAAATAACGGTACTCGCAATAACACATAGTCATTTATAAAAAAATAATGACGTCATAACTTAACTTGCAAAATTTTAATTATTTTTGAATATTATAATATATTATTGATATTTTATTACTTTGATAGTTGATTGATATTTCTTTGATATTTGATTGATATTTACGTACACAAAGTAAAGTACTGATTAAAAGAAATGATTTAAAATAAATGGATTTTTTAAAAGAATGTCTGAGCAAGTCGAGAGCACATTTTTATATCATATAAACTTATATTTATTCATGTTTATGTTTACATGTAAATTTCTATTTGTGTTTGAAATTTATGAATATTTAGGTTAATGATATTTGTATAGTTACAATAATTATGTGTAAGCTGCGCACACATAAAAGAGGAAAACACATTATGCGAATAATACTGATGAATTTTAATTCGTAATTTGAAATTTTTATTTAATACAATTTTAAATCATTTTCCATATTCAATATGATATAAGAAGTGTTACTATTAAAAAAAAAAAACACCTTTACACATTTTCTCGTTATAATATGTTACATTACGTTCTTCAGCCCTTTGAATAACACTAATACTATAGGCTTATTTGTAATAAAAATAATTATTATCTTGTAGCTAAATAATACTAGATTCTTTATTAAAAAACGAGATGCAAAAATGGTTCCTCCATTGTTTTAGTTCTAATTTTCAATATGTACATAGATCTGAAATAAAATTATCTTCGTCGAAAGCAGCTGTTGGATTAGTTTATAGTTTCAGTGCGGGTTACTTTAAAGTTTGACACATAAAATCGGGTGGTATTGCTTAGGAACCGATTGTACAAATATTTATCGAACTGCTCCAAAGGAGGAAGTATATGTTTTTTATAATCTAATGTATTTTTATTGTTCATAGTTATGACTACTTTATCCCCTGCCAGGACAAATACAGGCTTAAAAAAAAAACGTTAAATTTTTTTGTAATTGCAAGAACTTAAGGTTTAAAAAAATTGCTTAGTGCAAAAAAGTAAAATATTAAAAAACTATTTTAAAAAAGCTGGAAAACTACTTATTTTCAGTCAAGTAAGTTTTATTAGCACCCATCTTAACACCAACATTGTCACCATTTATTACAAAACTGCTAGTCACCTCTCTCTCGACGAGGCCTTTTAATGTTTTCACCATCTTCAGGTCTTAAACGACAATTTACTAACTCTACAACCAAGATGACAGTTTTTTTATTATGTGAAAATAACAAAATTGAAGAAATACCAATATTACATAAGACTCGTGTATATAAACTAAGGTTTAAAGTGATAAAGTGTATGTGTGCGAAACAGGACGTTCTAAATTAGACAGCAGAACATGCGAAAGGGGAAGGTGATAGGACTATAAATTCATTGTACGCAAGGTATTTTATAGAAACAGGACATAGAATTATAAATCCTAGTGAAAATGTTGAAATATTAAAAAAAGAAAATAACATAAACAAACGAAAATTGTTCAAAAGGTTAGAAATGTTAAAAGTGAAAAGAGAAAATAAAAATGCACTGATAAATATAAAGATAGATTTTAATAATGAAGAAGCGTGCTACCATGTTTTGCGAGAATCGGAAGAACAGGTAAATAATAGTATTTGAAGGTTGTCAAGAGAAGTTACATTCCGGGCAAATGTAAACGTATAAGTAGGGCTATAAGGTAATATACGTGGTTGTAGAGTTAGTAAATTGTCATTTAAGACCTGAAGATGGTAAAAATACCAAAAGGCCTCGTCGAGAACAAAGTGACTAGCAGTTTTGTAATAAGTGGTGACAAAGTTGTTGTTCAGTTTATTTTATTGCCCAATTTATGATAACTGGTGTTAACTTTTCCTAAAAGGGCTTCTTGCGTTAGATAGAAATAGTTTTCTTTATGTCACAAAATATGCTCACAAGGATTATTCTTTTTTATTATAACGTTAAACCAATTACATTTTGATTTGTCAGTTAATGATATCCTTACTAGAGTTATTGGTTTCGCAACTTTCAAATTATTATTTAAGGGTTTAAACCTTTAGACGATGAATACAAAAGATTTATACCATAACCTCATTAAAACTTATTTTTAATAACGAACTTGTTCATGATTCTGTTGAAACATTTATTTTTGCGAGTGCGTGTTCATGCAAAAAGTTTTCTGTTCCGTGAATTCCACATCTCTTGCAACATAATAATGGTGGAAGCAAAAGCAACACGTGCTTGGTGGTGGCAGCTGCCTTTACGTACTCAGGTGGTGTGGAAATAGTATTACTTTCTGGGCTGTCTGCAACACTTTTTGTTGAAGCGTCAGCTTCTTCATTACCTTAAATGCCTACATGACCCAGACACCAAACAAAAGTAAAAGATGAATCAAGGTCTTCTAACGCATGGCATAACGTCATTGTCTGCTGTAATAACGGATCCACTGTGACCGGATTGTCTAAGGCAGTCAGGAAACTCAATAAATTCATACTGATAATAAATTTATGAAATAAAACAAATGTAACAAAATTTATTTCCTCTCACCTGTATTGAAGAGCCTGCCACACTACATACAGTTCCCCTTGTATGCACTCGCCCCCTTGGGCAATGTCCATGAGTGGGAGGTACCCTCGATGACAGTCGCGCTAACCACTTCGTGCTCCGTCCTCGAACCATCAGCATACACAATAGTTAACTATAGAGCACGCCAGGGAACATACGCCTAAACCACAAACGCCTGGATGTTGTAAAGTTTTACTACTTCAAGGCGTACAATGGGGATTGTACGTATGTTCCATGTCTCCCAAGACCGCGTTTCGCAAGGGCAGCACGTGGTTCATGTGACTCTGTTGTGATAAAATGTTACCCACAGATCTCAGCAAAAGTAATTGACGTCTCAGACATAAAGACAAAATTCCTGCTTCACAATATGCATGCTGGGCTAGTGTAGAATGCCCCGTTGGTATAATGCATCCCAGCATTGTGTACAGGATCTAGCTTTTCCAAACACGTCTTTCTGGTTGAAGAGGGCAACGCACGTCGACAGTCCTGTTTAACAGCACCACTGAGGTGTACAGACACAATAAAACTTCTCTATTACCTCCCAAGTTCATATGGGAGATGCACTTCATGGCATTTGCTCTTATCAGCCAGATCATCCGCATACGACTTCCACGTCAAACCTCTGTCGAAAGTTAGTTCCATAAATTTAATGTCTGTTTTATTTTGCAGCATGGCATTTACACTTCTGGCAGTACACTTCATACCCAGATTTTCCACACGCGACTTCCAAGTCGAAAGTTTGTCAAAAGTTACTCCTAAAAGATTAGTTTATGTTTTATTTTGCAGCTTAATATCGTTTGTAATTAGCGTCGGGTGTAGGTGCCTTCCTCGCTTTCAACACAGGTTGCCTTTTTTGCCGAGAAAGAAAAGCCTATACTCTTAGCATTTTCAAACAATGTTTCTGTAGCGCATTCCGTTTTTCGCTTAATCATTGTTGTTTCTTTACCCAAGTTAGAACAACGCAAGATCGTCAACATAAAATCACTTCGCAACTGATGTTTCTATACCCTCAAGGATCCGTTCATACTGTAGCTTTAGTAAAGAGCGTGTCGCTCATAGGAGATTCTTGCGGTACTTCATTGTCCAGCTCGTGTGGAGCCGATTTTGATTAGGTGTCCCGAACACTGAAAGTCCTGCCCCTGACAAAGCTGGAGATAAATGTAGGGAGGTTACTGCTGAATCTCCAATCGTGTAGCCTTCTCAAGGCGTAGTATTTCCATATTGTGCCGAATGCTTTCACATAGTCGAAGAATACAACAAGCATACGTTTGTCTTCGATTAAACTATTTGTAACTGCGTTCTCCAGATAGAAAGAAATGTGCTTAAAAATATATACTTTTAAGGAGACAAAATAATTATTATGATATAGAGACAACAGAAATAACCTCTTAATTGCTCCTGCAAAACCATTCAAAGTTAAAAAAGTCTTACAGCATAACACAGTATTTCTAAAGGAAAACAAACGGTGGACTGAAATACAGGGTCCTTCACAACGTATTGAGGAAAACATAGTAAGCTTCAGTAATTTAGTTTAACACAGTTCTTAAATATTCCCTTATCGTAGTTTTCTTTTTATATTATACTTTATTACTAAAGACATAAATAGTTAACTATTGTGCTCAGTTAACTGACCTAACGCCTTGTCAATTGTTAACATTTGTTAACATATCAAATTTAAAGAAATGTTTAAACGGAAACAAACCTTAACTAACTTACGGGGACTACTAAAAACCTTGCAAAGATCATTGGGAGTAGACTAATTAGTAAAAGTAAACTTGGTGTGTATAATTCAGAAGAATAAAGGATATTTTTATGGATAACCTAGGTTGTTCCCATTAAATAGAAACTACATAACCTTGTTGTATTTCAAGTTATTATTATTGCTTCATTTAGTCTGGTACTGTTTTCATTTCCTCCGCCTATTTCAAAATACACTGATTTCCAAGAATTCATTTCCTAAGATTATTAGTTTCCTTTAGTCGATTACTAATATTATCATTACGCAGTAGTATAAGTAAATTTTTATGTCAGAAATGTTTATTATGCTGATTAAATTTACTTATATTTCATGTTTAGTAGGATTCTCGTACTCTCAAAACGTTAACATTGTTTGTTCCGACAATGTTTCTTAAACTTGTTTGAGTTTGAAATTTTCCGGCAATAAATATGTACGAGCATAACATTAGTACAGTACATTGCTAGTGTTGTCATAAAACATTTTATATTGTCTTTAATGGGTATGTTTCTTACTCCCTCACTAATTCGTCTATGTCACTAATTCGTCGCCCCTTCGGTCCCGTAGGTGACGAATTAGTGCGGTTCTACTGTACTTGCAAAGAAGAAGAAGAAGAAGAAGAAGAAGAAGAAGAAGAAGAAGAAGAAGAAGAAGAAGAAGAAGAAGAAGAAGAAGAAGAAGAAGAAGAAGAAGAAATACAGTACAACACTGTACGTTTTACCTCCTTGTTGCTGAACTTCTAGCGGCAGCTTCGTGTGGAACGAGATCTTTCGATATCACCCCCAATAAAAAAGTGACCACTATTATCAAGCTGATCATTGGTGACCACGAAGCAGTAGGTAGCAGGTCAGCAAAAAGTTACGACAAAGTTCCATTGATTAAGACTACTAACTCGATAAACCTGACTCAAACCAATACGGTAGGATCAATGTCTTAAGAACGTTTAATTGTTAAAACAGCAACACTTGATGATAAATTAGAAGCAAAGATATACAATACCAGTAATAAAGTAACACGGCTAACGTTAAGGGAAAGCGCAGTGGGACCACACTGTGTAATAGCTTCATGTGATGTAAACACTGTATCAAGCAAACAGAGAGAGTGAAGCTTGAAAGTTTTATTACAAAAGTTTTACGAATCCACTTTGGCGTTATTCACAGACTACAAACGACGGTGCAATTTCAAGCTTCACCCTCCTATACAAACAAAGAGACGGACGCGCACGATTTACTTTCACACGCAAATTGAATACCTTTACGTCTTCAATTAATTCAATTACGTAATCGTCCAGCAAGTATATGTTTGATCGCTTGTTGCCTTTATTAGAATTATTATTATATATCATTACTTGCAGCGTTTTAATACCGCGAGTGTGAGTGAGTTTCTTATCTTTTGTCAAGTGATTAATGTCCTTATAACATCTTTATATGTCTCTTCGTCAGAACATCTAAAGCAACAAATTGTTAAATCCGCACGGTGAAAATTGGATTGTAATTATGCCATTTATTGAAAGTAATAACTGGAAAACATAGGAATAATAACAAGCACAGGTAGCTTTAGGGGCAAATAGTCACTATTTTACCTTGTCTCACGACTGTAGTTAAAACACTGAGACTACAAAGGACAATCTAAATTAACAAAAATTTACAGTACATACGTAATACTGTTCACTGTAGTACGTCGATCAGTACATATCAAAACAGTGTTCCTACTAAAATTGTTACCAACCGTAAGAGCTTCTTATATTCTCAAACAACATTAAAATACAAAACACAATTTGCAAAGTGTCCCAAGTATAAAGAATACGACAGACAGTAAAGCAAGAGACGACTGAAAGTAGTGCAATGTAAAATTTTGCAAACTAACGTTGTAGAAATTGAGGTGAGTCAATACCTGAAAATGTGCACACATTGTAATTAAGTACAGACAACACCAGTAAACACAACGCTGGTGGTAACAAACGGTTCTCTGTAACTTCGCAGTAAACAATGCGTTTAATCAAATCTACTATATCTTCTCAGATGTCGCTGGCAGAACAAATATCCAGGTCAACCAGGTGACTAATTGATAGGACAGTTAAACCGGTCTGCGTTTGATTTAGCCTATCTACTCTACAGACTTAACGTTAATTAACCCTATGCTTCGTGTCAGTCTAGTTAGTTGCAAACAGGTAAATGTTTGCTTTTTATTTAACAGACTGTAGCCATCAGTGGAGCTTTATTGAGAGTTATGATACTAACGGACATCGGTCACTGCGGTGTTGAGAGTAAGTTTCAGACAACGCTAGTGATACTAAAACTAAGAAATGTTTTGGTTTCTCATTTCTGGGTCTTAAAATCCTTAAGATAGGAATTCTGTTTCTTACATCCACTGAGATCGAATTTTGTTGTTAAGAAATGATTCGTGTAGCACACTAGCATATCTTTGAAAAGGGTTTTTAATCTAAACATCTAGCGAAATATAGCCTAGATGTTTCGTAAACAAATTAGTTTAAAAAATATGGGAACGATTGTTTAACGAAAGAAAGAAGTAGGAAGAGAAACAAATATCAAAAATACCCTGAATCCACCAATAAAGCCAATAAGGAGTGAAACGCAAAGCTTTGATACAAATGGTTATTTAATGAATGCACCTTGACATTATTCATAGCTACATTGTGGCAAGCGGCTATATAATTTAACGCTTTCCTCATCCATAAGAGCAGACCAAAGTACATCACATGATTTTACTGCCAAAGGGTTATGTCTCATATTAAGTAATGGTAATTAATTACCGGTATTACATTTTCATCTGTTCTCAGTGTCTGATGCTTTCCACGAACAATTAATTTTGTTAGACCAATCGGAAACATAACAGAGTAAGTTATAAGACTAACGAAAAAAGTGTTATTTTTTAATACATATTTCTTCTTAACCTCGGAAAACAATCTTTTTATTTTCATTCAGCATGCTCAATTGCTCTTCAAAGGCAATTGAAACTATAATAAAAACATAAAAACAGTAACACATCCGTAAGAAGAAACAATGAATTACGTTCTTCTGAATCATATACACATTTTGAAATTAAATGTATACCTAGGAGGAAATATATTATGATCAAGAGAGCAAAGATTCTTTAACTAAAAATATTTATATTACATGTTGTCAAATATATATTAACACTCAAACATATGACAGTTTTAGGGTTTAAACATTACTCACATTAAATTTGTTTTGAACGTTAATTCTTAAGATCCAAAATCTTTGTAAAATTTTACTGTTAAATTAGTATTTAGCTATTAAGTAACCACTTTTAGAAAATCTAAGGTGCAATGAGAGAAAATTTAAACAAAATATTATTTTTCTTTTAAAAACCATAAAATTTTCTTTTAAACAAAATATTAAGACAGTTATAAAAAGCGTAGCAGTATATATGAATCCTGCTGTATCAGAGAAAGACAGAATGTTGCACAATTGTTTGTACTCAAACTTGCATTCAGATTATCATTTTTCAACTTTTTGTACAAAATGTTCTCTAGAAGACTTATCGATATGTTTTGTCAATATTTTTTTATAATTCACATATAGTTACTTTATCTTTTAAGACAATTTACGTTTAGAGAAAGAAAGATACACATTTTAATAAAATCTGTAGTTCATAAAGTTCAGTATCGTGTTTCAACAAATGAAAAATTTGTTAATTTGTTAGTGTCTCAAAATTCCACTTAATATAATTACTGTGTGTTACCTGAAATGTGTTCTACAAGTGTCTATAAATTCTGTGAGTAAAATTTCTACATAAGCAAAAAGAATATCTTGTCTATAATAAATTATGTGCGCGAGCTCGTGTTTGAGTGTGCGCATTTTCATTGTACATTTACTCGTTTCAGTTGTAATTTGGTTAATTTGCGCAAAGTTAAATTCATCGTTAATAATATTTTGTTTCATCAAAAGTAGATTACATTTTTTGAATAATAGCTAGACAATACATGTAATAATCTTACCCATCCAAGATGATATGAACAATATATAAATGTGTGTGTGTGTGTGTGTGTGAGAGAGAGAGAGAGAGAGAGAGAGAGAGAGAGAGAGAGAGAGAGAGAGAGAGAGAGACAGAGAGAGAGAGAGAGAGAGAGACAGAGAGAGAGAGAGAGATTACAGTAATGCATAACGACACTCTAGCTTTATTAAATAGTAACTTACTAAATGGCTGCGCGTTTTTTGTGTAGCATTACGAAATGGACACGATCATTCCTCAAAAGGACTATGCAAAATTAACCAACGTTCTTGGAAAAGCTGCATAGCCACTTAGCAGTTATGATGTAATATGTGTGATAGAATACATTCAATAATATAAAAAAGTCCATGAAGTCTGTCGGAGACCTGGCACCTTATTTTTAAAATTTTATTAATATTTCATTTTTGTTACCCAGCAACGGTAACAACAATTACATTTTCCAAATACATTTTTTATAAATTATTTGTACAGATTTCTAAAAATCGGTATGGAGAACCATACATGACTTCCATATTCTAAGATTTATATTTAAAATCATTTTCAGCCAAACAGCCAGGGAAGGAATTTTAACAAAAAAATACTTCTTTGTTGCCAATAACGTAGTACAAATATAAAAAAAATTATCCCCTCCCCCTTCAACTATAATTTTCATTTATAGAAAATTACCCCCAGCCCGTTCAACTAGCCTCTTCATTTATAGATATTTCATCTACGTTTCTACAGTGGATTATTAAGATCTTATCAGGATACTTTATCAAAATTAAGTACTTTACTCATGTTACAACAAAAAATGTTTCAGGTAAACTGCCCTTTCCCCGTAACCGATCTTTACCAAAATCAACAGACATTGAGTTCTCTATAGCTCAGGCACATATGTAAAAAATTATTTGATTCTGTTTCAATTTACGGCAGTTATGGTTCGTCATATAAAAAATTACCCATGTTAAAACATAAAACATGAGATTTATAAAACATATCTAAGATTTATATTTAAAATCATTTTTGAAATAAAATATTTTCATAGAACCTACTAACGCTGAGGAAATCTGAGGAGCCAATCAGAGTTGGGCCTACCTGTCACTCTGCTGAATTTGGTGGAAAGCCCTATCACTGTCGTCAAAGTATCAGCCTTGACAGGGTCCTCTTTTTCTGCAAAATGGGAGAGGCTTGAGATGGAGTGAGTGACATGGTCCCCACCTCAATGAAGAACCCATTGTTTTATAAAAATATATTAAAATTTTGAAAACTGAAAATTCTTTTCTTGTTGTAAATATTTATATTTTATAATCAAAATGACTTTATTTTTGTTACCTGGCAACAAAATTATTTTATTTTCAACAATTACCATTGTTTCAAAAAGTTTAAATAAATTTTCAAGTACTTTACTCTTGTTAAAACGTAAAAGGTTGCAGGTAAACTACCCCTTCCCCTTAACCGATCTTCACCAAAATCTAAAGGCCTTGAGTCCTCTACAATTCACTGACGTATGCAAAACATTATTTGATTCTGTTTGAATTTGCGGCTGTTACCGTTCGTCATAGAAAATACGCTTGATAAAAAAACGTTGCAGGTAAACTACCCCTTCCCCTTAACCGATCTTTACCAAAAACAATAGGTCTTGAATACTCTACAAATCAGGGCTGTATGCAAAACATTATTTGATTCTGTTTGAATTTGCGGCTGTTATCGTTTGCCATAGAAAATACCCTTGATAAAAAAATGCTGCAGGTAAACTATCCCTTTCCCTTAACCGATCTTCACCAAAAACAATAGGTCTTGAGAACTCTGCAATTTAGGGCTGTGTACAAATAATCTTTTGATTCCGTTTGAATTTGGGGCTGTTATCGTTTGCCATAGGAAATACCCTTGTTAAAACATAAAACGTTACAGGTAAACTACCCCTTTCCCTTAACCGAAGTTCACCAAAAACCATAAGTCTTGAGAACTCTACAATTCAGGGCTGTATACGAAACATTATTTGATTCTGTTTGAATTTGCGGCTGTTATCGTTTGCCAAAAAAAAAAATTTCCCTTGATAAAAAAAAACCGTTGCCGGTAAACTACCCCTTTCCCTCAACCGATCTTCACCAAAAACAATAGGTCGTGAGTACTCTACAAATCAGGGCTGTATGCAAAAAATTATTTGATTCTGTTTGAATTTGCGGCAGTTATCGTTTGCCATAGAAAAAAAATCTACACACACACACACACACACACACACACACATACACACACACAGACGCTTTTCGGAAAACGACTTTTTTTCATGTTTTGAGTGTAGTAGAATCAGAATCTGCAATAATCTCGAACACGATTTTTTTTGCCATCACCATACTTCCATTCCTTAAGGAATATGGAAGTAAAAAAATGATAAATTTTGAACCAGAAGTAAGAGTGAGACTGGAACTCCGGAAAAGCACACTTTGTGTCAAGACATACCGAATGATATCTTACTTTGCCACCGTCCGGCATGTGTGACAATATAGCTGTTACAAAATTGTGCTTATATTTCTATTTTAATATATATGTATGTTCATGTAATCATGAATTATGTACAAGCAAAGATATTCACTTGTGGAGTTATTCTTAACTTATATCTTCTTTATAAGAATTTGAAAAGTATTTAGGAAATTTTAATTTACCAACAAGCTGAATTTAGTAATAATTCAAAACGCTTTGTAGGGAGATGCAATAAACTGTTGTCGTAACTGCATGGTTAGTTGCATAAAATGTAGCCACTAATATTTCTGCAATTAATATATAATAATTATAATTTAGAATCAGGCTAGTCAAAAAGGGCTTACTGTATTTACAGTTTCTTGATATTATCGTTTGCTGGACTAAAATTTACTGCATTTTGGAAGCATTTTGGAATTTCTGAAACAGTAGGAAGACTGCCAACAAACAGCTGTTACCACTTTATCATCTGCAAGCGAATGTACATTACATTAACTGAACATTCATATGATATAATTATACACTAATTTAGTGTGTGCGATGTTTTGTGTAATTATTCTTTAGTCAGCTTTTATTATCACTAATATCAGTGTCCAAGCTGTCATCTAGTTATTAAATTTCCAATTATTTTGTGACATGTTCTAATATGTTACTTGAATATAAGTGAAATATTTAAGAGTTCTGATGACAAAAAGTTACTGTTTTTTGGATCACATACAATTTTTGGAAATTAAAAAAATACAAACACCTGAAACGTCTTTTAACTGTCCAACGAATACATTCGTGTCTGTGAGAAACAATACAGGATAGTCATGCAGCTAGCTAGGTAAAAAATGATTGATGGAAAATGCATCCTTTCTCAGCAGAATTGTAGTTAACTATAGTCTGTCACAAAATTTTTAGAAAATACTGTAGCTTAGACTGTCACCTACATTAAGTGTTATTTACTGCGGACTGTTAAGTTCTATTTTTTTAGTTCGGTATTACTTATAGGCTATAATATTTAAACTTCATATCATGATTATTGGACTCAATTTTCGTACCGTCACGTAAGTGTGTCGACTTCGTTTCAACCCATATCCTCAGTAACTATTCACTCGGAGTCTAGTTAAATGTTAAAATTAAAAAGATTGAAGTCATCCTGCACAAAGTTATGGTTTAAAAAATATTTTTAAAAGTCACTTTACGGTCAGCTTTTAAAAGTCACGAGCTTTACGACCCCCACATGAACCGATTCTTCACAATACAAAATGACATTACATTACATCTAAATATTTATTGTCATAAATGCAAAAGAGTTTTACGAAGATCGCTCATAAATTTCGCCTAACCCACTAATTTCAACTAATGAATTTCACAAATTTGTGGATACCATGCAAAAGACGCTTCGTAACTGCTGCTGCAGCGCATCTATTATTTCATTACGGAATTATTTATTCAACATGCAATTTGCTTTCATAATGCTAAATATGCTAGTTACCTCCCCAAATCGTTTTGTACGTGTTATTTTAGTGACTGCGTTTGAATTATTGGAGAAAAGGCAATATTTTCGTTTACTTTTAATACAACAATTATATCTGGAGTTCGTAGATATACAGTTTTGTAAAGGAGGCCTATATAGGCCAGTACTTATTTAGGCTGCCATACAAACTAATAAACCACAAACACAACGAAGGTTTAAGGAAAGTATGGAGTATGTGAAAATGATTTAGATGACGTAATTGTCTTATTAATGATTTTTTTGCTAGTTTATAGTGAAATAAATTACAAGAGATCAACACGGAACAAATAATTCAAGTATTAGATACATTTTTTTTGTAATTTACACAAGAAGCTGACATAGGCTTACGTTACTGAAAAAAAGTCAACTTACCATAAGTATAAACGTATTATAAATACGTTTATAATTGACCCAAAAATTTAATTTAATACACATTTCTCCCCTTGATTAGAAACTGATCACTTAGGATTGTAGCATTAAGTTATTTATTCAACATGAAGTATAATAAATAACTAAAAATTTATCTTTAACATCCCCATACCATCAAATATCATAAATGTTCAATTTATACTTTCGTTGTGTGAGATGAATAATAGATATGAATAAATCAGACCGTTTTATATTACAGTTGATGTTTATTTATAATTCATTTGAAAGTACAAAGTATCAAACAGACTCTTTAGTTAAAGCTTGGAAAAACCTCTCTCTTCTGTGAAAATTCTCCATTTCTATTCGCTTTGTGAAATATAACGTAACTTTGATAAAATTCTAGTTGAAAAGCAGAAAGTGTACAAGGAAAATAAATACAGTTAATGTTATTATAGGTTTTCATAATGCCAGTTCTCTTTCTAAGACGTCGAGAGTACTGAGCGTAGCGATATTGAAGGAAAACTACTCTTACTGAAAGTGATGGATAGCGCTCTTTATTAAACTGTCTACTGTTGCTTCATTTCATCGTTGTTAAAGATTGCAATTATTTTCTTTAAATATTAAAAAAATTAAAATTGAAAATAAAGATAGATTAAATATTCTTCAGGCAATTATTTTAATAAATACATTCAGTATATTGAAAAGCTGCATAGTAGAAGATTTTATTGGAAGTTAAACACCTCCCCCAAGGTAGAAGTGCGTTTAGGAAGTGGTTAAAGTACACCGACGCGTAAAGAACCGACCAGCCGACAAAAAGGAATGGAAAAGAAAAAGTTTTCTTTAATAATTAATATTGTATTAGATCAAGTTTCTTCCATTGTATCGTAACTTGTTTTAAAGCATTAAATTAAGAAAAGAAAGAATACAATGTATTCAGAGAGATTAATAACATTCCTGGGTTAGTTAGTTTGATGTACAAATAATTAATACTGAGTTAGCTATTGTTTGCTAGACAAACCGATCATATGCACTTTATTAATTTAAATTGAGGAAATTGGATCAAAAGACATGTATAGGAAGCATGGAATTCTATTTACGGGAATTCTATACACATACTATAAAATACAGGCAAATGCGATATAACAAAATATAAAATCTTTATCTGTAATTTAAGAGTTGCTTTTTTTATGTCAAATCAAAATTACGTTCGTACTGTTCATTATGAAATTACGTTAAATAAATAACCTGTATTTGCATTAAGGATGATAATCAGAGTCTTTTATCGTGATAGGTAGAAACTCTTCTCACTCAAGTGATGATGGTAGGAGTTACACAAAGGTATATAAAATTGCTGATTATTTAAAAATGTAATATATTTACTGCAAATATCAGATATGTTTATAGATACTTAACTCTAACGAACGTGATCACATCGTATTTAGTAAATAATTAGAAGTAACATTTTTTCCTAACACAAAAATGTTTTATTAAGCGGTACGGTAAGTTTAGAGGCATTAAAGAATATTTCTTAATATTTAAAGGACTTTTAAATGAAAATAACTACACAGAGTTAGTCTATCTGTATATTTGATCTCTCTCTCTCTCTCTCTCTCTCTCTCTCTCTCTCTCTCTCTCTCCTGCTCTCTCTCATTCCTTCCCTTTAGTTTATTTAATTATGCCTAATTATAGTAAAGCTTGTGCTTATCTTATTTTTATTATTTTCGAACACAATATATTCCCTTGTGTTTTTAAAATTTCGGGTAGTTCTGTCTCAAGCAGCTAGGCCATTACATGTAACTGAACGCCAGTGAACACAAATTTAAATAAAAGTATTAGAGTATCAGAGGGTTATGTTGATGTGCTGAAGTAATCACATTAGATTTCATTTGCACAGTAAACTATGTTAATTCTGTATTGCTCCTATACCGCTTCCGTCTTTCCAACTTCTAGTGTTCCAATTCGCATTTTAATGATCTCTTAATTACCCTCAAAATTTTTTTACCGCTCTCGTTCATGATCTCCCTCTCTGGTAGTATTCTATATAGTTAAAAGTTTAAAAGTTATATTTTGCGTAATAATTTATTTTTAAACTCGCCAAGTAAAACTACATAGCACAGTTATACAATATATACTACTACTTTGATTTATGTTACGTTCTTAACCCATTAACTGTTACTAATATTTGAAATCTGTACTTGAACAATATTAGGACTATTAAAAATTACTGACAACATGTTATCAAAAACTATTTTTAATAAATATGGTTGCTTGCTAAATGTCCTCCTTGATGAACAATTTCCGGGTGCGAACGTGTGTGTGTTAGAGAAAGAGAGAGAGACAGACAGAGAGACAGACAGACAGAGACAGACTGATAGACAGACAGACGGACTGATAGACAATCTGACAGACAGAAGGAGGAAGAGAGCATTATAATAATTTGAAATGATACCGTAATTTAAGTTCACCCACACTAACACGTATAGGCCTATATATTATTTTATATGACCTAGAGTTATTTCATGTATATAACGTTTATGAATAAATTAATACCGAAAATTTAAACCCGATAATTAAATGCATTTGGGAAATTATCCTTCATAAATATCGTTTATATGCAATTATTATACTAGATTTACTTGAATCCTATAATTACGTATTATCCGCGGGCAATAGCTAATAATAACGTTACTAATAGAGCGAACCACATTAGGCTACCATTAACATACCGCACTAGTAAAATTAATGGGCAGGAACTACGTTGTTAAATTTATTGCGGTGAATATTAAGGTTCCATTAAAAACCATTATTATTTTTATCCTTGCGGGGACCAAGTAAGAGTCGGGTACCATAGCAGGGAATCTGCCAATCTGTATACAGTGATGATTTGTTATATATAAGAAGCACTATTATTGTACTTAAATAAGTGCCAAGAAACTAGCCATATATTTGATAACAATAACAAGAACATTTAGATCATATGAGTAAAGTATTATTATTATTATTATTATTATTGTTATTATTATTATTATTATTATACATTTTGTCAGACTAATTAACTTAAATAAATGCCAAGTGATATTATTGACGTGATGTCGTTTTTTCTAGTATGATACAAAGTGTAACCTACGAGAACAAGAAGTTAATTACTATAGTCCAAACTGTAATGAAATTGTTTTTCCTTCTTTCATGGTCTGCATTTGGGTCGCCCTTTTAGAAACTATATAATTCCTTCAAAAACATTATCTCATATAATCTTGCTGCCATCACCCTTTCATGTGATGAGAAACGTTTTTCACTTATGCATTTCTTGAGGTTAGAATGTAGATGAATATGTGGGAGAGGAAAAATATGTTAGTCAGGCTTGATGTCCGCAAGTTTGTACTTAAAATGTCTAGTACTTCCGATCGTCACGAAGATTTGTGTGCTGGCGCATTGAAACAAGATTTTTTTTTTGCTAAACCGGATCTTTTTCATGAATCTTTTAACCTAAAAGAGCACCTAATTCAAGCATCATTATTATTGTTATTATTTTACTTTGTCAACATAATTGGTTGAAAAATTCCTGTAACACTCCATAAAACTGATGCCGCAATCTTGCCTGCCTATCGAACGCCCCCTTTCTTCCTTTGGTGCATGAACTGGCTATTTTAAAACAGTATAGTTATTTCGTAGCTACACAGAACGTCTGTTACTTCAACACCTTTTTTACAAGCAAATAACGATAAACCATCCACAGTTCAACATTGACGCACAAAACCGAATTTATTTTCTTTAATCGAAACAAAGTGCCTTGACATTTTAATAGAACATGTTTTTGTTCACGTGTTTACAACTGCGGCACCCACCACATACACGTTTTTCAGATCTAAACCCTACTTAATATATGAAGTACCGGCCGTTTTCTGATGCCTCTCCTGCACGTCCAGAAAAAATTCTTCTTAGGCGGAACATTTTGGACGTCTAAAAGTGAATTATCTTCAAGGCTGATACGGTCATGTATAATCGAGGACCCTATTTTTTACTGTTCAAATAAAGAATAAGAATCATCTTTAAACAATGACTAATTTTGAATGAATTTTTGGCGGCTATATATATCATCTACTACAAGTAGGTGTGTGTGTTTTCATTGCACCACATTCCATTTCTATTTTATGAAATGCACGTAACTAACGTTCTTCAACCAACCATAGGAATATAGCAATTTCACAGAATAGTTTTATATTTCTTATGTTTAGTTTTATACGCGTTCGACTCGAACACAAAACATCGTTGTCGACGCTGTCTACTGGACTAGGCCGAGAAGATATTGGTGTATCCAATATTAAATACTGTCCGAACTAAGTAACACTGAATAAAGTAAGGATTGCAATTGTTAAAATGAATAAAAAAATATTCTGAACATTTTGAACTAAGAAAATATGTTGTAAAGCGTAAGAAAAGATTGTACTTTGAATAAATCCATATCATTTGTATCAAATATTTAATGTAAATATTATGAGAGTATGTGCATAAGTGTGATGGAAACATTAAACGAGGTGTACGTTAGATTCAGCACGGTGTGTGCAATATTCACTAGCAAGTGGGGTGTAAAACATGTTCCTAATATTTATTTTGTGGCGTAAAGCGATATATATCTGTAAGGTCGTTGCTGAAAGATTTAACATGACCAAATACAATGCGGACAAACCGATAGTTTTAACACGGTTTGTGTGGTAATATTACTATATCGTTCTGCACTGCGTTTGTGTAGTTTTTCCTCCGTAATACAAACATCTGATATCCGTTTTCTGAGGGTCTCTAATGTCGCCTACACAAAGGACGACATCTGTACCATTTTTCATCACCAGATCATAACGATCACAGCTAGCTACTTTGTGTCTTTATTAGTCTCAAAAGCACAAAGTATCGAACAAACGGTTTTTGTTAAAATCATATTTCATTCTCTGATGCTGTAGAAGTTTTTAGTGTCACTGAGAAATTCAATTTATTTCGATAGAATTCAGATTGAATAAAGATGTAATGAAGACTAGAAATGTTGATATTTCTATACATAAATCTCGCTTTGAGAGTTGAATTATATTTATTGACGACAGAAACTTTAAAGAAAAACGTTATTAATTGAAAATCTGAATAGGTATGAATTTTCTGAAAATTTACTTTAAAAAATAAAGATAAGTAGTATTAAGGCAATAAATATACAAAATGTGGAGAATTGAAGGAAAAGTTAATTGTTTTCTGCTTTTGTACCATAACCAATATGTACCTACTATTATATTCATTTTAAATTAATAACCCAGGTATAGTAACTTTATGCTCTACTAAATAGTGAAAATTATTTATTTCATAAGAAATGAGGCGCGTGAAGCGTGTGTCGTCACAAAAAAGGAAAGCGGCAAGATTCAGAGTGCTGAAATGCAGTTTCTTCGAAATACTTTAAATTATACATTGCAAGATAGAATAAGGATTGAAGATGTCAGAGCAAAACTCGAAGTAAAGGACATAAATGAAATTATTTCAATTTACAGAAGACAATGGTGGGATCATCTGCAAAAGATGACAGAGGATTGATTGTCGAAAGCGGCACTGAACTATAAACCCATTGGTAGAAGAGACGTGGGTCGTCCGAGGATGAGATGGGTGCCGGAACAGGTTTATATAACCTAATACTTGAAGAGAAGAAGAAGAGAAGAAATGAAGATAAAAGAAACATAGTTGTAACAGACGTAAGAAATCTGTTCTTTTCCTAAATCTTGTTATTTCCAAACTAAAATATGTTATATTTTTCTTCTAGCTGTAGTCAACAGGCAATTAAATGAAAGGTCTGCCTGACATAATTCTTTTTCTTGCAGAGGTCTTCGACTGGCACGTGACTAGTATTTTCTGTCCTGCCATGGTGTGTCTTACTAAAGAGTGTCTAAAACTAATTTCTGGGTGTCGTTACTTACAATGTGTTTTCTTGACAGAAATTTGTGTAGTTGATATGTTACAGAATGTTTGGTTAGAAATTCCTTGTATCATAATGTATTGGAGTTACAAGACCTTTGCAAGAATAATTAACAAAGAACCTAGTATAGAAATGCTTATTTACGGAATTACTAAGTTCATAAAATATGGTAATCGCGATGTTTACTTTAACGCGAGTTTATCGCGTTGTAAAACGCTGATAAACCTCTAAGAAGTTAATGATATTTGATTTGGTCGAGCAATGTGCTAACTGACCTACCACTTCTTTTATTCCAAAGTCATTTCTCTTATGGTTTGTTTCACAGTGCCACGTCGCTGAAAGCTGTTCCCTTCGGAGCATAGCATTTTTGATTAAATAGTTAGCATTAGGCGATTCGAATCATATAAAAGCATCTCTCCTGTCAGCAGTACATGACATCCATATCAAGCTGCAGTTTTCAAGTATTTCACGTATTTATATCTTTTTACCGCAGTTTGCATAAATGATGAAATTTCAAATCCGTAAGTTCAAATCAGTCCAGATGAAAAGCTTTGGGACCGAATCTAACTTTGTGTACTACTGATTTATAACGTAAGCCTTTTCACATTCATTCCTTTTAATTATACGTTTTGTTTCCATTCGCGTTCTTCTTTGGCCATTCGGATTTCCATAGTTTGATATTTGATTTTAATTTAAATGCCTGTCAGTCAAGTTTTCCGTTCTTTATAATTACATTATTTATGGACCTTTTGTTTCCATTAATAAACGACTTTAATTCGATTTAATTGTTTATATTTACTTATTTTTGAATCAATATATTAAAATTTACATTTCCTTTATACATAAATAGTTATTGTTGAGTAACTAAACGTCCTTATGAGGATTTCGAATGTGTATTTTAAAACTATTAGTGCGTACCATGTGATGGAAGTTTCATCACGAAGTTATGTACTGAAGAAGCATTTTAAACTGAAATACGAGTTACCTCTCAGAATCGCTTTAAATGATTTAATTTAGTGATTAAGTTGCAATTACTAACAGCATCGTAATTTTTATTTTACCAATAGATTAGTAAATAGACTTTGAGTGAGTGTGTGGTCCCTCGTACATACAGCTTTTGAATGTTGTTTTACAAAATATATTTATGATAATAATATATTTATTCAAGATATTTATGAAACTTGTAATGCAACAAAATTTGTCTCAATCCTATTTACATAATAATAGCGTAAATTTCTTGTATCAGACGAACGAAATTTGAGAGCGTAATGTTAATGTTCACTAACAATTACTTGAAATCGTTGGTACGTCCAGGTCTTTTGTTACATCGTAACTTATTCTAAACTTTTTGAGTACCTCAAAATATGTGTTACGTTACACATACCTCAAACTTTTTGAGTTACATTACAAAGAACAAAATATGTTTACAGGGGATAATAATAATTACAGGCTGGTTAACTTGATGCGTAATTATTTAATATTTACTTTGTCAATTGAAAACTAGGTTAGCTATTGTACTATACTCATACAATCAGCTGAGAGGATACAATCAGTTGAAAAACAATATTGCAGTATTGTGGGTGGTTACTAAGCAACATAACAATGACAATATGAAAGCGGTCTCTTAATAATGAACTATTGTTTATGAACATGTTGTGTATGGGCGTTATTTTTGATCCGGTTCAGTAGTTGTAATACAATTTCTTTACACAAACTTCACAAAATACTGTTTTATATTTTACAAATAACAAGCTCAGGAATAGAGAGTAAATTCTAATATAAATTAAAACAATAATGGTGACGTAACAAAGGAAACTGTACTCATATGTAAATTAATATTTGTTTGAGTTTTGTTAAATTAAAATTACTTTACTGTTGATTCCGAAATTACATTAAATAAATAATACGCGTTTGCAATGAGTATGCTACAGTTTTGGATGGTGATTCAACTCGTTCAACAATATTTTAATGTTGCAATATTATTTATAACTGTTTAATTATAATTCACGAGATATAATTTTATGAAATGTTGTATAGTTTAATTTAATAGTTGTTAAATTTTATTTAAGACACAATCAAATTATATTACATAAAAATTTATAATATTTATACTATACTAACTTTACTCTTATCTATGTGAATACTCCATAGAGTCAGAAATATTTTTTTAATGAACTGTATAGTAGGCAATTTGTGTGTGTGTGTGTGTGTGTGTGTGTGTGTGTGTGTGTGTGTGTGTGTGTGTGTGTGTGTGTGTGTGTGTGTGTGTGTGTGTGTGTGTGTGTGTGTGTGTGTGTGTGTGTGTGTGTGTGTGTGTGTGTGTGTGTGTGTGGACGCGTGCGTGCGGCAAGTGAATAATTATAAACATTTTTGCTAAATTTACAATATTTAAATATTCCAATTGTAGAATGTTCAAGTCCATGTTAGTAAAATCTAATTGTAGTAAAATTTATTTATTCCTAGATTTTAAAAAGTTTCTAACATTTCGAAATTGTTTTTTTTAATGGGTAGTATAATAGGCCGTTTTATTCGAATAAGCTACTGCTGTTGCCTACGAATGAATGCGTATGCATGTCAATGTGAATATAAAAAGAATAAAGGGAACGATACAGGGAATTACAGATGACGCTGACTCGTTCAACCATTTATTTACCTGCGTGCACACCCTTGCACTCGCGCTCGTGTGTTTGTATACGCATATGTAAAATAAATAAGCAAAAGTTCCAAATACTCTGGGAGTGTGATCTATATCGTCAATAAGCAACAAAATGTAATAGGTAACTCTGGCTTATAAATAGCTTCGCGTTTAATATAATGCATTATTATTTTATAAAGCTTAAACTTAAACCGTAGTTAACATCATAAATTTATACCTGTAATTAGAACGCATTAGGGACTTTATTACACATAACCTGATAAAATGTTACATTATATAAGAATTAACTAAAAAGTGTAATTACGTTATGATTATAGAGGACAAGCGGCAGTCATTATATGATACCGCACCATTATAGTTGATGATATTCAGAGCTGTAAAATTTATTGCTGAACATATTACAGTGTTAATAAACAAAAGTTATTATTTATCTTTTGACCGACCAAGGTAACGATGGGTATCGTAACAGACGATGAGGTCCTAATACAAGGAGCACAGAAAATTTGTACTATATATTCATTATTTATTTACTATTTCTGTGTTTGGGGACGTGAAAACTAAGGCTATTCACCGAAAGAGGTCGACTAAAAGTGTTGCTCTAGATAGTGGTTGTTTTTCACTTACATAAAAACTAAAAAATTAAAGTGGATAATTTTACTCACACCGACGCAAAACAATCTTCTCAGAATCTATACAGTAAATTTGCCGGTTTAGAAAAAAAAAGAGTTCTGTCTACCAATAACTGTTCATTACCGAGGTCCTTATTCATGGTACCTTTTAGCTTGCCTCTCTGTCTGAGTTCGACAAGAGCAATACAGTCTTCAATCATGTGTTTCACCGCAACTGTCGCAACTGTTCCACCACAAGAGCGTAGGATCGTTCTTGTCGTAGTAGGAATTAAGAAGACGTCATGTTTGTGTGTCTAGTTAGCAGTCTGGTGATGCAAATTTGTACAAGACGACTGCGATCACCTGCCATTTGCCATTTACGGAGGCTGTGCTTCACTGCAAAACGTTTTCTGTTCCGTGGATTTCACATCTGCTGCAACACAATAATTGTGGAAGCAGTAGCAACACGTGGGTTGGTGGTAGCAGCTTCCTTTACGTACTCAGGTGATGGGAAATTGTATTAATTTCTGGGCTGTCTGCAGGATTTTTTACTGCAGCTTCACCTTCTTCATTATCATAAGTGCCTATGTGACCCGGACACCATAAAACGTAAAAGTTGAACCGAGATCGTCTAAATGGCTCAGTGCCATTATCAGTTGCAATAAAGGATCCACTGTGCCCAGATTAAATAAGGCAGTAGGGAAACTCAATTCATTCATACAGATAACAAATGTTTTAAATATAACCAATATAACAAAATGTATGTTCTCTCACCTCTGTGGTCACAGTATCGAAGAGGGTGCCAAACTGCAGACAGTTCGGCTGTGTCTCGCCGCCTTAGGCAGTTTCCAGGAGTGGGAGGCACCCTCGATGATAAATACACTGCTTACTCCTTGCTCAGTCATTGAACCATCAGTATACACAATGGTTAACTAATGTGCATCCCAGAGCTGCAACTCGCATGGAATGTATACTTGGTCCATCGACGTCTGGATGTTGTAAAGCTTGGTTACTTCAAGGCGTACAATGAGGAGTCCATCTTTTCTATGGTCTTCGTGTTTCTCACGAACTACACGTGATTTATGCGACTCTGTCGTTTTGGCAGACCATAGAATGAAAGTGACTGAGATAGCAGAGACTGTTGGTGTATCAACGGAACGTGTGCGTTGGTATACCAACATCAACGCGAACAATCTTATACGAACATCTGCTATGATAATGGTGTGCGCTAGATGGGTGCCGCGATTGCTGACTTTTGACCAAAAACAGAGTCGAAAAGATGTTTCAAGGGATTGTTTGTCACTATGTACGCCCAATTAAACCTAACTTATACGTCTATTTATAACTTTTTATGAGACCTGGGTCCACCAAAACAATTCTAAGACCAAACTACAGTCAAAATAATGGACTGCGAAAAAAGGAGAACAGTCAAAATTCCAATGAAGGCAAAGAAAATTCCTTCTGCTGGTAAGGTTATGGTTCTTTGAAACCACATGGAGTAATCTTAATGGACTGCCTTATAAAGGGAAAACAATTAGTGACGAGTAATATGCAAACCTACTGCACCTTTAAAACTTCGAAACAAAGAAAAAACAGCTCCATTTAGCGAAAAAGACAGTGCTGTTTCACCAAGACAATGCACCTGTGCAGGGACTTTGAATTTTTCCGGGAGGTCAGAGCTCTAGTGAACGTTCACGATTTCTTGCTTTTTTCTTCTTCTGTCGGTCGTCTCTTTATTCTGGCCCTGGCCTGGTCAGCTTACAGTTACAGGGAGCTTATACACATACACATGCACTCACACAGTTTCGATTTATTCCTTCTTCTTGTCTCGTTTTCCTCTGAGCCTCTAACGTCCTGAGAGCGGTATGTTTTTCCTGAGACTCCCGAAGTAGCCAAGAGGTGCAGTTGTCATTACTTTTGTTCTTGGGCAACCAGGTTGCCCTTTTGGGGTGGGGTGTGCCTGGACTTTGAATTTTCCCGGCACGTGTAGAGTTGTTCAGGGCTACCAACACGGTTGGCAGCAGTGCCTGCCAGTGCCATTATCGAGGTTACGGCGACACGATTTAGTGACCAATCGCTGTGGTCAGCTGTTCACTGTGTTCTGGGATTTCAGAATGGCGGCTGTTAGGTTAGCCAAAGGCTTTATTTTTCAAAAACTGGGACATGTTTGTTTTATTCAGGCAGGTACGACCAACAAGTCCCGGCTTCGGCCTCATTTCTCAGCAAGCTTTCAACCAGGACATTCCCGTTGGTCTGACGGCCGAGGTTATGTGTGTCTGAATTCTTTCGTGCGTGAGTAGACTCCTCAAGACGTTCAGGGTCCCTGCCTCAGCCAGGAAGAAGGGGGAAGATCGGTGGTCGTGCGAACACCTGTGACCACCACCAGCAGAGCTGTACTACATTAAGGCGCTCCCCGAAGCCGTCAGACCAAGAAATGCCGAAGAATCAAAATACACCGAGAGATCCAGAAAGACCAGGAACGATTTCCACCATAGCACATGGACAATTTTCGGAACATCTGCTCGTCCACAGTTCATCCGGTTTCAACTTGGAGTTCGTCGCTACATACTTACAGGTTACAGGTGGGAGCGTTTCATTTATCCCTCTTCAAACTACATCAACTCCATAGACTGGCTACCCTTGTTTTCGACATTAAATATCTGTCAACTCAATCCGTGTAACAACTTTTTAAGAACTGAAAATATCTCAAGGTCACAAGAACTCAAATTGTAAAAATTGTAACTGGGTCCATTTTAACTTGTCTAACAATCACCATGAGGGGGTGGTTAAACTGTTCTACTAAAGCATGGTTGCTTTGCTTATGCTATGGGGAGTAAGATTATGTTTATTACCATTATTTTTATTATAATCATTCTTCAAAGGTTATTAGTGTTTTCTTTAATTAAGTGGTAGGGTTAACGTTTGTATGGTCCGTCATTTCTACTGGATTAATGTTCGCGTTGTTCTCCCTCATGGGGTATGCTAGTCTGGAAAAATATATATGTATATCTTTTATGTCCATTTACTAAATACTATAAATTAATGACTATATGTAAAGAACAATGTGAAACTGAAACATTATGTGACCAACGTGAAATCTAATAAATCTTGTTATTTTGTTAAAATGTGTTGATTGCAAATCCTGTCACTCTGTTAAGCTCCAGCACACTTTTCGCTTCCTCTAGGTTCATTAACCTAGTCTTAAATATTACGTACGGTTCTGTGACCGCTACAAATGGTAGCAGAGCGTGGTTAGAAAATTTACATGTGCTGACCCGGAAATGGCAGGATTTGCAATTATATTTGAAAAAATTGTTTGGGTCTAAAATGAAGGTATTGGGAATTGAGCGTTTTGTGTATAATAAATTTTGATATTTAAATAATACTATAAAATGAAATGAGCTTTTGAATTTAGTGTAATGGGTGTTTGTGACACAATAATAATTTTTTGTTTCTATGAGAATATGTGCTATGATGATTATTATTACCATCATTGATTATCTTATTAATTAGTATTATTAAATTGTACAACTGGAAGTAACATAAAATATTTTGAAGGGTCACACACGTTTACATATTTAGAGGTGATATACTCTGCTTTAGGGTTTTTTCTTATGTTCCCGGGTTTTCTTTTTTTAATTTATGGTGTACTTTTGTGCTCGGTTCAATTTAGTGGTATATATGTATATTTTTGAGTTTGGTTTCGAAATCTGTTCTACGCACACCTGAGTCTGTCATACCTTGTCTGAGTTGGTCGTAGCCTGTCCTACCCTGTGAAAGATTACCCATATTTTGTTGGTACTTTATGTGGTTCAATGAATCATCATGTCATGGATGATAATCATGATGGTTTTTTTTTAAGGTTGAGTACTAGGCCGCGTGGTTGAAGATAGCCTGAACACTGTATTTTATGTATTTGTTATGAGAATGAGGTTATGGTCGGACCATAGTCCCTTGTAGTTGAGTGACTATGGTCCGATTAGTGAGTTTTTTTTAAATTTTGAGTTATGCTCAGGTTTCCACAGTTGGAATGTGTATTTAAATTATCTTAATTTTGAGAATTCCTTTTAGTTGATTTTGTTTGATTGAATGTACATTTGTACATAGTGTATTGTGGGTTGTATATTTATAGTAATTCTTGCGTATCATTGTTGTTGGGTGTTTTCTTTTGTTTGGTGATTTCGGGGAGCTTGTTCTGCTTTTCGTCTTTACCCCCTTTTTCTTGCTTTGCTAGGGGACCCTGAACGTCTGAACGTCACTTGTAGTGAGACAAGTTTTTCCTTTTGTGTACCGTGTGTTTTGTTGTAAGTTGCTGATGTGTGCCCATTTAATTGTGTAATTCTGGAGGCTGGAAATATGAGCCCAGTCAATGTAGACTATTATTTAAAGGATGAGCTAGAGTTTGAAGTTATGTCCCGGGGTAGTAGGCCGCAAGGAGATGTTGCCTCCTTGAGGAAGCAGCTTAGGGAGTTGACCGCCGCTGGAACCGAGGTTTCCGGATCCAAGGTAAAGGATGTTGTCTCGGAGACGGAGTTATGCAGGGAGGAGTGGGAGGAGCTCAAGGGCCTAATTGAGGACCTCGAGTCGGCCCCATCGACATTACGGGCCAGCCAGAGACTGCGGCAGCGATTACAACATCTTCTGGACCGGCTACAGAACATCGAGGCCCAGCCAGTGACGGGTGAGGCAAAGACCGCTGTGGAGTCACTGAAGAATTTAGTTTCAGCGGCACTGCACGCTCCGCCGGTGGTTCCACTGCGTACTGCTGAACCAACTCCCCTGTCTCCAGTAGTAGAGTAGTAGAGCCTGACGTTAGGCAAGAGCGAGCGGCTCCCCTACCTGCTTTCTCGAGGATGGCGGCGGCTTGCTACCATAAATTGCCCAACCCCCTGACCGACATCATCCAGCAACTTCCTGTTTTTGATGGGATGGATGAGGGCAAATTATTGCATTTCTTTGAGACTCTCTTTCAATTATCAGACTTTCCAGAGATGTCTGATAAGACTCTCCTCGAGCTCATTTATCCATGTTGCCGGGGTCCAGTGGCTGAGCGGGTCACCCATACTATGCGATGTAGCGGAAGTTTAGACTCCTTCCACGAAAAGGTGTTGGACTCATTCCTACCCGGCCGACTACGAGAACAATTACGCCAGAAACATTTTTACCGCGTACAGCCCAATGGCGAAAGCTTTGCCAATTTTGTTCGCAGCATCCGAGATTCTGCCCGGATTTTGAGATTGGGGTTAACCGAGCTGGAGGTGATTCCATTCATTTTGGAGGGCGTGACGCCACAGGAAAGGTCGCGCTTGGTTTTCGCGGAGCGTCCGCGTTGTTTTGATGATCTGGACCGGCTTTGTGTTATGTCCAGGGCAATTCAAACTATTGACGAGTCAAGACGTCCAAAGGTTGCGCGTAACCCTAACTACAGGACTGGTGATTGCCGCGCCGTTCAATCCCAAGACAGTCGTAGGGTACCTGGAGTTGGTCAGTCCGCGGGCTTGAGGGGTAGTAATTCCCCTAATATTATTTGTTTTAGATGTAATAGGCACATTAGCCGATTTTGTTCCGGAGCCAGGCCGAGTCCAACGTCCTCTCCTAAGGTGTCCAATTCAAAAAACGGGGCAACAAGGGGAAGATAACGCGCCCATTGTCTTCCCCTCCCCGTCGTGGGTTTTCTAAAGTACGTGCCTCCAGGCAGGCAGTAGGTCAAACTTCTTCTGGCAACAAGGTCCTCCAAACCATCGATAACGCCACTTCTGTATACCCCTTTCTGATGTTGGATTTGAAAAGGAGTCAACTCAGAGCTTTAGTTGACTCTGGATCAGCACGGTTCATCATTTCGTCCAGAGTGTGCGAGGACCTTAACAACAAAGGTATACTTAAAGGGTCAGAAGAGTCTTCCATTGTGTGCTGGACGGCATCCAAGGAAATTCTGCCCATCTCCAGGGTAGGTACCTTCAAATTTAAGATCGAGGGATTTTCTTGGATGTGGAGCTTTTTGGTTTCTCCGGCTCTGGGAGTCGATTGTATTATTGGTGCCGACTTCATCTTTAAGAGTGGTCTCATCCTTCAAGAGCACCAATGCTATTTTAAGTTTAATCGGGGTGTGGTGATTCCTTTCCTTGGATATCAGGGAACTAGGGAGTATATCGAAGAGATAGAGTGCCCCGACCCTTCTAGAGACCATCTCAATCCGTCCCAACAGTCCGCCTTACATCAGTTGTGTGTGAGCAGTTCCCTTCTGTATTAACTCCTACCCTTGGGCTCAGACATCTGTAGGAGTATAAAATCCGCCTCACGGACTCCAAGGTGGCACGCTCCTTACAAGTTTGCTCCTCCTAAAATGGCCATTCTAAGAGAGAAGGTTCAAGAGTTGTTAGACCAAGGGGTAATTGAACCTTCTAGTTCCAGCTATGCCAGTCCAGCATTCCTTGTACCCAAGCCTGGAGGTAAGCACCGGATGGTTACCGACTATCGTAAATTGAACATGAAAATCGAAGTTGATTCCGTCCCTCTCCCAGATCTGCACTCGGCTTTCGATTAGTTTAGTAAGGCCAGGTATTTCTCCATCATTGACCTTAACTCTGCATATCACCAGATTCCGCTTGCCAAGGAAAGTAGGTCCTATACTGCATTCTGTGTTCCCTGGAATCTGTATCAGTACACTCGGGTTACCATGGCCTTGGCCGTGGGAGCGCAAACCCTCACTCGCCTACTTGATACTGCTTTCCATGATGTCAAGTTTAGTTTTGTCTTTAACTGTCTAGATGATTTACTAGTGTACAGCGAGACCTTTGAGGATCACTTGAGTCATATTCATGATGTGATGTGCAGGTTGAGGAGTGCCGGAATTACTGTGAACCCTGAAGAATTTGTCCAAACCCAAATTTCTTTTCTGGGGCACCTTATTTCACATAAGGGTGTCACTGTGGACCCAGCGAGAACACAGGCATCAGGGATTTTCCCCCGCCTAAGGATGCCAAGGGCATCGCAAGATTTGTGGGCATGGTCAAATTTTATCGACGTTTCATCCAAAATGCTGCAGAACTCGCAGCCCCACTCAATGAATTACGTAAAAAGGGGGCTAAATTTGAATGGGGAGAGAAGCAACAGATGGCTTTTGAGGCGCTTAAGGAGGCCATCATGTCTCCGCCTGTGTTGCGGATGCCTGATTTTTCCAAGCAGTTTGTCCTGCAGACGGACGCTAGTTCGGTTGCGCTCGGGGCTGTTCTTTCACAGGTTGTTGACGGTGCTAGGCAGCCAGTGGCATTTGTATCGCGGACCTTGACCCAACAAGAAAAGAAGTCATCTGTTTATGAGCTAGAGTGTTTGGCTGTGGTGTACACTCTAGATAAGTTAAGGCCTTTCCTGGAACATGCTGAGTTCCTGCTTGAGACCGATAATCAGGCCCTCTTTTGGCTTCTTGCTCATCCCCGACAACTGGGTAAAATTGGAAGATGGGTGGTAAAAAATTCATCCTTTAAATGCAAGGTGCAACACATTAGGGGAACTCAGAATGTTGTTGCTGATGCTTTGTCCCGTATGTTTTCCTTACTCAGTGAAGTACCATCTGAGCAACACTGTGCCTTATTGTTAGACTTCCCGTTAGCCTTTACTGATGTATTACCCCATCAGTTGGATGATGAAGAGTTGGGTCCCATCATCAATAATTTAAAAGAGGGTAACATACAGACCCCTTATTTCGTGTCCATGGGCGTCCTGTGTTATAAGGAACGAAAAGGACGAGTACCTAAAATAGTGCTGTCTAGCAAGTTAGTGACCATGTCTTCAGTTACTATCATAATTCCCCAGTAGGTGGACATAAGGGAATTTCAAAGACCATTTCCAGTATCAGGAAGCATTTTATCTGGAAGGGCATGGATAGAGATATTGCTGCTAGGGTTAAGGTATGTCATCTTTGCGGGTTAAGCAACCCTGTCCAAAACACCAAGTTGGGTTTGTTGTCACCGGACGTGGCAAGCAGACCAATGGAGAAGTTGTTCATCGACTACGTGGGACCTCTCCCACGTAGCAAGTCAGGTAATTCTTTCCCGCTTGTTTGTGTGGATGCTTTCTCTAAGTTTGTCTGGCTATTGCCCTTACGGCAGGCAAACGCTCGATTAACCATACTGGCACTTCAGAACAATATACTTCAGCATTTCGGACTTCCGGCCATCATTGTCTCTGACAATGGTCCACAATTCATTTCGGGCGAATTCCGGCGAATTTGGTTCGCCCAACGGTATCCGACATGTAACCACTTCACCTTATCACCCTCAGCCGTCCCACGCGGAAAGATTTAACAGGAATCTTAGATCTGCTCTGATTGCTTACCACGCAGCGCAACAGAATTGTTGGGACCAGAATCTCAAGTGGTTACAGTTAGCCTTCAATACGGCCCTCCATGAAAGTCATAAGGCCGTTCCCTTTGAGGTGATGCTTGGATTCTCGCCCACACTTCCATTGGCTAACTTATGGAAAATTGAAGATCTTCTGCCTAATCCTCCAGATATTAGGGCAGCGGACAGGTGGAAAGAAGCCCGGAAGAAACTGCTCCGTGCACACGAGCGTGTCCGTGTTCGTTATAATCAGGGGCGAACTCCCAATCCCTTTAAGGTTGGGGATTTGGTCTATTGCCAGAGCCACCCGATCAGCTCAGCCGTGGACAAAAGAGCCGCCAAATTATGTTATCGTTGGTCCGGTCCATACCGCATTCTAAGGTTTGTGTCACCAGTGACAGTGAGGTTGGGAGATCCCAACAGTAATGTTGAGAAGTTGACCACTCACGTATCGAAATTGAAATTTTGCCATGCGGCATAGGTAGGTGAGTGGTGGTAGAGAGGTTGTTTTAGTTGAACTGTTGAGTTGGCTCTTGGGTTCTCAGTTTGTGAGTTTGGGAGGCGTCTTACGGGGGTCAGAGCTCTAGTGAACGTTCACGATTTCTTGCTTTTTTCTTCTTCTGTCGGTCGTCTCTTTATTCTGGCCCTGGCCTGGTCAGCTTACAGTTACAGGGAGCTTACACACATACACCCCCAGTTACACATGCACTCACACAGTTTCGATTTCTTCCTTCTTCTTGTCTCGTTTTCCTCTGAGCCTCTAACTTCCTGAGAGCGGTATGTTTTTCCTGAGACTCCCGAAGTAGCCAAGAGGTGCAGTTGTCATTACTTTTGTTCTTGGGCAACCAGGTTGCCCTTTTGGGGTGGGGTGTCCCGGGACTTTGAATTTTCCCGGCACGTGTAGAGTTGTTCAGGGCTATCTACACGGTTGGCAGCAGTGTCTGCCAGTGCCATTATCGAGGTTACGGCGACACAATTTAGTGACCAATCGCTGTGGTCAGCTGTTCACTGTGTTCTGGGATTTCAGAATGGCGGCTGTTAGGTTAGCCAAAGGCTTTATTTTTCAAAAACTGGGACATGTTTGTTTTACTCAGGCAGGTACGACCAACAAGTCCCGGCTTCGGCCTCATTTCTCAGCAAGGCTTCAACCAGGACATTCCCGTTGGTCTAACGGCCGAGGTTATGTGTGTCTGAATTCTTTCGTGCGTGAGTAGACTCCTCAAGACGTTCAGGGTCCCTGCCTCAGCCAGGAAGAAGGGGGAAGATCGGTGGTCGTGCGAACATCTGTGACCACCACCATTAGAGCTGTTCTACATTAAGGCGCTCCCCGAAGCCGTCAGACCAAAAAATGCGGAAGAATCAAAATACACCGAGAGATCCAGAAAGACCAGGAACGATTTCCAGTAAGCAGTCACCATAGCACATGGACAATTTTCGGAACATCTGCTCGTCCACAGTTCATCCGGTTTCAACTTGGAGTTCGTCGCTACATACTTACAGGTTACAGGTGGGAGCGTTTCATTTATCCCTCTTCAAACTACATCAACTCCATAGACTGGCTACCCTTGTTTTCGACATTAAATATCTGTCAACTCAATCAGTGTAACAACTTTTTAAGAACTGAAAATATCTTAAGGTCACAAGAACTCAAATTGTAAAAATTGTAACTGGGTCCATTTTAACTTGTCTAACAATCACCATGAGGGGGTGGTTAAACTGTTCTACTAAAGCATGGTTGCTTTGCTTAAGCTATGTGGAGTCAGATTATCTTTATTACCATTATTCTTCAAAGGTTATTAGTGTTTTCTTTAATTAAGTGGTAGGGTTAACGTTTGTATGGTCCGTCATTTCTACTGGATTAATGTTCGCGTTGTTCTCCCTCATGGGGTATGCTAGTCTGGAAAAATATATATGTGTATCTTTTATGTCCATTTACTAAATACTATAAATTAATGACTATATGTAAAGAACAATGTGAAACTAGAACATTATGTGACCAACGTGAAATCTAATAAATCTTGTTATTTTGTTAAAATGTGTTGATTGCAAATCCTGTCACTCTGTTAAGCTCCAGCACACTTTTCGCTTCCTCTAGGTTCATTAACCTAGTCTTAAATATTACGTACGGTTCTGTGACCGCTACACACCATCTTGCAAGTCGATTTTTGCGATGGCTAAAATCAACGAATTAGAGTTGGACTTACTTTATCATCCACTCTACTCGCCCGATGTAGCCCCTAGCGACTTCCTGACCTCAAAAAATGTCTCAGTAGAAAAAGATTTACTGACTGCAATCAAGTTAGCGATGCTGCGAAGCTGTCAATGGCTACACTTTGAGGACCTCAACAAATCTGCTTATCAGTTTAGCACAACTGCTTTAGAACATTGTTGGAAAAGTGTATAGAGCTAAATGTAAATTATGTTGTGAAATAAATATAAATTAATCAAAAAAGTATTTTTGCATTTAGGCCCGGGGCTTTTCACCTCATATTTTAATCATCGTTGGATAAATTGTAATGTACGTTTTGCCATGTCTATTGATCGTCATATCGATGAAAAAAAAAGTAACGAAGGTTTTCCAAATTTGTAAAACGGTTGATCTCTTTTTTTTTCGAAAATCACAAATCTGGGATTATTACGGCTCTTTAATTTTCAATGACTATGGCTTGTAGCATACAGAACACAGAGATATCAAATACTTTTCATTTGCTTGATTCATATGCTAAAGGGCCAAAGAATCATACATCAACATTCAGAGTACGTATATTGTGAGAGCTGTATGTGTTTTGTAGGTACTGAAGAACACCATACAGTTTTATATCGTAAGTTGAGAATAACAAAAGCTAATGATACAAATGTAACCCCAGTAATGCAGTATTCCCAGATTATTATTGAAATCCAAAGCGCAAGTGTAAGAATAAAATATTGTATTCTCTTGGTACGGGCTTAGTACTAGGCCAACATCAATTTTAGATGCTTTTGGACCATCCTGTTATCGAGTAATCGGCAAACACACATAAAAAGAAACACCAGGACGAATATTTAACGTCATTCTTTTTGAAGTCGGTTAAAAATATATATATTTCTAAGGAGACAAAATAATTATTATGATTGGAGACAACAGAAATAATCTCTTAGTGTCTCCTGCAAAACCATCTATTCAAAGTCAAAAAGTCTAAGATGACTGTACAGCATAGCACAGTGTTTCTAAAGGAAAACAATCAATAGGCTGAAATACAGGATCGTTGACAACTTAATGAGGAAAACATAGCAATTTTTGTAATTTAGCTTAACAGTTTTTACCCTCATCCCCTTATCATTGTTTTCTATTTATAATTTACTTCATTATTAAGACATAAATAGTTTTGAATTGTGCTCAATTAACTGACCTAATGCTATGTCAATTGTTAACATTCGTTAACATTGTCAATATTTGATGAAACCTTTAAACATAAATAAATCTTAAACTAACTTACGGGTACTACTGACAAGCTTTCAACGATCATTAGGAGTAGACTAAATAGTAAAAAGTGGGGGTGCATAATTTAAAAGAATAAAGGTTCTTTTTAATAAATTTGATCCATATCCCATGTTGTTTTAATTACATACAAACTACTTAACATAATTGTTTTTTAAGATATTACTATTGCTTCATTTAGTCTGATACTGTTTTCATTTCTCAGTTCCTCCGCCTATTTCAAATAACTGATTTCCATAAATTAATTTTATAAGATTTATTAGTGTTCTACAGTCGATTACTAATATTATCATTACGCAGTAGTATAAGTAAATTTTTATCTCAGGGATTTTTATTATGCTGATTAAATAGACTTATATTTTTTATCCAGCAGAATTCTCTCACTCTCAAAACGTTAGCAGCGTTTGTTTCTACACGAGTTTCTTCGCCGTTTAGAAATATTAACTAGGTTTGCAACGTTTATTTGCCTTTATGATCTTACTGTTCTCGAGTCTGTTATGTCGGTCCTTCTCTGTCACCTTAGGTTCATTTTCAAATAGTTGTTCATGTCTTAACGATATAACTATTCTCTTTTAATGTAATAATTTGTAACTTCTTTGATTTAAATACAATAGAGCACACTACGTTATAACTGGTTGCTGAACTGCCAGCGGCTCGTTCGTGCTGACTGAGAATTTTCGGTGTCACCTCTACTAAGCGACCATCATTATCAGTCGACCAGTGTCGACCACAATAAGATTATTCGAGTGATTAAGTTATTAATACAAGAAAGCTTACTTCAAACCCGACATGATGTAGGTACAGTAGGATCATTGTCTAAAGAACGTAAAGAACGTTTAATTGTTAAAACAACATTTAATGACAAATTAGAAGCAAAGTAATACAATACTAGTAATAAAGTAACACGGCTAACGTTAAGGGAAAACCGTACAGTCTAACAGCTTCATGTGATGAAAACACAGTATAAAGCAAACAGAGTGAGTGAAGCTTGAAAGTTTTATTACAAAAGTTTTACGAATCCACTTTGGCGTTATTCACAGACTACAAACGACTGTACAATTTTACCCTCCCATACCAACAAACAGACGGACGCGCAGGATTTAATTTCAAGCGCAGACGGAATACTCTTACCTCTTCGGTTAATTCAATTACGTAATCGTCTAGGAAGTACATCGTCTTGTTCTCTTATTTCCTTCATTAGAATTATCTATATATTAATACGTGAAGAGAAAACTTTGTACCCCTTTTTAAGCATATTGCGCGCACGGAGGAGTGTGAGATTTGGCATAGTTAAAGTTTATATGGAGAAGGAATGCAGAAAGCTAAAATTTATATATAATATGTGTTACAAATACATTAAATAAAATAAAATAAAACATTCATTTGCACTTGAAAATTCATTTAAACTTTTTCAAACAATGGTAATTGTTAAAAATAAAATAATTTTGTTGCCAGGCAACAATAGTCTGTGGAGTGTATGTCAAGGCAAAAAAGCGTTTATTTTATATTTTGTATATTAGATATCTGTGTTTTATATATTAATGTGCAGTTGAAAGTGAAATACAGCTTGCTTAATATACACCTGTTGCAAAAGGAAAATTTTGTAGCAGCAATTTGAATTGATTTACTCTCGCCTAATTATTATTGGTGGTTTCAAAAAAGTGAGTACATTTTATTATTTTTAAATTAAACCCTGTCTAATCTTAGTTTCAGTAATTTCATTACATGTTTTTTTTACATTCAGATATTCGCACCTACTTCCATTATGCCTCGACATAGAACAGTGACGGGTCGGAGTGAGAGACAAAGAAGAAGGAATATATATTCGCGTGAAAGTCAGAATGATAATAGACCAAATGCAAATTTAAATAGTGTAAATAGTATAACATTGACGGGTCGGAGTGAGAGACAAAGAAGAAGGAATATATATTCGCGTGAAAGTCAAAATGATAATAGACCAAATGCAAATTTAAATAGTGTAAATAGTATACAAAATGATGAAATTATTTTGAGGGATACATTTAAATGCGCACTGAATGTCATTCCAAGAAATTTTAATACTTTTGATTGTGGATTAATGCATTTACAATGCAGGTTTTGCAATGCAAAACATTTCGAATCTGAGGTCACTTTAGGTGAAAGGACTGCATTCACTTCATGTTGTCATAAGGGTAAAGCAATATTATCGGCCTTAAGTCAAAATGAATACTTTAAATCATTGTATGATGGACTTACTTCAAATGAACCTTCAATAAAAAGAAAGTAAAAAAATTATTTTGAAAACATTCGTAAATACAATTCATCATTTGCTATGGTTAGCTCAGAAGCTAAAATTTCGGATACAGTTACGCGTGGAGTGTATCATTTTAAAATACATGATTTTTTTATCACAGATCAGGTCCAATGACTGCTGGATATGGTCGCTGACCATGTTATGCGCAATTATATTTTTATGATGTTGACACTGCTGTCAGTTATAGATTACGTGAACACTATAATCAAACATGCAATAACAATATAATGCGTGAAATCTCTCTTGAATTGGAACGCATTAATCCTTTCGTTCGGTCATTCATTGCAATGAAAGATCATTGTCAGAGAGTTGAAATCAAAATGAAGAAATTTGTGTGCTCATTAAAGTAAATCGTGATTTTGATCTACGCCGTTATAATGATGCAGTTCAAACTGATGTAGCAGTAATATTTAGTACAGTTGATGTTGAGACACCCTTTGAACGAAATATGGTGATCCATTACTTTTTCCAAATGGTGATACTGTGTGGCATATCAATATTTCTCATAATTTACCAACTACATCTAATTCAAGAGCTCCCAGAAATAAATTAACCATGCTTCAGTATACAGCCTATCGACTTGCAATTAGAGAAGATTTTAGCATGTTGCACCATTCACAAAAATTATTTCTGCATTGGATAGTTGATATGTATGTGAGAATAGAGGGCACAAGGTTACATTTCATTTGACAAAATCAAACAAGTCTTAGGTCTGAAGTTTACAACAATTTAACAGATTATTTAGAATTGAACCCCAATGCCAATAATGTTGGCCGTAGAGTAATTTTACCATCTTCATTCAATGGATCTCCAAGAAATATGTATCAGAATTATTTAGATGCAGTGTCAATTGTACAACATTTCGGAAAGCCCTCTTTGTTTATTACAATGACTTGCAATCAAAGTTGGCCTGAAATAGTTAGCAATATTGGTGTAGGTGAGTCAGCTAATTTTCGACCTGATATTGTTGTGCGTGTATTCAAGTCCAAACTGAAAGCATTAATTGAGGGCCTTACACTAAAAAAAATCTTCGGTAAAGTTGAAGCACTCATTTATACAATTGAGTTTCAAAAGAGAGGATTGCCTCATGCTCACATTTTACTGTCTTTAAATGAGCAAGATAAAATTGTTAACGCTACCGATATTGATAAAGTTGTATCTGCGGAGATTCCTAACAATCAAACACATCCTACATTACATGAATATGTTGTAAAACACATGATTCATGGTCCATGCGGTGTACTTAATCCAAATTCTGTATGTATGAGAGATGGAAAATGCACAAAAGATTATCCAAAACGATTTAATGAATTTACATGTGAATCATTAAATGGATATCCATTATACAGAAGGCGTAATAATGGTATTAATGCTGAAGTTCGCGGTAGTTGCCTCGACAATCGTTATGTTGTACCATACAATCCGTATTTACTTGCCAAATTTAATTGCCATATAAATGTTGAAGTACGCACTACAGTTAAAAGTGTTAAATACATTTATAAATACGTGTATAAAGGCTATGGCAGTGCATCTGTTGAATTAGGTTCAGAGATAAATGAACCAGGTCAAGAAATACAAATTGATGAAGTTAACAATTTTTTAAATGGCCGTTATGTCGGATCAACTGAAGCTGTATGGCGAATCTATGAATTACCAATGCATTTTCAATCACATGTCATCGTTAGATTTGACATTCATTTACCGCGTAGACAGAATGTTTACTTTCGAGAAGGGCAAGAACGTCAAGCAATTGAAAATGCAAGACAAACAAAATTATTAGCATTTTTTGAATTGAATCGATCAGATGCATCAGCGCATGAATATAAGTATATTGAAATTCCTTTGCATTATGTGTGGGAAGATTCCCGAAAAAATGGAAGAAGAGAAGGCGTGGAGGTGATAAAATCATTACACGCATTAATGTAGTGTCACCAAAAGACATCGAACTTTTCCATTTACGACTGCTTTTATTACATGTCTGTGGTCCAAAATCATTTGAGGATGTTAGAACATACAATGGAATTATACACACTTCTTTTGTTGAAGCGTGCCATGCTCGCGGCATTGCTTCAAATGATAATGAATGGCGCGAATGTTTAAATGAAGCAAAAGAATTACATTCACCAAAACAAATGCGAAATTTATTTGGTTACATTTGTGCACTAAATGTGCCAGCCATGCATTGGCGTTATGGAATGAATTTAAAGTATATCTTAGTGAAGATTTTTTGAGAGATTACAACAAAGAAGTATCCTTTAACACAGCTCTATTAGAAATTGAAGATATTTTGAATGTTCATAATTTGTCATGTCAAGAACTTGGTTTACCAGTTCCCACGTATTCGCAGAGAACAGACGAAGCAAATGCTATTGATCCAATAGAACAAGAGTTTCTGTTTTGTGAGCATTATGAAACTGCAAATATTGAACAGCGTAATGTAATTGATCGTTTGATTTGTGAAGTTTTGCATCATGATACTGGATCTAATGTTTTTTGTTTAACCGCTCATGCAGGTTGTGGAAAAACATTCACTCAAACAGCAATTATTCACAAATTAAATTCGCTTAATCTTAGTTGCATTGCAACAGCGTTCAGTGGCATAGCTTCAACTTTATTACTTGGAGGTAGAACTTTACACAATGTGTTTAAATTGCCTATACCAATTTTGGAAAATTCTGTATCGAATATTACCGCAAATAGTAGCTATGGACGTTACATAAATTCATCATCATTGATAATTATTGATGAAATTTCTATGTGTCCACTGCAAGTGTTGAAAATCATAGATAGATTATTGCAGGATCTATGCGATGAAAATGATAAACATAAACCATTTGGAGGGAAAACGATACTTCTGTGAGGTGATTTTCGGCAAATCTTACCAGTTGTCCCACATGGATCACGTGCAACTTTAATTAAAAATTGTGTCACGAGTTGGCATAAATTTGTTTATTTTCAGAAAGTAACGTTTACTCAATATATGAGAGCCTTACCAAGTGAAATAGAATTTGTCGAATTCTTGAAAAAAATTGGTAATGATGAAGCCCCACAATTCCCTCAGTTTGGTGAATATATTATTGAAATACCTCAGCAGTTAATAGGAGATGAAAGTAATATTATTAATGAGGTGTATGGAAATATTTCCGAAAACATACTCTCAGATAACGTATTGAAGTCAGTTATTTTAGCACCTAAAAATGATGATTGTACTTTTATTAATACTAATATACTTAATCGAATACCAGGTGAACAGAAAACATATCATAGCTACGATAAAATAATTTGTGATGATGCCAATGAAATCAATAACTATCCAGTAGAGTTTTTGAATTCTTTGACTATTAGTGGTTTGCCACCACATAAGTTAGTATTGAAAGTTAATTGCATCGTTTTACTGATCAGAAACTTAAATACAAAGGAAGCAATAGTCAATGGAACGTCAATTGCGCATCAAGTGTATGTATCGTAATGCTATTGATTGCGAAGTTTTAACTGGAACCGCACGCAATAAGAGAATTTTGATTCCACGTATAAATTTAACACATTCCGGTACTGTTTTACCATTTAACTTTCAAAGAACTCTAATGTAATCCACTGGAATTGAAAACAATGTATCTTATACTTCTATTAATGTCAAGTCTCATTTTTATTAGCGTTTATTTGATTCAATAATAACATGAAAAAATTAAAACTGACAATGAATTATATCAAAAAATAAATACGAATACAAGCTGTAATTTTTTTTTCCAACTGTTACTAACATTAAATTTTAAATTTCATAGGTATTGCAAGGAATTAAGGCAAACAACACACGCTAATGACGTATTTGTACACGCTCGCAGCTGACGTAATAGAACAAAATTCAAAAAAATTATATGCAATGATTATAGAGGTATACTCTTTGACAAAAGAACCTCAATAACGTTAAAACTTAAAAATTTAATGAATTACGGTCGAATTTCGACCACTAGTTATTTTAAATCATTGATTGTAGCCTTTTAATTACGTGAGTTTGAGTAGTTTCTATCCTTTATCAAGCGATTATTGTCCTTATAAAGTCTTTGTATCTCACTTCGCCGAGAACATATAAAGAAAGTAAATAAACTATTTTTTTTTATCTGCTTGTGAAGCCTAGGAGGACTACCAAACGCAACCTCATTTCCTGTTAAATCCGCACTGTGGAAATTAGATTGTAATGATGCCACTTATTCAAAGTAACAACACAAGGAAACAAACATAAAGAAAGCTCAGAGGACAATAGTTACTGCTTTACTTTCTCTCATGACTGTAGTTGCAACACTGAGGCTTCAAATAATAACCTAAATTAATAAAACATTACAGAATATACGTAATACTGTTCACTGCAGTACACATCATGACTATGCCTGTGAAAACGCTACTAAAATAATTAACAACCGTAATAGCTTCGTATATTTCCAAACAACATTAACATGTAATACAAAACACAATATTCAAAGTGTCCCAAGTATAAAGAATACGACAGACAGTAAGCAAGAGACGGATGAAAGTAGTGCAATGTGAAATTTTGCAAACTAACGTTGTAGAAATTGAGGGGAGTCAGTACCTGAAAGTGTCCACAAATTGTAATTAAGTACAGACAACACCAGTAAAGACAGCGCTGGTGGTAACAAACGGTTCTCTGTAACTTCGCAGTAAACAATGTGTTTAATAAAATCTACTACATGTTCTCAGGTGTCGCTGGCAGAACAAATATCCAGGTCAATCAGATGAATAATTGATAAGACAGTTAAACTGGACGGCGTTTGATTTACCCTATCTACTGTACAGAATTAACGTTAATTTACCCTATGCTTCGTCTCAGTCTAGTCAGTTGCAAACAGGTAAATGTTTGCTTTATCTTTAAGAGACTGTAGCCATCAGTGAGATTTATTGAGAGTTATGATACTAACGGACATCGGTCACTGCGGATTTGTTGAGAGTAAGTTCCAGACAACGCTAGTGATACTAAAACTAAGAAATATTCTTGTTTCTCGTTGCTGGGTCGTAAAATCCTTAGGATAGGGATTCTGATTCTAACATCCACTGAGATCTAATTTTTTTTTTGAGAAATGATTCACGTAGCACACTCGCACACCTTTGAAATCAATTTTAAGTCTAAACAAAAATAAACAGCGAAATATAAGCTAGACGTTTCGTAAACAAATTAATTTAAAAATGTGAGATTGTTTGACAAAGGAAAAAAGGAAAAAGAGAACCAAATGTCAGTAATACAGTGATTCTACGGCATAAAGCTAATAAGGGTTGAAACACAAAGCTTTGTTATAAATGGTTATTTAATGAATGCACCTTGACATATAACCATAAAATTTTCACAGCTAACATTATGGCAAGCGGCTATATAATTTAACGCTTCCCTTAGTCATAAGACCAGACCAACGTAAATTAGGTATTTTTACTGCCAAAGGGTTATGACTCATATTAATTTCTGGCATTACATTTTCATCTGTTTTCAGTGTTAGATGCTTTCACGCGTAATTAATTTTGATAGACGAATAGAAAGCATAACAAAGTAAACGACAAAGTTTTATTTTTATTCAAATTTCTTCTTAAGCTAGAAAAACAATCTTTTTTCCATTCAGCGAGTTCAATTTCTCTCAAAGTCAAGTATTTGAAAATATAATATAAACCGTGGCGCATCTATAAGAACTAACAATGGTCTAAGTTTTCTGAATCATATTTTGAGATTAAACGTAAAGCTAGGGTCAGTATGTTATGATGAGGGGACCGAAAATTCTTTATCTTAAGATATTTATATTACACGTTTCCAAACATATATAAAAACACTGAAACATATGACAGTTTTAGGGTTTAAAAATTTATCACATAAAATATGTTTTGAACGTTAGGTCTTAAGATCCAAAACATTTTTAAAAGTTTACTGTTAAATTAGTGTTTGACTGTTAAGTAACCACGTTTAGAAAATTGAAGGTACAGCGAGAGAAAATTAAGTTTCTTTCAAACAAAAAATTAAGATACTTATGACAAAACTTAGCAGTAGGCTTACATACAAATTTTGGATACTTCTAATAAAACGTAGAAGTAAACAAGAATCCTGGTATATCACAGGAAGCCAGAACGTTACACAACTTTTGTACTCCAACTTATAGAATATTTAGAGTATCGCTTTTCAACTTTTTGTATGAATGTTCTCGTGAAGATTTTTTTTTATGTTTTTAATCTTTTTTATAATTTAAATAAAGTTACTTCAACTTTTAAGACAACTTACATTTATAGTACGAAAGACACATTTTACTAAAATTTGTAACTAATAAAGTTCAGTATCATGCTTCAACACGTGCAAAACATGTAACGTGCCTCAAAATTTAACGTAACATAATTATTGTCTGATAATGATATATATATGCTATAAGTTAATGACTACATACATAAAATGTCGACACAAGTAAAGCGACTAATGATAATATGATGTATTTTATACTTACACTTATTGTTTTTTATTAATGGTACCTATAATTCAATTTTTTATTTTTTTTATTCTTTTTATATAGCCTAAAGGTACCATATAATGATATTTTTTATATTCTTATCGCTTTAAGAATATAAATAATAACATTATATGGTACCTTTAGACTATATAAAAAGAATACAAAAAATAAAAATAAAAAATAAAAAAAGTAAAACGTTTTAGTTTATAATAAATAATGTACTCACGTACGTGTTTATTTGATTGTACGTGAAATGTTTAAATTGCAATTTGGCTAATTTTTGCAATGTTAAATTTATAGTTAATAATACTTTGTTTTAGCAAAAGTAAGCTAAATATTTTGAATAATAATTAGACAATACATGCAATAAACTTACCCATGTAAAATGATTTGAACGATACATAAATATGTGTGGTGTATGTGTGTGTGGGGGGGAGGAGAGAGAGAGAGAACTATAGTAATGCATAACGACATTCTAGCGTTAATAAATGGTAACTTATTGCAGGTTTTTCTTTAACACTTACGAAAAGAACACGACATTCCTCGAAAGCACTATGCAAACTTAACCAACGTTCTGGAAAAAGCTGCATAACCACATAGCAGTTATGATGTAATATGTGTGATAGAATACATACATTAATAAACAGGAGTTCTTGAAATCTGTCTGAGAAATACCTGTCACCTTATTTTTAAAATTTTATTAAATACTTATATTTGTTACTCGGCAACGGTGACAAGAATTTAATTTTTATGAATACAGTTTTTTATACATTATTTGTAATAATTCTAAAAAGAATGATAAATAAGCTCCGAACCAGAAGTAAGTGTGGGACTGGAACTCCTCCGGAAAGGCACCTTTGTGTCAAGACATACCGAATTATATCTTACTTTGCCACCGTTCTGCATGTGTGACAGTACAGCTGCTACAAAACTGTGCTTATATTTTTATTTTAATAGATATGTATGATGTTCCTGTAATCATGTACCGGTACTATGTACAAGCAAAGATTTATGTACTTATAGATTTATTTTTACCTTATATCTGTATGATAATAATTCTGGAAAATTATTTAGGAAATTATATTTCATCAACAAGATTGAATTAGTAATAATTCAAAACGCTTTGAAGAAAGATTCAATAAACTGTAGTCGTGGCTGCGTGGACAGTTGCATAAAATATAACTACTAATATTGCTGGAATAATATGTACGAATAATAACCTAACTCGTATTAATCGTATACTAATCATAAATTACTTTCAGACTACGTCAAAAAAGGCTTACTATATTTACAGTTACTTGAAAATTTCGTTTGTTGGAATAAGCATTTAATTTCTGAGACAGCAGGAACACTGCCAACAAACAGCTGTCACCACTTTATTATACGCTTTATTATCTGAAAGCAAATGTACTTTACATTAATTTGTACATTCATATGATACATTTATCCGCCAATTTAAGCTTGTGCCAGCGAGGTTTTGTGTAATTATTCTTCAGTCAGCTGTTTTATTGTTGTATTACTTCACTGGCATATTTTATTATCTCTAACAAGTGTCCAAATTTTCCTCACGTAATTACATTTCCAATTATTTTGCGACATGTTTTAATTTGTTACTGACTATAAGTGAAATTATTAAGAGTTTTAATGATAAAAAGTTACTGTCATTTCTTTGTATTATATACAATTTTGGGAATTAAAAAACTACAAATCCCTGAAATTTCTTTTAACTGCCCAACGAATGGATTTGTGTTTGTGAGAAACAACAGAGGATACTGATGCAACTAGCTAGATAAGAAATTATTGTTGGAAAAAGCATCCTTTCTCAGCAGAATTGTAGTTAACTGTAGTCTTTCACAAAATGTTTACAAAATACTGTAGCTTAGACTGTCACCTACATTACATGTTATTTACTGCGGACTGTTAAATTTTGTTGTTGTTGTTCGGTATGCATGTTTACTCTTAAAAAATAAAATAATATTTTATATTTTTAATAAATTGCGAACATATATTTGTATCAATGTTTCATGTAATGTTATATTTTTTATTCAAGTACAAGGTGTGTTATATTTATGTATTAAAAAGAATATTTGTTAAGAAATTTCAAAGTTTTTTGTAACATGTTGTTCAGCGTCATCTAGAGTTTGCAAATTGGTGAACATAAAGGACATTATATCGACCTGGCTTAATATCACGTGCAATATTAGTAGCAAACTACGACTTTTCTCAGTACATTGACAGACACTGTCAGTATATTTTCTTTTCTTTTCTAAAAGTTCTTATTGCAATCCGAATGTTATTATTTATATATTTTTGAAACTTAGTATCATGATTATTTTATTTATCTTACATACCGTCTCGTGAGTCTGTGAATTTCGTTTCAGGCCATATCCTCAGTAACTATTCACTCAAAATTTTGTTAAAAATTAAAATTAAAGTGATTGAAGTCATTCTGCACAAAGTGAAGGGCTTGAAAACATTTTTAAAAGTCACTTGTCACCTCCTTTTACGGTTAGATTTTAGAAGTCACAAGCTTTACGTCTTCAGTTACATCGGTATGAACTGATTCTTCACATTATAAAATGACATTATTTTACATCTAAGTGTTTATTATCATAAATGCAAACGAGTTTTATGAGTATCGCTAATAAATTACGCCTAACCCAATAATTTAAACTAATAATTGTCACTAATTAGTGGATAGCATGTAAAAGACTTTGGTAACTGCTGCTGTAACGCATCTATTATTTCATTATGGAATTCTGGAATTAATTTTATTGAAGATACAATTTAGTCTCATAATGTTAAAAGCCTACAAGTTACCTCCCAAAATCGTTTTGAACGACTTAGGTTATTGACTGTGATTGAATTATTGAAGTAAAAGATGATATTTTCATTTAATTTTAATACAACAATTATATCTGGAGTGTGTAGATATACAGCTTCATTAAGAATTTACATTTGTTTTTAATTCTTTAGAAAATACAAAGTATCAAACAAACTCTTTAGTTAAAACATAGAAAAACCTCTCTCGCTCTATAAAAATTCTCTATTTCTATTTGCTTTGTGAAATATAACTCAACTTCGATAAAATCCTAGTTAAAAAGCAGAAAGTGTACAAGGAAAATACAGTTAGTGTTATTATAGCTGTTCATAATCTCTTTTTGAGACGTCGAGAGTACTCAGTGCAGCGCTATTGAAGGAAAACTATTCTTATTGAAAGTGATGAATAGCGCTCATTATTGAACTGTCTACTGCTGCTTCTTTTCATCGTTGTTAAAGATTACAATTATTTTCTTTTATCATTAATAAAATTAGAATTAAAAAATAAAGTTAATACTCTCTAGTGAATTATTTTCATAAATGGATTCAATATATTGTCAAGCTTACTACTAGAAAGGTCTTATTAGAAATTAAACGTCTCGCTCAAATAGAAGGGCGTTTAGGAAGTGGTTGACGTACACCTGCAAAAAGGAATAAAAAATAAAAAGTATTCTTTTATTAACTAATCGAAAACAATTTCTTGGTACTTGGTCGAAAGGGAAACGTATTTTTTTTCTGCCATAAAGAAATATTATTTTCTTAATGTTTCCTTTCTGAAAGTTGTAAATTACCGGCTTGAAATTTGTTTTCAATTTTTTAAGTTTTGGCCTTTTATCAACAGCAATTAAACGAGTCAACAGCAATAGATTAAACATTGAAAACAGTGTTTAGAAATTTAAAAAATGGCTGATTTTGTACCATTCACACGCTCCATTAAACATGTCAGTTGTGCTTCAAGGTGTGCTTTATGAAAACAGTGAAGCACTAAGCTTGAATAAAACTTCCCCACTCTTTACCTTCAACTCCGTACACTGTCTCTCAAAAACACAGTGTACTCAAAAATAATATCATGGATGAAGCTAATGTAATGTGCGTCAAGAGCAAAGTGTGGTTTTGATATTCTTAGCGCAAACGTTTCTTTCAAACATGTTTGATACATTAACGCGTTTGTTTGGCATGCTACATATATCTAATTAAAATATCTTCTTACATACAATACGTATTTAATTATCATAAACTGTAGCATGAAATACAGATTTGCATATTTTTCGTACGAGTCTCTTGCGTTTTGTACGGTATAAAAGGCTTAGTGAATGATATTACTGTATACTGTTACAATGTAATGACACTGACATCTTATTACAGTGACATCTTATATGTGACTGACGCGCATGAGCGTAAATTTAAATCAAAATACCAGAGTGTTAGAGAGTTATGTTGTGCTGAAGTAATCTCATTCGATTTTATTTGCACAGTAACATACGTAAATTATGTATTCCTCCTATACCGCTTACATGTTTCTGTTTCTCTCCACCCCCCCCCCTCTCTCTCTCTCTCTCTCTCTCTCTCTCTCTCTCTCTCTCTCTCTCTCTCTCTCTCTCTCTCTCTCTCTCCTTAGTTCTTTCTTTTCTCATAATCTTTTTTCTGTTGTCTTCCAGTTAATTTCTTTAGGCAGACTTCATTTTCTAGAGTTGGTGTGTTTAATTTGCATTTACTTATTAGAATTGCCGTTTGAGATTCCTACGTAGAAACTTCTAAAGTTTAGAACAGTAGAAACAGTATTAAAACTATTAAAAATGCATAACAACATCTTATCAGAAACTATTTTTAATTATATTTGCCTACTAAATGCCTCAACATTTGTGCTTTGGTGAACAATTTGCGTGCGCGCGTGCGTGTTTGTCTGTTAAAGAGAGAGAGAGAGAGAGAGAGAGAGAGAGAGAGAGAGAGAGAGAGAGAGAGAGAGAGAGAGAGTGACAGACAGACATACGGTGGAAGAGCGAATTAAAGTAACATGAATTGACACCCTAGCGTTATTTAATAGCTTCACTCACACCGACACGTATAGGGTTATATATTATTTTATATGACCTACAGTTATTTCATATTTAACGCCGCTTACGAATATAATAATATTGATAATGCAAATCCAATAATGAAATGCATTTGGGAAATTATCCTTCATATATGTCGTTTATATGCAATTATTATATTATATTTACTTGAATCATATAATTACGAATTATCCGCGGGCAATAGCAAATAATAACGTTATTAATAGAGTGAACCACATTAGGTTACCATTAACATTCCGCACTAGTACAATTAATGGCATTCAGGAACTACGTTGTTAAATTTATTGCGATGAATATTAATACCGCTATTATTTTATCCTTGGGGGGCTAAGAAAGAGTTGAGTACTGTAGCAGGCAATCTGCCAATCTGTACATTGAGCACAGTGATGATTTGTTACATAATAATCACTATTATTGCATTTAAATAAGTACCAAGAAACCCAGCCATATATTCGATAATAAAAACAGGAACATTTATTATTATTATTATTATGCATTTTGTCAGTTCATTAAATTTAAGTAAATGTCAAATGATATTATTGACGTGACGTCGTCGTTTGTTCTAGTATGATACAAGGAATAACCTATGAGAACACAAAAGGTAATTACAATATTCCAAATGGTGATGAAATTGTTTTTCCTTCTTTGATAGTCTGGAGTTAGGTCACAGCTGTAGAAATACGATAATTCCTTCGAAAACATTAATTATATGACGTAATCTTGCTGCGATCACCTCTCCATTTGATGAGGAACGCTTATCACTTACGAATGTATTGACGTGTGAAAGTATATGAATTTCTGAGTGAGAAAAAGTCTTGTAGATAGGGTGGACGTCTGCAATTTCTACTAAAAATATCTAATGTATAAGGAGCAGAAGAAATATTTCGGAACAAGACTAACTGCGACTTGGTACTCTTAGAAATACTGTAGTCCAACTTGTTTACACGCGCGCACACACACACACACACACACACACACACATATATATATATTAGTACAAATGTATAGGGTACTGTGCATTGCATAAGTAGTAAGGTAATTAATGTAATTTAATTAATAATTTAAGGTAATTACTATAATTTAAATAATTAATCGAATCTGTATTAGGGAAGCAATGAATCTGCCTCTATCTATCAATACAAGTCGATCACGCCATACACAGTTGCGTCTACTGGTTCATGCAAAAGCGTCTACCCTAAATAAACGCTAATAAAATGCTGAATTATTTAAATCATGATGAGTGTGTCACTATTACAAAACCAAATACACCACTCTGTGTATTGTATAAAGATACAATCGCACGTGTGTACGAAAAAGTGTGCAAAAAAAATAAATAGTGCGACTGTAGTTAAATTAAATATCAATAAATCCCATAATAAGTGAGATAATAAAAAACCGTCAACACGCGCTTATACACATAAAAATTACCTACCGAATGAGTATTGGGTATTTCGCAAAAAGACTTCGTATAGTGCGAAAACAAGTGCAAAAAGTGTATGAATATTCGTGTTTGTAAAAGTGACGCCACGACAAAACCATTCCTGCAGAGAATTGTCGAAACAGGCATTCTGCTCCCTAGACTATAAATACCCGACACACACCAGCCTCAATCTCTTCCTTGTTCAATAACCGTAGCGGCCGGAGGCTCTGCCGGACGACAACTCTTCCTTGTTCAACAACCGTAGCGGCCGGAGGCTCTGCCGGACGACAGCTCTTCCTTGTTCGACCACTGATGCGGCCGGAGGCTCTGCTGGACGACAACATATTTTCGTCAGACTACAGCGGCGGTTGGAAGCGATTGCGGACAACAGCATCACTTGTATTCAACCACAGTTGCAGCCAGAGACCAATACGGAGGACGAGGAAGCAGCACACTTCATGGCACAAACCCTAGACGTAAAGGACGAGTCATCTGAATTCCGAGAGGAGTACGGAGGACGAGGAACGGACTCGGTACTACACGTCAACGAGGATTCACCAGTAAAGGACTCAGGACCAGGACCAGGAGGGTACGCTGAGGAACCACTACTAATAAGGTGAAAGAAAGCCATATTTTCATCTAAACTAAAGACTGAATAAAAGATAATTTAATCTTGTAAAACAATTAGAAAATAATAAGAGAAAGACACTAATTTAATAAGAGTGTAAATTGTAAGATCAAATGTAACTTTTCTTGTATATTAATGAGGGTAAGATGCAAATAATCGAAAGTAATATTCACTGATATATTTATATTCTTTTACTAATAACTTACTGAAAAGATTGATATTTGATTTTGAAAGAATAAGAATTTTACTAAAGTAACGTAAAGAAGTAATGCATATGCAACATAAAAAAAGAAATTATTTTAAAAAAGAAAGATTAGAAAAGTCAGTAATAATTTAAACACACTATACTGAGCAAACCGTGAGCAATATAAAATAACCACATGTTTATTATAGTTATAAGTGAATCTTATGTTTTTGTTTGTGTATAATGCACATGTACATAATAATGAGATTTTTAAATCGTAAATTAGTTGAATTTGTGAAACAATAAAAGTTCAAAGATCATTCTATTATATTGTACGTTTTTATTACGATTACACCTACCTATCAATACACACATTCGTTAGTAGTGTTGTTGTAAAGTATTTGGCGCTCCAAAGCGTGGGGCTCGCAAATAAATAAAAATAAATGTGTTGTAATATACATATATATATATATATATATATTCCAACAGTACGTCTCCGTACGTTACTGTGCATTGTTGCAATTAGTTATAAAAACTTGCTAAATTAGAATAAATAAATAATATTGTCAGTATTTATAAATAATGCATGTTGAAAGCTGTAAGTAAACAGTGAAGGGGAACACCGAATTTGTCGGTCGGTACAGGAAGGTCACGCCACACTCAGCTGAGCTTGTGTACATGTGTATTTTAAATGTGTGTGTGTAAGCCAGTTGATTCCTGCATAGCGTCACTCCCGAATAAATGTAATTAAATAAGTAAGTTATTTAAATTGTGGTAAGTGCGCGTAAGATATGACAAAACAAATTATGCCATGTGGTTAATAATATAAAGACGCACACATATGCAAAATCTAGTGCGAAACAAATAATACGTATTAATACAGTGTAAATAAAAGTGAATAGAGCCAAGAATAATTAAAGTATAGAAAAACGGTTAACATACAATTAAACATAAAAAAATTACCGATCATATGAACATCGAGTACTTAGCAAAAGACTTCGCATGTTGCGAATATAAGTAAAATAAGTGTGAAAAATAATCGAGTCTGTGAAGGGACGCTCGACAAACTAAATCGTGCACAGAACTGTCGAAACGTGATTTTTACTCCCGAGAGTATAAATACGCCAGGCTCACCGGCCTTGATCTCTTTTTTCGTTGGAACACAGCGGCAACCGGAGCCTATGCCCGACGACGATCTCACTTTCGTTGGATCACCGCTGCAGCCGGAGACTATGCCCGACGAGGGAGCATCCACATCCAAGGTCTATATTCCAGCAGTACCGTACAAGTCATCTGAATACTAAGTGGACCAGGAGGATCAGACGACTACAGAGGATTATCACCGCACCGAAATAAGGTGAAATAAAACCATATTTACTCGTCAACCAAAGACTCAATAAAGACATTAAAAAAGAGTAAAGAGACAATAATAATTTTAAAAGTGTAATTAATAATTGTTAAATTTAATTGTTTCATTTATAGTAGTTGATAATGATATTTTAAATTTAGGAAATTATATTTTTTGAAATTATAACATAGTAGAAATGTTTAAAGAAATTTTGATATTGATTGATATGTCATGAATAAGATATTAATATGCAATAACATAAAAAAATAGAGAATTTAAAAAAGAAATATCGAGCAAGTCGAGAGCAAAATTATGTATTATAAGAATTTTTATCTCTACTTGTAAATTTATATCTTGTGTCTTATATCTATGAATAGTGTGTAATGTTATTTGTGTTGTGGCAATAATTATATGTATGACAAACACATACAAAAGAATAATATTATGCAAATAATAATGAAGAAATTTAAATTCGAAATATTTTGGAAATTCTATTTAATAAATTTTTTAATGATTTTATATGATTTTAAAAAGTGTTGTTATTATTATTACACCTGTTATGATATATATTCAAACACTTTTTGCTACAGTCTGTTTCTTGACGTATACATAACATATTTAAAATTTATAATTACTTTACCTCAAGATGTTTTACCCCTTATTTGGGACATGTTTCGGGGAACATATTGTTCCCATCCTCAGCCTTCCTAAGAAAAATTAGTGACAAAACAGAATATTCAAACAGATTTCAAAACAACACAGGATCAAGTTTCAATTGTGTGAACGAAACATTAACACTTAGATCTTAATTGGAAATGCAATATAAACTTGGATTTACATTTAAGCAGTTGACCATCTAGAGTATTTTGTTTTTTTTTATGTTGTGTAACAGCAGCGCACCTAGTGGCGAGAGTTGGAAGTAACAATTAGAAATCAAATCATTTAAATTATTTAATGCTAAACCAATGTTAATAGATTTTTGTATTAATTTTAAGAAAGACAATTGAATTCTGTGTTTGTTTGTAAAAACCTTAATACATCTGTGCTACTTGCTTTGAGAATAAGAGTATATATTTTCATTCTTTGAAAATGAAAATCCTAATTTCAATGAGCATATTATTTGTTTTCAGGAGGGAGCAGAACTATATATTACAACGCTCCCTTTCGTCTAACACAATTATCTAATATTTGTGATGTTAGATAAAAAGTTACTTACCCGTGATATTACTTTACCTGGGCGCCAGAACAAATCCCAGATACAAATGACACGGTTTCAGCTTAGCTCAGCGCATGGAGACACTCTTTCTCAGGATTCGTTCAGTGATTGTGGTTTTCAAGGGGAATCGTTACAAATAACACTTTAAGATTTTCTTGATTATTATATTTAATGTTTAATCAATGATTTTTAAACTTTAAATTGTTAATGGTAGGACTTAATTCTACCCTAACCTTATAATTATTGAGTGAGTGTGGAAAGTAATGATTAAGACGCTCAAACGACCTATAGCTCTTATCTGGTTTGATTAAGAGATTTCTATCTCCCAAACCAGTGCTAAAGAACAGGTCTGCAATAATTTGCACGTCCAATACTACACACCACTTTCCATTAAACACTCCTATCCTATATTAGAACTAATCTTATAGTTAAAATACAATGTGTGATTTTCTTAATGTCTTTTTAAAATTGTCTATTGTTTTATTAATTTGTTTAGCGCTTATGTCATTGATCAATGAATCTATTTCTTACTGTTTGATGCGTTGACCGAAGATAGGAATCCGTAGAGGTCCTCCTTTCAATGGTGTTGCACAGAAAAATGGATTGATCAATGCTGTTGTGTTGAAGATGCCCTGGCAATTACAGATGCTGTAGTCTTCTGTAGCACAGGTCCTTCACGGCTGATTGATTAATTAATTAACTAATTAATTAATTAACGGATGTTTTAGGCAGCTAGTGTTATTGAATGTTGTTAATTCATCTACACTGCGGACTACTTCTCGATTTAGAACTGAATTTGCACTGTTGTGTAATTTAAAAATTTCTGTATGTGAATTATACACGTCTAGTGTGTTTCAGTACCGAACGAAGAGTGATGTTACCCCTCGCTTTTAGCTGGCGTCTGTTTTAAATACAGGCTGCTGATTGGTTGTACAAATAAATCATGCGTTTTTCCAGTTTCGACAATCTCGAACAAGTCGGTCAAACACACAGTGACAGGTTTCAAACGGCAGAGAAATTCTTGTCAAAATCGTACTTCCTGTATTTGCAAATCGATTGATTACCGGTATTTGCAAATGTGTTTTCGAAGATCTGACCACAGAATATTGTTGCCTAGGTCTTTATCTGTGTGTGTGCGAAAACACCTTATTCCTACGTAGCATAATTCTCTCGTTATTCCTGTTGGCGTGCGTCATCCGTATAACTTCTTTATTTGTTAATTATATTAACTGAGATTGCGGCTACTTATAAAGCTTTTCTTGCTGAATACAATGCTGTTTTCAGAATTGCCGTATATTTACAACTTTTGAAGTTATCGCAGGTTGAACTGATAATTCGCTTTGAGTAAAATTACCTGTTTGAACTGGATTCTAATATAGCGGTGACGTGGTTAGAGTGAGATGGCTGCGATTATACGCTCTCTTTCTTTCTCACGGCGTTACACTCGTACTGTCTATAGCTTTCATATAACGCTCTGATAGGACGCTATTATGAATCGTTATAATATATATATATATATATATATATAGTGACAGGACGAATAGTCACAATATGACAACCGTCACATATGCGTATAGCAAAAGAGAAAATACAGTGCATAAAGCAATGCTCTGCTTAGTATAATAAGAAACAATGTATAAGATTAAGTAAATAGAGTTAAGAAAGTATAATAATAAGAATTGTGTAATTGTGTATCAATATTTCAAATGTAAAAACAGTAATAAGAATGAAAAGTGTTGGAGTGCAATAGGAAGTGCGACGCGTAGGTGCGTAAGGATACAATACAAAACATAGAGCAAATAACAAAAATGAAATAGCTAACATTAGTGCACAAAAATAATCCCTAACCGCTTATTAACAGTTTAAAAAGAACCCATCAGAGCGTGAACAACAACACGTGACAGTTGATAAACCAATAAGGGTAGAGTGTCATTAAACTAGCGGGAAAATACAGGGCGACGTCGCTAACGCGCTCAAAGCACTTCAGCCTGCATTAAACCACCGGTTCGAGTAGTCCGCTTTAAAACACTAGTTCGGAAAGTCTATGCTAAACAACCAGTCCGAGTAGTTTGCAGTAAAACACTAGTACGGAACATCGTTTTGAATTACTAGCCCAAGCAGTGCGTAGTGAGTAAAATCACGCGACAAGTTAAACTTAAAAACACTCGAACTTAACATGAAAGCGACTCCGTTCAAATAAATCAACAATATCGTAAAAATAGCAACTGAACGTAAAAATTCCACATCAGGGAGGCAGTACAATTCCACAACAGGGAGCTGAGGACATATCCACATCAGGGAGGCTGTTCACACCAGAATCCAGGGAAGCTGAGAACACTCCACATCAGGGAAGCTGTACACATATCCACACCATGGAGACTGGATGAACAAGAAGAGGAACAATTGGAACATTCAAACCCAGAAACGCCCATGAGATAGACGCCGGAGCTACAGTAACAAGTAGAGTATTAAACATTTAAGTTTGAATTTAAAAAGACAGTAAACAAGAAAGAGAACAATTTCAGAGACTATAAAAAACAAATTTATGTAATTAGTAAAGTAAGATAACAGAGCAAATTGAAGTAGAGTCATTTAAAGAGTTAAAGTGAAAAGAAAAAAAACATTAAACACAATTCTTATAATAACTAAACAGTTAGAAGTAATTATTTCAAAAATAACACCCATCCATCACATTCCCACACACAGGTCTACAGAATATAAGTACAGCAGAGAAGTAAAAGTAAATTCAGTTAAGGTAAGTCTAATTAAAATTGCATTGGTTTTTGTGTGTGTAAACTGAACAGTATTAATACTCGCTGTTGCCCAAAATTGGCGATACCAATAAAACACACCAACCAAGTCCAGTTGTAATATATATATATATATAGTAACAAACCATCTATCTGTTTTTCTTTTCTTTTCGACGTGTGTGTGTCGAATTTTCTATTTTCTCCTCTTGATTAGTTACCTGGTTTTTTACCTGTTCTATTTTCTCATTAAAATTGGTTATATTACCGGTTATGTCACTCTGCATATCGTCCAATTGATCATTAGTTTCCTGTTGTATAGCCATTATTCGGACTTGATTACTATGTTCCCCTCTATCCATCCTGGCATCTATTTCCGTTCTAATTTGTCCGATGGTTTCTTCGGTTTTATCGAGTCTTTGCTTGGTCTCTTTTATTTGCTTTTCTGTCTCCTCCTTGTATTCGTCTACTTTTTGGTTAAGCGTTTTGGTAACATTCTCAATCTTCCCCTCGAGAGTTTCCCTGAACTCCTGATTCTCCATCTTACTCTCAATTTGTTTCAAGTTTTCTTCGTTTATCTGCTTATTGTTTTCTTGAATCTGTCTTAGACTCTCTTGATTACTCTCGTTTTGCTTCCGAAGGTTCTCATTTATCCTTTCCTCAATTTGTTTTAAGCTTGTCCTAAAATTTTCATCTATCTTGTCAAAACCTTTCGCTCAAGGTTTCATTTTGTTTCTGAGTTTTCCTCATTTGCTTGTTTATTGCTTTCTTTAATGCTATCAATTTTCTCCATCATTAGCCTCATCATTTCTTGCCAATTTTGTTCTCCTCTGGCTTCCGCTTTGTCGCCCGCCTGTTGCTCCTTTTCCGTGTCCATAACTACTTCAGTTTCTTCTTTATCGTCTGTCTGTTGTTCCATTTCACTGTCCGTGACTACTTCTATTTCTTGTTCCTGTCCACCTTCTTCCTCCTCCGGGTCTTCTGCCCTCTTCTTTGGCCTGCCTCTGGTATATTTTTCATATAGTCTGCCTCTGGTATGCATTTCTTAGCTTCTTACAGTTGCCGACAAAAATTAAGTTTTTCGTTATAGTAAATACTTGCATATAACTCGCAATTCTTACCTAATTAAGCCCTCTAAGTTGAGCGCCATTTGTAACAAACCATCTATCTGTTTTTCTTTTCTTTTCGACGTGTGTGTGTGTTACGTCTTATTATACTCTTCGATAATCTTACCTAATTAAGCCCGCGATGGAAGCCTTTTGTAACAAACAAATTAATACAAATTACGTCTTTTTATTAATCTTTTCAATCTTTCTGTAGGTATCCTTAAGCCCCACGTTTGTACGTCATTTGCTACGTACCGCGAGCTTTTTACGTCGGTTTCTTTATGTGTTACGTCTATTTGATACTCTGGCTGTGTTGTTTTATTTAGTGTGTAATTCTTTTTCGTTAAAATAAACCACGGGATCCTTTCCAGTTTTTATCTCTTTGCAGGTATTACAGTTCAGTTGATAGGGAGAGAGAGAGAGAGAGAGAGAGAGAGAGAGAGAGAGAGAGAGAGAGAGAGAGAGAGATATTTCCTCTCTTTGTGTACTGTGTTATCGTTTTATCAAACGCGCTTTGCATCAGTTGTTTTTAAGGTGACAGGTTATGTTGGCCGTTTGTACTTCATACGCTATGATCACTGCGCTAATTTTTGCACTCTTCTCTGCTATTTACCGGTTTCCTGTAACAAATTTGCTATCTACAAAGAATAACACAAACTCAATTCCCTAAAATAAAGGTATTTATTGAAATTGGTTTATTTTCTGGAAACTATTAAATTCAGTTCATCGATTTTCAGATCGACTATTATCGAAATTACAACAGCTTTCGATATAAGTTTTTCTATAACACAACAGATATATTCAATTATAGTTATCAGTAAATTAATAATTTATTTATCTCAGGTTTTTTGGGGGATTCTTTGAGCTGTAAGAAAGTCAGAAATGCTTAGATAAGAGTATCATACTTTAAAAACTATTAACTTTAAAACTATTATACTTTAAAAAATATTGTATTCTTAAAGACTAGGTCAATAAGTACGTTTTTTAGACGCCAGAGCGCAGATTACTCGAATTCGTACAGCTAGCGAAAAAGAAACATGGCTGCTGTGAAGTTCTAATGGGATTATGTTTTTACTGTTTTGGATTAAATAAGTAAAGTTTAAAATGTTCTCACTAAGTTTTCTTATAAATTGAATTATGTTGTACTGGTTTCTAGTGTTCGTTACTTGGTGGTGATGTGTAGTTTTTTAGTTTATGAAGGTAGGCTTTCTCACCGATGTATTGACTGTTTCAATTTTTTCAAGCGATCTCGTGGTCGGAAAAATTTTGAATGTTCTTGGATATTCCCCCATCAATTATTATGTTTCAATGGATGTCCCAGACGTAGTTTCTTATGCTGAATCGTTTCGTCAGTTTTGAATAGTGAATGGTTCGAATTGTAGTTAATATTTCAGAAAATTGCTGGACATTATTTCTGTGTCATCTACCCTCTTGAAATCCAATTTAACAATTACCCATCTCATCTTGTTACCTCTGCTACCGTTAGTAACCAAGAAATTGATGAGTTTTTATTGGCTAACCTAGGTACAGTTTTAGTAATTAGGCTAGTATTAAGATATTATTAGTTCTTCCACTTTTTAGGAAAAATACTCCTTTATAAATGTTAACTCCAATTAAATTTAATTTACATAGTGTTATTCTTCATATTATTACATATGCTTAGATACTTGTATGTTATAATTTAGTGGTTATAATCCATAGTTTTTTTATTAACAAAATTCTTGTTTTTAGGAACTATTTTTCCTCAACATTATTTTCTCATTACAATTACATAAACTTATTTAATATACCCTTCAGTCATTACCTGAAAGTGTTTTTTATTACATTTAGTTTTCTTTTATATTTTCAGTTTACTAGATGTGTTTAATTAGTTAATTTCTGACTTTTGTTTCTGTAAATGTATTACTGCTCTAGGCCCTATTTTATCTTCCACTATCTCTTTATAATTTATTCTAATTAGCAGTGATTAATTTCTTCCCTAACCCTGGATCTTTCAAACAATAAACATAATAACATTCTACTTACACTGATATTGCCTTTGTGGCCCAACAAAATAAAACAATAGTAACTTACTACTAAACTTATCGTTTATTACAATAGTTCTGCATCTTTATCATAACTTGTGATTGATGTCTTTTTAATATTACATATCCCACTTGGTGTACACTGCACTTCTATAGCACCACTCATTACACTGTTTATGCACTACTAATGTGTTTATTGTTTAGTGTACCATTATTCTACGACAAATGTTTTATACTACGATACTTAAAGGTCATTCATTTCTGACTTGGGGAATGGGATACCTACTGACTTTTATTATTATTTTTAAAAATATAATAATAGGTATTTCTTTATACTTTTTTTTTTATTAAAGAATATCGAACCTTTAGTTTACCCAGTATTAGGCACTGATTATATAAGGTTACAATATATATATATATATATATATAATTAAAAAATTAACGCAGTACAGACATGACTACTAATTACAAAATGGCCTGTTAATAGAATGTGAATTCAGCGTTCCAATCTATGAGGTACCAATGTTTTGTACAATTATTGTGCAGAAAACAATTTTGCATTAATGATACAGAAGTCCAGTGGCACGAGCGACAGTTGTCTAAAATTTATTATAGAAATATAAACGAAAAATCTAATATAAATATTGTGGTTTGCGTCGTTAAATGTTTATAGCTAGTAGTCGCGAATAGTAATGATTTTGAACTGTATGCTAATAATAATAATCCGTTACTAACTAGTAATAAAACGAGTTTTAATTGCTGAAGTAACACGTAATATACTTTAAATAAATTAGCGGCTTTCTAATAACTTATACTATTTGTGATGTTGTTTATATCAGTTTATTGATTTTTTTGGACACTTGTTCCTAAGGTGTGTGTGTTTGTTGGTATACGTGATACCGCAGCCCTTATCACCATAATCAACCTAAAGAAACTATAAGGAATAGCGGAACATTAGCGTAAATCAGCCTAAATGGTGGTGGTAAACCCCCCCTAAACGTACGCATATACCAAGAATGCAATTACAGTGGTGTAGGCAACATTATGTTATTACTTTTCCAACTGTGGTTAAATACCACACGTACAGTAAACCTAATTCTAGAGCGTTTCCTGTTTGTATAATACAAGTTCACGCAACATATTATGAACATTTAACAATTTTTACAACTAACATTTATTACGGTTACGAAATCTAAGAGAGCGTTAGATTTTCATTAAGCCTACACAATTCACAACCTTTAATCTTATGATAATTATTAGCACTCGCAATTGACACGGAGTTTATATTCACTATTTATTTAAATTGAATCATAGATCGGCTGTAACTTCTTCATTTGATACGAAAATAAAATATTGATGACATAAGGGTTCTTAATTAAGTAGTTGTGAAACGGAGAGCTGTTGCACCAGTACAAGCTGGTCCTGTTGGAAACACAGAACGAGAAGTACGTTAGATACAGCACGGTTTGCGCAATATTCACTAGTAAGTGGTGTGTAAAACATGGTCGTAATATTCATATTGTGCCATAAAGCGAAATGTATCTATCTGTAAAGTCGTTGCTGAAACATTTAACTTCCACAAACACAATGAGAACAAACCGATAGTTTTAACACAGCTGTGTGGTAATATTTCCATATCGTTCTGCAGTGCACACAATTTCAACTACACAGTTTTCCCTTCGTAATACAGAAATCTGATATCACAGTTCTGTCGCCCTCTAATGTCATCTACACAAATTGTGCAGATATCTGTATGTTGTTTCACCGACAGGTCGTTATTGCTAGTTAGCCTATATTTTCAACTCAAAATACGAAGTATCAAAGAAACAGTTTTGTTAAATCATATTTCGTTCTCTCATATTATAAACGTTTTGAGTGTTATTGAAAAATCCAATTTATTTCGAGTTCATGTTGAATAAAAGTATAAAGAAAACTAGCAATATTATATATATTTCTATATATAAAAGCTTGCTTTGAGAGTTGATATCTATTTATTGGCTACGGCAACTTGAAAGAAAATCGTTTCTAATTGACAATCTGAATAGCTTTGAGCATTCTGAAATTTCACTTTAAAAAACAGAATAGAAGGAGTTTTAAAGAAATAACTACACAGAACGCTGAGAAACCAAAAATAAGTTCATTGTTTATCTCTTTCCTACTATTACCAATTTGTACCTACTATTAGATTAATTTTTAAATTAATACCCGAAGTACAATAACGTACTATTGTATTAAATAATTAAAAATATTTATTTGGCAATAAATCAAGACAAAAGGAGATTTCTTGTAATAGACGTAAGTAAAAGTGTTCCTGTTTTATATACTGTTGTTTACAAAATCAAAATATGTTATTTTTTTCTAAACTGTAATCAGTAGGCAATTAAATGAAAACTCTCCCTTTCTTAATTTTTTTTCTCTGGCTGGTATGGTAAAATTGCTTTCGACTCTACTTACTTTCCGTCATACTCGTATTCAAGATAATGGTGTGCCACTCATATAAATTATGCATATCTTTCCTTATTACACTGCATAATATTTGTTCATCAGTGTTAAATTTCATATACTAAATCTTCTTCAAATAAAAAGGTCTTATCATACAAATACGAACTGTAGTTTTACCAAAGTAAATACAGATTTCTGTCAGTGGTCTTCACTCGGCCTATAACTAGTGTTTCCTATCGTGCCATGGTGCGTGTGTGGAAAGAAAGCTGAAAGTCTATCACATCAAATCCTTTGACTCGCTGTTTCTTCCGAGTACTGTAATTCATGATTTAAGATGCTGGATGAGTTTGTGGTAATTGTCTTCAGCATCCTTAAATTTACACTCTGAGAGGTTTGCAATGTTTGATTTAATTATGGAATGTGCTGATTCCTTTACGTGTCCTTTATTCCAAGCCTATCTGCCTTATGGTTTCTTTAAGAGTGCCACATCGTCGAAAGATGAGCCATGTGCCTTTGAAGAATTTTCGCTTAATATTTGGCTTAACGATTTGTATCATATCGACACACCTTGCCTGTCAGCGGTATATGGAATCCATATCAAGCTGCAGAAAGTATTTAACACATTTATATCTTTTTATAACAGTTTATATAGAGGACGAAATTTTACATCCGTTAGTTTCAATTCAGTGCAGATGAAAGCTTTGAGACTGAAAGAAACCTTGTTTACTAGTTTATAACATAAGCATTCTTACTTTTAATTATACGGTATTTCATCTTCTCTTAATCTGTTATCTTCTCTTAACATTTTAATTTCCATAGTTTGATATTTAAATCCCAAACTGCCATTAAGTGTCGAGTGGCTAGTATCTTCGTTGGGGTCTATCGACGATCATAAGGAAAACTTCTGGAATGATAGGCTTTTTAAGTCTAACCCTCTATATTTGCTAGATTTGTTTTCTTATCTCCATTCAGTGGATTAAAATTACCCACAATCGAAGAGAAGAAATTTTTTCCAGATATGGGAATATCTCCAACCCAGTTTTCTGTTTTTTCCTGCATATCGATTGTACATATAGGCCTACATAGAAGATTCTTGGAGAAAGAATACGTCATTGCCTTGTTCGTTTACTACCTCTACACTACTTTGAGTCCTGTGCATCGATTCTGACCAGCAAACATATTGTTACGACGGTTTCACTGATCGTCGTATGGTACAATGGAAAACAAAATACAAGACATCAATGAAACCACTAATCACCAGCTTTAATTAATCACAAATACAGTTTATTATCAACTTGTACAATAAGCCGAACAAAATTTGTCCACGCCCAATAATAATGTCAACTAATAGAGTCCCGCACAATTATAAAACAATAACACTTCGCCACAATACTTCAAACCTCACTTGAATAAATCGCCACTTAAACTGAAACTAAGCGGCAGATGCCGTTGTTTAAATAGATAGCACAAGTGTTCCACAATAACCCATAATACGCATCAACACTACTCGAAAACACTAGAGCGTAATTGATTGCGGCCTTGAACATAGTGGGTGACCTGTGAAGTCTGGAACAGCCTCGATGTTTGACGCATGTTAAGTGTCATGTAATTGTATTTCTTATCAAAGTAGCAATACGTACGCACACAAATATTACAGCTGGGCTCTGCTGGGATAGCCTAGATACATGTAGAACGTTCTGTAATGGTATAACAATATTCTTGTGCTGCTAACATCATCTTTCCACAAGCATCAGCCTCATGGGTTGTTGCGCCCTCTTACCGTAGTACGTCTCACGCCACACCACCGCCAGTACGAAATCAGTTTACATTTAACCACGTGAAATGACGTTTAGGAGAGGTGTATGTGTTCACATTGTTACGACTATAACACAGTCGTCGTGTCGTACAGTGGAAACAGAATAACCGATACCAATGAAGTCGCTAATTACAAACTTTAATTGGGCACAACAAAAATTGGAAATCAACAAAGTCACTCTTATATCCCAATTCCAGTTAAAATTGTCAAACACATAATAATAAATGAAACCTGATTTTAGTTTTGTTCTAATTAATGCAATAATCACTTCTCACTAAACCGCAAGAATCATTTCTGCGATCCTCACTTGTAGTAGCCATTTGTAACTGAACTGGCTGCTTCAAAATCGAGTTTTTATAATCGGTATATTTATACTGTAGTGACATAGCGGGCCTGGATCTCGGTAGAATAGTCTAGTAGAAGATTACGTCATTTTGCCGCGCAGAATGATATCTAGACCTGTGGAACAGCATCGATCGTTACAATTACAATTTCTAATAAATAAATATTAAATTATTTTTAAAAATACAAAGTCATGTTACTAAAATTATGTGTTTAATAATAATGGGAATACTTTACTAAGTTTTGAACATTACTAAGGAAAAAAAACATACTAGAAAATACTTACACGTGCGTCTCAACGTACCACTCACTCACAAAGCTGCAGTCCTTTGACACCTACATAACAAATCTAAAAAAATGTAAAATGTAAATATAAAGTAACAGAATCAGCTTGAGAGAATTACGTCTGCGGAAATTAAATCAAAGAGATCTTGAAGCGGCGAGAAAGTCAGAAAGGTAAGCGAGATCGAGCGTTTCAGTAAGTAAAGTACAGCAGGGGTTAAAACTTAATTAAAACATGAAGAACTTGAAAACATCTTCCAAGTTACGCGACCGATTTGTACAAAATTTAATGTGGAAAAGGCGAATAACATTACCTGGAAGATTGTTTAAGAGATTAACTCACCTCTGATTCCAGTACTATACCTTAAGAGAAAAGTACGAATGTGAGGAAGAGACGTTTACACTAAAAGGCAAAGACTAAATTTAATAAAAATATTTAGAAGTTAGTAGAAATTTTATAATCTTTACATTTGTTTAACTATTTTAAAATTTAGTCAGAGGATGACGAACTTGCAAACCTCTATTTTATGAACTTCATTTAGAGGAGATTAGTGTATGTGGATATATTTGTTGTATAAAATTAATGACTGAGGAATAAACATTTTAAACTATTTCATTCTCAAATATAAAGATAATGGTGGAATACAATGAGTCTTTTGACATGGTCAGATTGATCATGCTCTGTCAAATTTCACATGATATTGAAAACCTAAACATCTCAACGGCTAAATTGAAAGATATATTAGCAGCCACTGCAGCGTAACTCAGCGGCAAGGATGTCGCTTTGATTCGCGTCTTCCGTCATGGTGTGCTGTGGATTCATCCATCCCCACCTATAGTCGGGGCAATATCACTGTCTGGTTAAGGAAACCAGTAACAACGCGACATTTACATATTGCTACGTTGGATGAAAAAGAACAAAAGTGCCTATGCGACTTAGCACGCGGCAATGATCGATGCTGTTCCACAGGTCTAGATATCATTCTGGGCGGCAAAATGACGTAATCTTCTACTAGACTATTCTACCGAGATCCAGGCCCGCTATGTCACTACAGTATAAATATACCGATTATAAAAACTCGATTTTGAAGCAGCCAGTTCAGTTACAAATGGCTACTACAAGTGAGGATCGCAGAAATGATTCTTGCGGTTTAGTGAGAAGTGATTATTGCATTAATTAGAACAAAACTAAAATCAGGTTTCATTTATTATTATGTGTTTGACAATTTTAACTGGAATTGGGATATAAGAGTGACTTTGCTGATTTCCAATTTTTGTTGTGCCCAATTAAAGTTTGTAATTAGCGACTTCATTGGTATCGGTTATTCTGTTTCCACTGTACGACACGACGACTGTGTTATAGTCGTAACAATGTGAACACATACACCTCTCCTAAACGTCATTTCACGTGGTTAAATGTAAACTGATTTCGTACTGGCGGTGGTGTGGCGTGAGACGTACTACGGTAAGAGGGCGCAACAACCCATGAGGCTGATGCTTGTGGAAAGATGATGTTAGCAGCACAAGAATATTGTTATACCATTACAGAACGTTCTACATGTATCTAGGCTATCCCAGCAGAGCCCAGCTGTAATATTTGTGTGCGTACGTATTGCTACTTTGATAAGAAATACAATTACATGACACTTAACATGCGTCAAACATCGAGGCTGTTCCAGACTTCACAGGTCACCCACTATGTTCAAGGCCGCAATCAATTACGCTCTAGTGTTTTCGAGTAGTGTTGATGCGTATTATGGATTATTGTGGAACACTTGTGCTATCTATTTAAACAACGGCATCTGCCGCTTAGTTTCAGTTTAAGTGGCGATTTATTCAAGTGAGGTTTGAAGTATTGTGGCGAAGTGTTATTGTTTTATAATTGTGCGGGACTCTATTAGTTGACATTATTATTGGGCGTGGACAAATTTTGTTCGGCTTATTGTACAAGTTGATAATAAACTGTATTTGTGATTAATTAAAGCTGGTGATTAGTGGTTTCATTGATGTCTTGTATTTTGTTTTCCATTGTACCATACGACGATCAGTGAAACCGTCGTAACAATATGTTTGCTGGTCAGAATCGATGCACAGGACTCAAAGTAGTGTAGAGGTAGTAAACGAACAAGGCAATGACGTATTCTTTCTCCAAGAATCTTCTATGTAGGCCTATATGTACAATCGATATGCAGGAAAAAACAGAAAACTGGGTTGGAGATATTCCCATATCTGGAAAAAATTTCTTCTCTTCGATTGTGGGTAATTTTAATCCACTGAATGGAGATAAGAAAACAAATCTAGCAAATATAGAGGGTTAGACTTAAAAAGCCTATCATTCCAGAAGTTTTCCTTATGATCGTCGATAGACCCCAACGAAGATACTAGCCACTCGACACTTAATGGCAGTTTGGGATTTAAATATCAAACTATGGAAATTAAAATGTTAAGAGAAGATAACAGATTAAGAGAAGATGAAATACCGTATAATTAAAAGTAAGAATGCTTATGTTATAAACTAGTAAACAAGGTTTCTTTCAGTCTCAAAGCTTTCATCTGCACTGAATTGAAACTAACGGATGTAAAATTTCGTCCTCTATATAAACTGTTATAAAAAGATTTAAATGTGTTAAATACTTTCTGCAGCTTGATATGGATTCCATATACCGCTGACAGGCAAGGTGTGTCGATATGATACAAATCGTTAAGCCAAATATTAAGCGAAAATTCTTCAAAGGGCACATGGCTCATCTTTCGACGATGTGGCACTCTTAAAGAAACCATAAGGCAGATAGGCTTGGAATAATGGACACGTAAAGGAATCAGCACATTCCATAATTAAATCAAACATTGCAAACCTCTCAGAGTGTAAATTTAAGGATGCTGAAGACAATTACCACAAACTCATCCAACATCTTAAATCATGAATTACAGTACTCGGAAGAAACAGCAACTCAAAGGATTTGATGTGATAGACTTTCAGCTTTCTTTCCACACACGCACCATGGCACGATAGGAAACACTAGTTATCGACCGAGTGAAGACCACTGACAGAAATCTGTATTTACTTTGGTAAAAGTACAGTTCGTATTTGTATGATAAGACCTTTTTATTTGAAGAAGAGTTAGTATATGAAATTTAACACTGATGAACAAATATTATGCAGTGTAATAAGGAAAGATATGCAAAATTTATATGAGTGGCACACCATTATCTTGAATACGAGTATGACCATGCTGCCAGACGGAAAGTAAGTAGAGTCGAAAGCAATTTTACCATACTAGCCAGAGAAAAAAAATTAAGAAAGGGAGAGTTTTCATTTAATTGCCTACTGATTACAGTTTAGAAAAAAATAACATATTTTGATTTTGTAAACAACAGTATATAAAACAGGAACACTTTTACTTACGTCTATTACAAGAAAGCTTCTTTTGCCAAATAAATATTTTTAATTAACTATTTAATACAATAGTACGTTATTGTACTTCGGGTATTAATTTAAAAATTAATCTAATAGTAGGTACAAATTGGTAATAGTAGGAAAGAGATAAACAATGAACTTATTTTTGGTTTCTCAGCGTTCTATGTAGTTATTTCTTTAAAACTCCTTCTATTCTGTTTTTTAAAGTAAAATTTCAGAATGCTCAAAGCTATTCAGATTGTCAATTAAAAACGATTTTCTTTCAAGTTGCCGTAGCCAATAAATAGATATCAACTCTCAAAGCAAGCTTTTATATATAGAAATATATATAATATTGCTAGTTTTCTTTATACTTTTATTCAACATGAACTCTGTAGAAATAAATTGGATTTTTCAATAGCACTTAAAACGTTTATAATATGAGAGAACGAAATATGATTTAACAAAACTGTTTCTTTGATACTTCGTATTTTGAGTTGAAAATATAGGCTAACTAGCAATAACGACCTGTCGGTGAAACAACATACAGATATCTGCACAATTTGTGTAGATGACATTAGATGGCGACAGAACTGTGATATCAGATTTCTGTATTACGAAGGGAAAACTGTGTAGTTGAAATTGTGTGCACTGCAGAACGATATGGAAATATTACCACACACAGCTGTGTTAAAACTATCGGTTTGTTCTCATTGTGTTTGTGGAAGTTAAATCTTTCAGCAACGACTTTACAGATAGATACATTTCGCTTTACGGCACAATATAAATATTACGACCATGTTTTATACTGCACTTACTAGTGAATATTGCGCAAACCGTGCTGTATCTAACGTACTTCTCGTTCTGTGTTTCCAACAGGACCAGCTTGTACTGGTGCAACAGCTCTCCGTTTCACAATTGCTTAATTAAGAACCCTTATGTCATCAATATTTTATTTTCATATCAAATGAAGAAGTTACAGCCGATCTATGATTCAATTTAATTAAATAGTGAATATAAGCTCCGTGTCAATTGCGAGTGCTAATAATAATTATCATAAGATTAAACGTTGTGAATTGTGTAGGCTTAATGAAAATCTAACGCTGTCTTAGATTTCGTAACCGTAATAAATGTTAGTTGTAAAAATTGTTAAATGTTCATAATATGTTGCGTGAACTTGTATTATACAAACAGGAAATGCTCTAGAATTAGGTTTACTGTACGTGTGGTATTTAACCACAGTTGGAAAAGTAATAACGTAATGTTGCCTACACCACTGTAATTGCATTCTTGGTATATGCGTACGTTTAGGAGGGGTTTACCACAACCATTTAGGCTGATTTACGCTAATGTTCCGCTATTCCTTATAGTTTCTTTAGGTTGATTATGGTGATAAGGGCTGCGGTATCACGTATACCAACAAACACACATAACTTAGGAACAAGTATTCAAAAAAATCAATAAACTGATATAAACAACATCACAAATAGTATAAGTTATTAGAAAGCCGCTAATTTATTTAAAGTATATTACGTGTTACTTCAGCAATTAAAACTCGTTTTATTACTAGTTAGTAACGGATTATTATTATTAGCATACAGTTCAAAATCATTACTATTCGCGACTACTAGCTATAAACATTTAAAGACGCAAACCACAATATTTATATTAGATTATTCGTTTATATTTCTATAATACATTTTAGACAACTGTCGCTCGTGCCACTGGACTTCTGTATCATTAATGCAAAATTGTTTTCTGCACAATAATTGTGCATAACATTGGTACCTCATAGATTGGAACGCTGAATTCACATTCTATTAACAGGCCATTTTGTAATTAGTAGTCATGTCTGTACTGCGTTAATTTTAAGTTATATATTGCGACAACACAAATTACTAAACTATTGCCCCATAGGATACGGTAGTATGTGTATCTTAAAACAAAAGTCTATATTGGAGTGTTTAAGATTATTTATTGCACAAGACATATGTAATTGTTTATATTTATATTGTTTATTGTTTATATGGTATATTTGATAAATATAATAATGGTAGTGTTTGTTATATAGTCTTTTAAAGTGTTAATTACTGTTCATACACGTGATGTGATACGTTACATATATGATGATTCCCATGACGATGTGAGATGAAAAGAAGGGGGGGGGCTTTGCTGTGTCGTTGAGTTGTCCGGCGTGGATTATTGATGACAGACGGTTCACCCTGGAAACGCTTTCAGCTGGGCTGATGTCCTGTAGTTCCAACGATGACACTGACGCTTCGCACACCACAACGGTTCTATGGATATTATTGGTTAAATTTCATATAGAGTTTATAACTAACAAGTATCTCAGTTAACAGTGAGTTTTATATATAACAACGGTATATTAAGCTGATACAACTCCGGACTCTTCAAGTGTTCACACGTACCACTGGGTCTACCGCGATCAGCAGACCTCCCTATGCGGAAATCTTCCACTAACGCGGAAACTTCTTGATGATAAAATTTACTACTACGTAATTATTAAATTTTACTGGCACTGCAGAAATCTCACACAGTGACACATTTCAAGCTCACTTATTACACACGTAATGCTTTAGTAATAATGCCGTGTGTAGAGAGGTAATATTCAACTGTTCTGAGTCTTCGCACGCGTTACTACCGCCGAATAGTCTTTACAAATTCTTGCAAGCGGAAAAATCTTGAACAAGAATTGCACGTCCCGATCGTGATAGCTGCCGGAGAAGAACTGACGTAATTATGCACGCTATGTTTTAATAACAATACTGTGTGTGTAGATGTAATACACGAACAGTTCTGAGTCTTCACACGCGTTACTACCGCCGAATAGTCTTTACAGATTCTTGCAAGCGGAAAATCTTGAACAAGAATTGCACGTCCCGATCGCGATAGCTGGCTGAGAAGAACTGCTTGTGTAACAACAGGCTTAAGAAAATTTCCGACTGCCTTCCAGCATTTAATTGGTGGAAGGAAGTTACGTGGTTACATACAACATGACATGCAACTTTTCATGCCGTAAAGTGCATCAACTTTGTAAGAGCATGCATAGCTGGTAATCACAGAATACCCTTATCTCATGCATAACTGCATACTTTAATAAGATCATATTTGAATGTCAACTAATAGACAGAAATATACAGGGACTGTAGCTACTACAGTAGTCTATGTTCAGTTCAGTGTCATAACACAACGATAATTAATTCACGCACAGCCGGGGAAACGTTTATCACTCACGCACGCGCGCACATTTCCACAGACATAGTACATGAATAAACAACAAATAAATAATACACAGTTTTACTAAACCTAATTCCTTATCCTTACTAAAATACAACTGATATCACAACCAAATCTAACAAACTACCAATTTAAACATGAATGTTCATAGTCTGTGTATTATACAAGCCTGCCCTGCTTATCAGGATCCTGTGTTTCATTGCAATATATATATATATATATATATATATATATATTGTAACCTTATATAATCAGTGCCTAATACTGGGTAAACTAAAGGTACGACATTCTTTAATAAAAGAAAATATAAAGAAATACCTATTATTATTTTTTTTTTTAAATAATAGTAAAAGTCAGTAGGTATCCCATTCCCCAAGTCAGAAATGAATGACCTTTAAGTATCATACTATAAAACATTTATCGTAGAATAATGGTACACTAAACAATAAACACATTAGTAGTGCATAAACAGTGTAATGAGTGGTGCTATTCAAGTGCAGTGTACACCAAGTGCGACATAATATGATATGTAATATTAAAAAGACATCAATCACAAGTTGTGATAAAGATGCAGAACTATTGTAATAAACAATAAGTTTAGTAGTAAGTTACTATTGTTTCATTTTGTTGGGCCACATAGGCAATATCAATGTAAGTAGAATGTTATTATGTTTATTGTTTGAAAGATCCAGGGTTAGGGAAGAAATTAATCACTGCTAATTAGAATAAATTATAAAGAGGTAGTGGAAGATAAAATAGGGCCTAGAGCAGTAACACATTTACAGAAATAAAAGTCAGAAATGAACTATTTAAACACATCTAGTAAACTGAAAATATAAAAGAAAACTAAATGTAATAAAAAACACTTTCAGGTAATGACTGAAGGGTATATTAAATAAGTTTATGTAATTGTAATGAGAAAATAATGTTGAGGAAAAATAGTTCCTAAAAACAAGAATTTTGTTAATAAAAAAACTATGGATTCTAACCACTAAATTATAACATACAAGTATCTAAGCATATGCAATAATATGAAGAAAAACACTATGTAAATTAAATTTAATTAGAGTTAACATTTATAGAGGAGTATTTTTCCTAAAAAGTGGAAGAACTAATAATATCTTAATACTAGCCTAATTACTAAAACTGTACCTAGGTTAGCCAATAAAAACTAATAATAAATATATTTACCTTATTTCCTGTCTCGTGACCACATCATGTATTTAACGCAATGAATATAATTTACGTTTACGAGACATATGTCTCGTCATCAGAATATATATTAAAATTTAAATCACTCAATGAGGTCGTTAAAAATTAAACACTCTTTTTTTTTAGTATATATATGATTGCTTACACTTCAATTATATTGTTTATTATAATTAGGTTTTGTTAAAAAAGGTTGTAAGCAAACCTTATAAAACAGATGTGACTAGCCAGTAAGTAACTAAAACAAACTATTAAAAAATATATTTTTTCATCTAGAGACGTGAAGAACGTTACAATAAATACAATATATCACATTACCTTCTTCATTTTAATATAAATTGATTTATGTTTATGGATTTTTCATGACAGTGGATAGCTTCTGCTTTATTTTGGAGATTAATATTGTAACGTCACAGAACGTTCCATAAAGGAATTTATTTGCATAGTAATTTATCATAAGAGGAAAGTGAGGTGAACAGTATCGAACCCAAGTAATCCGAAAAATGTTGTAATATTGTCCGATAGTTAATATCATCAACATGAAAAAACGACAAAGACTATGACTAAGACTCAAACCCCATATATATTGTTTAAGTGAAGAACAGTGTAAAACTAATAATCTATATATATAAAAGAGAAATACCACTGACTCACTGACTCACTGATTCATCACGAAATCTCCGAAACTATAACACCTAGAGACTTGAAATTTTCATGTATGTTCCTCATGTGATGTAGGTATCCGCTAAGAAGGGATTTTTGGAAATTCGACCTTTAAAGGGGGAAAAGGGGGGGGAAGTTTGCCTGACTAACTGACATAGAATCAACGTAGAGCAAAAACTACTGAATGGATATCAATGAAACTTTGAACTTAGCTTCATCATAGGTCTTAGGTGCTCACTAAGAAACGGTTTTAAAAACTTTCACTCCTAAGGGGCAAACCCCCCCCCCTATTGTATGTATGTATCTGTGTATGTATGTTCCACATCTCCTCCTAAACCACTGGACCGATTTCAACCAAACTTGGCACAAATATTTTACGCGACGGGAGAACCAACATAGGTGAGGTGCTTTTTTCGATGGGGTCCTTTGGGGGGTTCTTTGGGGTCTTCCACATCTCCTCCTAAACCACTGGACCGATTTCAACCAAACTTGGCACAAATATTTTACGCAACGGGAGAACCAACATAGGATAGGTGTTTTCTTCGATGGGGTCCTTTGGGGTCTTCCACATCTCCTCCTAAACCACTGGACCGATTTCAACCAAACTTGGCACAAATATTTTACGCGACGGGAGAACCAACATAGGATACGTGTTTTTTCGATGGGGTCCTTTGGGGGGTTCTTTGGGGTCTTCCACATCTCCTCCTAAACCACTGGACCGATTTCAACCAAACTTGGCACAAATATTTTACGCAACGGGAGAACCAACATAGGATAGGTGTTTTCTTCGATGGGGTCCTTTGGGGTCTTCCACATCTCCTCCTAAACCACTGGACCGATTTCAACCAAACTTGGCACAAATATTTTACTCAACGGGAGAACCAACATAGGGTAGGTGTTTTTTCGATACGATCCTTCGCGGGGTCCTTTGGGGTCTTCCACATCTCCTCCCAAACCACTGGACCGATTTCAACCAAACTTGGCACAAATATTTTACGCAACGGGAGAACCAACATAGGACAAGTGTTTTTTCGATACGATCCTTTGGGGGGTCCTTTGGGTCTTAAAAACAATTAGATCTGGTTACTATGGCAACCCAATAGAATAGATTCTGGTTACCATACCATCGGTGGAAGTCTCCCGCGTAGGAAATAGCGCGGGAGTCGTCCGACGGGCCTTCCCCGGAGTTCATCCACGGAACCCGGGGAGTCTTAGCTCGGATCCCGCGAAAGACGGCGGGGCCAGAGTCCACGGTTCTTATAAATAAAGATATAGGTTATGATATCAAAGGTGGTGTATGCATCTTAAGAAACTTCTTAATAGTGTGTGAATTCAGAGTTGTTTCAGTTTGAATTTAAAAGTGGATAAGTTAAGATCGAAGTAAGTTATAAGCGAGTATAAAAAACAAAGTTTTTATAGCAAATGTATTCAGATCATAGTGTTCAGACAATATAAATGCACTTGCTTCAGATTGAATTTAAAAATTGATAAGCTGAAATCTATAGAGGTATTGTATTGTTAGAATAAGTTTAGGAGACACTAATTTAACAAATGCCTTATTTCAACATTAACACAATGAATTATAAAAGACAGTAAATACGCAGGGCGTGCAAGTACTGTAGACATTTTATTGAAAACTAATTTAGCTGTTCGCCCTCTCCCAGAGTTAGAAATCGAGCAGGAGCATCACGCGCAACAGAATTCTTCTCCAGATATAAGAATACAGTTTATGACATGTTCTTAAACAGGTGCGCTACAGAGTATTCCTCCAGTGAGAATGTGAACGTAACAATATAAGGAAGATTATACAATATACAAGTAATATAACGTTAGAACAAGAATAGGTGCCTATGAGCCTATTAATAAATTATGAACCCGAGCAACGCTGGGTAAATCGGCTAGATATAGATATCTATATAAGCCAAATACCACTGACTGACTCACTGATCACGATATCTCTGAAACCACTGAATGGATATCAATGAAACTTTGAACGTAGCTTCATCATAGGTCTTAGGTGCTCACTAAGAAACGGTTTTAAAAACTTTCACTCCTAAGGGGCAAAAAACCAAATAATGAAATTTATCGCGGGAATTGCATACTTTGTAAATGAAGTGGTTGACATCTCAGTTTATTGGAAACGCCGAATACATTTAGTTCTGAGTTTTTAATCATTGTTTTAAATTGAAAAACTTCGTTGTTTGCAGGTTCTTACAGTCGAGAAAATTTCGAATTTCTATTAATTAATAAATGTATGTCCTTTTTTTCTCGGAAACGGCTCTAACGATTTTCTCAAAATAAATAATAAATAGCTGTTGCTATGAATGTAAATAAACAAACTAAGAGTTGAGAATTTGTACAATCTATCTAATGCTATACTATTAAGCGAGCAATAATTGTACAATTACGTACAACGTGAAACTCCGTAGCGAAGCACGGGTATTTTACTAGTATACTATAAGAGAAGCAGATAATCTCAGAAATGACCAAAATGAGGCCATTACATATTAAGAAATGTAACTCTGAATAGGGTATAAAAAACTATTTATTGTGAATTAATGGACAAGATCCATTATTATACTTTGTAATATAAATAAAATAAGTGTATTAAATGATTTGAATACGCCATTAAAAAGGATATAAATTAAAATAAAAAATATATAAATGTTATGACAAAAAATATTAATGTGTTGGATTTGAGACCAATCACTCAGATCTTATGTGAAAATCAATTATTATAGAATTAATATAAAAACTATATGTAAATATCAATTAGACAGAGACGAACAAATTATCTTAAATAGAGGAAGCTGTAAATTGAATAGAAATCAATTAAAATAGTCAAAAACAGTGTTAACTGAAAACATGTGATGAACCTATAAAATGGTAATATTTATGAATTTAATGTTGTCAAAACGCAACAAAATGGTATTCTAAAGTTGAAATACAATATAGTGTAACTATACTTATATATATGACCACCTAAAACAATTTAACAGTCATGTTATGAAACCATTTACCTATACCATACCAGGCTGAGGCCAAAAAACAATCACAAAAATAGTCATATTTGACAGAATGATGGCAGAATATTAGAAAAAATAATGGAAAAAGGTACAATCCTACAATGTACATTAGAAACATACTTGCTCAGTTGAAACAGGCTTAATTCTTAGAGAAATTGAAATATAAGAGTGAAATTTGTCACACCAAGAAAACAACTCATTTATGCAAGACAATATGATGCTAAGTAATCTTACAGTAAAAATAAAAAGTATCAGGATAAACCAGGTATTACCAAAGATAAACAATATAACAAACTCTCAGTGAATACCCAAAAAATCCCATATATGATACCGAAAAAGACAAATTATTGTAAAGAACCAGTGACAAAAAACCTAGGCCATATGTAATGCCTATACAAAACTGAACTTATTTATATGTTATATGTGTTAATATTTGTTTATTTTGTTATGAAAAAACAATTATGTTATGCATTAATGTCATAGCAAGAACAAAGCAACTTCATAACATTTTAGTAAGTAGAAAATTAGAATTTTGTGAAAACATTCCAAGGTAAGAGTTGTATTTTATGTTATTTTATTAGATTTAATTTGGTCAAAACCAATCGTAATTAGTATCATTATATTCAGTTGAAGGCAGAGAATCCAAAAATAGTAATGGAATGCAGATTGTAAGTAGTTATGTAAAATTGTTTGACAAATACCAGAATAATTTTAGTAATATCCTTAGTGTGAAGAATAAGAAGTTTTTGTTCTAAAGCTTCTACGGAAGTCAAATTTGTTCTATGATGTTCCATTTGATTATTCTCGAACGTTCTAGAAGGAATTTTTACACAAATACACCGGAAGTTCATGTCAAAAAATTAAAACAATGAGCCTTACAGAGTATATAAGGAAGACGAAATTTGACCAAAAAACACTTTATGCTTTGAATCCAGAAGAGACACATCACCCACGAAACTGATCATCACATCCGAGGCGAAATCGAAGAACGAGAATTCGACACGAGAACACAGGAAGGCTTTTCCCGTACATGACAAAATACTGACTTAACCTCTACAAGGAGTATACGCCAACGTGTTGTTGAATAGAGCAGCAACACGCCATATTTAATAGAACGCACACAGCCAGAATACTAGCGGCCCTGAAAAGGACCGAATTTTAATAGAAAGAATCAATTCTGCTGGTATTTGCTAAAGACAAACTGACTTTGACAACATTCCCAAAACGATTTACTGACACAAGCCTTTCTACATGAGTCTGGAACTAGCGCTGTGACGGCAGAATCGAGAAACCACGCAGACAGCTGATCGCCACCGCCAGAATTCAAAGCATAGATACAGTGCGAAACTTATTTCAATCGTGCGGAGTTTTAAGAACCGTTATTTGACTTATAAATAATTACCAGTGCACGAGGAACGTATACACGAAGAGGCAAGATTGAAGACGTCACCAAGAGAAGTGTCCAGTGCAGGAAAAAATTACCCACCGGAACGTGAGTTGTTCAAAACTTAAAGTCATTTTTACCTGGTATCCATTGTCACACAATTGTACTACACATGTCACACACCTTCAAATCACACAATTTTTGTAAAGCATCCTATTGATTTGTCTTGGTAGTTCAAAGGAGTCACGTCCTGAGTATAAAGATTTTTCATACACTAAACTCATGCTATTCAACTGAGTAAATAAATATTTATTAGCCGATACTTAATTGAAAAACTTGTCAAGAATAATATTTTTTGTAACTCTGCAATTTTGTTAATTCGAGTGTTAGTCCTTCAGACGATTTTTAAAGTTCATTAAACATACGTTATTTTCAATTCAAACTGTCTTGTTCACTTTTTTTTAATATAATTAATTTAAGAAATCAAAATTTAATTTCAATAATAATAATAATAATAATAGGGACAACGCGAGATTGAGGAAGCTCTGAAGGGACCTGATACACGGAATGGTGCAGAGATTGCAGTAGGGGCTGTGATGGGGCTGATACAACGGGCTTGCGATGAATCTATGTCCAGGCAAAGACCTCGAAACAATAGGCGCCCGGTCTACTGGTGGACGGAAGAGATCGCTACTCTCAGAAAGAAATGCCTCACGCTGAGGCGAAAAGCTCAACGGGCACGAAGAAGAGGGAGAGAAGCTGACCTCAGAACAGCTGAGCATAAGGCAGCAAAAAAGGACTTGTGCAAAGCTATTAGACTGCAACAGGCGCTTTGTTGGAAATCATTGGGTGAACAGGGACCCTTGGGGACTAGGTTATAAAATTGTAACTCGCAAGCTCGGAGTTTTAGCGCGGGGAGGGCCACACTACATCAGGATGCCGGGTCAAAGAGGTCACAACAGGGGCAGCTCAGGGATCAATTCTTGGGCCAGACCTGTGGAACGCTGCATATGATGGTATTCTTCGGATAGAAATGCCTGAAAATACATTCTTAGTGGGGTACGCTGATGATATAGCAGCGGTTATCACAGCGCGAGATGTGGAATTGGCTCAGATGAGATTAAGGCAGGTTGTGCGTCGAGTCGAGTCTGGATGACAGACCACGGCTTAAAATTGGCAGCTGACAAAAAAAAATCATGCTGCTCACAAAGAGGCATCTCCCCAACATCTTGCCAATGCAGGTCGGAGAAGAAACGGTCCTCATTAAAGCCGCAATTAAGTATCTGGGAATACTTCTGGACACGAAGCTTACGTTTTGGCCACAAATAAAACGGGTGGCTGAGAAGGTTGCAACTGAAACCGCGGCACTTAGAAGAACTATGGCAAACACCAGTGGGCCGAAACCTTCGAAGCGACGGTTACTTATGTCGGTCACGCATTCAATACTGCTTTATGGTGAGGAGATATGGGCTGATGCACTCAAGCCCGAGAAATACAGACGACGTATGTCAGCAGTGCAGCGAAGTGGCGCGCTCAGAGTGGCTTGCTCCTACCGCACGGTTTCGGAGTCCGCGATCCTTGTCGTCGCGGGAATAATCCTAATCGATCCGCTGGCATAGTAACGGAAACTGGTTCACAAGAGGAAGGGCCAAGTAGATACTGTACAAGCTCACAAGGAGGCCAGGGCTCATACTATGCCTCAGTGGCAGGAAAGATGGACCAGTGACACGAAGGGAAGATGAGCTAGGCTCATAAAACAGTTTGCTGAGTGGACTGATCAATCAAACATGGCGAGATAAATTATTTCATAACACAGTTTCTAACTGGCCACGGCCTGTTCCGGGCTTACCTATATAGGGAAAGTAGACAGGCCAGATTGCATTTTCTGTAAACAAGAATTGGGCGATGTGAATCACACCTTTTTCACCTGTGATAGATGAAAAACAGAGAGGCAAACACTGGAAAATGTAGTGGGACAGATCTTGCCTGAAAATATCATCGGAATAATGCTGGAGAGCGAACACTATTGGGAGCAGGTAGCAGCTTACATAGAGGAGGTACTAAGGCGAAAGAAGGAAGCCGAAGATGATCTTGCTAGGGCCGCTAACAGAATAGCAGAAAACAGGTAAAGTAGACCCGCTGAAGCTTTAAAACAGATGAACGTCCACAGGACGAAGTACAAATGGCACCACCTTGAAGTATTGCGAAAACTGAGTCCCAAGGTGGATCCATGCCGTGGACAACAGGGTTTGTGTTTTTGGTGGGTGCGAGTCCCACACACAGTAGGAGTGCGGACCCTCCTGCGGCGAACATACGTTTTCCACAGTCTCCCTCCTAAAAAAAAAATTATTATTATTATTATTATTATTAGTAGTAGTAGGAGTAGTAGTAGTACATGTAGAATGTAACAGCGCAAAAATAGGGGCGTTTTAGCCAGTAGTAATAATTTTCATTCATACCCATAACAGTGCTCAAGCGCATTTCGATGACTAATTTATCTTAAAGTAAACCGCCTTCCACGGTTTCAAAAATTTACAAAGGTTGTGTAAGTTCAGTTGCAACTCTGTGTGTGTGTGTGTGTGTGTGTGTGTGTGTGTGTGTGTGTGTGTGTGTGTGTGTGTGTGTGTGTGTGTGTGTGTGTGTGTGTGTGTGTGTGTGTGTGTGTGTGTGTGTGTGTGTGTGTGTGTGTGTGTGTGTGTGTTGAGAATAAATGTGTTGTTAAAAATGATGTGTTGTTATAAATAAAGATAACCCATATCATAAATTTGTAAATAACGTTATTCATATATTCCCAATTTACGTGCTTGTGCGTAACTCAAATAAGCTCAAATCCCATGACCTGTTTGGGTATGTAAATGTATTAGAGATACGCTCAACACTCACACATAAAGACAAACGCACAAGAATGTAAAATCCCATACGTAAAATATTATGGTGTCCAACATGGATCCCGATATGTCATTTGAAATCGTACAGGGTGTTTAATATATTTTGCACTTTTCACACATTTTGGTTGTTACATATTTATCTTAGCACAATATCCATGCAATTTGTACTAATACGTTTTTCCTACTGAGAAAAACAAAATTTGAATCTAATTCAACATTTTATTCTCATACTTACATTTGGAAACATCATATACATTTAAATTACTTTTCAACTTTCAGCTGGATGACAGCATTATACTTTCATAATACAAGAAATTATACTACCTTATAATTCAGTGCCATGTATTGATCTTGGCTCCCCTTCCGGATATGGAGTCTATTGTTCTCTCTTCTTTATGTGTCCGAGGGTCAACTATATTACATGCTGAGCGAACTGGCATGATATTTCGCTATATCTCTCTGATTCTTCTAGTCTTATACGATATAGGCATGTCTTCTTACCTTCTTCTGCAACACGTTTAGGTTCTTCTCGTAATCTAAAGATTGCTGTATTATCCACTCTTCTACCAACTGAGTTACTTTTCATTAATACTAACTATTGCGTTTGAGCGTTTCATTATATATATCACCATTTTATTCCTTCACCATTCGTCGCTTCGCATTTTCTACCTTCTTCTCCAGTGACAGTGGAAATTTTGACTGCCTGGTCTACGAGCTTCTCCAAACTCAGATTTTTTATTCTTCTCACGTTTTTCCGATGCGTAACCTGTTGCTCTCCTGTAGTTTTCTTTCATAACTTTCTCAAAGAATGTAAAAATTCTGCCCATTTATTCTGCTGATAATGGCTATAGATAAGTAGGCATTCGCCTAATTCTTCATTATTCACTCTCTCAGCTAGTTAATTCTGCAAGTGTCTGATGGATGTCAGAATTGGTTTAATCCCGTGCTGAGTTAATGTTTATACCCATAGTTTACTCGTAAATTGTTTTGCTGATCACTTTTGCAATTCTCCCTACATCACAATCCTGTACAAGCTCACAAGGAGGCCAGGGCTCATACTATGCCTCAGTGGCAGGAAAGATGGACCAGTGACACGAAGGGAAGATGGACCGCTAGGCTCATAAAACAGTTAGCTGAGTGGACTGATCAATCAAACATGGCGAGATAAATTATTTCATAACACAGTTTCATATTTCAGCAATACTATCTTCAGAACTGTTTCATTTATGGGTCGCATAATAGCATACAGATGCCTAGATGGACTGCCTTAGCAAACATATTCACACGTACTAATTCACAGATGAAAATAATCGGCTCTCCATGGCCATATATGGTCGGCTCTCCATAGTCAAACTTGTGCCTCACCACGCAGTTTCGAATGTTCACACCAAATGAATAATCTGATGAAAATACAGTTGTCATAGAATGCTCTAATAAAGTAGGTTTAAATTCCATCATCAGTTGAATACATTACAGAAATATGGAAAAATGAAAGACAAAAATTTTAAACGAAAAGATTTAATTTTTAATGAAGTAAAGTAAACCGTTTTTGTGGTATTTAATTACTGGATTTCAATTTGGTGCAATGTAACTGTTTTCTAACAATCATCTGAACTAACTTTGCGTAAAATATGGTTTAATTTCAACAAACTGCTCCTTGAGTGAAATGTAAACTGTAGATGCTGGTTTTGTTATCATAGTCGGAATCTCAGTTTTCCTCTGACGCTTTTAATATGTTAGTGCCAGATTATAAAGCGTCTGTGTAGAGGGCAATTACCATTGAATTTGAAACGACGCAACGGGTGTTGAAACGTACTGAATAGCTTTTGCTTTATGAGCATACACTACAGTGTTAGAGAAAAGGGAGAAAATTTATAGAGATGGTATGAAATATTAAACACTAATTTTATTCGCTTTTACCATTGTTCATTCAATCTTTCTAATCACATGAATATATATATATATATATATATATATATACTGTATATATATATATATATAGGTAAACGTTTTATTAATTAACATAAATAATGAATAATAATTATTATTACATTTCTTATACTAATAAATCTATATTCAATAGAATATTTACTAAACACGAAAAACGTTTAAAGAAAGATTGAAGCAATTTGTTCCTAAATATTTCTTGCTCAATAAAATGTATTTAATGACTTAAAGGAGCGGTCGTGGCGTAGTGGCTAGCGTGTGGCGCTGCTACCCTGTCGGCGCGGGTTCGATTCCCGCCGGGGACATCTGATTTAGATAGGACCGTTCCCCCTCGCAAGGCGATGGCAAACCAACGAGAGGTATTCTGCCTACCATAAACCCTCCCCAACTATGCCGTTCGGATCCGGCGTTAAACTGTAGGTACCATATACCTGTAAGAGACTCTGTAACACATGCACCACATGTTATATGCGGGGAGGGTACAAACCAGTCGAAAGACTGAAGGACTCAAGAACAATGTCTTAAAGCCAGTTCCTCATCAGTTAATATCATTTAAGAAAATTAATAGGCACAAGGAATAAGAAAACAGAAGTTAAATTAATTTCCTTAATACACATAAAAGTATTCTGTAATTCAATATGTCAGTAATTTAATGGACAGTAGTTAATATTTATATTTCACCTATCAAACGATACAAAATATATAAATGTCACTAACTTCCAGTTATTAACAAATGATACTTTAAAATCACGTCATACGAACCGTACCGCTTCTACGGGTCATCACGTATACCGTTCTACTCTGTCACACGCTATCAACTGCTTCTGCGTTGCGTTAGGGATCCGAGCGTCTTTTCGCCAGTGACTTGTTACAACTGGGTCGAACCCCGTGATTGCCACATGACAGTTGACCATCAGACCAGTACCGTTGCTCGGTCTTGCTACATCTGCATTTTATATAAATTCTGCCCATCGCATACATACCGGGAACATAATCGTAAATAAACTCAATCTTGTTGTGAAAAAGTAACGACTGTTACTGCTGTTCTGCACAGTCAATCGTGTTTAAGTTACTGTACGGTCTTTGGTATTCTTCATGTGCACTGATTTCGCTCAACTATATAACAACACATTCATCTATTTTATGAACTGATAATTGAATATATCATGCAAAACTTGATCTCCGTACCTTAGATAGGAAGCCTTCACTACATGGGCAGTCGGTAGGTCGTACTGTAACAAATACCGAGATATCCCGTTAAAACTGAAAATGACTCACAGAGTTTTCTCTTATTCGAACCATTGACTATTGGTGACGGTAGTTTTAAATTATTAGCGATATATCATAAAGTGAGAGCGTATATCAAACGTCGATTTCTTAACGCAAACAGACTCAATGCAATGCCCCTTATATATTTGTCTTACTTTTTGACCTTTTTTAAGTATTGAAAGAGCGAAATAAGGTCTACGTTTTAACTCAACCGTTTGGCAATTTTCGGATGCCTTCAATATAAGCTATCCTTGCAACCAAACTTTACATATATGGTTTGTATTACAAATCTGGCACAAATCATATATTTACAGATTACCAATCAGCAATCTGTATTTGAAAAATTACTATAATAAATTTAGCTTAATATGTCTTAGATGTCTACATGAATACAGACATATACAAAATTAAATTAGAACAAAATTACTTGTACGTAATTAGGCATTTAGTTCTTACAAAAAACAAAAAACGGGATTATTGTGAAAATAATTGTATTCTTAATAATAAAAATGTAATAATGACTCTCTGATTTACAGTTGTTATTTAGAAAAATAACACGTTACTAGAGTATTCGTGGTTGTTTATTCTTATAACTAAAATGTATATAGCCTAGTTGAAAACTGTGAACAAATTCTGCAGCTGACGGGCTTATTAGTATAACTAAACTGATCCTTAAAACCATGTGGCACACCCGTTACCATGGTTATTAAAAATACCGCTTTGAAGTGAGAGAATCTACATTAAGACTTGCTGTTTGAAGAAAATAATATATTTCTCAATATAATAATGTTACGCCATTAACCAACACTATACGTGTTTTTCGGCTATTCCAGCGGAGCCCGGGTATAATGTGTGTTTGCGTACATATTGCTGCTACTTTGAGATGGACAATTACGTGGCACTTGTCGCGCGTCCGTAGCCGAGACTGTTCCAGACTTCACCGGTCCGCGCGCACTGTCTTCAAGGCGGCAAGCAATTACGCTCTAGTGTTTTCTAATAGCGTTGACGCGTGATTCAGGAATCTCAGTGGGATATAAATATAAGCATTCAGTGACGCTTAGTTTCAGTTTAAGTGGCGACTTACTCATGTGAGGTTCGAGTTTACTTCGTGCTATTACTCCGTGGTTATTAGTAAAAAGCGATTATTGTGCGCGACTCTATTAGTTAACATTATTATTGGTGTGGACAAACTAACTTGAATTATTGCACGAGTATAATTTTGCTGAATAACATGTTGATTACAAACTGTTAATTTTGATAATTAAATCTGGTTTTTAGTGACTTAATTGGTGTCTTGTACGTGTTTCCCACTGTACCACACGACTATCAGTTAACAATATAAAAATCAAATTGTGTTTATTTTACTGAATTTGTTTTACTGAGTTTAGCCGCACTCGATTCAAGCTCATGAAAAGGATCACTCAGTATTTTCGCACCTAGGTCATGCCGTACCTATGTATCCTCGAGGATAAGCTCCTACAATCTACATAGTGCTGGTGTGTGTGTGGGGGGGGGGGGTCTACATCGGCGCAAGCTTGTGTAAATTAGGTAGCAACATCGCTTGTACACGTCACGGAATAAATGTTTGCAAAATTATTCCACATGACGTACGCTACATAGTACTCAGTTAACTGAACAATTACTGTAATAGCGTGTCTTCAAAAGATAAATAATAAATGACATGAACTCAACATTCGACTCTGCAGAGACAGTATTATGTATAATTATTGTGCCGGAAATAATTTCAGATTAATACGATATTAACAATGTTTAGTGGATAGTAATTACTACTGTTGGAGACGTATCATTGTACTTTTGGAGATTTAACTATACGCTCTGTTATTAAGTATTTTGATTTGAATACCAGAATGTTAATAAATAATTTGTTTCAGTCAGGTAATTGAAAAGGTTTTGTATCGTATATCTGTAGTGATCTGTTATAAATTTTCCCTTTAGTAGGTGTTAAAAATGCATTTCTGAAATGCAATATAATTGTCAGGCAACAGTTCACTTTTTTTATGAAAAAACGCGTACGCTCTGTAGTTAACCTCATCTGATTTATTCATGCGAGTTACGGTAATTTGTCTGTAATTAATATTGTTTGTAAAGTTTTTTTATTATTACTTTGTGCTCAGTACTCACTGATTTTTCTCATATTATGTCACGAAAACTTTCATATATTTAAAAGAGAAAATTTATTAAATAATAATTACTAGTTAAGAAAAGCTATATAAACCTGAATAACACTAATGTATAGGTACTAGACAATTTTGATTTTTTTTTTTTTGACTATGAGTATCATAGGCCACAAAAGTACGTTATTCATTTTCTTCCATTTTGATATCATAATAAAGATGGAAACACTGAAAACTAGGGGTCTGAGTGTGACTTCGAGCTGGTCACTTTGCGTCCCGGTTCATTTCATCTTCAACGGACTGAATAATCTAAAAAACCACGGATATACCTATAGGCCTATATGTAATGGATGTGTGTGAGGGGGAAGGGATTATCTAAAAACAGATGTAAGCCTATATGTAATTGATATGTATTTGGGGGGGGGGCTATCTACAGACGGATGTAGGACTATATGTAAAAGACATGTGTGTGGGGAGGACGGGTTATCTAAAGCAGTAAAAACAGTGTTGGCTGCATTTTCGATGTCGCTTAACTATAACGATTTCTCTTGAACAAACTTATTATTCTTCATTTTATGTCACGGAAAGTTACAAATATTTAAAACATAAAAATTAAGGACCTCCAGTGAAGCAATAGTTAAGTACATAATACCAATCTAAGGAAAGTTACAAACAATTACATTTACCGGTAACGTTTTTGGCAGCATATAAACATTACTAAATTATAATAAAATACAGGTATTAGACAAAATTGAATATCATAGGATTCAAACGTACGTTACTCATTTTCTTCCATTTTGACGTCACAATAATAACAGAAAAACTGAAAACTACGGGTCTGCGCATGACTACGAGCTGGTCACTTTGCGTCTCGGTTCCGGTCATCTACAGCAGACTGCTGCGTAATCTAAAAAAAAAAACAGATGTAGGCCTATATGTAATAGATACGCGTATGTGTGTGGGGACAGTGCTAACCAACCAAAGGTATAAAGTCAGTGTTGGCTGCATTTTTTGATATCGCTTAGCTATAAAAAACTATTTATACCATTTGTAATATACTACAAACGCCCCAAACTCCCTAATACCATGTAAAAATAAAATACATTTAAATTGGAGTAATGCTTAATTTGTGTAAAATTTTGAGATAAAAAAAAGATTCAAAATTTAAATTTGCGAAACTAGAAAAATTTACATATTTTTCAATATATAAGCGAAAATTATTTAAAATTATGTAAACTAACTATGAGAATGAACCTGCAGTTGTCCCCGCAAAAATTAACAAAAATTGGACTAAGTACTCAAAAATTAAAGAATTGTCCAGTTAGATTAATGTAATAAAACTACTCGGGGCGTGGAGTAAGTATACTACCTATAGCACATATCTGTATAAGAGGTGATAATGATATTGTATTATGAAAATAATAGAGAAACAGCGATTGTGAGTAGCAGAGGCAGATATAGAGAGTTTAAAAATGTAACGGAAACATATAATTTCAATACAGTCTTTAAGGAATTATGTGAAGAGTTCACTGAAAGTCATTTACAAGCATTAATTTAACAATTATTTAAAGTTAATTTATTCTGTTCTTAATTTGACAAGATTGTGTAAACCAAATGCAGTAACTTATAATTTTATCGCACTCTACGTCTATTTAAAAGTAATTTAATTCTTTCTCTTGAACATTTGGAGTATCACCTTATGCCGGAATTTGAATTTTCCCAGCGTGATTTGAACGATCTGTGCCGCAAAGTGCGTGGCCGCTGGGTGGCACAGCTAACGTGATTAGTAAGGCCGTGTCTGCGCCACGGCGACGCGATCTAGTAAGCCAGTCAACATTGTCAGCTGATTGCGGGACGCAGCTGTTAGAATACAGTTTGCCAAAGGTTAGCTTCTGCAATCCGCAACAGGTAGAATTTCTGTACCATGGTGGGTTCGCAGAATGAGTGGTTCTCTCTCATTTCGTCTTCAACCTTCCAATAGGGTGTGCTGGTCTGACGGTCCAGGGGAGCACCTAGTTTATATGTACCTAGTTGCATCTTAATATGACGTCGTGATCTAGTAAAGGGTTTTCAGGGTTCCCGCACAGCCGGGAGAGAGGGAGATGCGAAGATGGTGACACCGACATCCGTCACCATCTGCAGAGCAGTGTAGCACGAAGCTCCCCGAAGCCGTCAGGTACAGAAATACCACGCCTACAGAGCCCCAAGAGACATCTGCCCAGAATGAACTAGCTGGAAATTCTGGACTCTTCAAGCACCACCTCCAACACTAATCGCAGACTGGTCTACGGGATATCATGTCAGTTCTTCAAAAGTACAGGTGGAAGAATTCCAATTACTAAACCAGTCGACAACAACTCCACCGGTTTTAGATCAAGTCTAACTGACATTTTATATCAATGTAAAGATATGCTCTTAAGGGTACCAGAAGCCCAGTTAAACTTTTGACATAATTTAAATTTGTAATGTAAATCAAACTAAGATTCAATCTTTTGAAGGCTGTAATTAAATCTTTGACATAATTTAAATTTGTAATGTAAATCAACCTAGAGTTCAATCTTTTGAAGGCTGTAATTAAACTTTTGACATACAGTAATTTAAATTTGTAATGTAAATCAAACTAAGATTCAATCTTTTGAAGGCTGTAATTAAACCTTTGACATAATTTAAATTTGTAATGTAAATCAAACTAGAGTTCAATCTTTTGAAGGCTGTAACTAAAATAGCACCAATAAAAATTGTTACTGGTTACAAGAGTATTTTATTGCAAGTCCTGTCACTCTGGGCTCCAGCACATTTTTCGCTTTGTCTAGGCCAAGTGGTCTAGTTTTTAAATTTTACGTGGCGGCCTAAGTGGCCGTTACAAACTCATTACTATAATTGAGATCCCTGCAATCTCTTTAGAGGTAACCTCATCATAGAATCTAAAGGACAAAGTAGTTGTGTAAGTTTAGAAGTCTCTACAAGTTATTAACTGTTAATTTATCTTTTTATAATTTGAATCATGTTGCAATTAATATTAAAAGCAAATTATTATTGTACATCCAAAGCATTAAACATACGATGACAAAAACGATTAAATGTTAGGTCCTTGGCAGAATATGTAAATAAACAATGTTTCAAGACGATACTGGTAAAAGAAGTGATAGAAAAAGGCTAAAGAGATACTAAAGAGTGATAGAGAGGATAAAGTGAAATGGAGGGATAGAGGAAAGATAGTGAGAGCCAATTGAGCAGCGATAAGTTAGGCGTAACTAAGACAAGTAAATAAATTTAAATGCAAATTAATATTATAAATATATATGCAAATTAATATTCTAAATATAAACGCAAAGAAAAATAATGCATATAATGCTATAAGTTGTAAAATATAAGTACAAATAAAATGCTGCAAAACACGCTTCTCTTTATAATAACAAAGTAGCTACCGTGTCTGTTTCTAATCAATTTATTGATTTTTTCAGTAACAATTAAAATAGCACTTCTGTGAAAATTAACATGCACTATGTTATTAATGTACAAGGATAAAAGAACAAAGAGAGAAGACGTAGCAGACTGTTTCTTGTTCTCTTTGTAGATTTTCCGTTTCCAATTCTCTTCTCAGTTGTTTACTGAATTTTTAAAAGCCATTGCTATTCAGCACTTTGAATAGATTAGTTCTCCCCCCTTGGTCCTGCAAACAATACTTAACTTCGGAATGCTCGGAAGAGAATTCGCGTGTTGTATATATCTAACCTTATTCTTTTCTTTTTATCTCCTTCATTTACGTTTAACTAGTAATTTATGTAAATAGAGTTAGAAACTAAGAACTGGCTTGAAATTTACAAAACAGAATACTTTACCAGTACAATAAATGTAGTCGCATGCATAAGTAAAGAGTTTGTGTTTGACACTTAGAATTTTAGGAACTGTAACCAAAAACAACAAATGAAACAGTGCCCAGACATTTGCAAACTCACGACAAAAAGCATCATAACGAACAATATGTATCTATGTGTGACGTTAGAAAATCTGTTTCAAGTAGAATAAAAATCTCTATTCAGAACAAAACGAAATAATTATGCAAAGTTTTGATAAAAATCGGATTAATCTGTATTCTTGGCCATCAGTTCTTTCTAAAAGTTTAATGAACTTTGTAATTTCTTTTGCAGTATAACTTGATTTATAAGATAATTTATAAATATAAACAGTGTTTTAATACGAAAAACTTATTATGTAAAACTGAACAATTTCATGAACTTGAAAGTCATGTTTTATGGTACATTAAATAGCCTATTATCTGTTAACTGCAATCAAAACACTTTACCGTCTTGTCTGTTTCTGTGTCAGATTGAAATAAAACCTTAGCTAAACCCTAACCGAAACATAAGCTTAAACTTAGACATATATTAAAATTTACTGTCATTTGTTAACTTACTTATCTGTACGGTGGGAATCAAAATCGCTTTAGTCATAGCTTTTACACTGCAACGTAATAATTATTACTGCCATGTTTCTTCTCTGTAACCATCCGATACGCATTGGCTTATAAAGATATCAGGAATGATGACAAGTGCTTATATTAGACTAGCTGTTACCCGCGGCTTCTCACCGAATATTTGACTTTTAATAAGTATTTTGATATAATTTTTATTGTTTATATCTATATGGCGTTCTGTTAGCTCGTATAACAATTTGTACTCATTATTCAAATTATCTCCAAAGCTGTTTTCATCACTTGTACTATTTTAACTTGTACTAAATTATTATGTTGGTGTAACAGTCTTTGGAAATTTAAAAGTACCCGTTTATAAAACCTTTGGACATATTTATAATGTACCTGTTAAATCAAAAACGCTAAATTCTTTATGTTAAGGTTACTGTGTTAGAAGCATTGTATAACACATTAAACGTTATATTTTCTTCAACCATGGCTTTTATTTATTTCAGCAGTAAACTAAAAACCAAAAACCGTTGTCACCTAACCTCACAAATGAAAACAACACGTATTTTCGCTTTGCATTAAGTATAGGACAATTTACAATTAGTACACTTCTTCTTTTCCACATAGTAATATATCGATACAATTGTCTACTATATAAAACACCAAAAATGTACTCCAGAAATGGATAAACAGTTCCGATGCCGCTAAATAGCTTTTGTTTATTTACTTGTTACTATGGTAATTAATTCTGGTCTCCATGGTGTTGTTGATATCTTTAGTAGTAATATTTAATATACTTCATTACTTATTCATTGCATCATCAGAAATACGTATAAACATAAATTTTATAATCGTTTAAGACAATTACAAAATATATAGACGTATCTACTGTATATATAAAATTACAAAATATATCGATACAATCGCATATTAAAAATACTAAAAACTGCAGGTACGGATCCGATCCCGCTAAATATCATTTGTTTACTTATTACTATGGTAATTAATTCTGGTCTCCATGGTGTTGTTGACATCTTTATACGCGTCAACAAAAGAGCATAATTAAAAGGGCCTAATTCGTTCGAATGGGGTAGAATATCAAATTCTAAGTTAGACAATATTTTTCGCCTCGTGTCAAAGGTTACCTTGCAAAATTTGGTGGCAATCGGTGTAACGGTGTGGATTTGTATTCAGTACACATAAATCCTCAGACTATGAGATTTATGTATATAGATTAAGAGAACGTCATACAAAAAGATTCCCGTGAGATTTTTGTTTTTTATTATTCGTTATCCTTTTGTGAAAAATGGTATATAATTTATGTTTACTCGACATACGTATTACTACTTTTTAATAATCTTCTATACAATTCTGCACACATTGTGGGATAAAATTCAAGTACAAGTCACATGTTTATACACTTTCTCAACATTTAATTTTTGTTAATTGTAGAGTACTTTATATTAAAATTTCATTTGATATGTGCACGCAGCATCCTAAAGAGGATGGGTTCACATATTTTATTATGGGCTTTGTAAATTTGTATACAAAAATCATAACAAACTATAAAAAGACAATCTGGGGGCCTACAAATGTAAAGTTATTTGGAAAAATTGTAAAGATATTGTTCAAATGATAAAAGTATATAAACTGTTGTATACAGTAAATGTACACTCATACAATCAAGTAATACTTTAAATTATTGAAATATGCATATACTGGTAAAATAAAAATTACCTATTACTTCCATATTCCTTAAGGAAATGGAAGTATGGTGATGGCAAAAAAAATCGTGTTGAGATTATTGCAGATTCTGATTGTACTACACTCAAAACATGAAAAAAGTCTTTTTTCGAAAAGTGTCTGTGTGTGTGTCTGTGTGTCTGTGTGTGTGTAGATTTTTTTCTATGGCAAACGATAACAGCCGCAAATTCAAACAGAATCAAAGAATGTTTCGCATACAGCCCTGAATTGTAGAGTTCTCAAGATCTGTTGATTTTGGTAAAGATCGGTTAAGGGAAAGGGGTAGTTTACCAGCAACGTTTTATTTTTTAACAAGGGTATTTTTTTGGCAAACGATAACAGCCGCAAATTCAAACATAATCAATTAATTTTTTGCATACTACCCTGCATTGTAGAGTTCTCAAGACCTGTTGTTTTTAGTAAAGATCGGTTAAGGGAAAGGGGTAGTTTACCGGCAACGTTTTATGTTTTAAAAGGGTATTTTCTATGGCAAACGATAAGAGCCGCAAATTTAAACAGAATCAAATGATTATTTGCATACAGCCCTAAATTGTAGAGTTCTCAAATTGATTTTAGTGAAGATCGGTTAAGGGAATGGGGTAGTTTACCTGCTACGTTTTATGTTTTAAAAGGGTATTTTCTATGGCAAACGATAAAAGTCGCAACTTCTAACAGAATCAAATACTTTTTTGCATGTATTCCTGATTTGTAGAGTACTCAAGACCGATTAATTTTGGCGAAGATCGGTTAAGGGGAAGGGGTAGTTTACCTGCAACGTTTTTTTTTATCGGGGGTAATTTTTTTCTATGGCAAACGATAACAGCCGCAAATTCAAACAGAATACACTACTCTTTTGCATACAGCCCTGAATTGTAGAGTTCTCAAGTCCTATTGGTGTTGGTGAAGATCGGTTTAGGGAAAGGGGTAGTTTACCAGCAACATTTTATGTTTTAACAAGGGTAATTTTTTATATGACGATCGATAACTGCCGCAAATTCAAACAGAATCAAATGATTATTTGCACACAGCCCTCAATTTTAGAGATCTCAAGACCTACGGTTTTTGGTGAAGATCGGTTAAGGGTAAGGGGTAGTTTACCAGCAACGTTTTATGTTTTAACAAGGGTATTTTATATGGCAAACGATAACAGCCGCAAATTCAAACAGAATCAAATAATTTTTTGCATGCAGCCCTGATTTGTAGAGTACTAAAGACCTATTGATTTTGGTGAAGATCGGTTAAGGGAAAGGGGTAGTTTACCAGCAAAGGTTTTTTATCAAGGGTAATTTTTTATATTTTATGTGGTAAACGATAATAGCCGCAAATTCAAACAGAATCAAATAATGTTTTGCATAGAGCCCTGAATTGTAGAGTTCTCAAGACGTGTTGGTTTTGGTGAAGATCGGTTATGGGAATAGGGTAGTTTACCAAGAACATTTTATGTTTTAACAAGGGTAATTTTTTTATGACGAACGATAACTGCCGTACGTTAAAACAGAATCAACTACTCTTCTGCATACCGTTTTGAATTATACAGAACTCAAGGTCTGTTGATTTTGTTGAAGATCGGTTAAGGGAAAAGGGTAGTTTACCTGCAACGTTTTATGTTTTAACAAGGGTATTTTCTATGGCAAACGATATCAGCCGCAAACTCAAACATAATCAAATAAATTTTTGCATGCAGTCCTGATTTGTAGAGTACTCAAGACCTGTTGTTTTTGGTGAAGATCGGTTAAAGGAAAGGGGTAGTTTACCTGCAACGGTTTTTTATCAAGGGTAATTTTTTTCTATGGCAAACGATAACAGCCGCAAATTCAAACAGAATCAAATGATGTTTTGCATACAGGCCTGTATTGTAGAGTTCTCAATACTTGTTGGTGTTGGTGAAGATCGGTTAAGGGAAAAGGGTATTTTACCTGCAACATTTTATGTTTTGACAAGGGTAATTTTTTATATGACGAACGATAACTGCCTTAAATTCAAACAGAATCAACTACGTGTTTGCATACCTTTTCGAACTAAAGAGAAACTCAAGGTCTGTTGATTTTGTTGAAGATCGGTTAAGGGAAAGGGGTAGTTTATCGGCAACTTTTTATGTTTTAAAAAGGTTAATTTTTTATGACGAACGATAACTGCCGAAAATTCAGAGGGAATCAAATAATTTTTTGCACGCTTACCTGAGTTTTAGAGAACTCAAAGTCTGTTGATTTTGGTGAAGATCGGTTAAGGGGAAGGGGTAGTTTACCTGCAACATTTTAAGTTGTAACAAGAGAAATGTTTCCATGACGAACGATAACTGTCGCACATTCAAACAGAATCAAATATTTTTTTGCATGCATCCCTGAATTGTAGAGGACTGAAGGTCTATTGATTTTGGAGAAGATCGGTTAAGAGAAAGGGGTAGTTTACCCGAAACATTTTATGATTTAACGAGAATAAAGTAGTTAATTTTTATAAATAAGGTATCCTGATAAGAAGCTCCTAATAATCCACTGTAGAAACGTAGATGAAATATCTATAAATGAAGAGGATAGGTGAATGGGGTGGGGGTAATTTTCTATTATTAAAAATTATAGTTGAAGTTGGAGGGGAGAATTTTTTATGTGTACTACGTTATCGGCAACAAAGAAGTAGTGTTTTGTTAAAATTGCTTCCCGGGCTGTTTAGCCGTAGTCCAATGTTTTCTGTAAAACCAGACTTTTCTGCAGTGCCATCGACTGCCATCATCAGTGAAAATCGAGTGCGAAAACGTGAGGTGGTATACGTTTTTGACCACAGTACTGTAGTTAATGCTGAAGCAATAAGTAGAAAGACGTAGTTTCTATGGAAATATTTCATTTCGAATATGATTTTAAATATAAATCTTAGAACATGGAAGTCATGTATGGTTCTCCATACCGATATTTTTATATTATAACCAAATAAAGATTTATTTGAATAATTTTATAAATATATAAAAGTAGATTTACAAACCGAAAATGTTTCTTCAGCAGTCATTTTATTTTAGTAGTCACTAAAGACAAATAAAAAAATTACACGAAAATTTACGGCACATATCTCTTATAGTTCCACAACAATACTGCTAGTTTAGAGAATACGATGTCTTCCTAAAATGGAAAAAATCATAAATATCCTGTTGAATATTATGACCCGACCTTTGTTAGTGCCTTGGCATTACAGTAAAATATCGATATGGAGAATCATACATGACTTCCATTTTCTAAGATTAATATTTAAAATCATTTTGGAAATGAAATATTTCCATATAAGCTACTCCTTTCTTTAGCCTTAATCACAGTAGTGTGGTCACTAACGTATACCACCTCACGTTAGCGCACTCGATTTTTACTGATGATGGTAGTCGATGGCACTGCCGAAACGTCTGGTTTTATAGAAAACATTGGACCACGGCCAAACAGCCCGAGAAAGAATATTAACAACAAACTACTTCTTTGTTACCGATAACGTAGTACACATATAACAAATTATCCCCTCTCTATTCAACTACCATTTTCATTTATGGATATTTCATCTACCTTTCTACAGTGGATTATAATGACCTTCTTTTCAGTATACTTTATTTACCAAAATTAAGTACTTTACTCTTGTTAAAACATAAAACGTTGCAGGTAAACTACCCCTTCCACTTAACCGAACTTCACCAAAATCAATAGGCATTTTGAGTCCTGTACAACCTAGGCACATATCCAAAACATTATTTGATTCTGTTTGAATTTTGCCATAGAAATTATCGTTCGCCATAGAAAAAATTCTACACACAAACACACAGACACTTTTCAGAAAATGACTTTTTTTCATGTTTTGAGTGTAGTACAGTCAGAATCAGCCCGTACCTCAAACACGATTTTTTCACCTTACGGAACACGAAAGCAAAAGTCGTTGAAGACATGTTTAATCATGCCTATAAATATTTTTAAATAACAAAATGTTTTAATGTTTACGTTCGAGGCTATCTGACTACACATACGTAATTAATTGTAATTATAAGCTTAGCTTGTAATCACATTATTTAGATTTACTCCCAATGAAAAACATATGCATGCTTAATTTTAATTACCTAGGAAACAGTTTTGGTTTTTAATTTAGATAGGTGGCTTTTTTTAGTCCGCTTCTAGATTACTTTGATACAAATATTATATTGTTACAGCACTACAAATAACACGCACTGTCTACGTAAAGTTTATCATGTTTACGGTAAGAATGTAGTATTTATTACATATCCATATATGTAGATAGAACAGCTACTGCAATACGAATGTGATCATTTTAGCGAAATGTTCTTAAAAATTGTGACTATTGACTTCAGTAGTGTTTAGTACTTTACATAATTGTTTTAGAATAACAATCCATGCGATAAGAATCGTTAAAAATATACTTGTGCAAGTAAAAATTCTTCAGAAAAGTTCTGTTTGTAATTTACTTTTGCGTATTGCTTATAATCTGTTTAATGACAAAGAATGATACAAGAATGTTAGAAAGACCATTCATGCCAAGCAGGAATAATGTATGTTGAGTGATGGATGGATATGCGAGTTGCCTTTCAAGTGTCGCCAATCATTGATGTAGTACGCGAAATGTCGTGTAGTCTCCCAGAATTCTGGCATTACCAGACGCAACCCCGCCTCACAGTACAATGTAAACTATAATTTAATACAAGTGAAAAAACTTACTCATAACTGAATTAATAGATACTGTACATATTCATTAACAACATAAATTACATATTTGAAGCAGAAAGAGCACTGCTGACTATAAATAAGGAGATATAAAGATGACTTAAAAAAAAAAAAAGAAAAAGCACCTATGATGAAAAATAATAATAATAATAATAAGAAGAAGAAGAAGAAGAAGAAGAAGAAGAAGAAGAAGAAGAAGAAGAAGAGGAGGAGGAGGAGGAGGAGGAGGAGGAGGAGGAGGAGGAGGAGGAGGAGGAGGAGGAGGAGGAGGAGGAGAAAGAAGAAGAAGAAGAAGAGGAGGAGGAGGAGGAGGAGGAGGAGGAGGAGGAGGAGGAGGAGGAGGAGGAGGAGGAGGAGGAGGAGGAGGAGGAGGAGGAGGAGGAGAAAAGAAGGAGGAGTAAACCAGAAGAGGAAGAAAATAAGGAGGGAAAGAAGAAGATGATAAGATGATGATGGCAATGACAATAAAAATTACATAATACACGCTACATAGACAGTTTCGTTATCAAACGTCTATCTCAGCTCACAAAGTTCATTAGGTTTTTTCGCTCTGTACAGGTAACGCTGTTTTCATTTTAAATAGTCACAATATGCATTACACTATTACATCATTAAATCTGAATGTGACTGACATTTCCATGGCGGTTGTATGAAGTCTATTTGTTTGCACAATACCAATAACACTATACACGAGAGGACTGAAGCCAAGTGATTAATGGTTGATAACACAACAAGCGACCTAGTTCTGTCTGAGATGGCGGAAATACATATTTCAATACGATGCTTGTTAACTGAAATTTATTGCCTCTTTACGATATCAGTATATTTCATTTGTTGTTACTACTCCAATACATTGACAAGAAAGTGTTTTGTGTGCTGAAAAATGTGTATTATTATAAGGTACAAATAATTTATAAATTGAACGTATTACAAAACTGTAACGTGAAAACAATGAAAAAATATACTTTAAGTATACTGTAACAAATATATATGAATTGTAGGAACAGAAAAAAAGTTTAACGATTAACGACGGATATAACGATTCCTTTACTCTCTCCATCATCTATAGGAATTTAAAATTTTAAATGATGTTATTGAACATGTTATACTGTTTTCCCTAGCGCTTATATAATGACGTTGGTTTTGTGCACAGAATCTTTTTGCCTTACGAGGTTCATGAATTTAATCAAATACGTAAAATCATCCATAACAAATATACTGAAATATTCAGTTTGATGTTGTGTTAATACATAATCAGGAATTTCACAGGAATATTTTTTACAATCTTTACTTACTGATTTAAATGTGTAATCTTATCCATTCATCTAATAAAATACAAATTTTTATTTCAATATAATCCTATTGTTTTAAAATTTTAATGAAACTGCATGCAATTTGGACCTTCATAGAGATAAAATGAATCGTCAGTCTTTATATCGGAACAATTCAGTTCAGTAAATGTGTTCTCAAGTAAATAGGAATCAAGAATAATAGAAGTCTTCGTGGAGGCCTTAACGAATCTGTATAACCAAAATCTGTACAATCGTAATTCAACGAAGAAAAATTCAATGTTGTCCAACAGTTACGTTCTCTGTAATAACTGGTTTTAATGTAAATGTTAACTATATATTATATTAAAATGCAGTACATAATCGTGTTAAACCTGATTAACAGTAATTTATATAAAACATGTTAGTGTTCAAATTAAAAATATTGAACAATACAGTTTGCATTCGGGTTTATATTATGTGTATTGTCCTCATTGCAACTTTCCAAACGACTTTTTTAAAGCTGAAAACTTCATGGGTACACAAAATACTTAACCCTTAATAAATGTTAGACTACAGGGAGAAGAAGTGAAAATGTAGAACGTTACCCGTGATAACACAATTTCATTCGTAACGTTAATTTTCGTATATACATTTATGCCGGTTCTTAATTAATTTTTCAGCTTCGTCTTTCCTCCATCTTGCTTTTTAACTTTCATTACATCTGACAGTCGCTTCAAGTTAATTTCCGTAGACGTCATTTCTTGTATCGATTGCTTTTATTTAACCGCTGGGCTTGTCGTTTGCGTTCTCAAAGTTTACAAAGTTTGCACGCTTTCTACATCGTAAGCTTTCTGTGTAGCTGAATAATTTTGTTTAATGCCATCACGCTGTTCAAATAAGTACTTGACGCTTAAATTAAATTCAAGTCAACTTTATAACGTTAAAACACACATTACGTAGAAAGCTAAATAAATGTGTGAAATGTAAGCTTACGAAACACCTGCGCATTTATATTATGATGTTTTCTTCTTCCTCTTCAATGTATGCCGTGTCCTCACAAGCGTCAACGATATCGATACCTACGTATATTGTTTCCGATATCTGGAAATATGTCGACAATCTCTGTTGGCACTGAGTCATGTGTGTTTTTAGCAAGGACGTTAATTTTTCTGTTTATTTTACCTCGCATATTTTTTATGAGTTATTGTTTTTCACGGCTCACCAGGTATCCGAAGTACTTTAATTCCTTTATGTTCATAGTGATTAGGTTTCAGTACTTTTTATTTATTATTAGTAGCATTTACAATAATTTGTTATTAAATGATTGGCTCTGTGGCACCAGTTTACTCAATCGACATCATGTACCTACATAAATGTAACTGTAATGCAAAATACTCATAAACAACAAAATACACTATACAGTCTCACAGTATTTTGACATAATTTTGCATTCTAAAAAATCTGCATCTTGAAAACCATATTTCATGCTGTGTTATATCACACGAGCTTAGGAGAAACTGGTATTAATTTTACCAATCCACAATCATCCCGATTGGACGAGTGTATGTTGTGAGTGTTTGCTTATGCGAATGTTCTACAGCTTAAATATTTCTTACAAATATTTGCAATGTATAGCAATGTTTTTAGCTGTTATCAGTACGCATACTGTGGTGGTCATCAGTTCAATTCCAATTCTGTGCAGTTCATCTATTTGTTCACTGAGAATAGCAGTAATGGCATAGAAACTGGATTATAACCAAATAACGTAATTAACAAACGCATTTACTTGCTGCAGGTAAATTAAATTAACTTTATATTTTTGTAGATTCATACTACATGTAATGCTTTCGTTACTTTTGAAATCAAGTGCTGTAACTGTAATTTTACTTCTTCAGCACTACAGCCAAACGTGAGCCCTGGCTTCCAACACCAATCTTCTCCGTCTCCCATCCATTGCCATCTCAGTCTAATCCCTCACATCTATTCTTCTCAGACCTTTTAGCACATCATACATCTTATCTTAGGCCAGCCTGTCTTTCTTCTTTTATAGACTGCGTCCTCAGGATTTTCTTTGGGATACACTGATCATCCATCCTCTCTAAGTAACTTAGCCATTGTATTCTTTGAGCCTTATGAGTTTTACAGTATCCTCTTACTTCAATGGCTCATCTGTCTCCTGGCTATTTTCTATTCTCTATTCGTCATCTTCTTTAACCGGACCATAAACATGTCTTACGATGTTTCTTTCAAAGCTTCTTAGTGTATCTTCATCCTTTTTTTGTCAATTTCCATACAACAACCTCCAGAAGTAACAACCGGTCTGATAAGTGTCTTATATATTTTTATTTTTGTCTTACGTCTAATGAGTTTGCTTCTCAGTCTACTGTTGGCATAATATGCCCTATTTCCTATTTGTATCCTGTCATGTACTGCAGTGTTTATGGTACCTCCATTATCTATCATGTTACCCAGGAATCTGAACTTATTAACTGCATCAAATGAACTTGGTAACTGTACTTACAACTTCCAAATATAAACAAAGCAAAAATATTTATTATTTGAAAAAGATTCCTAAACGTTTTCCTCTACTCTCAGTATTAAAATATGGTCTAAAATATACTTAGTTTGAAATGAAACACTCTATGTAGGAAAAAATGGTATTTGTACTTCGTTAATACAATAATGTTCGTAACACTTACGATTTGCTCATAATGAAAAAGACTGATCAACAGTGATGGGAGGAATCAAAGTGATCTTGTTTCATATAATCTCTATGCACTTCTCCTCTAGTCTGATACTCTGTACTACACGTTTTTAAATAAAAAAAGATCTCTGACTTTAGAATTTTAACATTTTTACAATATTTGAAATAAATTATAAATAACTCCAGTGTAGCCTATAGTCTATTACACATAAATATACATGTTATAAAATGTTAAATATACAAAACAATTTACCTAATTTTAACGTAACTAGAACATAATATTCAACTTTTGTGTTGAACCACCTAAGGCCTGTATAAGATAAATAAATAAAGAAGTGAAATCTTCATTGCCTGTGCACAGTTGTATCTAACACATAGTACAATACATAATATTTTATTTGCTGTGTATAATGTGTGTTAGTGTATGTATCAACAGAGATATTTAGTGCAATCGATTAAGTTATAACAATGTTTGTGGACAGTGTTTCCACAAAATACACAAGCAATCAAGCTGCGAAAATTCCAATTCAGTATCCTATGCGTGTATCCCCGGAAAGTCTGAGCACACAAAAAACGCAGTTACATAAACAAAGAACCAATTTACAGTAAGCTTCAAGTGGTCCAGTGGCGTGTGATATTACATAAATGAGACATAATTAGTTCTAGAAACGAAACGGTCCGATATCAAAGAAAAAACTATAGGGGTCTTTAGAATATTTTGAAGAAACGAACGATTCATCAAAATTCAAGTAATATTTAATTGTACAATATTCCAGAAATATTTCGCCTCCTATGTAAGGTTCTTTCGTGCATGCGTGCGCGCGCGCGTGTATGTGAGCGCGCTTGTGCACAGTGTGTATCACAATGTTTCATTAGAAACGTGGTGTTAGGTTGTAATACAGTTTCTCTTTTCATCTCCTTCGTAACATTCTTTGATCAACTTTATGCACTATAAACATGCTACAGACATTGATTACTCGTTGTCCTCATTCAGCTCAAAGTGTTACTGAGTTATTGTTACTGACAGATTACGCTGCTGTACCATTTCCCGTAACTGGAACAAGTGTAAATTTTATGGCAACACCTTACTCAACCCTGCCTACAAAACATCGTTCTATAATAATGTACTTCGAATCTTAACGGGCATAAATTATTATATTCCAATTTATAGAAAAATGTAAATTTTAATTTGAAAAATGATTATTTTTAAATTAGTAACACAATTTGATTGTCCTTTTAAAGTTTTCGCTACAACGAGATTAAGATGATTGTGTCTGTCTGATAAGTAATGAAAAGGATTATTGTTATTTCACAAAACGAAAATTTGTAACGTACTTAGCACAAATGTATTTTGTGTAATACAATATTTTTTATAATATTATCAAATTATAGTTACTTCTAAAAGTAGTTGTATCTTATTTTTAATCGTTTTAATTAACCTAAAATAAGTAAATAAACCAAAATTTATCGTTTTATTTATTAAAATTAATAAAATATAATCATAAGTATTTCAGTAGAACCGTCAAACAGCAGATTAAGTAAGATTAGAATAATCGATCATTTATTACTTTGTATTAAAATCAAAACAAAATCGTTTGCTCTTTTTTATATTGAAATACAATCAATTATTCGTTAATTCATTTAGAAACCTTTCAAAATACTGGTACAGTCAGTGAAACGTGGGTCAGGTCAATTAAAACGATGATACAACAACTTGCAGAAGTAATTATAATTTGAAAATTATAATAGTATATAATAATACTGCAAGAAACTCATCAAGTTACTAATAAAGAAATGAGAATATTTTAAAATAACTTGTGTAAAGTACTTTAATTTATACAAATATATTTACTCATTCACCTATTATTTACATATATACTTGTATTTGATATACGAATTCAGCAACTTCGCCCGTACCCTTTGTCAATGTACAATATTGTCCACTTGTGGAATCTATTGTTCTCCTTTTGTAATGTATAAGTTTATTCCGCCAATCTGTATAGACGTCAACTGGACAAGTCGAAACATTTTATATACATATTCTGTAGAAATGGAAAAATCTTGATGAACCAAAAATCAAGCGTCTTAAAACTCAGTCTTATAAATCTCAGACAATCCTCTCAATTGTTAACTCTTGACTCCATCTCTAATAATAAGTTGCAAAAATCAATTCATTAATCAATCTCAAGAGCGTGAGTTTTATAATATGTTTTTATAGCATTCTTTTCCTATCTGTTTTCTTTTCCCATTCATTGACAACATAAGATGTTGAGTAAAGGCCTAAAGTGAGAAGAAATTTCATACATAACTATATCAGCTGATAAAATGTTTTATTCTTGATCATGAAATTTCTGAAGTCATGATCTTGTAAATCATTCTTGAAAGACATCCTCAACGAGATCACATAAAGATGTCGAGGCGCAACTGACAACTTATCACATGTTAATTTGTGACCTTTCTGTCCTCTGACTTAGCGGAATATAATAATATCAGTTCAGAGTGTAAGTCATAAGTCGCAAAAACGAAAATTGTTGGATCTCGCATTTTGGATACAAAACATGTGTAAATGTGTCAAGCATTATCGAAGTCAAGTCATTTTTAATAAGATAATTGTTAATTCGTGGAATACTTTTGTGCCACAAGATCACTCCCAACTAATTTTTGTATATTTCACCCAGGATTTAAATATTGCAAGATCTAAACTCAATAAATATAAATTGTGTCAACTATTATGAATCGCTCTTTTGAAAACAGATTACGTTAGAAGAGAAAGTTTAGTTGCAAAGACAGGAGGACCTGCCGACAATATCCCTTGTGCTTTGGAGCGGAAACTCCTACCAAAAAACTCTGTAAACGTATAATGAGTAATTAAACACGGTATGACAGTTACTTCCAGATTTGTTTAAATACAATAACAAGAGTCCAGCAAGCCATATTATGATTAAAACTTTGTGGAAAATTTTCAATATTAATTGTAAAGATACACTACTTGAACTAGTTTCATCTGAATCAGATTTGTGTCAGCAGTCATTGTCACTCCAGTTTGTTGTGTTTTGTTGCTGAACTGCTAGCTCCTGCGTCGTGCTATCACCACCAGAAAAAGTCCGAAGCCACCGAGTCCTAAAACCACCATTATCAGATTGTTTAGGATTTGATAATGGTGGTAACACTGAAAGGCTTCTTTCAGTACTACGCAGTAGCTAGCAACAAGGTAGGATAAAGTTGGACTTGGTTCTTTTGAAATAAATGTGTACAGTCCTCGTCTTGATACTCGATAATTTGCTCTTGTTGACTTGTTGCCGATAGCTGGATCGTATCCCACAGACCGCTGACAGATGGTTGTAGTTATGTCTCACGTATCAAGAAGCTTAAGAGTAAGACCTTTATGTGAAATTTAAACTGTACCTACAACTTAAGGACAGAAGCACAGATAGTTACATTGACAGTAATTCGAAATAGACGTTTGATTTTATCATGTAAAGATCGTCTTGGCGTATTAAACATAATAAAAATTATCTCTCCCCGTAAACGCTAAGAATGTTTTACACTGGTTTACTAAGTTATAATAAGATAATTTTAAATTATATTAAAACGTAAATCCTCAAACAATTTAAACGTAAATCAAACAAAAGTATCTTCACGTTAAGAAAAAAAAGCTTTCAAATTAAATCAAACCTTTTATCCATTTGCTGGATGCGTATACTATTAATGTATGCAACATTGAAAACCTTATAAAATACATGTTACTAAAACAATAGGAGTAAAAATAAATAAAACATTTAAAAAAATAAAAGAAAAATCGGTATGGAGAACCATACATGACTTCCATGTCCTAAAATTTATATTTAAAATCATTTACATATTAATTAAATAAGTGGATGTTTGAGTTCTCAAGAAATTACGTATCACCTAAAATGGTACCACCATGTCAGGTGGATTAAGAATATCCTCAAACTTCTTGAAGAAGAACTGTACTTTTGGATAAAATGTCTGTAGGTCGAACGAAGAGCTAGCTAAAGGTAGCTGCGATCTGATTCCTGTAATGGAATTGGACTCTCGCTGCGAGGGGCCGAGGGATGTCTATAGTGTTATCAAAGTCTTTCCTGTCAATACTATATTAGTCATTTTCCTTTTTTAAAATCGAGTCTTGATTTCTTTCTTTCCATTTGTCTTCTGATTTCCTGAACGACTATCTGTTCACCCGTATAATTATAAATTTCTCAGCAAAACATTTCTTCCTTAATACGTTTGTGCCTCCTGTTCAAAAAAACTTACCATTGTCATAACGCTATATGCCACACAATCTAGTAAAATAACTAGCCATCAGGGAGGTCAAAATATTTTCAAGGAGGGGCAAACAATTTACCAAAGGAGAAAAATATTTATATATTTTTCATACATACACACATGCACATATTAGTTTATAATTCTCATGTCATAATAGAAATAAGTACACAGATTGTATTAATTGCTTTAATACAACAACACTGCCCAGCGATCCACAGGAAGCAAATCGATGTCCATCTTTTCGGCTTGCACGCGTTGTGTTGGTGTGGGTTTCGGCACTTTCCATTTAAAAAGCGTGCAAACATAAGAAAATAAACATGAGTGAGGCCAGAAATAACGCGAATTTTGTATGTGTATGTGTGTGTCCTGCCGGCCTATTTATTGCGGTAATCACAATAATAAAACTTTGGACAAGTAAACATTACATAATTGAGATTTGCTTGCCTGCCAGGAATGATATATTTTCACTCATACGTGATTTAAATTAAAATGAAAAATATAGAATTTTGTTAAAGTGAAATGAAATGTTTCCATAGAAACGACTTCTTTGTTGTCAATAACGTAGTGCACATATAAAACTTATAAAAATGTACCTCCTCCATCATCAACTACCATTTTAATTTATAAAAATTATTACCCCCTCCCCCTTCAACTACCATTTTTATTTATAGATATTTCATCTACTTTTCTACAGTGGATTATTATGACCTTCTTTTCAGGATACTTTATTTATGAAAATTAAGCACTTTACTCTTGTTAAAACGTAAAACGTTGCAGGTAAACTACCCCTTTCCCTTAACCGATCTTCACCAAAAACAATAGGCCTTGAGTCCTCTACAATTTAGCGTTGTATGCAAACAATTATTTGATTCTGTTTGAATTTGCGGCTGTTATCGTTTGCCATAGAAAAAATTCTACACACACACACACACTTGTCGAAAAATGACTTTTTTTCATGTTTTGATGGTAGTACAATCGGAATCTTACACGATTTATCTCGAACACGATTTTTTTCGCCATGACCATACTTCCATTTCCTTATGGAACATGGAAGTAAAAATCAACCAAAGTTTTGATATGCTAATAGCCTATGACTACGTCCTGGAAATTTGTTTCATAATTCATTTAAGATTTTATAGGCTTGTATTAATTTTTATTAATATAAAGTTTAATAATAAGATATTAAGATATGTTTCAAGTAAACGCCAAGAGTGGTTATAAGCTAGTGACAACAATAAAATAAATTTCAATATAAATGTATATATAAAATAGTTGTAAAACCATATTAAAAAAAAACGTGATTAAGACCGTTTGAATTGCAAATTTTATTGAGCGAAGAAGAGGGGTTGTTTACAAATGAACAGAGAAAATTCTAAACATGCAAACTGCGTTTAATATTAACAAAGGGAACGGGTTGTGCAAGAGAGTGTCTTTTATTTGCTCAAACGGCATCCATTGGACATTGTTTATTTCCATTACCGGAAAGAAATATTGGGTAATTGCCAGCTGTTCAATAGGAATTTTACATGTAAACAATCAAGTTAAATTAATTAAGTTAAAAAATTAATCCATCAATTTTAGAGGATCTGCTCATATAACAAACATATTCTTTTGTTTTGGAGACATTAATAATCAAACAGACAAATGTATATAATTTACTCAGTTACTACCACTATTAGTTTCAGTTACTGCACTGTCTAAACATCGTGAGTTACTCCACTACGTACTGCTGTCTTCATACACTTTACTGATTTATTTGTACGGAAGTATATATATTTGTCTTTTACTGAATTAAAAGACTACTTTGTCTATTTCTGACGTGTACATTTTTCACTCCTTCTTTATTCGTTCATTCGTTTCTACAAGGCAATTAATGTGGGTTTCCTTTTATCGTAACGAATAGCTTTATTAAACGCAGAATTTATTGTTAATGTTTTCTAAAAGTCACACATCATTAACTTTAACAACTTCACACGTACACAAATTTGAATCACTTGCAAAACTGAAAGAATACTACATGTAGACTTAAAATTATGATGCAGTTGACGTAATAATATGTTGAAGTCTGTGCTGTATTGTTAGCTATTCTCTATCTATTACCTTCAATATTGTGTTCTCGTTTGTACAAACGTTTCCGTTTAACTTTTTTTTTTCTCCATGGCGTAACCGTGAAAATATTTACATGCACAAACAAGGACTTGTGTGTGTGCGCGTGCGCGTGTCTGAAAATGCAGGCTCGTATATTGATCTTAAAGTATTGTCGAACATTACTATTTAAGTTAAAAATATATCTCTTATAATACCTGTAGGGCTAAATCGATTCGTGCCACCCATTGTGTTTTGTGGTTGAGTAAGTCTAAATGAGGCCTTTCAGTGACTAACCAACAATATCAAACTAACCCAATGTTAAGTATTACATATTTAATATTAACATATTTAACAGTTAACACTTATTCAACATTTGCCTAAAAATTTAAAATCGACGTTAGCCGTCACATGAATATTAATTAAAAAGTAACGTTTCGGAATCGCTTTCATGTAAAGTAATATAAAATATAAAAAAATGAATACAATTAATCAATTAATCAAGAGACAGAGAATAAGATAAACAATAATTACATGAGGCGCGAATAAATACTTGTAATTAAGCGAAACGACTTTCATCATACGTATAATTTAGCTGGTGAACAAGTAAAGAGCAAATGAATCTCATTTACAGACAGAAGTTAATCAGTGCGCAAACATAGCTTTCTCATTTTTCAGAGTTTTTCGCTTTGCCTTATCTTTCCTTTTATTTTTCATTTTCACTTTTCTTTTACTGTTCATCGATTAGCTATATTTTATCATTTTCGATGAGAACAAACTGCTTGTTTATCTACTTACCGACTGAAATCTCTTAATTGTGCGTATCATTTATTATTGCCGTTTATCTGACTTTACATCAGATTTTAGAAAAATGTTTATTTTTTCAATTTTTTTCTTTTAATATTATGTCTGATTTCGGCAAACCATTTCTGGTTTCTTAAAACGTTTTTGATTTTCCTGAACGTAGCTAAATTAAATCATCGAATTAAATTTTTTTCTAAATTTTATCATACATAACGTTAATACGTGTGCAATATATGTGTGCTGATCCAATTTATTCTAATAAATATACTGTATACTAATAATGTAACATAGGTCTAATTACAACATTAATAATGTTGCAACTTATGCAGTAACAAATATAATATTAATTTATAACTAACCACTTGCATTGCTTTCAGAACAATATTGCTATGTAGAACTAATAACACAGTGTTTACTACGTTGCTATTAATTACACACATTTAATTGCCAGTGCTTCAGAAACAAATATACGAGGAATGTAATCATTGTAACGGAAATAACCAACTGTAGCCTGTGGCTGGCTGCGTATTTCATCTCTGTAGAGGCAGTAACCTGAATAGTATTATTGTAGAAAATCATGTGAACAATAATTTTTTATTGGCCGTAGTATAGCAAATCCATTTTAATATATTTGTATAATAAACTATTATTACGTGATACAAGGCTTGAGGCGAATTGTTTCGAACTCTAATAACGAACTAATAATATTACTCGCAAACAAGTAAATCAACAAAGTTATTTCAATCATGGCAAAACGTGTAACTAATTGGTAAGCCACGAGCAAATATTGAAGTTCAATAAAAAAAATTTACAGGCTTTGCACAAATGCAATGCACAGGGAAGGGCATTGAAAATGGTTCAATAAATCTAAAAAATATATATATTTATGTTCATTCACCAATCAATGAATTATAATTCATTCACCAATCAATGAATTCATTCTTCATTTACCAATGTACAGATTATAAGTTAAATGTAGTCGCATTCATAAGCGAAGTTTTATATGCGTACTACGTTATTGACAACAAAGAAGTAGTTTCTATGGAAACTCACCGGTTCCCATTTTCGATAACGCACCAGCGATCGGCCGCAAATGTGCGACACGTCCTTATAAACATTGAAAATGTTAATAATGAAATATATTACATAGCCGACATTTCTGGGATGTGTAGAGTCCCTGTTAGTAACTAATTAGTTTTACTTACATATAGGTCTTTAACGTCGTCTGAGAATTTGAGTGAAGGTACGTATAAGTTAACAGTAAATTAGAGGGCTTTATGTTTCTGCGATAAATAAAACCTTATGTATTGTTATTTTTAAAATTCATATTATACTCGTACAGATAAAATATTTAAATTATGTTTATCATTTCTAATGCTAGCATAGATATATCGGTAATTGATTTTTTAAATAATTTTATTCCCATAACATTTTTAATTTACTATAATTTTAATTTACTATTTTCACTGTCTAAATTCTGACGAACATTCTTGATTTGTATTGGACGCTATTCTAAAGTTTGTTCCTTGGTAACCTCACGATTCAACTTGGGGCTACATTTTATGACATTCAAGATTATTTCTTTATCTATTCAATACGTACGGCGTTTCAGGAACTTTCCGTCGCACTTAACATGCGCAAGGGGTAAATAAGTTGCAATTTGATTGAAAATAATAGCGGAAAAAATGCTGATTATTGTGGAATTCTTGTAACAATTTTTCCAAGATGTAATGTACACCAAATACTTTGAAGAATATCGATACTGCTACTACAAAAATACGAATAATAAAATTTTAAGATCATATTTGTACAATTCCATAGGATTTTCATAAAAAGCACACAATTTATGTTCTTAAAACATTTTAATTCTTTGCTGGATCCAAATTTGAAATAACTGATTTTGTGTCATTAATTTCAACCCCATAGATGCGTTGTTTTAACGTCAAGACAAAAAAAGAAAAAATTCATCAACCGTAAACAGACAGCAAAGCGTTTCCTGACCTACCTTTATGTAAAACGTATTCATTATTTTGTGAGAGGCAGAAAATGGCATGAAATATGGCAGAAAATTCTCGAAATACTTTGTAGACATCTGTGGTGACTTGGTTTCTAACTGTAAGCGGTTGTGCCTGTTCTATTGACTTCTGTACCATGTGCGAGCTATGTGATTATGGTTTTTATAGCAGTTGGTTTCAGATCTTATAAGGAAATGTCATATATAAAAACAGACTTAAGGTATATCTGGTTGTAAGTAATACAGCTTATTATGGTAATGTTACAAATGATGGTACCGTAGTGTCTAACAAACATCACTATGCAGTTTTGTTAAATTGTGATCCCGCGCTGTGACCATTTTTAAAAATTACATAGCTTACATGAGACTTGTGACGTATTACGTAAGCAGCAGGACTATGTTCTCATACTGTGCAAGAAATCTCTGTGGGCCTTTGGGGAGACAGCCCGAATCTCTTCCAGGCATCGACAACGTGATGTAGATGCAGATGTCTCTTTTGTAAACGTTATTGTAACTATCCTTGTCTGCTATGGACAACAACGCACCTTAGATAGCTCGGCAAATAGAAATGACAGGATGTGTTATTAGCAAAGAGTACTAGTTAAAGTGTCAGATTCAAATATTTAATTTAATTTGTGTTGATTTGTTGTAAAATTTGTGCAGACTGCTGTAATTAATTATTATTTGTGTAGCGCGAATTAGACAACTATAGGCCTAACTATAGACCTAGTACTACTGTACTATGAGCGTGTTTATTTTAAAAAGCTGTTATTAAAGCTTGCGAGTGTCTGGAGTTTATCCCCTGCTTACAGATTGCGATCAATGCGAATCTCTTAACGATATTGAAATAAAAGTAACAATATAAATGATTGTGAATAGAAAAATTATAGTTATATTACTATATAATTAATAGCAATAAACTGTTGTAGATATTCAATTGAATATTGCAATTTGTTATCTAAATTTGTTTGGACGGCAAATATGCAATGACGTTCAGAACTATATCTGATGCGACATATACAAAACACAGACATAGACACTGTGTTAACAAAATATAAACATTATTTTACCTGTCGCGACAGTACTGTATCTCTGTGAGTTTATACTGACTTTAAATGATACAAATATGAATATTCATGAATGATGGATATCAATAAATGTACAACGTTTTGGTATATATTTACTTCAACTACTGAAATGAATTGAAATCGTAATTCTTATCGTGTATTCGTTGTGACAATTTTTTAGTTGTTTTATTGAACGTAACAATTTGTTAATAAATTAGGACATATATTAAAATTGTATTTCTATAGATAACTTAACACTGTGAAGTATTTGTTACTTTTATATACCACCCTATCTCGCTACTGCTCTCTCATTACCCTTACATAAAATGTTCTTCTACTCAAACGAATTCAATCAAATTTTGCCTTTGTATTTAATGATAATTTTTCAGATCTACGACCACTTGATAAAACCTTTTAGTGGGATCTACATACAGCGTTATATTTAAACGGTGCAATTCGTTTTTCATGTAGGCTTACATCATATTAGCACAAGTGAGACGGAATGTTGTTTCCTAGCATAAAATCAATTCTAGTTAAATAAGTCACAACTGTTAAAATCATTAAGCAAAAAGCATTCGTCTGTTACTAATTTTCTAAATCAAATTGAGGAATACAGCGACCAGTAGTAGTGTATTTCCCTGCTTTATAGCAAAGCTCTATCATTTTCAAAGAAGGGTTTTTTGCAATTTATTCCTTTTATATTTCCTCCAAAGAGGATTTAACAAACTTACATAAGCTTTATTACATTTAGTAAAAGCAGAAGTAGACCAACTTACATTTTTATTAGACTAACTATTTTTATTTTTTTAAATGACACGTCTTTTTCTTCTGAAACTCAGAATTTAGTTGACCCCTTCAAGGAATAAGCGATAACAAAATTTGTTAGAGATTTAAAGAGCAATTATTGTACAATTTGTAATAAGTTTCAACCAAATTTTATTTTACACACATTAGCTAGTAAAACACAATAGTTTTCAGACATAGATATTTGGACAAAGGAGAAAAGCGTTAAATGTAAGTAATCCGCATCTCTCCTCCCTTCAGTCTAAAAAGTATTGGAAAAATTTCAGCAACGCTTTCCTTTCTTTAATAAATTTTCCGTATAAAATGCAAGCTTTGTATTTGTTCTGAAACAACATAGTAATACTTTGTTTCCCCTTCAGTAATTATTAAATATTCCGTTAGCGTTTTAAGAGGGGTGAAATTGTTTTCAAACCGATTCTATTTTAATTCTTTTGGCATTGTTTTCTTATTTCTCTGTAAAACTAAACTTGTGCTTAACTTTGTGCTAAGTGAAACTTAATATTTCAAGTTCCTCTTTTTCCCAATATGTATCTATTTTTGTAATCAGAACGTTGCTACTCTTTTTAAAATTTAGAAACTTTGGAAATTGTTTGCACATTCCTCCTTTTTGGTATAAGAATAGTAACGAATTTTTAGAGGAAACGCTCTGGAATGAATTTGCTGACTACCAGCACATGTAAAGGAAGCTGAAGGTGACACTGGTCATGTGTACACCTAACTAGCTGCGCTCACGGACGTCACCGGAAATACGTTAACACCATAACAATCAAAAAATCATACAGGCCTGATATCTAGAGATACAATGATTACTAAATTGAATCTCGAGACAATCGAAGTATTGTCAGAAAATTATTTTCAAACTGGGCACTTAAACCCAAAACTTTATCATTTTTTCCATTCGTTCCAGTCTTTGGCTTTACTCTCCCAGTCTTAATCTTACAAATTCTTTTTTTAAATTTGCCATGATACTATTACGACGTTTTCACTGATCGTCTATGATACAGTGGAAAACAGAATACAAGACACCAATTAAGTCACTAATCACCAGCTTTAATTAATCTCAACTAACAGTTTGAAATAAAGAAATTATTCAACAAGATCATACTCGTAGAATAATTTGAGCAAATCTTTCCACACAAATAATAATGTCAACTATAAAGAATTCCGCACTATAATCACTTTTCACTAATACACCATTTAAGACGTACTGTGTAAATTGCCCGACAATAAATGAACTAAGCGGCAGGTGTGGGCTATTTATAGTCTGCAGCGTTCCATAATATGCGTCCTTAACAAGCAGTCAAAAATTCTAGAGGATACTTTAGCGCTGTTTTGGCAGAAACACGCACCGTTGGGCTAGTTGTGAAGCTTGTCGAAGAACACTTCCGAATGTACGAGAATGTTCCGTATTACGTAACGGTGACTCGCATGTCAAGTGTCTCGTACGCACACAACATTACAGCTGGGCTCGGCTGAAATAGCCGAGAAACATGTAGACCATTTTGTAATGGCGTAACAATATCATGTTGCCGCCTTCGCCGCGCCGTGGGCTTCCTCCCTTCTTCCTAGAATCCGGCCTCCAGACAGCTACTCTCTTCACAGCCGTTTCCTCTTTCATCATTTCTACGCTGCCTAACCACATTAGTCTTCCTGTACTGATGACCATGTCTATTGCTGGTTCGCCAGAAGCACTTACATCTCCTTATTTGTTCTCTTAATATATCCACATCGCGTTTTAGTCCCTTTTAATATTCCTTTAATCATCTTTCTTTCCCATCTCCTTAGTATCTTTTGTGCATTACTATTCACAAGCCACGGTTCATATCTGTATAGTGCCGTTGCTCTAAGTTTAATTTATAAAGTCTTAGTTACGCGCTACTAGACAACTGCTTCATCATTAGTGAATTCTTAGTCTTCCCAGCACACCTATTCGCATCGTTCGGTCTCTAGTTAACTATAATATCTCGTTAATCATAAGATATCTCGAAAGAGCGTTAACGAGAAATATATTAATTAATTTAAACGTCTCGTGCATTCTGTTTTGAGGGTAAGGAAGAACTTCCAGAAGTATTTATTAGGGGATAATAAGCAAGGGTAAATGATACAATTACATATCGTTACAAACTTAGGCATACATTTATAAAAAACTCAGGTTTGTGCAGAATATTATTAAGGAGAGCTTTTGAAATAGGTTGTAATTACGGTTAGACAAAAATTGGCGGAAGGTGAAACCAAAACCAATTTTAATTAAGAAAGTTGTGTTAGTGGTTATAATCACAAACAGAATTATCACTGTTGTACACCACTATAGAAAATTATTCCGATTAGCGCTTTCAAGCTTCTCAGCTCATCGTTGTTATTTCTGAGAAGCTTGAATGCGGGAATCGGAATAATTTTTCTATAGTGGTGTGCAACAGTGATAATTCTGTTTGTCAAAACCAATTTGATAACAAATTCATTTAAAAGAGAGGTTTTTAAAAAAAATCTTAGAAGCCTTGAGCGTCAGACCCATCTCTGATGTTCTTGTTTATTATTCAATAGAAACATATTGAATATAAACAAGAAAACCTGCTCCTATATAAAGTATTCTGTACAAGAATCTTATGTGTTAATAGAACCTGTCGTAATATAAAACGATCCTTGAAACTCTTTGTAATGAGTACTTTACTAGATACACAATTTAACCGAAGACGTTAATGTAATAAGTGTATTGTGTCTATGAGAACAAAATAGTCCGATATATTTGCTAACAAACAGAGAATCTAATAAAACTTTCTTAGCTATCGCCGAGCTGTGCGTAAAACATTTCTGTAAGTTACGCTTTCAGACTTTTTTTACTCACAGTTCCTTTGGCCTATGCATGAATTTAACACGGTTCCCAAATACCAAATATATACAGATAATATGTATTAATATTTCACATACATTTGTGTTTTGTTATCATTTTTTTACACTCCTTGATCCCAAAATGAATGAGAAGTTTATTTTCGTTTAAAAAAACGTGCGTTATGCCACACACAATAATTTATAATAAACTGTTATAACAAACCGTTTTATACTAAAAAAAATAATCTTGTTTTAAATCTTGATCTCCAAATTAGTAGGGAGGGTGAAGCTGTTTCTTCTTCAAATTTACAGCAGAAATTTGGAAACTCATCGCCTTTTCAATAGTCTCTACAGATTGGTATTTGGTTTTAAGAACTGATAATGCTGAAACTTCAGCCTCACAAAAAAAATGCTTAAAAACCAAATAACACCCCTCCCAAAATGGGTAAGAAAAGGGAATTAACGAGAGACCAAAGAAAGCGAACAGATGCGTTGAGACGACTAACTATTTACTAAGGGTGAAGCAGTTGTCTAGCAGCACATAACTAAGACTTTATAAAACTACACTTAAAGCAACTACACTTAGTACACTTGTAGTAATCCACAAAATATACTACTAACTAATTTACTAAGGGTAAAGCAGTTGTCTAGCAGCGCATAACTAAGACTTTATAAAACTACACTTAAAGCAACTACACTTAGTACACTTGTAGTAATGCACAAAAGATACTAAGAAGACGGGAAAGGAAGATGATTAGAAGAAAATTATAATCACTAATATAATAAATGATTTATAATATTCCACGTACAATTAGTTGAAGATTCGGCCATACGATACACACAAACAATCCATTGATAGTATTTTATTAAAACAATTCAACAAGGGCAACGTGTTGTTAATCAGGACCTTTATTAGAGTGTTTACAAAATTTTAATATCTTTAACATGAATTTATAATTGATTGGTGCATTTATTAACATAAAATAAAAAGCTAATGTGTTAGTAATTGTCAGTCAAATAACTTTTATTATAGGATTTTCCTTCAAAAGATCCAATTGCTGCCCTAATCACAATTTAATTACTATTTAATAACTATGCTTCCCACATAGTACTGATAAAATAGTAAACAAATATAGATCAAAATTTACTTTGCGAATTGAGTCATTTAAATAAATAGTGTTGCAGTAATTTGTGTAAAGAAAACGGTAAAAGCGTGTTTGAAATACAACAGTATCTTAAATTTCTTTTGTAAAATATTGGAAAGGTTTCTGTAGTGCTCATTCCATTTCAATTAAATTGCGTTATAAAAACGTGTTTCACAACTAATTATGCATCATTTTTCTCTTTACAATGCCGTCATGTCTTAATAAAATAGCTAAGCAAAATTCCTGTACTTACAAAGTACTCCTAGAACTTTAAAATATAGTTGAAACAACTTTTTAAAGAGTTTATTTTAATTAAGTTTTAATAGTGTCTTGGCTTTCAATGTAATTTAAACTTTATTGACTTAAAAGGAACAATATATTAGGTTTCTTGCTTTGTTTTTAATTGGAAGTTACATTTCCTATAAGCACATCATGGTATCATTATTCTCATGAAACAGGTGTCATTTTACATGGTGTCAGAAACAGCACTCTTGTTACATCTGTTCTACTTTTGAACAGTAAATAGATTTATCAGTGTTGTAGAGCTTTAAAGACGAACAGGTGACATCACTGGAAAGACGTTAATATAACGACCAATCGATTTACTAACCGATGTGAAAACATTCTGAGTCGGATAGCACCACCCAATCCAACTAATGTTTTAGATTTCAACAATTCAACAGAACGCAATCCCCTTAGAAGATGATATGTTTGATTCTAATTATTGAAGGATATTTTTCTAAAACTTGAATCTGCTATTAAATATAATCAACCCGCGTTCTGTAGCATAATAAGTGCACGACTCTATATGGTCTATTTAAAAATTACGGTAACTTGTATGAATATATGTGACGGACTTTTAAAAATTTAGTGAAAGCATATCATATTAATCAGGTTTCACATAAATAGGCTATACCACATTTACGTTGACGTGTAATTAGCAAAAACACTATTTAACCTCATGTTAAATATCAGAATACGTTTTCCAATCAGATACTTGATGCGAGCTATAACGTTTATTGTAACCTTATAACTATAGCTTATTTAAAATGATATAATCTAAACTCGTTGGAATGGCGGGAAATCTACAATGAAACATATAATTAAAAACTATAGTGCTCTTGCAGAACTGAGGCAAAGACACAGGGTAAAAGTTAACCTGAAAAAGGACCTGCAAATGAACAGTTAGCGATAAATTCTACCATTGCCCCTCCTAAAGGCAAAAATATTACATTATCGAATCAGACAAATTTTTTCCGTCCGTATATGTAAAAATTTCCATTGTCATTGTTAAGCTAGAATGTAGGTGAGAATAAATCACACAGTCCAGTAAAAGAACCTAAAGGCCTTAGTTGCCAAGCCCGCGAAACATTAAAAAAAGATAATAATAACACTATAATCGACTTGGATAGATATAAAAAAACGTGGCAAAAGTATTGAAAGGATTTTAGTTTTAAGTCAGCGTTTTTGTTTGTACTTTGCACTTGGCACATTTTTTGTAAATTGCTAAATGCGTAATTTTTAGTACAATCAAACTTCAATGAGTTACAGCTGCGACAGTGAAAATGTTTGTCGCTGCAAATTTCAAGGTAAGTTGTTTAATTTAGTAAAGGGGAAAGTTGTACTAAAGTAAGATATTTAATTGCTAAAACGTTTATTGGACATTGTTTGCTCCCAAAAGAGAAGAAAGCATTATATAATTGTTAGCTGTACAAGAGGAACACTGTATATATATCATCAGTTTAAATTAGTTACATTCTCCAATTTCATGGGAACCACGCAGATAAACCAGCAAATTTACCTTTTCTGAAAGAAGAAAACAAACATTCAAATGTAAGCCATTCTGTCTACAAACGCCACGCTACATTTAGTTACACTCGAAATTGATTTATGATTTGACCCAAAGTCCTAAGTAAAAATCCAAACAGTCTAACAAACAACTTTAAGGAAGGAATCCCTGTGCTCGTTGAATATGTCCCGTACTTATCGCTGTAGAGCCGTTCTCTAACTCTATGTCTGCTACCCTTTAATATATAAAAACAACCTGTGTCTCTAAAAAAACGTGTATGTTGTGGGCCTATTTCAGAAGTGAGAACTTCGGTGTCGAGCGGCGAGTGATCTCATTCAACCTGTAAAAGGTTGCTCGTATGTATTTGAAGTAAAAGAGATTTTTCTACAAAAAATTAAGATTCAGATGAGAGTAAAAGGATAATTAAATGATTAAATGAGGCGAGGGCATAGTAGTGTTTATATGTACTTTATAATAAAAAATTGATATTTACAATGAACAGAAATAGAATCATATCACAAGTCGTATTATTTTCAGTATACACACATATAGTAAATATGTGTAACAATTTTTTTCAAAGTAACAAACAATATGATTTACGCAGTATTCAGAAGTAGAAAGTGATATGAGAAGTATAAATTATAAAATAGCTAAATTACAAAATCGAATACGGTTTAGAAACTTCCAGCCTAATACAATAGAAAAAACCAGAATCGAATAACTACAGCTTTATAAAAATTATAATAAAAAATGGCTGTCTATTATACCTATTGTAATAAAAAATAGGTGTCACTAATTTTAATTTGTTTTTATGATGCACATTCATTAAAATATTACGCTTTGCTTAAAGCACACGTATTTGTGGCAGTGAGGAAATTTTACGCATTTATGTGGGGAAAAGAGGTTTGAGTGACCTAGTAACACTGCTTCTTCGTTTCAGCTGTTACGTACGCGTTGAATCAGTTTACTGCCCTAGGAGCGCGAGGTATACGGGAGTGCCCCAGTCAACATAATATCGTACCGCCTACCCCTCCTGACAGTACTCTGTCAATAGCATACTTGACTTTTGTGACCATGATTCGCCACTGATTTCTACACACTTTTTCTTGGATTATAACCACTTCATTTGTTCAAAAACTTGAAGCAATAAAAAATCTCAATTAATATTGCATAGGCTATAGATTTTAAAATTTGAGAGCTTTTTAACGTAATAACGTATTTCAATAAAAATAGTGAAAGTGATACCGAATATGACCATGATTAATTGTGCGTTATGAATGTTTTCAGATAAGAAGCCCATTTCCGGAGACATGATATCTTTAACGAATGATCGATTTGAACTTCGATTAAATCTTTCTGTTTCTTTAATATCTGATTAAAGAATCAGGTTAAAATAAAAATATTTAATTTTTGCTTCTTATAAGTATTAATAATAATTAATATTTCAAATATAACACTTTGTTTTTATTTGAATTTTTTCTTTAATTATTGTTCCTTTATTTACGTATATTTAGATTTATATTTGGAAAAATTTAAGATTTTCCCAAATTTTTGTTATATGATTTAATTTTATATTTTTTTTATTTGCTTAAAATATTGAATATCCGGAAACTGGTGTATAACATTTCGACAGTGTACGGCTAAGTTAGACATGTAGACATGGAGCTTTAATAACGTGTAAAAGTGTTAAAGAAATGTATTATATAGTTTTTTCTTTGTCTGTCGTGCATAAATATTATTACAATCGGAGTATTTCATTGTGTATGTTTTACTTGTGTTGGTTAGAGCTTTGTTGTTTTTATTGTGAACTTATGAAGATTTTGTGCAATTTTTATATGCAAAACGTTCTTAATGTAACTAGTAGTATAAGATACTTGGAGAAAAAATTGTATCAGTTGTAATTAATAAAATATTGAAGCAAAACCCGTTGCTTTTACAAAACAAAAAGTCTTTAATATTTATCGTCCTTTCAAAATTTTAGTATACATAATGTTTAATATTAATACAACATGTATATGTCAATACAATTTATTCTAAAAAGGCTACTATATAATAATAATAATGCAAGGATTACAGAATGACCAATATAAACTTTCCTAGGCTGGTACATTATTCTGAACAAATTTAACCTTTACACTGTTAATAGGAGCGATGATAATATGGAGTTTACTAGAATCCCATTAATTACACACATTTAGTTGTCCGTGCTGCAGAAATAAATGTACGAGAATTGTAATTATTGTAACGGAAATAATAGACTGTAATATGTAGTTGCGTATTTCATGACTGTAGAACCGATAACCAAGTTACTGTTATTATAGGAAGTCATGTTATCAATTGTGGCCCCAGTTTAATAGATTTATAATTAACAAGTTTGTTTTGGGTAATAAACAGTTATTACGCGATACCAGGCTTGAAGTAAATTGTTAGGGACAATAATAATAATTTAATACGATTGCATATCAACAAATATTCAACAAATCTACTTTCTTTCATTACAGCGAAACAACTATTGCATACATACAGAAATTCAACAATGAAAGGAAATATATTCAATATAGCTGGCGTTGTTTGTTTCTGTAAAGTGGCTGTCGGTAATATATTAGTTTCACTTACATTCAGGTGTTCAACGTAATAGGCTATACGGACTGTATTGGCAGCCTTTCTAATGTAAGTTCCTTAGTAATCTGCGTATTAAATATCGGTCTAAATATCATAAAATTTAATACCATTACTTTGCACAGCAGTAGACACATGAGTACAGTAAAACCTCACTAATTCGTCACCTACGGGACCAAAGGGGTGACGAATTAGTGTGAGGTAGTAAGAAACAAACCCATTAAAAAAAATAAAATGTTTTATTACAACACTAACGATGTACAGTACTAATATTATGCTAGAATATATTTATTGCTGGAAATTTTCAAACTCAAACAAGTTAAGTTTTGAGTAACTGCAAAAAAAAATTGTTTAATAATTGTGAATAAAATCTGCAATTTTCTTCTTTTTTTTCTGTCGACCGTACTTTTCAAGAGCCAAATTATGTATTTGGTGCGGTGAAATTATTTTAGGCAGTTCAGATTCATCTTGGCCTTTATACCACTTCATTGCTGTAGTCAGTGATTGAATTGCCTCCTTATGGGAGATTGCAGGTTTTATTGGCTGGTCATCTTCTTCATCGTTATCTTCTGTAGGCTCTGTGGATACGTATGTAACAATTTCATCGTCACTAAACATTTTGTAGCCTACATTCGGTAAGTCTATTTCACACCAATTTTTGACGTCGGCTTCATTCAAATTGTTAAATGCTGGTAGGGATTTGCAGATGTCTAAGAATTCCTATGTGGGGTCAAGACCGTCTGGTTCTGTAGACCCTGGTTGTAATTCAAATGGCCGTAACTTATCCCAGGCAGATTTTAGACTGTTTTCCGGAATACCTTGCCAGGTATCAACTGAATTATGTATTGTATCCTTTATAGTGTCTGCTCCCCCAAAATTGTTCACTGTCCACATCGTTTTTACAAAGTGCCAAATTCTGTAAAAAGCACTTCCTCTACCGCCCCGGCTATATGTTATTTGCTTGTTAATAAAGAAAAAGAAAAAAAACTTGAGTGGGTGACGAGTTACAGAGGGAGACGAATTAGTGATGTTCCACTGTACTTGTCTCTCTGTGCCTGTTCGCTTGACTAGTATATAAATGAATGTTTTTATTTATAACAACTATTGTTACCGGTTGTAAATGAATGAATAAGAGTGTTTTTCAAAAACAGTGATAATAAAAATTGTTGAGGACCGATCTTTCTGGTGTTCAACATTTTATTCCACTGATTACGATTACGATCCATGACAGTAATATGGAATTATTTCAAAATAGTAAAGACAACACAAGCACTTAATTTTGGGATGTTAAATTTATTACGCACTCGTATATCGGGTATTATTAAGTTTATAAGTTGTTATAAAGATTGGTTTGTTCTACGATGAACACCGATTGATTAAATACTGTATCAGTTGATCGTGAATTATTTATGTTGCGTGTTTTGTAACGTGATTTAATATATAAGTTTAAGAAATGAATTATTCTGCCTTGGTTTAATAATCAGAATTATTATTATTCCTATTCAGCAGTTAAAACTTCAAAATTAATTCAAAAATAGCGGTCGAGTCGTCCCAAACAATTCTCAATGTTCACCTTCGATATTAGGCTTAACCTATTCTTTGAGGTTAATCTTGGTTTTGTAGTTTGTGTAATTCCAACGACTCCCCGACGTCTTCTTAGTCTTGGTAATTATAAAATAAATGTTGATAATATCTTATGTTCATGAAATAATAACGCATGGATATGATTTATTAACATTATCGTTTAATCTTTATAATTAGAGTTCAAATTGATAGACATTTTCATTCGATACACACGTTAGTAACAATCGATAGTTATCTCAGGAGTGAATAGTAAAATAGGTTTAATATATTTCGTGGGAATTCTTTTGGCTGCTACGAAAAGTTCCATTACATGATAAATAACAATATAGAGTACATTTACAAATCCTTCTAGTACTTATAATCTAAAAAGAGAATTACATAAATTATTAAGAAAAAACATACAATGTCTGATGTTATTCAGTACACCTTGTACAAAGCATGCTGGTTAGAGTGACGTCATCATCATGGCTGCCTTCGTCCGTGTCAGATAACAACTGAAGTTTACTAATGTGTCAAATAAATGTGTTCCTTGTAACCACTAATTCTTATATATATAATTTGTTTTTCACTTATTAAAATGTTCACTAGTGATTAGTGGTAGTGTGAATTACAGTGTTGTCTAGTGGTTGTTGGTTTCGGATAAAAAATATTGTCAGTTATTAAGTCGAATTGTACGTTACACTTCTAGACGATGTTTGCTGAACGTCTCCTTGTTTTTTCTTGATATTTTCTTTATGGTGTGTGTTCCTGGTTAGTTAGATGATTGTAGTTAAGGAATTGTTTATCTACAGTGGTGGTCATAAAAATTTTCTTTCACAAACGGTTTCTGAGTTTAGTTTTTTATTTTAAAGACATCTCGGCAAGCACTATTAAACTGTTCTCAATCACAATTAACAATAAAGTGTCATTTCTTCTATTTTAGTCACCGAACTGATCAAAACTTCTCAAATTTTGATTGGCCACTTATGTACAGGTTAAGTGTTACATGATCAATACCCATTAACTACTTTACATTTTACAAATTACCTTTAACATATAATTTTATTATTATACCCTAATGATACATACAATGTTTATGTGATTATTAATTATACAATTACAAACAATTTGGTACTAAACATGCCTCAAGTTATAACTGTAAAACCTTAGTACTTAGTGAATTTCTCTGATATATGACGGAACAATTTATAATGGTTGATTGTAAGTTATACCTTGACTCCATGAGATAAATATATTTAAATTAATTAACTAATAACAGGAACTCTTATAATATATAACACAACTCTTAATAATAATACTTGTTTTAACAGTTTTAATTTATTCATACTGTTAAACTATTGTCTGTATGATAAACCATTTTTACTGGTTCTTAATAATAACAAAACACTTTTTATAAAAAATAAATAGCACACTGTTTAACAGTAGTTTGTGTCACTTTTATTATTATGTCACTTATATCACTGTAAGGGGTTGTGTCCCTTTTTCTTTCCTTGATTATATATAATTTTGTTTAATATAATTTTTATAATAGAGTTAATAAAATTAATACAATTTATATCATTTAATACAATATTATTTTATGAATTTGTACTCTTTATCGGGTTTGGTTGGGTTACTCATGGCAAGTTATTTAGGCCTACTAGGTTTCTTTATTTAAATTTTGGTTTGTTTACTGCCCTATTCTACTGGGTAAATACTAGCTGGGTCTTGATGATATTAAATAAGTCAAAGGTTGTTCTTGTTTAGTTATATTTGGTTCGTTTCTGATTTTTAAAACTTGGTATTTTCTTTTAATTGTCTATTGATTAGGATTTCTTGTTCCCTCTCTGGACAGGGTTTCATGCATATATTTATAATTCTTTTACAACATTTTGTTTTGTTACAAATATAATAAAAAATAACAACAAACAATAATATTCAATATATCAGAATATTTATTAAAAGTGTAAACACTAGTAAATAAAATACTAATAAGTAATAGCAACAGTATTATGACGTTGATATTCAATTGAGAAACACAGTTTGCTATCTAAATATTATTTGTTTGCAATGTAAACAGGCAACAACTCTCAGAACTGTGTTATGCTGCGACATAAACAAGATGGAGTGTTTACAACGTATACACTGCGTGTTCTCTGTCGTTATCTGTGTCTTTGTGTTGAGTTTAATTGAAAGAACATGAATAGTGAATCTGTTGATACTGTTAATACCAATTAATCTTATTGACACTGTCTTAGTACTTTTTTTACCGCAGCAGTCGAAATAATTTTAAATCGAAATTCTAATCGGTTATTCCGTTCAACAATTTTTAATATTTTCTGTCTAATAAAACAGATCACTAGTAAACTACTATATAAAACTCTCATTGAGTTAATATTTTAATACTGCAAGAAAATTGTTATTATTATAAACCTCCGTAATTATCGGTAGTTCTCCTAAATGCTTTTGTTTATGTGATTTTTCGGTGTAATATATTTTTGAAGCTTGGTCAGTTGGCTGTATGCATGACTTTGTACTTGAGTGAAACAATTCGTTTTTCAATAAGTCTTACTTTATGTTAGCACAATGGACAAGATGTGTTATTTGTTAGGAATAAATTAGACCTAGTTAGTTGATGAAACTATTACAAGCCAATTGATCACTGAGTGTACAAAATTTCACCCTCATAAAAATTACCTTAACATAAGGTACATAAGACTATGCAGGCCTAGCATCAGATAGTAAGTACATAAATTCATAATAAATGTTGCGGTACAGTTTTATGTTACGAAATTTCATAATTTCCGTTCTGCATAGCATTGACATTATTGAAATTATAACGCTAAAACATGCGGACAAAAACGAAGGTGGTAGCGCATATACATTCGATGCGGTGGTCATAGATACCATTCAATGCCCTCTCGGATGTCATCAAAAAACCACAAAGACTCGTCTCTAAAAATATATGATCAGTATGCTGAATCTGGAAACATGAATCATCAATATTGAGACAATATTAGAATGTCAAATATCTGTTACGATGACTGCACAGACAAAATAGCGATGGTGAAATAAATAACTGATCAGCAGAGAAATAATTAGTCACAAGGATAATAACACTATCGTAAACAAAGACACTCCATGTCCAGTACAAACTATCTCAAACATTTAATATATGACACCGATTAAGAACACGGTGAGGTAATCTTCCTTTGAAAGGCATAATCCATCTACTGTAAGTCATTTCTTCAACTATTCAGATCATCTGAACGCATCCTCCAAAATAGTGAGAACAGCTTGGATAATAAATCAGTATAGACTGTATATATCAACAGTTATTCATCGGGAGAAAGGACAATGAACATATTAGATGTTTTGCACCCTCCATATGTGTTTACCTATCGGGCGTGATGTATGATGTACCTGTGAAATAGACACTGGTTGTTGGAAATTAGTAAACTGAACATTATGCAAACATACGCGCTGTCAAAATACACGCTGTTTTCTAGTCTTTCAATACAGTCAACTAACGCAGCTATTATTGACTGACTATATACCTAGTCAAACTGTCGCCATATTAATTGGAGCTTTACTTAAATATATAAGTAACCAAAAACTCTTTAAATGAATATTTCACTTTTAACATAAACGAAGATTACATATTGGTGTAGAATAAATGTTATTTACTTTTATATATGCTTACTGGAAATTGTTTGATAAACTTCACAGAATAACAACGTTTGTAACGTTTGTCATTGTTAATATTTGATACAAGATTATGATAAAATATAAGGTTAAACCTATAAATCTATAAACCTAAACCTAACCTAACTGCAAAAACTTATGATTATCCCTTAAACGATAATTTAACATTTTTATCTTTAGGATTCATGGTTACTGCGAATTGTCATAATTGTATTGTAGAAATGCGTAGGCTTACTACTACTACGCATTTGATTTGATCAAGTGTTTACTAGATTACACAATATTTGTGATATAACACTTTTGTCAATAGTAAAGAATGTTGCAAGATTTATATAATACGATATAAAGTGAACAATGAAACCGTTATTACTTAGCTTAACACGCAGGAACCAGCTCTACTACCTTATGCACTAATAACAAACATATTTATAATATACACGTATATGTATACATTTATACAGATTTCAAAACAATTAGACGTCACTCCAAAGTATGTATTCCATAAAACTTAAATTGAATCGTATAAATCTTAACGATTATTTTTCGATTCAATAAGAGAAACAAAATAGGTCACACGATGGGAGTCATATATTTACTTATATCTTAATATTTCTATAATTAGAGTTTTGGATGAAAATATAAAAATTAACTTAAAATATCACTTTTGAAAACGAGGATAACGAAAAGGAAATTCTGTAGTGACTGCATGTACACTATACATTGGGGGGGGGGGACTGTGTGTACACTATACATAGTGGGCATAATTCTTAATATAGAAAAGGTAAACTAAATCATACAAACTTTCCCATATTCAATTATATAATATAAGATAACCCGTAAGCATAATATAAACGAGTTGAATATGTTATCTATTTGTTTGACTCAAATAAAAGTATATGTTATAATTGGCATATTGTTATGAAGATCGCTGTGAAATAAACGATTACCATCAGAGAAATCGTTACTCATAACTCTAATAAGAGTTTCAATAAACAAATGCACTTATATACAATTTTGTAACTTTACAGTTGTCCAATTCACACTATCGTGACAAAACAAAATACAAATCACAAAGTATGGTGCACAATAATAAACAATTCATAAACAAAATACCGTTGACAAATAAGACGCACTGATTCGCAAATTCACATTACGCCGGTCATTTTCAAAACACTGGTTTTTATACTCGGCTAAGGCCCCTATAAAAACGTGATACGTGATACGTGATACATACCATATGGTTCTACGTTATTCCCCATGCGTAGAGAACAAACGCACATCGATGGGTGACAAGAAACAGGTACGAAACTAGCCCTCGCTTCCAAACATTCTTAAAAAGCTCCTGCGCAACAAGTATAATAAATTGCTCTCCTCGTAAAAATATAAAACCAGAACCGTGAGATTTCCGTATAAACCGTGGAACTTTGCGTATGACAAATATATTTAACTGCGTTTTGAAATTGCGAATTTTCTTTTTTATATCCGAAATTGTTCGAAGCGTTCTATTCACTATTATATAAAACATTTAACTTACTTCCTTTATTAAAAATACCATGGAAAAGTGTCCAACTAAAAATTTCATATTAAATACTAAATTTATAAAAAATTATTTTTGTGTTATTTGTACTGAATTTTAAATTCCTTCTAAAGAGAGTACGATTTTAGTAAATACCATATATTCCAGTCAATTATTCGTTAATTTTATTGTTTAATATAGTTTCACATTATGTCCAATGATGAGTATTTAAAATGCTAATTCATCCGTGCTCTCGTATCAAAAATTACTTGGTAGCTACTTTAGGAGCTCATAATATTTCAGGAGTTTCTAAATCCTACACACACTGAATAGAGCAACATATCGTTCAAATTGTATGAGCACTAACGGGCAAGGAATCTTCTTCTTATATAAATAACAATAACTAAAATTCATTTGAATTGTAAAGGCTGCAAATACAATTATTATGAAAAGGTCTTAAATCAATTCAACAAAGAAGAGTAGGACAGAATTTTATTAATTCATTTTAATGTCTTATGTATTCTACTAAGACAGTGAGATAACGTACCAGTAGTGCTCATTAGGAGAATATAAGTGGTGAGAAACCCTTACAGAATGACACATTTTTAGAATTTTACTAAGACAAACTTTTGAGATGAATAAATTGCCGGAGGGTAAATCAAGAAAACAATATTAAAAATAAAGCAAAGTAAATAATACATTTCTGAGAAACGGTTTCGAAACGGAATCTGTTAAAAATTACGTTTCACATCCCATATTTGTGTTCTTGCTTATTAATCAAACCTTTCAATGGAAAAAGAAAAGCTTCAAAATTAACGTATCTTCATACAGAATTTTAAATGTAGTAACATCGCTCAGTTGTAATAGACCCTCAATATGGATCGACCTTCAAAAGTTTTACACAAGGAGTGCATTACTAAATACATCCTGATTCTCACTCTGTACTTTAAAATATTATTGCAATATATACATTTTTCATACAAGGAAATATGATTAAACTTCTACGTATTTATCACAAAATATGAGTGTAACGGATCTTTTGTATCCACCCAATCTTGAGCACAGTGAACTTGACTAGTTGATGGAGAATGAAAACTACAAATAGTTTTTATTTATGAAATATTTTTTAAAAAGTTTTCCTCCTCTTTATGGTGAATGAAGTGTAAAAGCTAGAGGAAAGTGCATATCAATCTTAACCAACTATTTATTCTGCTCTGCTTTCATGAGAATAATCGATTTATTGTCATTATAACGTTGTGAGGACGAATAGCTAGTTGACAATTCTTTTACGAGGGAGGAACAATGAATAGCCTCTTTGCCTGTGTTCACAAAATATACTTATGTCATCTTTACACATGGGCGCCAATAAAAATATAAAGAAACTCCTGACATTATGATCAGTAAAATGTATAGTCCGCATTATGTAGAATCAATCACTTAAATGTAACCAACTCAGAAAGTTCTGCTTACCCTGTAAAGTTACCACAGAACCCAAACAATTTTACTGACATCCGACATTCTCTTACACAACGGGACGACGATAACATTGAGTGAGATATCAGAAAATTGAAGGTGGTCACCTTCAGATTCAATGGCAACAAACAACTAATACATATGTTTACAGGTAAAAAATATGCGAATTATACGTCATACATTAGAATTGAATCAATTAAATTAGAAATTATGAGAATTTAAACTTTACATACATACGTTCTTACGCTTGTTTGCGAGTCTGTACTATAATTTAATATTAGGAAGACAATAATACGAGCAATGTAACTTAGATGAATATTGTAAAAGAATTAAAGTCGTCACTTGTTCCTGTACCGAAAATACGTCCAGTTTCAGTGGCAATACGAAAATACTTTCAATGGCAATAATTGTTCTAAGAGGCTTTCCTTCAGCGTGCAAAATCCAGCTTCGTATGCGCTAGCCATTTTCTGTGACAAAGTGAAATTGACCAGTTAAGATTAAAAAATTTGCAGATTACATTAATATTAATTTTACCGAACCTTTGTGGTTTCGTTATTGGATTTCAGTATTTGTGTATAGATCAGCGATTAGTTTCGCCGTCATATATTTCAATACGTAGCGAAATATTTCATACAGTGGTTGTTATATTTGTTTGCATGTAGGCTAATGCTAGTAACTAGTATACTTCCAAACAATTCACTGACAAGCCTAATAAGTTATTACAAAATAACATTTTATTATGCGAAGCAAACTATATTTTTGCTAAACTATGGTCAATTTTAGCTAACATGGTTTCCTATGATTATACTCTACTGCCTCTACAGCGATGAATATGTATCCACACACTACAATTGGTTAGGTATTTCAGTTATAGTAATTACATTTCTCGTATACTTGTTTCTGCGGCATGGGAAATAAATGTGTATTATTGGTGGGATCCTGGTAAACGCTATATTATTACTTTTTCTTAGTAATGTTGTAGTAGTTAATATCGTTTTGAAAGTGGCATACGTGATTAGTTACCGTTAATAATATGTCAGACACGGGGAAACTAAACAGTTATAAAGTCTGTAACTATGCTTCGTTATTAATATTTAATTAATATACTTTTCCATGTGTGACATATTCTCCAAAAGCAAGTATGTACGAGGGTAGGCTGAAAAGTAATGCACACATGCTTGTAGAACACGAACGAAAAGAAATAGCAAGATGGGGCAAAAAGTAAATAAAAGTACATTTCCTTAGCTTCAAAATTATATATTTATTTTTCAACATAGTTGCCGTTACGTCTAACACATTTCTCCCAACGCATAACAAGTTTTTTTATCCCGTCACTGAAATATTCTTCCGACTTTTCTCGAATCCAGGACGCGACAGCTGCCTTCACCTCATTGTCCGAGGTGCAATGATTACCCTTGAGGTCTCTCTTGAGTAGAGGAAAAAAATAGAAATCGCAAGGCGCGAGATCAGGGGAGTAGGGAGGGTGTGGAATCGGTTCAAACTTCAGGTTTCGCAGAGCCTCTTGGGTTGCGCGCGAGGTGTGTGGACGAGCGTTGTCATGTTGCAAGATTATTGGTGCCAGGCTGCCTCTAACCCGACAAACTCGACGTCGGAGGTGTTTTAGATCATTTTGAATCAAATCGTCGATGAGTTTGTGATGTTCATCGTCTGTGGCAGTAATCGGACGTCCGCTGCGTTTTTCGTCATCAATTACGGCTTTTCCAGGCTCGCAACCACGAAATTTTATTACCCATCGATGCACAGTAGACCTATCAACAGCATCGTCACCATAAACAGCCTTTAAACGACGATGAATCTCATTAGGAATCACATTTTCAGCAGTTAAAAATTCGATAGCCGCACGCTGTTTAACTCGCGTTGACATAGCACTACAACACGTCTCCATACTTCTGCTACTTAAAGCGTATTGTTGTACGAAACTCCTTCAAACTACGCATGCGTTTGGAGGGGGAATGTTACTCCCGAATGCCACCAGGTGCGCTTCTGTAGGTAATTTTGTTCGTGTTCTACGACCATGTGTGCATTACTTTTCAGCCTACCCTCGTATTTACAACACAAGTCAGTAATCGTCGCTTGGAAAGTGTGTGATCCCTGACGTTAGCCAGCGCCGTGATCAGTTGCAGCCTTATCAGCAACCCGTTCTGTTTGTTCCCCAAAACGTGAGCTTTGTATCCACCATTATCGCCAGGTACTTATCCGCGCCTTGTATCTGCATTGTTTCTTCCCCGACCTGCATTGGGAAGATGTTGGGCATATATTGCCTCTTTATAAGTAGCATGATTTATGTTTTTTCGGCTGCCAAGATGTAAGCCGTGATGTCATCCAGGAATTGACTCGTCGCATAACTTGTTTTAGTTTTGTCTAAGCCAGCTCTACCTCTCGTGCTGTAATAAGCGCTGCAGTATCATCAGCGTACTCCACAAACAATGTATATTCACCATATTATTATAAAAATAATTATTATTATTTATATAATGCCTCCCACAAATTCAACCCTACACTCGAGAGTACAGGATCTTGGCCCATGTTGGCGGGCAATAGTAAGATAGTTTCGACATATTTATGTGTACCGCTTGAAAACACACAGTAACCAACGGTGGGACCGCTTGTGCTAATGGTTGAATGAGTCTAGTTAGTGTGTCGGCAACGATGCCATCAGAGCACCAGGACTCGCCCTTTCAGAGGGCTGTGCCGCGGTGGTCTGTTTATTTCTTGTTACTCGTGAAACTCGTATGTTAGTTTACAAAAAAGCTTCTGAAGGAATACGTAAAAACCCTCGTCCAGAAAATACCCCTCCTCGGAAGGAGAAAAATAGAAGGAGGCAATATTCCTTTGTCTATGCGGAAGGATATCTGACATCTTGTGCCAGTGTGACAATTTTCTTTATATAAGACAGAGGAAGGTGACTTTGCAAAAGTGACGCCCTTCCTGATAGAAAAGTCTATCGACGGTAGCGCAGACAGTACAGAATAGCAGTAAGTCCGCAGGTGGATTATTCGCGAGACCCTGAACAATCAACAGGGTTCAAAATGCAATTCTATCTTTTCGACAGAGCTCCGCTTAACATGGAATGCGCATATCAAAGACTTTCTGTGCTGAAAGGTGCAAATCCTCGTCAAATTGCATTAGATACATTTCCGAAATGACCTGAGGAGCTGACAGACTGCCTTTCTAGATCAGTCCTGGAGGAATACGTTGAAGAACGTATATACCATTCTGCACACTGATGGCTCGAAAACGGAGAGCAGTGTTTGTAGTGCGTCATAGAGGGCGCCTCAGACTCCTGGACACTGCCTAAGGTGATTCGTGAATACAGTGCCGAACTGTATATGGTGTGACAAACTCTTCTGTTCTGTTAAGACAGATCTGATATGAAATTTCTTACTGAACGGATTCAGTGAGTTTTTTAATGCCTTAGACAATCCGGGTAAAATGAATCCATTATTGTAAGAGATACTAGCATTCTTACATGCGTTAGACAACCTTGTTCGTCTTTGACTTTTGTTTCAAGTCCGGATCATGTAGGCACTCAGAAAAGGTACTAAAGAAACACTGATGCTACAGCGAAACACTCTGCTGACAGCCCAGAAGTCGATGCAATTCCCCACGCAACCTGACGACACAAAAGCAGCTCCACAACCACTATTAATAATGTGTGGCAGCAGATGTTTAATGCATGGCAGAGCAAACTTCCTGGCAGAGTCAGTAAAGGGCAAATGGAAGGTGAACTCAGTCGCTGTGAACAAGTTTCTATCGTCTTGACTGAGAATTAGGCACGCGATCTTGAAATGTTCTTACAAGGACAAGAATGGCCCGTCTGGACTTGTGGCGGGGCACTTACCTACAGTCAAACGTACAGTTGAAGACTGCAGTGCTCTTGCTGAATTCAATCAAAGGTACAGACTAAAAGATTACCTGAAAGAAGAACTCGAAGTGGACAGTTAGCGATAGCCTAAACTCCGTGCTTCCATGAGATTGTTTTTGTCTTTGTGTGTACGACTTTCCATTTTTCATTTAGTATCTAGGATGTATGTTTGCAACAACATCCATACAAGCATCCGTAAAAAAAATAAAAAAAGAAATCGTGAAACCTTGCTTTTCATAACTAAATTAGTGATATTTATCTTTCTTTCAAAATCTTAATGTAAATATTATTACAGTGAATACATATACAATACATAAGTGTTAATACAATTGATTCTAATAAATGAATTATGTTATTATATTAATAATGTAATAATAATTCAAGATAATTATAGCATTACTAATACTAGCTTTCGCAAGCTGTTATATTATTAATTGAAAACAGTGATTTAAATCACCTTCTGATTTTAACCTCTACGCTGTTGCCAGGAGCAACTAATAACATGCCGTTTACTAGACTGCCATTAATTACATACATTTACACACAGTTGCGCGCGCCGCAGAAACAAATACACGAGGAATGTAATTATTGTAACGTAAATAACTAACTGTAATAATACGTAGCTGCGTATTTTATCGCTGTAGGCAAGGTAATCATGTTACTGTTATTATAGGATGTCAGGTTAACAACAATTTGGTACAGTATAACCATTTATAATTAATAAATTTGTTTTGTGTAACAGCTAGTAATTACGTGATACCAGGCTTAAAGTAAATTGTGGGGGTAACGATTTAATAGCATTACATGTAAACAAGTATTTCAAAAAAGCTACAATGCTTTAACAAAGCAAAAAATTTAATCATTGTATACGTATTGAAATTCAATAATGAAACGAAATATATTCAATATAGCTGGCGCTATTGGGCTGTTTAACGATCCTTATACACGATAGTTGATTAGTTTCAATTATATTCAGGACTACACACCACGTCTCTTAAACTTCCAATAAACACGTAGAATTGTTAATTATAATTTAAATCGTTTTACAGTTTTATGTTAACTAAAACAAACGTGTCATTTCTATAATTACAAAAAAAAAAATAATAATCGATGTTTAATCCTGATAATAATTTCGTTCTGAGAAACTTTCGTTGTCATATTTAAATCAATTTTTAATATCTGAGTTACGTGACGTATAATTCCGTTTTACAACGGCTTTTGGGCGAAACGTTATAACGCTTAATATCATTTATTCCCACAGCTAATACACATGAGTAGTTGTCTCTTTGTGCCTGTTCTCTTCGCTAGTGTACCATGTGTTTGACATGTTTCCCAGCTGTCTGTAGCTTTTGGATGATCAATTTTAAATGTAGTATGTGTTTTCACTTCTAAACAATCTTGTTATCGGTTGTAAACTGTTTATTATATTAACTTTTAATATTAATAATACTGTATCTGTCCTCAGTTAAAAGTCTTTTACGCTAATCGCCACACTCACTTACAATTAATTATCAAATATAAATAAGTGAAGTAACTTCCTCAGACAATAAGGGATAGTTTTATAAAGTAGCAATTTAATTTCGTTTTCTTTTGTGAGGGGGATATTTTATAAATATAATTTCGTTTTAGTCGGACGAATTGTTATTATTATCAATCATCAACGGTATTTTATATTCTAAAATAAACATTTTTTTTTCTTATAGTACTGTTACAGCGATGCGACATACAAAAGATTGGTAGTTCACATGAAATATACTGTCAGAGAAAGTTTTATTAAGTTTACAAATCTCGGCATTGCCCAACTGACGTATAACATTGTGGATTTTTTGTTAACATTACACGGTACTCGTAATCCTGCTTGCAATATAAAGGCAAAATGGAACAGCTCTGCCCAGTTAGTTGTGAGTTCTACCTATCAACTGCGGCTACTATTAATAGAGTATTGTTAGGACATCACAGAACAATCTACGTGTTTCTCGAACGATCCAGTGGAATCCGGTTGTAATGTTGTGTGTGTACGTGATTCTCAACATGCGTTGCGAGATTGTTCCGGACTCACAGGCCCGCGCCTGCTGTGTGCAAGGCCGCAACCAATTATGTTCTGGTGTTTTCTAATAAGTAGCATACTTGACGCGCAGTATGGAATATTCTGGTATTTCGGCGGGGTATAAATACAAGTACTCACCTCAGTCAGTTTGAGTCGCGATTTATTGGAATGCGGTTCGTAGTATTTTAGTTAGTTATTGTCGGGCGATTACACAGTGCGGTTTGAAGTATTGTGGTGAAGTATTACGTGTTTTATAATTGTGCGAGACAATTGTAATACAATTGTGTTTTATATCAGTTAACATTTTTATTGCGTGTGAACAATTATTATTTGATTTGTTTTAAGAGACTGTCTTGTTAATTATAAACTGTTTAATTGTGATAATTAAAGCTGGTGATCAGTGACGGTATTGGTGTCTTGTATTTTGTTTTCCACTGTACCATACGACGATCAGTAGACCGTCGTAACAGTATTATGAAACAGTGCATCAGTAAAACTGCAAAGTGTTTATTGTTTATTTGTTTTGTGCACTAATGCAATGACTTTTTTTGGTGGTTTTTATTAATTGGTTATGTATTGAGTAACTAGAAATGTTGTATACGAATGTTTTTTTGTAATTATTATAAAAGAAGGGCTAAAAAAATTGTGGGTATTGACTTCTCTGTCGTTCAATGGATTATTCCACTCTTTCTGGATTATTCCACTGTAACTGGATCACGATCCATATCAATAATCTAAAATAAATTTAAAAAATTAAATTCAACAAAAGAAGAAAATCACAAGATATTAAATATATAGAGACTAAAAACGAAACAATAATATTCAGTATATCAGAATACTTAATGAAAATGTAAATGCTCTTAAATAAAAAACAAATAATTGAAAATTTACACGGTTGCATAAATAAACAGCAACAGTACATCGATATCAATATTCAACTGAGCAACACAGGCTTCTATCTAAATATTTTTGTTTGCAATGCAAACATGCTAAAGTCTCAGAGCTATGTAGGATGCGACAAAAGATACACATTGCACAGTGTTTACTATATATGCACTGCGTGTTCCCTGTCGTGACAGTCCTTGTCTGTGAATTTGTATTGAGTTTAAATGATAGAAACATAAATATTAATGAATCTGTTGATACTTTTGACACCAATTAATCTTAGTAACACCATCTTAATACATTTTTACAGCAGAATTTTAATAAATTTTAAATCGCAAGTCTAATCGATTTTTAGATCAACAATTTTTAATATTTTTTATTAATTTGATTTCAATATTATAAACTAATATATTGTACATAGTAAACTACTATATATTTTAAAACTCTTATTTAATTTAAAATCTTATTACTGCAGCGAAAATTTTACCATTACAAAAAGCCATAATTCTCTCTAAAGCTCCCAAAACTTTTTTAGTATAATAAGCTCCTAAAACTCTCTAGGGCGTATAATACCTGTTTTTCTTTTTAAACCTGTTTGATTGACTGTACGTATAACTTTATACTGAGATGAAACAATTTGTTTTTAAATAAGTCTTAGTTTATGTTAGCACAACGGACACGTTGTGTTATTTGTTAGTATTAAATCAGACCTAGCTAGTTCGTCAAAGTATTAAGTTTAATATTATTACAAATATTAAGTTATTACATATATTATAACTATTAAGTTAGAATTATTAAACAGATAATACTTTCTTCAAAATGGTATTACATCTTCCAGTTGTTATAATTTTATAAATTTCATAATCTGTTTTTCATCTTCTAAACTGAACTGTGGCATACCTAGACGAGAATTAGTGTAGTCGCTCACATTATCACATAACACCTTCGGCCACTTTTTCGGTAACCCATCTACTCCTCTTTCCTTCAAAAAAAAACGTTAATATGTTTGTTAACATGAAAGACAATTACGTACCGCTTTTGAAGATTCGAGAGTGTTGTTCTACAAGTTTCCCGACTAGCTAGAGAGTGCAGTCGACACGTCTCATTCAAGGTCGTGATTTATGCCTAGTCTCCAGATTGTTCCAGCGTTTTTAACTAAGCAAATATGTTCATAGAGCCGCCTGGAATATGGAGGAGTATTCTAGAATATATGTGGGGTATATATAAGCGTCAGCGGCCGGCTTAGAAGTTCAGTTAATGTTGCCTATTTATTCATAGAGGATCAAGAATTCTTGCGGATTAGTGGAAAGTGATTATTGAGTTAATTAGTACGGAACTGTCATAATGTGACATTATTATACACAACGCAGAATTGACTTCTATATTCATCACAATAATATGGAATACTAATCAGTTAGCATTTGTAAATCAAACAACTCTTATTTTAGGACAGTCCGTTAAAATGATTAAATTGCTACTGTTAAGTATGAAGTGTTCGTGAATTGTCGATTTACTGTTGTAATTAATTCGCCAGGATTCAGAAATGATGAAGAGAGAGTGGACTGTAGTTAATACATTTATTGAAAATTATTCAGATTATTACAGCATTGAAATGGTTAGGTGTCAATTTTGAATATAAGATTGGCTAATGAGCGCATCGTAAATACAAGTCGTAAAATGTTACATTGAAGAATTAATTTAGTGAGAAAGCCTAGAAGGCCATATATAAAGTCTTGGGCCTAAGGCCTACATTAATTGTCGCGACAAAGAAGAAATGAATGTGACAGGATAGCAGCGAGCGCAAGGGCAACCGCCGCTAGCGAACGTATGTAGCGCACTGTCCAGATGTACAGACATGAATTGAGCAAATTAAAAGCGCAGGTTAGCCAACCTATGAATGCAAAATTACCGCGCTACTGTTCATAACTGCCCGCAAAAAATCAATAGATTTTTTAATACATTTTAGTAACTTATTATATAAAATACAGAGTTCTTAATAATGAAAGTTAATCTCAATAGGCTGCATTGAACCTTGAGTTGTAATCTTAGATAACAGTTGTGCGTTAATTGTTTAGCGATAAGCTTGAATAAAGATAAGCGTTTAGTAGGCCAAGGTTGGCGTGCAAAGTGATTTTATGCAGGATTGAAAATGTAAGCGCTGGCAATGTATTGCCCAAATATATTGTATATATACAATATTGAACGATATAAAACATGAAAGTACATAATTTGACAATGTTTAATAATGAATGATCGGAAACTCATCACAAGATGGCCCGATAAATTGTAACCCTATGCAAGTCATAGATGGTTAACGTGAAATAGTTGAGGCCAGTAGACCTGTACAGAGTATTGCATACAATGAACAAATAAATTGTCACAAATTATACATGTTTAGACGTAAACCTAGCATGGCGTCATAAAGTTGAACGAGTCATGCTATACCTGAAGTTTCAGGAATTTACAATATATTGTTGTGTGAAAACAAGCTATAGATAGCTGACTGATTGCGAGCACATATGTAATGACATGTATGTCATAATTAAGCAGGAATAATAATTGTGCAATGCATAATCACAAAATACAAAATACCATATAAAAATACAATATAAAAATAAAATCTAGGAGTGGCGTGGTTACAGACAGTAGACGCAAAAAACAATATGTTTTACATAAATGCAAGTTATATAATAAATACAATAAACACCAATTTAGTTAATTACAAATATGAGTAAGCGCAATAGCATAAGTAACAAATACGACACTGTGGTTACAAAAGTAATACATGAGTTGAGCAATTGAGAAATACATTCATAGAACAATAAATCACACATATTAACAACTGTGCAAGAAATGCATACATGGTTGTATAACTGCAAACCATGCGAATATTATGTAACAAATTTTTATAAAACAATACCACCAATAACATGACACATACCCAATACCAATCAAAATGTAAATGTGTAGGACATAGTATGCCACACAAAATATTAACATATAAATACAAAATAGCAAATATACCACCATTAAACTATGATGAGTATAGAGATGATAGCACAGTGCATGGTTGTGAACTTACAAGTCACATGCAAATTTAGTATAGAAACACGCAATGGTGTAAATTGTCATGAAAATGTTGTGATGATACATATCACAATTAAGTTGACCAAATGGTCATATAATAAAGTAATAAAGCCAATGGCCGAGTAAAATAGCATCGTGCTAAATGATCATAATAACCTTGTGTCAAGTCTCGTCCCGCGCTGGCAACAGACATAGCTTATGTACTGGTCTCCGCAAAACACCAGTAGGCGTGCGAATGTCTACGACTCTAATTAAGTTGTCTGGGCCGGGAAATGTGGCGGTAATTACACCAAATTTCCAGGCTAATGGAGGTAGGTTGTCGTCAATAAGTAAAACTAGGTCCCCAATGGAAACATTATCCTTTGCGAATTTCCATTTGTGACGTTGTTGTAATTGGTGTAAATAGTCGCGAGACCAAGTCTTCCAAATGACTTGGACAAACTTCTGTAGAAGTTGCCAACGTCCAAGACGAGAGATAGGAACATGAGATAAGTCTGGGTCCGGTATCGCCGTTAATGGTGCATAAATCAAAAAATGGCCAGGTGTAAGTGGCACCGGATCATTTACATCCGATGAGATGGCAAATAAAGGGCGAGAGTTTAGACATGCCTCTATCTGAGACAAAACTGTCGTAAACTCCTCGAAGGTGAGTATAGACTTGCCTACCACGCGGCGCAAATGAAACTTTAAACTCTTTATGCCGCTCTCCCAAAGACCACCAAAATGAGGTGACGAGGGCGGAATAAATGACCATGAAATACCCTGAGAGGCCGTGAATGATTTGATTGATGAGGTGGCATCCTTATTATGCCAAAGATTGTAGAGGTCATGTAAAACATTGCGGGCCTTCCTAAAGTTTGTGCCATTATCAGAATATAACTGACTGGGTATGCCCCTGCGGGACATAAAACGACGTAAGGCAGCTATAAACGCATTGGCTGTAAGGTCGGAAACCAATTCCAAATGAATGGCCCTGGTTGCTAAGCAAATGAACAAAGACACGTATGCCTTAGAAAGAGTTCTGGATTTCTGCCCGCCATGACGAATCATGAAGGGACCACCATAATCAACCGCGCAGAATAGAAACGGCCGCGATGGAGTGACTCTAGGAGATGGTAAAATACCAAGCCTCTGAACCTGCTGTTTGGCACTAAACCTGAGACACTTGACACATTTACGAATGGTGGAGCGAATGACTAACCTGGCAATAATAATCCACCAACGTTGACGAAGTGAGTGATGCACGAGTTGAGCACCAGCGTGAAGTAGACGAATGTGTTCGCGTCAATAATAAGGCGAGTAATATGAGCCGATAGATGCAAGACAATAGGATGCTTAGTGTCGTAAGGTAGTTGCGACTGCTGTAATCGCCCGCCAACGCGTATTACTCCAGACTCATCAAGAAACGGGTCGAGAGAAGACAACTTACTCCTGATAGAGACAGAAGATCCATTACGAAGACAATTAATCTCGGCAGCAAAGTGGACCGACTGAGATTGTTTTATGAAAAAATTAAGAGCATGATGAATTTCGACGGGGGTAAGAGCGCCCGTTATTTTGTCAGCACTGGAGAGTCTAATATTTTTGATAAACCGAAAACAGTAAGCGTATACGCGTGTCAGACGGTGCAACGAAGAAAAGTCCTTTGAAAGGTCAATAGCCAGGGTAGACATTAGAGAAAGGTTGGGGGTTTGTTTCTCTTCCGCAGTGACTTCAGAAGACGACGGATTAGAAGGTAAAAAGGGTGGAAAAGGATTGGACTCGGAAGATTGAGACAAACAAGCGGGACCGTGCCACCAAAGCGAACAATCGCGCAAAACGTCAGGGTGACACCCCCTAGAGATAATATCAGCAGGATTGTGTCTAGAATTGATGTGATGCCATGTATAGGCTTGCGCTGAATCTCGGCAACACGATTAGCGACGTAGGTTTTCCACCTCGTGGACTGGGCATGAATCCAGTAAAGAGACACCATGGAGTCAGAATATAAATGAACACTATTAATAAACGAATGAAGCGCAGGAACGACCTTAGATACGAGTCGCGATAACAACAAGCAAGCACAGAGTTCGATGCGAGGTAATGACACCTGTCGTAGGGGAGCCACGCGAGATTTAGAACACGAGAGATGACAAGAGGCCGATGAATCTTGATAAATGACTCTAATATAAATACAGCACCCAAACCCCTTTTCAGAAGCATCCGAAAAACCATGTAATTCAACTATACTTGCCTCAGACTTGCAACGAATAGAACGTGGGACAACAATTTTGCTAATCAGACACAATTTATCGCACAATGAATGCCAAGCCAAACGTAATTGCCCGGAGATCGGTTCATCCCAACCAAGATTGCAAAGCTAGAGTTGCTGCATAAACTGTTTGTACAAGAAAACAATGAGACCAATCAGTCCGAGTGGATCGTATATGCCTGCGATAATCGATAGAATTCTCCTCTTGGAGATGCTTGATTCAACGGGGAATGATTTAATGTCAAACAGGAATGAATCGGCAGTGTTATTCCAGAGAATGCCCAGGGTACGCACATTGCCCTGTTTGTTTAAGGGGAGTGATAAATTGTCATGACTTGAGACCACCCTGGGTTCATTAGATGCCCATTAATGCAGTGTGAGACCGTATTGACTCAACAACGTACCTAAGTCAGATTTCAACTTGGTCAGATCAGAGATGGTGTCTGCACCGGTTAGCAAATCGTCGACATAGAAATCATTTGTTATAGCTAACGCCGCATCAGGAAAAGAAGCTTCATGGTCCTTACCAATTTGAATAAGACAGCGAGTGGCCAAAAACGAAGCACTAGCCGTGCCGTAGGTTACAGTTCGCAATGCAAAGTGTTTAAATTGTTCGAAGGGAGAGTCACGCCACAGAATACGTTGATAGTGACAATCCTTTTCAGATACCAGAATTTGTCGATACATCTTCTCGATGTCGGCGATGAGAACATAGTTATGCATACGAAAACGTAAAAGAATAGAAAAAAGGTCTTGTTGAACATTCGGGCCTACCAACAATATGTCATTGAGAGAAAGGCCATTGGTAGTTTTGGACGAACCGTCAAAAACGACGCGCAGTTTTGTGGTCGAGCTAGACTGCTTAAAAACGGCATGGTGAGGCAGATAGTAAGTATTTGACACCCCAGAATTGATAGAGCAATTATCGATAAGCGTCATGTGGCCAAGATCCTTATACTCATTAATAAAGTTTGCGTAATCGCGCGCAAGCTTAGAATCACGCCTGAATCGGCGTTCTAAATTCAAAAATCTTGCTTCAGCATTGGTATAAGATTCCCCCAACTGGAGATGGTCGGACTTAAATGGTAGTGAAACAACGAACCTACCCTCCTGATTGCGATGAGTAGACCCCACGAAATGCTCCTCACAAGCTGACTCGTTATCAGGTATATTATCAGGGATAGTTTCTGCTTCCCAGAATTTTTCGAGAGACTGCAAAATTTGACCGTCGTTGTTCCTAGCTAGGAACGAAACAGCAGGACCCTTATAACGACAATGTTTGGGCAAATTGCCTGCCAAAATGTAGCCTAACTTTGTTTTCTGAATAATGGGAAAATGAGGACCGCGTACGTATTTGTTGGCTAAAATTAAATCTAGGTAGAATTGGGTTCCCAAAAGTATGTCGATGTCAGCCGAAATGTTGAAATGTGGGTCGGCTAAGAACACGTTATCTGGAATGTTGAAATGATTTATATCAAAAGATTGTGCTGGCAGTTTATGGGTCAATGCAGATAAAGCCGCACAATTTGCCTCGAAGCTAAATTTTTGATAACGAGAAATAATGCGTATAGACTCGAGATTAGTGGCATGACACGCGGTATTATTTATACCTGTAATCGGTATGTTGGATTTAGTCAAGTTAAGGCGTAATTTCTTGGCAAATGATTCCGTACAAAAATTTATTTGTGAACCCGCATCCAAAAGAACTCTTGCGGTTTGTCTGTTGCCAGCCTGATCAATGACAAACACAATTGCTGTTGATAAAAGAATATTATTTGTGGATTGTAATTTGAGTGAACAGTAATTACTGCTGCTGGCAGAGACTGGCTTCGGCACATTGTTTATGTGCAACAATGTATGGTGTCGTTTCGAGCAGATTTTACATGCCTGCTTAATCTTACAATTAGATACAAAATGATCTGATCTAAGACAATTAGTACAACATTTGTGATTTGATATAAATTGTCCTCGCTCAGCGGTGCTTAGTGCACGAAATTTATCACACATGTAAATTGGATGATTAGATTTACAGCACAAACATGAATAATTACTTGACGCTGAGTGATAACTCTTAAATGTAGTGCTGCCAGCAGCGCTTCGTGAATTATGTTTGTCAGATTTTTTGAATCTTAAGCTTACTTTGTTGAGTTGCTGTCCGGCATCGATAGGCAGTGTATTTTCTAACAACTGCCTACGTGCGTTTAAAAAGTGAGTAAAATCTTGAAAGTTGGGAAGGTTATCTGGGTCTATAGACTCCTTCCATAATTTAAACGTAGTGTGGTCAAGTTTTGCTGATAATAATTGTATAGTGATAAGCTCGAATGAATTCACTGACAGTTGCATTGCCGCCAGTGAATTAACGGAAGACGTTATTGTATTTATGAATTCTGCCAAACTTTGGACAGAGGCTTTAATTGTTGACTTGACTTCAAGTAAATTTTGAATGTAGTACTTTGCTAGTATGAACTTGTTGTCATACCTTGCGGACAGCAAACTCAACGCTATCGAGTAGTTTTCATTACAAATAGGTAGTGATTTAATTAAGTCTAACGGCTCATTTTTAGAGAAGAATGCAAATAATGTAGTTTCTGCACTGACGTTAGATCGGATCTTGCATGCACCAAGTCCAAAAAAATTTAATAAAAATGCTGCCATACCAAGATATTGCCTGTGAAGCAGGGCAAACTTATCTGTTTTAATTGCATATGGCCCGTTAATACGGGAGGTACAGTCTGAACTTTAAAGGTATCAATTAATTGTAAAATGTTAGCTTCTGTGGAATATAACATTTCTTCGACCTCAACTCGGTCTTCTTGAGCAGCGTTTATGTCTTTGTAAATAAGTTCGATTTCGGACTGTACCTCATCGTATTTCGTTGCCAAGCTTTTCAAACTTTCAAGTCTGACTGTTAAAAAGTGTTTGGTATTAGAGTTTCTATCAAAGTTACTGACAGCTGATTGTATACGCACTATTGCGGACTTTAAGCCGCCTCTCTTTCTGACTAACACTTTGAGGCCTTCTTCAGCCATTGTACGCACCTTGAAATGATGTTAGAGAGGTGATACCTTGTGGGCGATGTCCTGAAGCGTCGAGGCCGTGGAGAAGATGGCAAACACACAGCTCGTAGAGATGACTGCTTTGACTGACGTACTGAAGCTAGCAGGTGTAAGCTCTTGCAATGATGTCGTCAGGAGGCTCGAAGACGACGATCGAAATGCTGGTTGAATCACGCCACGGTCGTATCAGCGGATATGCTGAGTCGCCCGTGATGGCCAGAAATTGGGGCAGAAAAATTATAAATATGTGATTGATGTATCCGGAATCCAGGTCCGGAGCGACCAAAAAAATGTTAAGTATGAAGTGTTCGTGAATTGTCGATTTACTGTTGTAATTAATTCGCCAGGATTCAGAAATGATGAAGAGAGAGTGGACTGTAGTTAATACATTTATTGAAAATTATTCAGATTATTACAGCATTGAAATGGTTAGGTGTCAATTTTGAATATAAGATTGGCTAATGAGCGCATCGTAAATACAAGTCGTAAAATGTTACATTGAAGAATTAATTTAGTGAGAAAGCCTAGAAGGCCATATATAAAGTCTTGGGCCTAAGGCCTACATTAATTGTCGCGACAAAGAAGAAATGGATGTGACAGGATAGCAGCGAGCGCAAGAGCAACCGCCGCTAGCGAACGTATGTAGCGCACTGTCCAGATGTACAGACATGAATTGAGCAAATTAAAAGCGCAGATTAGCCAACCTATGAATGCAAAATTACCGCGCTACTGTTCATAACTGCCCGCAAAAAATCAATAGATTTTTTAATACATTTTAGTAACTTAATATAAAATACAGAGTTCTTAATAATAAAAGTTAATCTCAATAGGCTGCATTGAACCTTGAGTCGTAATCTTAGATAACAGTTGTGCGTTAATTGTTTAGCGATAAGCTTGAATAAAGATAAGCGTTTAGTAGGCCAAGGTTGGCGTGCAAAGTGATTTTATGCAGGATTGAAAATGTAAGCGCTGGCAATGTATTGCCCAAATATATTGTATATATACAATATTGAACGATATAAAACATGAAAGTACATAATTTGACAATGTTTAATAATGAATGATCGGAAACTCATCCCAAGATGGCCCGATAAATTGTAACCTTATGCAAGTCATAGATGGTTAACGTGAAATAGTTGAGGCCAGTAGACCTGTACAGAGTATTGCATACAATGAACAAATAAATTGTCACAAATTATACATGTTTAGACGTAAATCTAGCATGGCGTCATAAAGTTTAACGAGTCATGCTATACCTGAAGTTTCAGGAATTTACAATATATTGTTGTGTGAAAACAAGCTATAGATAGCTGACTGATTGCGAGCACATATGTAATGACATGTATGTCATAATTAAGCAGGAATAATAATTGTGCAATGCATAATCACAAAATACAAAATACCATATAAAAATACAATATAAAAATAAAATCTAGGAGTGGCGTGGTTACAGACAGTAGACGCAAAAAACAATATGTTTTACATAAATGCAAGTTATATAATAAATACAATAAACACCAATTTAGTTAATTACAAATATGAGTAAGCGCAATAGCATAAGTAACAAATACGACACTGTGGTTACAAAAGTAATACATGAGTTGAACAATTGAGAAATACATTCATAGAACAATAAATCACACATATTAACAACTGTGCAAGAAATGCATACATGGTTGTATAACTGCAAACCATGCGAATATTATGTAACAAATTTTTATAAAACAATACCACCAATAACATGACACATACCCAATACCAATCAAAATGTAAATGTGTAGGACATAGTATGCCACACAAAATATTAACATATAAATACAAAATAGCAAATATACCACCATTAAACTATGGTGAGTATAGAGATGATAGCACAGTGCATGGTTGTGAACTTACAAGTCACATGCAAATTTAGTATAGAAACACGCAATGGTGTAAATTGTCATGAAAATGTTGTGATGATACATATCACAATTAAGTTGACCAAATGGTCATATAATAAAGTAATAAAGCCAATGGCCGAGTAAAATAGCATTGTGCTAAATGATCATAATAACCTTGTGTCAAGTCTCGTCCCGCGCTGGCAACAGACATAGCTTATGTACTGGTCTCCGCAAAACACCAGTAGGCGTGCGAATGTCTACGACTCTAATTAAGTTGTCTGGGCCGGGAAATGTGGCGGTAATTACACCAAATTTCCAGGCTAATGGAGGTAGGTTGTCGTCAATAAGTAAAACTAGGTCCCCAATGGAAACATTATCCTTTGCGAATTTCCATTTGTGACGTTGTTGTAATTGGTGTAAACAGTCGCGAGACCAAGTCTTCCAAATGACTTGGACAAACTTCTGTAGAAGTTGCCAACGTCCAAGACGAGAGATAGGAACATGAGATAAGTCTGGGTCCGGTATCGCCGTTAATGGTGCATAAATCAAAAAATAGCCAGGTGTAAGTGGCACCGGATCATTTACATCCGATGAGATGGCAAATAAAGGGCGAGAGTTTAGACATGCCTCTATCTGAGACAAAACTGTCGTAAACTCCTCGAAGGTGAGTATAGACTTGCCTACCACGCGGCGCAAATGAAACTTTAAACTCTTTATGCCGCTCTCCCAAAGACCACCAAAATGAGGTGACGAGGGCGGAATAAATGACCATGAAATACCCTGAGAGGCCGTGAATGATTTGATTGATGAGGTGGCATCCTTATTATGCCAAAGATTGTAGAGGTCATGTAAAACATTGCGGGCCTTCCTAAAGTTTGTGCCATTATCAGAATATAACTGACTGGGTATGCCCCTGCGGGACATAAAACGACGTAAGGCAGCTATAAACGCATTGGCTGTAAGGTCGGAAACCAATTCCAAATGAATGGCCCTGGTTGCTAAGCAAATGAACAAAGACACGTATGCCTTAGAAAGAGTTCTGGATTTCTGCCCGCCATGACGAATCATGAAGGGACCACCATAATCAACCGCGCAGAATAGAAACGGCCGCGATGGAGTGACACTAGGAGATGGTAAAATACCAAGCCTCTGAACCTGCTGTTTGGCACTAAACCTGAGACACTTGACACATTTACGAATGGTGGAGCGAATGACTAACCTGGCAATAATAATCCACCAACGTTGACGAAGTGAGTGATGCACGAGTTGAGCACCAGCGTGAAGTAGACGAATGTGTTCGCGTCAATAATAAGGCGAGTAATATGAGCCGATAGATGCAAGACAATAGGATGCTTAGTGTCGTAAGGTAGTTGCGACTGCTGTAATCGCCCGCCAACGCGTATTACTCCAGACTCATCAAGAAACGGGTCGAGAGAAGACAACTTACTCCTGATAGAGACAGAAGATCCATTACGAAGACAATTAATCTCGGCAGCAAAGTGGACCGACTGAGATTGTTTTATGAAAAAATTAAGAGCATGATGAATTTCGACGGGGGTAAGAGCGCCCGTTATTTTGTCAGCACTGGAGAGTCTAATATTTTTGATAAACCGAAAACAGTAAGCGTATACGCGTGTCAGACGGTGCAACGAAGAAAAGTCCTTTGAAAGGTCAATAGCCAGGGTAGACATTAGAGAAAGGTTGGGGGTTTGTTTCTCTTCCGCAGTGACTTCAGAAGACGACGGATTAGAAGGTAAAAAGGGTGGAAAAGGATTGGACTCGGAAGATTGAGACAAACAAGCGGGACCGTGCCACCAAAGCGAACAATCGCGCAAAACGTCAGGGTGACACCCCCTAGAGATAATATCAGCAGGATTGTGTCTAGAATTGATGTGATGCCATGTATAGGCTTGCGCTGAATCTCGGCAACACGATTAGCGACGTAGGTTTTCCACCTCGTGGACTGGGCATGAATCCAGTAAAGAGACACCATGGAGTCAGAATATAAATGAACACTATTAATAAACGAATGAAGCGCAGGAACGACCTTAGATACGAGTCGCGATAACAACAAGCAAGCACAGAGTTCGATGCGAGGTAATGACACCTGTCGTAGGGGAGCCACGCGAGATTTAGAACACGAGAGATGACAAGAGGCCGATGAATCTTGATAAATGACTCTAATATAAATACAGCACCCAAACCCCTTTTCAGAAGCATCCGAAAAACCATGTAATTCAACTATACTTGCCTCAGACTTGCAACGAATAGAACGTGGGACAACAATTTTGTTAATCAGACACAATTTATCGCACAATGAATGCCAAGCCAAACGTAATTGCCCGGAGATCGGTTCATCCCAACCAAGATTGCAAAGCTAGAGTTGCTGCATAAACTGTTTGTACAAGAAAACAATGAGACCAATCAGTCCGAGTGGATCGTATATGCCTGCGATAATCGATAGAATTCTCCTCTTGGAGATGCTTGATTCAACGGGGAATGATTTAATGTCAAACAGGAATGAATCGGCAGTGTTATTCCAGAGAATGCCCAGGGTACGCACATTGCCCTGTTTGTTTAAGGGGAGTGATAAATTGTCATGACTTGAGACCACCCTGGGTTCATTAGATGCCCATTAATGCAGTGTGAGACCGTATTGACTCAACAACGTACCTAAGTCAGATTTCAACTTGGTCAGATCAGAGATGGTGTCTGCACCGGTTAGCAAATCGTCGACATAGAAATCATTTGTTATAGCTAACGCCGCATCAGGAAAAGAAGCTTCATGGTCCTTACCAATTTGAATAAGACAGCGAGTGGCCAAAAACGAAGCACTAGCCGTGCCGTAGGTTACAGTTCGCAATGCAAAGTGTTTAAATTGTTCGAGGGGAGAGTCACGCCACAGAATACGTTGATAGTGACAATCCTTTTCAGATACCAGAATTTGTCGATACATCTTCTCGATGTCGGCGATGAGAACATAGTTATGCATACGAAAACCTAAAAGAATAGAAAAAAGGTCTTGTTGAACATTCGGGCCTACCAACAATATGTCATTGAGAGAAAGGCCATTGGTAGTTTTGGACGAACCGTCAAAAACGACGCGCAGTTTTGTGGTCGAGCTAGACTGCTTAAAAACGGCATGGTGAGGCAGATAGTAAGTATTTAACACCCCAGAATTGATAGAGCAATTATCGATAAGCGTCATGTGGCCAAGATCCTTATACTCATTAATAAAATTTGCGTAATCGCGCGCAAGCTTAGAATCACGCCTGAATCGGCGTTCTAAATTCAAAAATCTTGCTTCAGCATTGGTATAAAATTCCCCCAACTGGAGATGGTCGGACTTAAATGGTAGTGAAACAACGAACCTACCCTCCTGATTGCGATGAGTAGACCCCACGAAATGCTCCTCACAAGCTGACTCGTTATCAGGTATATTATCAGGGATAGTTTCTGCTTCCCAGAATTTTTCGAGAGACTGCAAAATTTGACCGTCGTTGTTCCTAGCTAGGAACGAAACAGCAGGACCCTTATAACGGCAATGTTTGGGCAAATTGCCTGCCAAAATGTAGCCTAACTTTGTTTCCTGAATAATGGGAAAATGAGGACCGCGTACGTATTTGTTGGCTAAAATTAAATCTAGGTAGAATTGGGTTCCCAAAAGTATGTCGATGTCAGCCGAAATGTTGAAATGTGGGTCGGCTAAGAACACGTTATCTGGAATGTTGAAATGATTTATATCAAAAGATTGTGCTGGCAGTTTATGGGTCAATGCAGATAAAGCCGCACAATTTGCCTCGAAGCTAAATCTTTGATAACGAGAAATAATGCGTATAGACGCGAGATTAGTGGCATGACACGCGGTATTATTTATACCTGTAATCGGTATGTTGGATTTAGTCAAGTTAAGGCGTAATTTCTTGGCAAATGAATCCGTACAAAAATTTATTTGTGAACCCGCATCCAAAAGAACTCTTGCGGTTTGTCTGTTGCCAGCCTGGTCAATGACAAACACAATTGCTGTTGATAAAAGAATATTATTTGTGGATTGTAATTTGAGTGAACAGTAATTACTGCTGCTGGCAGAGACTGGCTTCGGCACATTGTTTATGTGCAACAATGTATGGTGTCGTTTCGAGCAGATTTTACATGCCTGCTTAATCTTACAATTAGATACAAAATGATCTGATCTAAGACAATTAGTACAACATTTGTGATTTGATATAAATTGTCCTCGCTCAGCGGTGCTTAGTGCACGAAATTTATCACACATGTAAATTGGATGATTAGATTTACAGCACAAACATGAATAATTACTTGACGCTGAGTGATAACTCTTAAATGTAGTGCTGCCAGCAGCGCTTCGTGAATTATGTTTGTCAGATTTTTTGAATCTTAAGCTTACTTTGTTGAGTTGCTGTCCGGCATCGATAGGCAGTGTATTTTGTAACAACTGCCTACGTGCGTTTAAAAAGTGAGTAAAATCTTGAAAGTTGGGAAGGTTATCTGGGTCTATAGACTCCTTCCATAATTTAAACGTAGTGTGGTCAAGTTTTGCTGATAATAATTGTATAGTGATAAGCTCGAATGAATTCACTGACAGTTGCATTGCCGCCAGTGAATTAACGGAAGACGTTATTGTATTTATGAATTCTGCCAAACTTTGGACAGAGGCTTTAATTGTTGACTTGACTTCAAGTAAATTTTGAATGTAGTACTTTGCTAGTATGAACTTGTTGTCATACCTTGCGGACAGCAAACTCAACGCTATCGAGTAGTTTTCATTACAAATAGGTAGTGATTTAATTAAGTCTAACGGCTCATTTTTTAGAGAAGAATGCAAATAATGTAGTTTCTGCACTGACGTTAGATCGGATCTTGCATGCACCAAGTCCAAAAAAATTTAATAAAAATGCTGCCATACCAAGATATTGCCTGTGAAGCAGGGCAAACTTATCGGTTTTAATTGCATATGGCCCGTTAATACGGGAGGTACAGTCTGAACTTTAAAGGTATCAATTAATTGTAAAATATTAGCTTCTGTGGAATATAACATTTCTTCGACCTCAACTCGGTCTTCTTGAGCAGCGTTTATGTCTTTGTAAATAAGTTCGATTTCGGACTGTACCTCATCGTATTTCGTTGCCAAGCTTTTCAAACTTTCAAGTCTGACTGTTAAAAAGTGTTTGGTATTAGAGTTTCTATCAAAGTTACTGACAGCTGATTGTATACGCACTATTGCGGACTTTAAGCCGCCTCTCTTTCTGACTAACACTTTGAGGCCTTCTTCAGCCATTGTACGCACCTTGAAATGATGTTAGAGAGGTGATACCTTGTGGGCGATGTCCTGAAGCGTCGAGGCCGTGGAGAAGATGGCAAACACACAGCTCGTAGAGATGACTGCTTTGACTGACGTACTGAAGCTAGCAGGTGTAAGCTCTTGCAATGATGTCGTCAGGAGGCTCGAAGACGACGATCGAAATGCTGGTTGAATCACGCCACGGTCGTATCAGCGGATATGCTGAGTCGCCCGTGATGGCCAGAAATTGGGGCAGAAAAATTATAAATATGTGATTGATGTATCCGGAATCCAGGTCCGGAGCGACCAAAAAAATGTTAAGTATGAAGTGTTCGTGAATTGTCGATTTACTGTTGTAATTAATTCGCCAGGATTCAGAAATGATGAAGAGAGAGTGGACTGTAGTTAATACATTTATTGAAAATTATTCAGATTATTACAGCATTGAAATGGTTAGGTGTCAATTTTGAATATAAGATTGGCTAATGAGCGCATCGTAAATACAAGTCGTAAAATGTTACATTGAAGAATTAATTTAGTGAGAAAGCCTAGAAGGCCATATATAAAGTCTTGGGCCTAAGGCCTACATTAATTGTCGCGACAAAGAAGAAATGAATGTGACAGGATAGCAGCGAGCGCAAGGGCAACCGCCGCTAGCGAACGTATGTAGCGCACTGTCCAGATGTACAGACATGAATTGAGCAAATTAAAAGCGCAGATTAGCCAACCTATGAATGCAAAATTACCGCGCTACTGTTCATAACTGCCCGCAAAAAATCAATAGATTTTTTAATACATTTTAGTAACTTATTATATAAAATACAGAGTTCTTAATAATGAAAGTTAATCTCAATAGGCTGCATTGAACCTTGAGTTGTAATCTTAGATAACAGTTGTGCGTTAATTGTTTAGCGATAAGCTTGAATAAAGATAAGCGTTTAGTAGGCCAAGGTTGGCGTGCAAAGTGATTTTATGCAGGATTGAAAATGTAAGCGCTGGCAATGTATTGCCCAAATATATTGTATATATACAATATTGAACGATATAAAACATGAAAGTACATAATTTGACAATGTTTAATAATGAATGATCGGAAACTCATCCCAAGATGGCCCGATAAATTGTAACCTTATGCAAGTCATAGATGGTTAACGTGTAATAGTTGAGGCCAGTAGACCTGTACAGAGTATTGCATACAATGAACAAATAAATTGTCACAAATTATACATGTTTAGACGTAAATCTAGCATGGCGTCATAAAGTTGAACGAGTCATGCTATACCTGAAGTTTCAGGAATTTACAATATATTGTTGTGTGAAAACAAGCTATAGATAGCTGACTGATTGCGAGCACACATGTAATGACATGTATGTCATAATTAAGCAGGAATAATAATTGTGCAACGCATAATCACAAAATACAAAATACCATATAAAAATACAATATAAAAATAAAATCTAGGAGTGGCGTGGTTACAGACAGTAGACGCAAAAAACAATATGTTTTACATAAATGCAAGTTATATAATAAATACAATAAACACCAATTTAGTTAATTACAAATATGAGTAAGCGCAATAGCATAAGTAACAAATACGACACTGTGGTTACAAAAGTAATACATGAGTTGAACAATTGAGAAATACATTCATAGAACAATAAATCACACATATTAACAACTGTGCAAGAAATGCATACATGGTTGTATAACTGCAAACCATGCGAATATTATGTAACAAATTTTTATAAAACAATACCACCAATAACATGACACATACCCAATACCAATCAAAATGTAAATGTGTAGGACATAGTATGCCACACAAAATATTAACATATAAATACAAAATAGCAAATATACCACCATTAAACTATGATGAGTATAGAGATGATAGCACAGTGCATGGTTGTGAACTTACAAGTCACATGCAAATTTAGTATAGAAACACGCAATGGTGTAAATTGTCATGAAAATGTTGTGATGATACATATCACAATTAAGTTGACCAAATGGTCATATAATAAAGTAATAAAGCCAATGGCCGAGTAAAATAGCATTGTGCTAAATGATCATAATAACCTTGTGTCAAGCCTCGTCCCGCGCTGGCAACAGACATAGCTTATGTACTGGTCTCCGCAAAACACCAGTAGGCGTGCGAATGTCTACGACTCTAATTAAGTTGTCTGGGCCGGGAAATGTGGCGGTAATTACACCAAATTTCCAGGCTAATGGAGGTAGGTTGTCGTCAATAAGTAAAACTAGGTCCCCAATGGAAACATTATCCTTTGCGAATTTCCATTTGTGACGTTGTTGTAATTGGTGTAAATAGTCGCGAGACCAAGTCTTCCAAATGACTTGGACAAACTTCTGTAGAAGTTGCCAACGTCCAAGACGAGAGATAGGAACATGAGATAAGTCTGGGTCCGGTATCGCCGTTAATGGTGCATAAATCAAAAAATGGCCAGGTGTAAGTGGCACCGGATCATTTACATCCGATGAGATGGCAAATAAAGGGCGAGAGTTTAGACATGCCTCTATCTGAGACAAAACTGTCGTAAACTCCTCGAAGGTGAGTATAGACTTGCCTACCACGCGGCGCAAATGAAACTTTAAACTCTTTATGCCGCTCTCCCAAAGACCACCAAAATGAGGTGACGAGGGCGGAATAAATGACCATGAAATACCCTGAGAGGCCGTGAATGATTTGATTGATGAGGTAGCATCCTTATTATGCCAAAGATTGTAGAGGTCATGTAAAACATTGCGGGCCTTCCTAAAGTTTGTGCCATTATCAGAATATAACTGACTGGGTATGCCCCTGCGGGACATAAAACGACGTAAGGCAGCTATAAACGCATTGGCTGTAAGGTCGGAAACCAATTCCAAATGAATGGCCCTGGTTGCTAAGCAAATGAACAAAGACACGTATGCCTTAGAAAGAGTTCTGGATTTCTGCCCGCCATGACGAATCATGAAGGGACCACCATAATCAACCGCGAAGAATAGAAACGGCCGCGATGGAGTGACTCTAGGAGATGGTAAAATACCAAGCCTCTGAACCTGCTGTTTGGCACTAAACCTGAGACACTTGACACATTTACGAATGGTGGAGCGAATGACTAACCTGGCAATAATAATCCACCAACGTTGACGAAGTGAGTGATGCACGAGTTGAGCACCAGCGTGAAGTAGACGAATGTGTTCGCGTCAATAATAAGGCGAGTAATATGAGCCGATAGATGCAAGACAATAGGATGCTTAGTGTCGTAAGGTAGTTGCGACTGCTGTAATCGCCCGCCAACGCGTATTACTCCAGACTCATCAAGAAACGGGTCGAGAGAAGACAACTTACTCCTGATAGAGACAGAAGATCCATTACGAAGACAATTAATCTCGGCAGCAAAGTGGACCGACTGAGATTGTTTTATGAAAAAATTAAGAGCATGATGAATTTCGACGGGGGTAAGAGCGCCCGTTATTTTGTCAGCACTGGAGAGTCTAATATTTTTGATAAACCGAAAACAGTAAGCGTATACGCGTGTCAGACGGTGCAACGAAGAAAAGTCCTTTGAAAGGTCAATAGCCAGGGTAGACATTAGAGAAAGGTTGGGGGTTTGTTTCTCTTCCGCAGTGACTTCAGAAGACGACGGATTAGAAGGTAAAAAGGGTGGAAAAGGATTGGACTCGGAAGATTGAGACAAACAAGCGGGACCGTGCCACCAAAGCGAACAATCGCGCAAAACGTCAGGGTGACACCCCCTAGAGATAATATCAGCAGGATTGTGTCTAGAATTGATGTGATGCCATGTATAGGCTTGCGCTGAATCTCGGCAACACGATTAGCGACGTAGGTTTTCCACCTCGTGGACTGGGCATGAATCCAGTAAAGAGACACCATGGAGTCAGAATATAAATGAACACTATTAATAAACGAATGAAGCGCAGGAACGACCTTAGATACGAGTCGCGATAACAACAAGCAAGCACAGAGTTCGATGCGAGGTAATGACACCTGTCGTAGGGGAGCCACGCGAGATTTAGAACACGAGAGATGACAAGAGGCCGATGAATCTTGATAAATGACTCTAATATAAATACAGCACTCAAACCCCTTTTCAGAAGCATCCGAAAAACCAAGTAATTCAACTATACTTGCCTCAGACTTGCAACGAATAGAACGTGGGACAACAATTTTGCTAATCAGACACAATTTATCGCACAATGAATGCCAAGCCAAACGTAATTGCCCGGAGATCGGTTCATCCCAACCAAGATTGCAAAGCTAGAGTTGCTGCATAAACTGTTTGTACAAGAAAACAATGGGACCAATCAGTCCGAGTGGATCGTATATGTCTGCGATAATCGATAGAATTCTCCTCTTGGAGATGCTTGATTCAACGGGGAATGATTTAATGTCAAACAGGAATGAATCGGCAGTGTTATTCCAGAGAATGCCCAGGGTACGCACATTGCCCTGTTTGTTTAAGGGGAGTGATAAATTGTCATGACTTGAGACCACCCTGGGTTCATTAGATGCCCATTAATGCAGTGTGAGACCGTATTGACTCAACAACGTACCTAAGTCAGATTTCAACTTGGTCAGATCAGAGATGGTGTCTGCACCGGTTAGCAAATCGTCGACATAGAAATCATTTGTTATAGCTAACGCCGCATCAGGAAAAGAAGCTTCATGGTCCTTACCAATTTGAATAAGACAGCGAGTGGCCAAAAACGAAGCACTAGCCGTGCCGTAGGTTACAGTTCGCAATGCAAAGTGTTTAAATTGTTCGAGGGGAGAGTCACGCCACAGAATACGTTGATAGTGACAATCCTTTTCAGATACCAGAATTTGTCGATACATCTTCTCGATGTCGGCGATGAGAACATAGTTATGCATACGAAAACGTAAAAGAATAGAAAAAAGGTCTTGTTGAACATTCGGGCCTACCAACAATATGTCATTGAGAGAAAGGCCATTGGTAGTTTTGGACGAACCGTCAAAAACGACGCGCAGTTTTGTGGTCGAGCTAGACTGCTTAAAAACGGCATGGTGAGGCAGATAGTAAGTATTTAACACCCCAGAATTGATAGAGCAATTATCGATAAGCGTCATGTGGCCAAGATCCTTATACTCATTAATAAAGTTTGCGTAATCGCGCGCAAGCTTAGAATCACGCCTGAATCGGCGTTCTAAATTCAAAAATCTTGCTTCAGCATTGGTATAAGATTCCCCCAACTGGAGATGGTCGGACTTAAATGGTAGTGAAACAACGAACCTACCCTCCTGATTGCGATGAGTAGACCCCACGAAATGCTCCTCACAAGCTGACTCGTTATCAGGTATATTATCAGGGATAGTTTCTGCTTCCCAGAATTTTTCGAGAGACTGCAAAATTTGACCGTCGTTGTTCCTAGCTAGGAACGAAACAGCAGGACCCTTATAACGGCAATGTTTGGGCAAATTGCCTGCCAAAATGTAGCCTAACTTTGTTTCCTGAATAATGGGAAAATGAGGACCGCGTACGTATTTGTTGGCTAAAATTAAATCTAGGTAGAATTGGGTTCCCAAAAGTATGTCGATGTCAGCCGAAATGTTAAAATGTGGGTCGGCTAAGAACACGTTATCTGGAATGTTGAAATGATTTATATCAAAAGATTGTGCTGGCAGTTTATGGGTCAATGCAGATAAAGCCGCACAATTTGCCTCGAAGCTAAATCTTTGATAACGAGAAATAATGCGTATAGACGCGAGATTAGTGGCATGACACGCGGTATTATTTGTACCTGTAATCGGTATGTTGGATTTAGTCAAGTTAAGGCGTAATTTCTTGGCAAATGATTCCGTACAAAAATTTATTTGTGAACCCGCATCCAAAAGAACTCTTGCGGTTTGTCTGTTGCCAGCCTGGTCAATGACAAACACAATTGCTGTTGATAAAAGAATATTATTTGTGGATTGTAATTTGAGTGAACAGTAATTACTGCTGCTGGCAGAGACTGGCTTCGGCACATTGTTTATGTGCAACAATGTATGGTGTCGTTTCGAGCAGATTTTACATGCCTGCTTAATCTTACAATTAGATACAAAATGATCTGATCTAAGACAATTAGTACAACATTTGTGATTTGATATAAATTGTCCTCGCTCAGCGGTGCTTAGTGCACGAAATTTATCACACATGTAAATTGGATGATTAGATTTACAGCACAAACATGAATAATTACTTGACGCTGAGTGCTAACTCTTAAATGTAGTGCTGCCAGCAGCGCTTCGTGAATTATGTTTGTCAGATTTTTTGAATCTTAAGCTTACTTTGTTGAGTTGCTGTCCGGCATCGATAGGCAGTGTATTTTCTAACAACTGCCTACGTGCGTTTAAAAAGTGAGTAAAATCTTGAAAGTTGGGAAGGTTATCTGGGTCTATAGACTCCTTCCATAATTTAAACGTAGTGTGGTCAAGTTTTGCTGATAATAATTGTATAGTGATAAGCTCGAATGAATTCACTGACAGTTGCATTGCCGCCAGTGAATTAACGGAAGACGTTATTGTATTTATGAATTCTGCCAAACTTTAGACAGAGGCTTTAATTGTTGACTTGACTTCAAGTAAATTTTGAATGTAGTACTTTGCTAGTATGAACTTGTTGTCATACCTTGCGGACAGCAAACTCAACGCTATCGAGTAGTTTTCATTACAAATAAGTAGTGATTTAATTAAGTCTAACGGCTCATTTTTTAGAGAAGAATGCAAATAATGTAGTTTCTGCACTGACGTTAGATCGGATCTTGCATGCACCAAGTCCAAAAAAATTTAATAAAAATGCTGCCATACCAAGATATTGCCTGTGAAGCAGGGCAAACTTATCGGTTTTAATTGCATATGGCCCGTTAATACGGGAGGTACAGTCTGAACTTTAAAGGTATCAATTAATTGTAAAATATTAGCTTCTGTGGAATATAACATTTCTTCGACCTCAACTCGGTCTTCTTGAGCAGCGTTTATGTCTTTGTAAATAAGTTCGATTTCGGACTGTACCTCATCGTATTTCGTTGCCAAGCTTTTCAAACTTTCAAGTCTGACTGTTAAAAAGTGTTTGGTATTAGAGTTTCTATCAAAGTTACTGACAGCTGATTGTATACGCACTATTGCGGACTTTAAGCCGCCTCTCTTTCTGACTAACACTTTGAGGCCTTCTTCAGCCATTGTACGCACCTTGAAATGATGTTAGTGAGGTGATACCTTGTGGGCGATGTGCTGAAGCGTCGAGGCCGTGGAGAAGATGGCAAACACACAGCTCGTAGAGATGACTGCTTTGACTGACGTACTGAAGCTAGCAGGTGTAAGCTCTTGCAATGATGTCGTCAGGAGGCTCGAAGACGACGATCGAAATGCTGGTTGAATCACGCCACGGTCGTATCAGCGGATATGCTGAGTCGCCCGTGATGGCCAGAAATTGGGGCAGAAAAATTATAAATATGTGATTGATGTATCCGGAATCCAGGTCCGGAGCGACCAAAAAAATGTTAAGTATGAAGTGTTCGTGAATTGTCGATTTACTGTTGTAATTAATTCGCCAGGATTCAGAAATGATGAAGAGAGAGTGGACTGTAGTTAATACATTTATTGAAAATTATTCAGATTATTACAGCATTGAAATGGTTAGGTGTCAATTTTGAATATAAGATTGGCTAATGAGCGCATCGTAAATACAAGTCGTAAAATGTTACATTGAAGAATTAATTTAGTGAGAAAGCCTAGAAGGCCATATATAAAGTCTTGGGCCTAAGGCCTACATTAATTGTCGCGACAAAGAAGAAATGAATGTGACAGGATAGCAGCGAGCGCAAGGGCAACCGCCGCTAGCGAACGTATGTAGCGCACTGTCAAGATGTACAGACATGAATTGAGCAAATTAAAAGCGCAGATTAGCCAACCTATGAATGCAAAATTACCGCGCTACTGTTCATAACTGCCCGCAATAAATCAATAGATTTTTTAATACATTTTAGTAACTTATTATATAAAATACAGAGTTCTTAATAATGAAAGTTAATCTCAATAGGCTGCATTGAACCTTGAGTTGTAATCTTAGATAACAGTTGTGCGTTAATTGTTTAGCGATAAGCTTGAATAAAGATAAGCGTTTAGTAGGCCAAGGTTGGCGTGCAAAGTGATTTTATGCAGGATTGAAAATGTAAGCGCTGGCAATGTATTGCCCAAATATATTGTATATATACAATATTGAACGATATAAAACATGAAAGTACATAATTTGACAATGTTTAATAATGAATGATCGGAAACTCATCCCAAGATGGCCCGATAAATTGTAACCCTATGCAAGTCATAGATGGTTAACGTGAAATAGTTGAGGCCAGTAGACCTGTACAGAGTATTGCATACAATGAACAAATAAATTGTCACAAATTATACATGTTTAGACGTAAATCTAGCATGGCGTCATAAAGTTGAACGAGTCATGCTATACCTGAAGTTTCAGGAATTTACAATATATTGTTGTGTGAAAACAAGCTATAGATAGCTGACTGATTGCGAGCACACATGTAATGACATGTATGTCATAATTAAGCAGGAATAATAATTGTGCAATGCATAATCACAAAATACAAAATACCATATAAAAATACAATATAAAAATAAAATCTAGGAGTGGCGTGGTTACAGACAGTAGACGCAAAAAACAATATGTTTTACATAAATGCAAGTTATATAATAAATACAATAAACACCAATTTAGTTAATTACAAATATGAGTAAGCGCAACAGCATAAGTAACAAATACGACACTGTGGTTACAAAAGTAATACATGAGTTGAACAATTGAGAAATACATTCATAGAACAATAAATCACACATATTAACAACTGTGCAAGAAATGCATACATGGTTGTATAACTGCAAACCATGCGAATATTATGTAACAAATTTTTATAAAACAATACCACCAATAACATGACACATACCCAATACCAATCAAAATGTAAATGTGTAGGACATAGTATGCCACACAAAATATTAACATATAAATACAAAATAGCAAATATACCACCATTAAACTATGATGAGTATAGAGATGATAGCACAGTGCATGGTTGTGAACTTACAAGTCACATGCAAATTTAGTATAGAAACACGCAATGGTGTAAATTGTCATGAAAATGTTGTGATGATACATATCACAATTAAGTTGACCAAATGGTCATATAATAAAGTAATAAAGCCAATGGCCGAGTAAAATAGCATTGTGCTAAATGATCATAATAACCTTGTGTCAAGCCTCGTCCCGCGCTGGCAACAGACATAGCTTATGTACTGGTCTCCGCAAAACACCAGTAGGCGTGCGAATGTCTACGACTCTAATTAAGTTGTCTGGGCCGGGAAATGTGGCGGTAATTACACCAAATTTCCAGGCTAATGGAGGTAGGTTGTCGTCAATAAGTAAAACTAGGTCCCCAATGGAAACATTATCCTTTGCGAATTTCCATTTGTGACGTTGTTGTAATTGGTGTAAATAGTCGCGAGACCAAGTCTTCCAAATGACTTGGACAAACTTCTGTAGAAGTTGCCAACGTCCAAGACGAGAGATAGGAACATGAGATAAGTCTGGGTCCGGTATCGCCGTTAATGGTGCATAAATCAAAAAATGGCCAGGTGTAAGTGGCACCGGATCATTTACATCCGATGAGATGGCAAATAAAGGGCGAGAGTTTAGACATGCCTCTATCTGAGACAAAACTGTCGTAAACTCCTCGAAGGTGAGTATAGACTTGCCTACCACGCGGCGCAAATGAAACTTTAAACTCTTTATGCCGCTCTCCCAAAGACCACCAAAATGAGGTGACGAGGGCGGAATAAATGACCATGAAATACCCTGAGAGGCCGTGAATGATTTGATTGATGAGGTGGCATCCTTATTATGCCAAAGATTGTAGAGGTCATGTAAAACATTGCGGGCCTTCCTAAAGTTTGTGCCATTATCAGAATATAACTGACTGGGTATGCCCCTGCGGGACATAAAACGACGTAAGGCAGCTATAAACGCATTGGCTGTAAGGTCGGAAACCAATTCCAAATGAATGGCCCTGGTTGCTAAGCAAATGAACAAAGACACGTATGCCTTAGAAAGAGTTCTGGATTTCTGCCCGCCATGACGAATCATGAAGGGACCACCATAATCAACCGCGCAGAATAGAAACGGCCGCGATGGAGTGACTCTAGGAGATGGTAAAATACCAAGCCTCTGAACCTGCTGTTTGGCACTAAACCTGAGACACTTGACACATTTACGAATGGTGGAGCGAATGACTAACCTGGCAATAATAATCCACCAACGTTGACGAAGTGAGTGATGCACGAGTTGAGCACCAGCGTGAAGTAGACGAATGTGTTCGCGTCAATAATAAGGCGAGTAATATGAGCCGATAGATGCAAGACAATAGGATGCTTAGTGTCGTAAGGTAGTTGCGACTGCTGTAATCGCCCGCCAACGCGTATTACTCCAGACTCATCAAGAAACGGGTCGAGAGAAGACAACTTACTCCTGATAGAGACAGAAGATCCATTACGAAGACAATTAATCTCGGCAGCAAAGTGGACCGACTGAGATTGTTTTATGAAAAAATTAAGAGCATGATGAATTTCGACGGGGGTAAGAGCGCCCGTTATTTTGTCAGCACTGGAGAGTCTAATATTTTTGATAAACCGAAAACAGTAAGCGTATACGCGTGTCAGACGGTGCAACGAAGAAAAGTCCTTTGAAAGGTCAATAGCCAGGGTAGACATTAGAGAAAGGTTGGGGGTTTGTTTCTCTTCCGCAGTGACTTCAGAAGACGACGGATTAGAAGGTAAAAAGGGTGGAAAAGGATTGGACTCGGAAGATTGAGACAAACAAGCGGGACCGTGCCACCAAAGCGAACAATCGCGCAAAACGTCAGGGTGACACCCCCTAGAGATAATATCAGCAGGATTGTGTCTAGAATTGATGTGATGCCATGTATAGGCTTGCGCTGAATCTCGGCAACACGATTAGCGACGTAGGTTTTCCACCTCGTGGACTGGGCATGAATCCAATAAAGAGACACCATGGAGTCAGAATATAAATGAACACTATTAATAAACGAATGAAGCGCAGGAACGACCTTAGATACGAGTCGCGATAACAACAAGCAAGCACAGAGTTCGATGCGAGGTAATGACACCTGTCGTAGGGGAGCCACGCGAGATTTAGAACACGAGAGATGACAAGAGGCCGATGAATCTTGATAAATGACTCTAATATAAATACAGCACCCAAACCCCTTTTCAGAAGCATCCGAAAAACCATGTAATTCAACTATACTTGCCTCAGACTTGCAACGAATAGAACGTGGGACAACAATTTTGCTAATCAGACACAATTTATCGCACAATGAATTCCAAGCCAAACGTAATTGCCCGGAGATCGGTTCATCCCAACCAAGATTGCAAAGCTAGAGTTGCTGCATAAACTGTTTGTACAAGAAAACAATGGGACCAATCAGTCCGAGTGGATCGTATATGTCTGCGATAATCGATAGAATTCTCCTCTTGGAGATGCTTGATTCAACGGGGAATGATTTAATGTCAAACAGGAATGAATCGGCAGTGTTATTCCAGAGAATGCCCAGGGTACGCACATTGCCCTGTTTGTTTAAGGGGAGTGATAAATTGTCATGACTTGAGACCACCCTGGGTTCATTAGATGCCCATTAATGCAGTGTGAGACCGTATTGACTCAACAACGTACCTAAGTCAGATTTCAACTTGGTCAGATCAGAGATGGTGTCTGCACCGGTTAGCAAATCGTCGACATAGAAATCATTTGTTATTGCTAACGCCGCATCAGGAAAAGAAGCTTCATGGTCCTTACCAATTTGAATAAGACAGCGAGTGGCCAAAAACGAAGCACTAGCCGTGCCGTAGGTTACAGTTCGCAATGCAAAGTGTTTAAATTGTTCGAGGGGAGAGTCACGCCACAGAATACGTTGATAGTGACAATCCTTTTCAGATACCAGAATTTGTCGATACATCTTCTCGATGTCGGCGATGAGAACATAGTTATGCATACGAAAACGTAAAAGAATAGAAAAAAGGTCTTGTTGAACATTCGGGCCTACCAACAATATGTCATTGAGAGAAAGGCCATTGGTAGTTTTGGACGAACCGTCAAAAACGACGCGCAGTTTTGTGGTCGAGCTAGACTGCTTAAAAACGGCATGGTGAGGCAGATAGTAAGTATTTGACACCCCAGAATTGATAGAGCAATTATCGATAAGCGTCATGTGGCCAAGATCCTTATACTCATTAATAAAGTTTGCGTAATCGCGCGCAAGCTTAGAATCACGCCTGAATCGGCGTTCTAAATTCAAAAATCTTGCTTCAGCATTGGTATAAGATTCCCCCAACTGGAGATGGTCGGACTTAAATGGTAGTGAAACAACGAACCTACCCTCCTGATTGCGATGAGTAGACCCCACGAAATGCTCCTCACAAGCTGACTCGTTATCAGGTATATTATCAGGGATAGTTTCTGCTTCCCAGAATTTTTCGAGAGACTGCAAAATTTGACCGTCGTTGTTCCTAGCTAGGAGCGAAACAGCAGGACCCTTATAACGGCAATGTTTGGGCAAATTGCCTGCCAAAATGTAGCCTAACTTTGTTTCCTGAATAATGGGAAAATGAGGACCGCGTACGTATTTGTTGGCTAAAATTAAATCTAGGTAGAATTGGGTTCCCAAAAGTATGTCGATGTCAGCCGAAATGTTACAATGTGGGTCGGCTAAGAACACGTTATCTGGACTGTTGAAATGATTTATATCAAAAGATTGTGCTGGCAGTTTATGGGTCAATGCAGATAAAGCCGCACAATTTGCCTCGAAGCTAAATCTTTGATAACGAGAAATAATGCGTATAGACGCGAGATTAGTGGCATGACACGCGGTATTATTTATACCTGTAATCGGTATGTTGGATTTAGTCAAGTTAAGGCGTAATTTCTTGGCAAATGATTCCGTACAAAAATTTAATTGTGAACCCGCATCCAAAAGAACTCTTGCGGTTTGTCTGTTGCCAGCCTGGTCAATGACAAACACAATTGCTGTTGATAAAAGAATATTATTTGTGGATTGTAATTTGAGTGAACAGTAATTACTGCTGCTGGCAGAGACTGGCTTCGGCACATTGTTTATGTGCAACAATGTATGGTGTCGTTTCGAGCAGATTTTACATGCCTGCTTAATCTTACAATTAGATACAAAATGATCTGATCTAAGACAATTAGTACAACATTTGTGATTTGATATAAATTGTCCTCGCTCAGCGGTGCTTAGTGCACGAAATTTATCACACATGTAAATTGGATGATTAGATTTACAGCACAAACATGAATAATTACTTGACGCTGAGTGCTAACTCTTAAATGTAGTGCTGCCAGCAGCGCTTCGTGAATTATGTTTGTCAGATTTTTTGAATCTTAAGCTTACTTTGTTGAGTTGCTGTCCGGCATCGATAGGCAGTGTATTTTCTAACAACTGCCTACGTGCGTTTAAAAAGTGAGTAAAATCTTGAAAGTTGGGAAGGTTATCTGGGTCTATAGACTCCTTCCATAATTTAAACGTAGTGTGGTCAAGTTTTGCTGATAATAATTGTATAGTGATAAGCTCGAATGAATTCACTGACAGTTGCATTGCCGCCAGTGAATTAACGGAAGACGTTATTGTATTTATGAATTCTGCCAAACTTTGGACAGAGGCTTTAATTGTTGACTTGACTTCAAGTAAATTTTGAATGTAGTACTTTGCTAGTATGAACTTGTTGTCATACCTTGCGGACAGCAAACTCAACGCTATCGAGTAGTTTTCATTACAAATAGGTAGTGATTTAATTAAGTCTAACGGCTCATTTTTTAGAGAAGAATGCAAATAATGTAGTTTCTGCACTGACGTTAGATCGGATCTTGCATGCACCAAGTCCAAAAAAATTTAATAAAAATGCTGCCATACCAAGATATTGCCTGTGAAGCAGGGCAAACTTATCGGTTTTAATTGCATATGGCCCGTTAATGCGGGAGGTACAGTCTGAACTTTAAAGGTATCAATTAATTGTAAAATATTAGCTTCTGTGGAATATAACATTTCTTCGACCTCAACTCGGTCTTCTTGAGCAGCGTTTATGTCTTTGTAAATAAGTTCGATTTCGGACTGTACCTCATCGTATTTCGTTGCCAAGCTTTTCAAACTTTCAAGTCTGACTGTTAAAAAGTGTTTGGTATTAGAGTTTCTATCAAAGTTACTGACAGCTGATTGTATACGCACTATTGCGGACTTTAAGCCGCCTCTCTTTCTGACTAACACTTTGAGGCCTTCTTCAGCCATTGTACGCACCTTGAAATGATGTTAGTGAGGTGATACCTTGTGGGCGATGTCCTGAAGCGTCGAGGCCGTGGAGAAGATGGCAAACACACAGCTCGTAGAGATGACTGCTTTGACTGACGTACTGAAGCTAGCAGGTGTAAGCTCTTGCAATGATGTCGTCAGGAGGCTCGAAGACGACGATCGAAATGCTGGTTGAATCACGCCACGGTCGTATCAGCGGATATGCTGAGTCGCCCGTGATGGCCAGAAATTGGGGCAGAAAAATTATAAATATGTGATTGATGTATCCGGAATCCAGGTCCGGAGCGACCAAAAAAATGTTAAGTATGAAGTGTTCGTGAATTGTCGATTTACTGTTGTAATTAATTCGCCAGGATTCAGAAATGATGAAGAGAGAGTGGACTGTAGTTAATACATTTATTGAAAATTATTCAGATTATTACAGCATTGAAATGGTTAGGTGTCAATTTTGAATATAAGATTGGCTAATGAGCGCATCGTAAATACAAGTCGTAAAATGTTACATTGAAGAATTAATTTAGTGAGAAAGCCTAGAAGGCCATATATAAAGTCTTGGGCCTAAGGCCTACATTAATTGTCGCGACAAAGAAGAAATGAATGTGACAGGATAGCAGCGAGCGCAAGGGCAACCGCCGCTAGCGAACGTATGTAGCGCACTGTCCAGATGTACAGACATGAATTGAGCAAATTAAAAGCGCAGATTAGCCAACCTATGAATGCAAAAATTACCGCGCTACTGTTCAGCTACACCAGTCACAATTAAATTAGCATATTATTCAAGAACTACTCTTCTCTGCTGTAGTCGTTATAAAAATAGTAATAAGTTGACGGCAAATTTTAAATAATTGTAATTTGATTCATTTCAATAAATTGCTTTGAAGTAATTCGTGTGCAGGGAAAGGATAAAAGGCTGGTTTCCCAGCACAACTGTATCTCAGACTTTCCCTTACCCCCTGTAAGTATTTGAAAGATTTTTGTAGTGTTCTTACCATTTCATTAAAGAGACTTATAACAACATTTTTGAACGATTCGATACAACGTTCCCTCTGTAATTTTCAAATGCTTCGATAATTTTATAATAATTTTAGAATATTTTTAAAATCGTTTATTTTCATAATTTTAATAGGTTTTTGGTTGGCTAATTAAATGAAACATGATTTATTTTAAGAGAGTCAAACGTTGTTTTAGCGTTTCGTTTTGTAATGAACATTTTATGTTTTCGCTGTAGTAACTCCGGTGTTCTGATAATGTCAGAAGCAGCATTGTTGTTACATCAACTCTTCCTTTTTAGAGTAAATGGGTTTAGCATTGTTATAAAGTTATAAGAGCAAATATAAAGCAATCGTTGATAGAAAGTTCAGTAAAATTAGAAATCGAAGTGTAAAGATTTTGATTGCGACAACATCCACTCCACCTAATTTTTCAGAGTACAGCATATTCTCTGGACACATTACACGCCAAAGGGCTCTTGAATTAACACATCTCATCCTAACCGTTGCGTGGCGTTGTCAGAAAGCTGAAGATGCCAAGCTGACATTTTAAAAGACGGCAAACAGTTGAAGAATACATGTTATATGTAAAACGTGTAAGAATTATTCGCCTCGTTTTGACACTGGGACACACACAAATTGCGATAATACGTCCCCTTGTTCTTGTGTATGCACGCATTAGCTACAACACACAAAGTTGATGACTCGCCATTTTCGAAGCTAATGAATGTCAAGTTGCCGGTTGATTCTATTTAAGTTTATGACAATTGTGGAAAACAAAAATTAAAATGAGAGTATGAACGCAATTCGTTCATTCAGTCGTATGCCAGCGTACTGAGCTGACACATGTACTGCCTTTGAACAAATTAATCGTCCTCCCTTTTAAAGTATTTCAGCTACCATGAAATCCACAAACAAAATTTAGCAAACGAAATATGCATTGACAGCAATATTAATAACTATAAAGACAATAATTAAAATCACTTATAAAAACAGTTGAAGTTGTAAAAATTCATTATTTGTTATAGCCGTTTTATTATGTTTTATGCTCCTTTTTTTTATCTCTTGAAACTAACAAAAATACGGTGATAGTTGTAAGATTATTTTAGATAAAGAAATTGATTAAACAAAAATTGGATCTGTAACACGTGTATTAGCTATTTTCTAAATTCAGTTTAGAAAAGCGTAAAATTTTATTGGGAACTTATTGGAGTCCTAATTTGCTGGATTCAATTATGCAATCTATAGTTGAATTTTTTAAAAGTACTTTTCTACACGCATTTGTAAACTGAAATTTTAATTTAAAGTTTTAGAGTTATTTGGTTCGGTTGATCAATTTCTTTAATTTAGAACTAATAGTCACAGTTTTTAACTTTAATAATTATATCACAATAATAAATAATTAAATACGATAATAATAATTATATAACCAATTTTAACAATGGCAAAGAAAGTGGACAATGGTATGGAAATGGTGCTAGTGTTCCACCAAAAGTTCTTTTTGCTCTCTACGCGTTTTAGCACATAACGAAAAGAGCAATTTCTAATGAGCGTAAGGGTAGAATGTACAATCAGGCTTTAAAGACTTGGAGCTAAGAATGAAAACGTAGTATATTTGCCACTGTAAATTTCATTAAACGAAAATATTTATTAAGAAGAGAAGGGGTTTAATTAAGTGACTAAGAATAATCGTTTGACCTTAACGGTTGAGAAAGTTGTGCAGGAGTATGCAATTTATTTGCTAAAATATCATCTGTTTAACAATGTTTACTTCCAAAACAGAAGCGCTAGATAAGCTATTCAAGGCGACTGTAATAAATAGACCAACAAATATAATTTGTTACTTTCAGAGAATCTACGCAGATGAAACAGCAATTTCATTTCCCCAGAGAGAAACACCAAAACAAGCCAATATAAACAATTCAATATGCCCACAAAACTACGTTTCAGTTTCTGCGCTGTGTGTTTACTGCAAATTTATTTCACCAAGTAGGCCTATTACTTCCTTTATGCAAAAAAGAATATACTAAATAACAAAATAAAATTTTTGTTTGTTGCAGAACTTGATTTGTGATTTGACCAAATCACTTACTTCCCTCAAGACATAAGTAAAACTCCAGAGGTAAAAGTTCCCAACAAACTTTATTATTTAATATAGAAGTCTCTAGCGAACTGGAAAGTAAGCGTTTTTCCTGTATCATTTTGTTTCGAGATAAGTGCTACATGACAAGTTGTTTATATTGTTCACTCACATATTTCTCTACTCACTTTGTTATGAAACATATTAGAACTCAACTATGTTGTTACGAGAAAAATATGGATACCCATCTTTGACAGTGTTATTCTTACATACTAAATTCATCAACATTTTTTCAAAAACTTTTATAAAAATTGTCATACTTCTGTTACATTAATTCTGCTACGATACATACAAAACTAGTACGCAGGAAAAACAAAGATTATAATAATCTGTAAGTCATTAATTTTACTAGTACGTGTAAAGAAGAAATATTTTGTTAATACTCTCTAAATGTAACGCATACTAATCGCTCCTTAACAAACTGTCTGCTATCCTCTGTTATACATTACCAGCCAAAGTCCTATGTAACGTAAGTCAAATTAGAAAGTACAGTACTAAACAGCATTAATCGCGTGATTTTTTGGCTTTCGAACTCATGGTTGCTTGTATTACAAGGTATTCGAATACTTTATGAAGTTATGTACGAATATCGCCAGTCGTCAACAGTGCAGTGCGCTTTGCACGTAGACATGCTCCGTGACGCACTGTCGCGCCGTGGCGTTATAGCGACCGTCTATACATTATCTAGGATTGTCAACAACGAAGTATAAGTAGAAGTATACTCTCCGTGTCACAACACTGCCTTTGGTGTCAGTATAGATTAATTATTATTTAGTTTGTTTACTGAATGTGAAAATGGTAAAGAATACTCACTAGGATTAAGCAAGTTTAGGACAACTCAGTAGCACTCTCATACAATATCAAAACAACGTGCATACATTACTTGCGTAAGGCCTATGTAATGCTTATCATCATATGTCAACATTATCATATATTTCTTTAGGATGAGGCGTGTCTACAGATTCTCGGCTTTATACACTGACGTAGTAAGCTGTTGAACCTTCTCTTGAACATTACATACCTGCTGTGACTTTGTTTGTATGAAAGGCAACACGGGACAGCCCTGCCGGCCAGTTGAGTTCTGCGGAAGTTTGCGTTGTAAATCCGGTGAATAACAAAAAATTGACTCCTGAGTATTTATCTGTGTTGCAAACTGTTGATATTATTTAATTGGTTATTTTTATTATTGTTTGTTTACAGCACGTATTGGATAATTGAAACTGTTGTATAATAACTATTTTTGTTCTATTGGAATGTGAATAAAAATTAGTAGTAAATTTATCTGATGACCAATAATTTATTCCATTATTTTAAGATAACCATATTTTAAGATAAGATCACCATCCATGCGACACTCGTCAATTAATTTCAAAATAAAATCACTCTTACATGCCAAGAATATTTTTATAAAACGCGGTGAAAGAAAACTTGGATGTATTCTGGCGAAGTAACCACAAGACATTTTTTTACCTAAATGACTTACTGAAGTTATTTGTCCTTCGTTAAAATCATATTTGGAGGGAAAAAATTATCCTTAAAAACCTTAGTAGACATGTCCTTTTAGACATAAAATTAAAGATATTTTAGACAACGCTACTGAACATGATCCTTCATTAACTGAGTCACTTCAAGCTCAGTTTATCTTTATTAAAATAAAATTGCTTTCGCCAAATACGACAGCGTTGCTTCAACCGGTAGATCAACAAGTGACCGTGAACTTCAAGAAAAAGAGTATGTTTACATTGTGTTACGAGGCAAAAAACGCAAATAAGAATGTGACATTAAGAGAATTTTGGAAAAACGAGTATACAACATCCCAGTTTGTGTTAAGATAACAGTCAGTGTCTGGAAAAGAATTATCTTCCCGATATTTGAATTCTGCATGGGAAAATTTGTGGCCGTCAATCAATAATAATATTGAAGAAAATGAAGAAACGGTCGAGAGTACTGTGTCCAAAATAGTATCTTTAGCCGAAAAAATGATCTTGTAATGGAATAAGATGATTTAGAAGAAATAATAAAAACCAGCAAAGAGAATCGACGACAGAAGAATTACAAGAGCTGTAAAAAGATGAACTATTCTGACAGCGACAAAAATGAACATGAGCAAGAAGGTTCCGAAGATTGCAACAAAGTTACATAAAAGGACATAAGAACTTTTACTGCTTGGGAAGTTGTGAAAAATGTTGTACGGAAACGTCCTAACATTGAATTAACAGAACTGAAAACGTGCAATTATGAAGACAAAACTTAAAATTTTGTCTTAAATTTTAAAAATTTGCTAAAAACGTTAAAATCAAACTACGTTAAAATAATTTTTAGCGTGAGTAAAAGTTGCAGTAAGAAGAGACGTGTTGAATATGCACTAGAACCTCAGCCTTCGACTTTAACGACTAATGCCAATATTCAGAAGACTTTCACTTTAAAAAACAGATTATGTATAGTCAAGTTATTCGTTTCATTTCGTTTAAATAAAAGTGTGCTCGTCATAAGATTATTTGAAAATTTAAGTTAGTTGACTTTGTTTCAATTTATTTATTTTCATTTATTAATAAAGTTTTACTGCATTTACGAATTATTTCGAGGTTAGAGTATGTTTTTCTTGCTTATTTGTAAGATTGAAGATTTTGCAAATATTGAAGACTTATTTTATTATGCCTAAAATTAACCACCGCCTCACAAACGATTTTCAATAAACGATGATTTCTCTGGAACGATTTACGATCGTATTACGAGGGATCACTGTATATCTATTATTATGTGTAGTTTTTATGAATTTTCTAATACATCTCCTGGCACTTAAGATTACCAGAATTATTATGTTCATTCGCCCCATTGCATGATATTTTGAAAGAGGGTTTTTTGAATTAAGTATTCCCATCTCTTATCCTTCAAAGAGGTTTGCTTCTGTTATCTGCATTAGCATTACATTGTTTGTTTGTTAAGAGGTTTATTTGTTCAGATTGTTGAACCTTTCTCAAATGAGACATTTATTTTGTATACTAAGCTAACGTTTCTTTGAAAGCCACCTTTGTGGCTTTATTGTGTTGCTAGCGTAACATGAATTTCCTACAAAACAGTTATAAGAGGAATAGTAAATAATTTTCACCAAATTTGGTTTACTAAAATGAGGTAATACAAAATAAATAGATTTGGTTATGGTAAATAGAAAAAAGTCACATAAATTTTCATCTCTGTATTTCAGACTGCAATTTATTGGAAAAGTCTATGCCTTCAATAACGCTTTTCTCCCTTTTAAATCACAGACTTCGTATTTTACCCTGAAACAGCATCTTTCACAATACTACTTCGTTTCTATTTCTGTAATTATTAAGAAATTTATTAGCTTTATAAAAGCACTGAAATATTTTTCCATCCAACTCGCTTTTCATCCTTTTGGTCCTAATTCACTGATTCTCAGCGAAACCAGGTTTTATTTTACTTTCTAGTTAGTGACATATTATATTTCACTTTTCGTTTACAGTGATAGCTTATTTTGTTACAGAAACTTTAAAAATCTTTCTGCATAAAGAGAAGTCAGCCTTGTTACTACCTTTCAGCCTATTATTAATAATAGTAATGGATTTGTTAAAAATACGTTTTGAGAACAAATTATGACAACTAAAACATGCGGAAGAAAACGAACTTAGTGATTCTCGTGTGTATACCTGCTTATACAATTCGATGCGTTGGGTGTAGATACTAAAACATGAGCTCACGGACGTCACCAGGCCATACCTATCGGAAACCATAAGGATTCGATCCCTAAAAATGCACCATCAAAAAAATGAATTTAGAAAAAGTGAAGCGTCAATATTGAGACAATATTCGATTTTTAACGGTAAAACGGTTTTACCGATAGTCTTTTAACGGTAAAATAAAATTACTGATCATCAGTTCCTTACTTTTTTGTTAATAGATTTCCTTAATTTTGTTAACTCTTTTTGAAGCATCCTGATATATTTCAATTATCATTTTCTGGCATTGCATGTCTGTTGTTTGTTATTATTTCATTTTGTTCCCACTGACAATGGATTTTCATCACTCCAGCCAATGCAGATTCAACATTGTGCTAGTCTTTTGCATATGTTATTCTCAGTTCAACCTTTTCCATTTCTGGTTGAGCTCATTAATCAATTTTTCATTACTGACCCAACTAAACTATTTTAGTTTTTAAGTATATTACGTCATCTTATAATGAAATAAGCCTTTTTTGAAAGGAACAGTCTGTCTACTTGAAAATAATTTGTTTAATTATTCAATTCATCTGAAAACACTCCTAAAAAGTCTGTATAATATTGACTATAGTATGTAGCTCTTTGGAGAAAAGGACAATGAACATGTTAAGCTTGTTTGCACCGTTCATATGTGTTCACTAATGGGGTGTGATGCATGACGTGCCAGTGAAATACTCTCATTGTTGGAAATTGTTAAACCGAAGGTTGTGTAAACACACCCTGTTTGCTAGTCTTTCAATGCAGTCAACTAACTCAGCTAGAATTGACTACGTACCTATTCAAACTGTCACCGTGTAATTCATACTTTATTCAAATATATGAGGAATCACAACTATTTAAATGAATTATTTCATTTTTAGATAAATGAAGATTATATTATACAGGTGTAGAATTAATTTTGTAACAAAAATATTAGTTGAAATTCTATTTACTTTCATTTATGATTACTGGAATTTGTTTGATAAACTTTATAGAATAACAACCATTTAATTGAGATAATGTAAAGTTTTACATTATTAATATCTGATATAAATTAACTGTAAAAAATAATAAGTTAAAAAATAAGTGAAAGGATATGACAAAATAAAAAGTACATACATATTCATTAAAAAATGTTTTATACCTAAAATGATAAGTCTACATTTTTATCATTAGGATTCACGTTTCGGTGAACTGCTGTTGCCATTATTTTATTAGCTACTACGCACTTGATTTAATTTGATCAAGTGATCATTTGACTACACAATATTTGCGAAATAACACTTTTGTTAATAATTAAAAATTTTACAAGATTTGTGTAATATAAATTACACAGTAAAACCGTCAATTTTTAGCTCATCATTCAGGAACCAACTGTACTACACTTTAAGAGCAAAATTTACTATCTTGTAGACTAGTAATAAGCAAAATCATAGTATACATGTAGAATTGATTGCTTTCAAAATAATTTAAACATTACGTAAAGATACAGTATATATTGTATAGAAATCCAAAATTAACTTTTATTCTAATCATGTATTCTGTACGATTATTTTTCTATTCAAAAAGGGAAACAAAATAGGTAAAATTTTGTGACTCATATTTTTATTTAATTTTAATATTTCTATAATTATACCTTGAAGTAAAAGTATAAAAAAACTTCGAAATGTCACTTATGGTAAACGAGTTTATCTAAAAGGAAATTCTGTAATGACTATTATACTGTACATACTGTGAGTAATCATTAACAAAAAGAAATGTAAATTAAATATTGCACACTTTCCTATACTCAATCGTATAGTATAAGAATGTCGTATGCGTAATTTATACTGTGTGCGAGGAACATAATTCTTTTTTCTTTATATCTAATACAAGAATTTGCTATTATTGACATATTGTTACGACGATCGCTCGGATGGCGATCTTATAAAAGTGAAATAAACAATTGGCACCAGAAAAATCGTTACTCAGCTCTAATAAAGGGCTTTTGTAAAAAAAAAAGGCACTTTTATACAAAAATTTTCCAAACTTACAATAGTCAAATACACAGTAGCGTGACAAAAAATACTAATCACAAATCCCAAATATCGCACATGATAATGAAGAATTAATATACAAAATACCGCTGCCAAATAAGACGCAATGATTCGCACACTCACATTTACCCGCCCACTTTCAAAACACCGTTACTTATATTCAGGCCGCCTTTGCGGCGTCATACGTTACCAGATAGTTTTACATTTCCCATGCGTAGAGAACATTCGCGTAGTCGAATGCGGACGAGAAACTTGTAGAACATTAGAAGGTGCGACGTTTAGCCTTCTCTACCAAACACGATTACAAGACTACTGCGCACCAAGTTTAATGAATCTATCCTCTCAAAAAGCAATACAATAAAAAACTAAATCTTTGTGTAATTCAAATACTTCTAATCAGTGGCTAATACTAATACTTCTAATACTAGGAACTGCTCCTGGGAGGGGGGTGTAAGACTAATTTCTGGAGTGGACGAAACTAGCTTGAATTTTGGACTCCCCGTTTTCCTCAGGGCAAACCGGATATTCAAGATTCTTCCCCCCATGTAATTATATACACAGTTATTTAAAAACTTATTTTAACACACACAACTGGCTTACAAATAGGTCTGTGTGAAGTGATTATTGAATTTCACTGAAATTTTTAATAAGCTCTGCGGGAAATTTTTAATAATCCCTTGATCTCTCGCTGTAGTTACGCTACTACTTCTAATATAATTATTTAACTGCATGTTGAAATTACATTTTTTTTTTCATATTCGAACTCGTTGGAACGATCTACTCACTTTTATATAAAACACTCACCTTTTTCCCTTTATTAAAAAGTACTGTGGAAAAGTGTATAACTCACGATTCCATGTTAAACTATTAACATTATAAAAGATTATTTTCGTGTGTAAACTGCATTGAATTCTAAATATATTTTTTTAATTGTTTTTTTAGTAAGTACCATATAATTCCAGTCTATTACTTGTTAATTTTATTAATTAATTCAACTTCACTTCAACGTTCTGTGATGAGGGTTAAAAAAAAATTAAATGATGTATGCCCTCTTATCAAAAGTGACTCGGCAGCTACTTTACTTAATACTGAAAAGGGTTTCCAAATCATATAGGCCTACACACTGAATACAACAACATAGCGTTTAAATCGTGTGAACATTAACAGGCAAAAAAAGAGCTTGTTAACTCAATATATGACAAACTCATTTGACATGTCAAACCTGAAAATATAATTATTATGAAACGATCTTAACAGATCAACAAATAAGTGTCAAAGAGAATTTTATGAGTTCCCTTAAACGTGTTTTGCGTTCTATTGAGGCAGTGGAAGAACGTACCAGGAGTGCTCATTAGGGGAATACAAGTAGGGAGAAACGATACCCTTGCACATAATGCCGCTGACAACAAACTCAAGCGTTTTAATATATTAGAACCTTAGGAGAAGCTTTTGAGGTAGGTTGTAATTACAGATGCTAAATAATTACCGGAGAGTAAATCCAAAAACAGCTTTAAATATAAATCAAATTAAATATTAAATTTCCAAGAGGCGTATTTGAAACATAATCTGTTAAAAATTAAGTTTCACACCCCATTCTTGGTGTTCTTGTTTATTGATAATTACATAGTTCTTCAATGAAAACAGAAAAGCTCCTAAAATAACGTATCTCTAAACAGAATCTGAACAACGGTAATGTCGCTCAGTAACCTTAGTGGATCCATCTTTAAACAATTTATACATGCAGTGCTTTACTCTACATGTCTTGGTCCCTTGCTCTTAAGTTTGAAATATAATTGAAATAAATGCGTTCTCTAATGTAAGAAAATATGATCCGGTTTCGATGTGTTTACCATAAACACAAATGTAACGGAACATGTATTCATTCCATATTGTGTAAAAACAACTTCGAGAAGATGATTGGAGATGGCAAAACTACAAATATTTTTTCGTTATGAAATATATTTTCTTATATTTTTCTTTCTCTTTATGGTGAACGATGTGTAAAAGCTAGATAACGTGCATACTAATCTTTGTAAAATATTCGTTTACTTTTTCTTTTTATGAATAATGAATTTATTGATGTTATAACATTTTGAGGACAATTAGGTAGTTGAAAATTTATTCAGGCTGAACAGTAAAGCATACCCTGTTTCCTTGGGTTTACAAAATATATTTTGCGGCTTCTTTACGCATAGGCGTCACTCAAAATACAAATAAATATTGATACTATAATTAGTAAAATTAAAAATCAATGTGTAATGTAGTATAAATCAATCAAATAATCAATGCAGACATTACTATGCTGAAAAGGATAGTACCGCCCGACCCTCCAAATTTTGTTGTTTACAAATTCGACATTCGCTTACACAAAAATCAACAGGTTTATCAGAAAATTGTGTGAGATGCTGTCACAACGTTGAAGCTGGTGTTGAAACATTCAGTTTCAAAGACAACAAACAACTGACATGTATCTGTTACACATAAAAAATATAAGAATTATACGTCTGTATTTAACACACACCCGCTCGTGCAGGTATTTGTATATACGTGCCCGCTCGAGAATGTGTACAGTGATTAATGTTCTGGTTCTGGTTCCAAAAATATTAACAGTTATTCTACAGTGGCAGCTACTCTGAGAAACGTTCCATCAACGAGGCTAAACCACCTTTTTATAAGTCAACTATTTTCTGAAATCAAGTGTAAGTACGAAGTGAGAGAATAGGATATTTACAGCTTCCATTAAAATCAGCTATTCTGAACCGTTATGGTTTTCAGTGTTTGTGTATAAATCAGCGATTAGTTATTTGTTTCAATAGGCCTGCACAGAGAAAAATTTCATACTGATTTTGATATGTTTGTTTATATGTAGAATAACACTATTTAGCCTACTGGTTATTATAGTCACGAACGATTCCATATCAATGCATTCGATGGATACCGTAATAACAGTTCATTGACCGTACCAACTATATTAATAATAGATTTGCTAATCTATGGTCAATAATTGTTAGCGTGATTTCCTATAATAATAGTACCCTGGTTGTTGCCTCTACAGCGATGAATACGCATCCACATTGTTTAGCTGATTATTTCCGTTACAGTAATTATATTTCTTGTAGTCTATATTTGTTTCTGCGGCTTGGCAGATAAATGTGTATTATTAGTGGCATTCTAATAAATGCTATATTATTAATTTCTTGTAGTAATACTGTAGGAGTTAAACTTGTTCTGAAAGTGACGTAAATTATTAGCTATCGTTAGTAACGTACCAGTTACGGAAAAACTAAACAGTTAGTAAAACTGTATTGTATTTTGTTTTCAGTTCTAAATAACTTTAACTTATTTGACTGTGGTACTTTGTATGAAAGCAAAAATGTAATTACTTTTCGGTAGACGTCTGTGTAAGTATGTGTGCTTTTAATCAATTTTATTATCTTTTCTTCAAAATAAAATCTAACCAATAAGCAGTGTTTGGTCTTTTTGTGATGCTTTTGTTAGATTTCACAAACTACTTTTATTCCTTTGATTGAATGTAATTTCTAAAATTTATATGAGAAATCGTCGCGATATTAAACGTAATAAACCTGATATTGTGTAGACCTGTATGTTTCAATACGGCCGATTTATAAAGTTACTGTTGATTTCAGGAAGGTAAACTACGGTTACTGGTTTAGTATTGTATACATTTTATAAAATCTTGTTGTATCCAAAACACTTTTTTAAAACACCTTTATGGTGTAAATGAAAATTTAAAACATTAACTAAGAAGAAAAACAAAAAAGTAAAAGTCATACACATGAATATCACTTAACGTACCAGTGAATATCACTTAATTGGAAGTAGGTTTAAATGTGTAGTTTGTAACGTAATCGCCAATGCAGGCTAATACTTTATTAGTTCTGTAACGATAAAATTATCATAAAACGATTAAATTTATTGACAGCATGGAAAATAAGAATACATCTTCTGCTATCCTTAGAAAATAACTTGTTCTTTGACATTTTATTTATTAAACCATTAAAGTATTTATTTATGTTTCTCATGTAGAAACTAATTAGTATTGAATATTATACAAAACAAAATGTTTTTATAGTGAACAGAAATAAACTGAATTATTCTGTTTTTAATTATATAAATCGTTATTGGTTTTAAATATAGCTAAACTTTTTCATCCCTGAACATTTTGTGTTGTGGTGTGGTACTCTGGCTGTGGTATACGAATTGGTGACTACGTCGTTTGTCGCAGCCAATGTGTGCCACATTACCCGAGGAGAGATGGGCCTATATTGTGGCAACTGATGGATCTAAAGACAACGTAATTTTTCTGACGCGTAAGAAACAGATAGACGAGCGATCTGAAAGAATATAACGATAGTGAAAGACTATAAATGATAGTCACTGATCTACAAAATATAGTTGTGCTACCTTTTACTACATTATTTTTATTCTTAATTTTTTTTACATCTGAAGCCAGTAAAAATTCAATTTTTAGTACATATATTCGAAAATTAGTTTTTCGAAGCGTGAAATTTCATTCTGTGTGTTATGAGCGATTTCATCCTAACTCGGTCAAATCAATATGCAAACTCAGAGATGAATTATTTAATGCAGTTTCCCGCACGTGTTTAATATACATTGAATTTTTTATTGAATTATTTTTATGTACATTGAATATTTTCAGTTCAGTAAGTTTAATTTTTTTTAATTTAAAAACTAGAAGTCATAATTTTTTATGATATTAATAATTATTATTATATAATCGGCTTGTAATGATTTCAAAGAGGCTATCGAAGATGTAGAAATAATGTTAATTCTTTAGGAAATAAGAATTGCTTACCTAAGGCACACAAAGATAACGTCCCGCTTAGGCCTACAGTGAGCTCTTGGATTGGTTTACGTTCTATCAAAGTTTTTGCTGCCCATGATTAGTTCTCTCTCACCGAATACAAAATTTACTTTTAAAGATTAAAAACACTTTGTAAACATTGTTAAAAATATTCAACTGAACAGTACCGACATTTTGGTTCACTTCGATGTAGTAAATCTGCTCCCAGGTGTATACCGGTTAAGAAAATATTAGAGATTGTTAAGGAACTCTTGGAAACTGATTTGACACTTGATGACAGAATCAATTTACCAGTCCAACCTATTTTAGAATTATCAGAAGCTTGCGTCTGTTTGGTTTATGTTTGCTATTAGGTTTTTTTATGAATAGAGAGAGGGACTACCAATGGAATCATCTTTATTGCCTGTCTTGACCAATACATTTATGAACTGGTTTGAGGAAAATGTTTGAGGAAGATGCTGTTATTAGTTATATTGGTCACCAAAAGTATCAAGTTGTTGAATTCTCGTGTAATAGGAGTTTGTTGAAATGAGAGGTTCCTGAGGGAAGAAGTTGAAAACAACCGTACTTTAGTAAAAATGGTTATGGTGACCAGTATATAAAGAAGATAATTTATAGAACTACAGTCCTGGGGATACAAGAGGAACAAAAGGTATTGCCATTATAGCTTACATCCGAGGAATTTCTGAGAACATAAGGAGGATTCTAAGGAGGTACGGTGTGCAAGCTGGCTTTCGTTCAAGTCATATTTTAGCAACTTGCTGAATAGAAGAACACCAAGTGTTTTTACATTAGATACTGAAAACTAAATCTAAAACTAAAACCCCTGTTGGTGTTCGTCTATCTGAACACGTGAGGAACGGCCATTCACGTAAGACGAACACTTCGATACTGGTGGAACATTTTTGGATCACACCGCATAGATTACACTGGGATGTCATGTCTATATTAGGAAAACAGTCTAAGGTTGGACAGTGTAAATTCAAGAAGGCGTTTTTGATCATGGTTTACTTTAAAGAACTGTTTGAACCAACCAGGCAAGTATATTTCTCAAATGTAATTCTTTGAGGAACGGTTAGAAACGCCATGGCGGTGAGGACAGGTATTAGACGGTCAGACATTTCTGTTAGAGAGTTGAAAATTTCCTTATGGGTTTGAAATATTCGTTTTATGGAGGAGTAAGTGTTAGAGAAGGAGGCATGGTCTTTATCAGGAATACGTAAGAAGACAGCTATTCAGCCATTGTTATGTATTTCAACAGGGACTTTCACACGCCGCTCACATGTAAGAAAGTTTTATTTTATTTTAAATTATTTGGTACGTTATTCTTATATGTTGTTCATAATTCTCGTCAGACTTACATTGTTATGATAAGATTTTAATATTTTGGCAACATTTTTTTATTGTTTTTATTGTAAGGTGTTTCACGCCTTTTAGCTTTTGAGGACGATCCCAGTTTCAGGGGACAAACGTCAAATGAAAAAATATACGATGGAAGCAGTCTGAATAGAGGATTTATGTGATACCATTCACCCATCACTTTGAAATTTAAAAAATAAGGAATGTAGCGTGGCCAGCACCACGCTTCAGTCAACCATTATTACCCTAAGTTGTCTCGTTTTCACAAGCCAGGTGATCTGAGAGATTTTATAGTGGACTCGTGACCTATAGATTAAGAACCAGGCACCCATACCTACTAGATTACTAAACCCCATCTCTTTAGAAAAGGTTCAAAAATATTTTACTGTAATATACGTTTGCAATATACATTAAAAAATTGTAAATTTTTTTTGGAAAAATTGCATTTTTCTGATCGTCATGGATAAATGGTATGCAATTGGGCGTTGTTTTGTAATCGAGAAGAAAAAGGACACACAGCAGTAATAATGTGAATAAATTTTCAATAGAACTGTGTTACAAGTGCAAGAATAGATCAAGGCCTGAATGAAGAGGAATGGAAACGAATTTGAGGATACGATTGTCATTCATGGATTGATCTTCGGTTACCATCACAGCAATTTCTTTCTAATAACTAATATTAGAATATGGTAGTATAGTTTGTAGACAGTGGCAGTTGGTTTTCCTCATAAACATGTAAAATTTTTTTAAAATAGCATCTTCAGTAAAAAATTGTAAGCTAGTTTTCTAAACATTATGAAAAACTAAGCTTAATTTCTTTATATTTAATGTTGTAAAAATTAATTTTTCAACTAACACAGTTTTAACGGCTAAGAATTTATACTTGTATTACTGAACACATTTTACTTAGTTAAAATCATTCCTGTTCAATTAGACTACACATACTTTTTCTAGCTGGAAAGGCAGAACGAGTATATGCATTGCGTCAAGGTATTATAGGACTTAATAAAACGTGTGCTCCTATTTACTCATAATTATGTTCTTCGTAATATAAATATCTTACTGACATAAGAGCAATAAAGCTTTGTGAAGAGACTTGAGTTCTAAACACACATTCTACATGAATTGTAAGCTTTAAAATATAACTGACATCTTTATTTTTCTATTAATTCAATAACTCTTACTTAATAAATGGATATTTTATAAATTCTAGTTCTTTCTTAAATACAATAACTTAACAATTTTTACAATTATATTTCCTTTGTGGTACATTTTTCTGCCCCAAACTTAATTTATAACATTCTCAGAATGATAATTACTAAGCCAGTCAAAGAATAAATTATTAGGTACTTCAGAGTCTTCAAGTACACTATAACGTTTTCATTTAACTAACATCAATTTTTCTAATTGTATCATCTCAAACCAATAAAGAATAATCGGTATCCATTATTTCTTATGTAGGGAAGAATGGAAGCCTGTTTAAAATTCTTCTCATAGCCGTTCAGTCTCTTCCCCTCTGTCTAAAACAATATTGGAAAAGTTTCTCTAAAGCTCTTTTCTTTCTAATTAAATTGAATTATAAAAAGCATTCTATATTTCTTCCGAAACAACATGTTTTATAATTGTAAAATACTTCAGTAACGGTTAAACACATCATTACCTTCTTAACACAACTAAAATAGTTTTCTAAGAATTTCTTCTTAGTAGAAGTTTCTTACTTGTTCAATTTGCACTAGTTTCTTACTTGGAACTAAGCATTGATTTATTATGTGGTCAGTAACATATCATATTTCATTGTTTTGTTCGCAATATGTAACTTTGCTCTACTGCAGGAATTTCAGTTTATTTATCATATCAGTACCTGAAATACGTTTTTTTGTGTTTGTTCTTCCTTTTTAAGAATATGTGTTAAGAATACACGTATCTGTTTCTAGTGGTAACTTCTTAAAAGCATAGGCTACTACTGACGTCTTTTTGATCTGTAATTAGCCGTCCTCCCCTAGCTAATACCGTCCTCCCACTGTATAAGATTGTAATAAGCTATTGAATGTCATTCGTTACAGCATAATTTCAAAAATAAATCAAATTGTTTAATACCGCTAAACAGTTTATGATTTAAAAAATACGCCATCCGATGGGGACATACAAACATAGGAATCAGTGGCGGCTCGTGAGTACATCTACAGGGGGTTCACAATTAATAATTTGCAGTTTTTGAGATACACTGTGTCAAACACTTGTGTGTTGCTTGCAATATTCATATAATTTAGGCGCTGCTATACCTTGATGTAATGTATTAATTTTGAAACGAAAAGTTATTATAGATATTACTGTACTTTAACTATTTCACAACTTAATAATAAAGGATTATTTTATTGATCATACTTGTTATAATATACTAATTGTTCTTTTTTACTAAAACAATTATTTTCATTTAATTTTAAAGTAGTAAAATAAACGCAAAACAGAAAGCTTGTTTTAAGTGTTAAATATTTAGATAGTTAGTCACAAGGCCTCATGCTCTCAATTATTAGATTAGATTATTAAACACACAGAAAAAGGAAAATAATCAAAGCTGCTGCATATGATGGTAAGGTCTGGTATTTACTTGCACAAATTTACTTGGATGGTAGCTTAGACAAATATTTTCATTAAGTACAGTTTTTGTAAACAAAGTCCATCCTTCTATCTTTTCTTGACACAAAAACATCAATAACTCTTTCATTGAAATTATGGATGTTAGAAATCATTTCCTTCTCGATTGCAAGCATGGCTAAAGCTGTAAGCCTCTCTTGACACATCGTAGACCGCAAAAATGTCTTTATCCGTTTTAGGGTTGAGATACGAGTTTTTCTGAATTTTGCACAACATAATCTAAACTGGTAAAATACATTTGGCTATAGATTCTGCGTCGTGCCCTTCAGGGTTATCAAATTTCCAAAATCTTTCAACTGGTTGGCCATTAGCTAAAACATAGCGGAAAACTATAACTAACTGAAATACAGACGAGATGTCTGATGTTTCGTCCGCAATCAAAGAAACATACTGTGCAGTTTTTATTTCTTCTATTATGTTTTCTTGATATACAAAAAGCATACAATCTAACAATTCATTTTGAATTTCTTTCGAGGTACCTTTAAAGACAGTAGCGGTACTCAAGTGTTCTTTCAAAGATGAGTCAAGTTCTGCAGAAAAGTTTACAACCCCTTTAAATATGCCAGGATTTAAGGAATCGTCATCCTCACGATGACCTCGAAGGGCCAACTCAAATGCACCGCAAAATTTAATACAGTCTATAAGCTTAGAAAGGACATACCTATTTTTAGTCACTTGTTCATTGTGCTTTTTAATATTTTGTCGATAAGCACTGTCAAGCTGCTGACGAACGTCAACCTTTCCCAGCAAATTAAAATCCAATGTAGCACTTATGTGTCCATGAGAACTTTCGTGTTTTTTAATTTTTTGATTCAAATGAGCTAAGTCACAAACGCTGTTTTTCACCCAAGCAGGATCGCCCTTTTCACGGGAAAATAGCAAACAAGGAAAACAAAATATTTTGTTTGTTTGTTCACAACCACAAAGCCAAGGAATTTTTTCGTATAGCTCTTCTTTAAATTCTCTTTTAAAAGTTCTAGATTTTGATGTCGATGTTTGACTTATATTAAGTCGGGGCGTTGGCCTACCACTCTCTTTTATTGCTATTTTAACTTCTATGGGTAAATTGGCAAACGCTACTTCGTTTAAATTACTAACTGAGTACTTACAGGTACTTTCCATTATTGTACAGTAAATAAAAACAACAGTTCACTAGCTACACTATAATAGATAAACTGTAATTTCAACTAAAACTTTATCACTAAAAAATAATCGAAACTGCAAACACACAAATGTAACACGCGCGCGCGCCAAGGTAAGGAGCATCCACCGTCAACTACAGCCGTTCCACGGCAACTTCTTTACTGTTCATCCCCCGCTATTGTCTACTCTCTCGTCAACCCACACTCCATACTTACGTGTATAATGAAATCCACGTATTTTTATCCAAATCTGGGTTTTCCTGTGTGCATAGCGGATGAATTGAATATCAATATTGATTGTGGTCACAGTTAAATAGGGTATTAAAATATAATATAGAATTAATTTAACCATATCATTGTACTCCATTTATTACCCTGAATTGTAGTTTTTGTTTTAACCTTTGTTTCCTCCAGAAACAAACACAATTTCACTGGCTGGTTAATTTATCCCCAGAGAAATATGAACCTACTACATCGTCGCATTAGTATATGAAATATACGTTTATTAAGAAAACTTATTTTATACTGTTTTGCCGGTTTTAAGTTCAGTTTTTTGTAGTCACAATGTTGGTTTTGATACAATTATATTGCTGTAATCAGTTGTGGTAAAACTCCTTTTTACCTGTGCACTAACTTCGCAGGTTGGTTTCGTATTTATCTGTAGTCAATTTAATCAATTATTTTTGTTTCTGGAGTGGTAAAAGCTGAAACAAAATATACAATTAAGTTCTAGGATTTCGTTGTCCATGATGTTTCCGTTACTTAACTAAATACAACTATTTATACAATTAAGGTTTTAAATGTAAGAAATGACATGATATGAATTTATTCTCAGTTGTGTTTATTATTTATCTTCGAGAATACTTACAGCGCGTGTACCTAATAAAAAACTGTTACACTAAAAATAAAATGACAAAACTTAAAAACGAAACATCGAAATGCTTACAGGACATGTATAGGTAGGTTATACAGGAATAAAACTTTACACGAATACACACAGACACTTGAATACACGAAACATTTACTCTTGAGTTTACGTATTTGAAGCCGTGAACTTAATAAAATTATTGTGCTAAAATAAATACACAAACTTTAACCAAACGTTTACCTAACTCACATCTGACAACAGAATATAGGCGGGTATAGATGAGAACGAAGGTTGCCGAAGTTGCCCGAGTGGCTTCACGCTGTCAGTCTGCAGACTCAAGTCCTTGGAACTACTGAGCTGAGCTGTGTCAGAGGCAGCTCATCGGTATTCTCCGTTAAGCCGCTTGTAAACATGTTTCCCCCCCTACCGCGAGCAAATGGACTCGCCCGTCTGTCGTATATCCCGTGTGTACAGCATCGAGAGCGGCGCATGCAGTCCGCTCCCAGCCACTGGCGCGTCATTACACTTAACTTCACTTGGCGCGCTCTACGCTGTTTTTCATTGTCCGCTCTTTTAAACTTACTGAAGATAAGCCATTTTAGTACTGCGTCAATAAAGATGTATAATTTATATCGTATAATTATTTTTATAGGGGGTTCACGTGCTCCTGTGCTCTTATGGACGAGCCGCCACTGATAGGAATACGCATAATTTGCTTACACAAATTATACAACAATGCTTATTCCTCTGTGCTTACTGTGGCTTGTGCCTAAAGTATATTTTCCCAGTTTGTCTTGCTCTATTTAGTCTATACGAAATACTTATACTCACAGATTAGGTATAACAGCTTTAGGAAATAGTCTTTTCCTATATATTATAGCTTTTTTTTAAGTCTGGTATAGCCGTTTTCTACGAATTCCTTTACACAAAATTCTGAAGAGTGATAAACCGTAAAATTTTAATTAGATCAATCTTAACTGAACTGCCCTAATATGTTAGACTGTAGGGACGTTATTACAAGAAAAGTATATTTAGTCGATTACCAAGAAAAGAGTCTTATTTCTTGACGCACAATAAGACTTGGTACTTTTAACTTCTCATAAAACATAACTAGAGAAAAACACAATATTGTTAGGATGGTCGCGCAGAACGTCGCATTTAAACAGCGAGTGGAAAATCGATAATTGAAATGTGACAAATAGTTAATTACAACATTAACATTTTATTGTTCCAATAAACAATACATCAATATGAGTCGTAGACAACAATACGTACTTCCATTTTGTGATTGTTCAACTCACTCACGCTGACATTATAAACAATAAATATCACGCAGTTAACACTCTTGCAATAAACAATGCACGTCACTAATTACATACGTCACAATAAAACACGCACAATATTACACGACACAATAAGTGCTTTACACTAAACCGCTATAAAACGCCTCACTGAAATCGCAATGTCAAACTGTCTAGCTGCTTCCGAAACACCACTCTTTATAATAAATAAGGTCGCTAGATTGTTCCACGACAATGATCTCATCGCGTGAAAAATAATCGACCTTATCCCTATATCAATCCATTTATTCATTTAGCCATTGATTTATCTATTTTGGAAGGATCACGAGAGCTTTCGAAATTGCGTAGTTATCTGGCCCTAATAATATCGCTGTCACTCCTATGACGTGCAGTCCATGTAGAATGCGTATAGCCTATTATATGCGTAAGAATACCTACCCTTTACAGTCGTTTTATCATGTTTTATATTCCTTTATTTGATCTCATGCATCTCTAAGAAATACTATGATGTTTTTAACATTATTTTTTAAAAACAAATGCGTAACATAATTAAAAAGTAAATGATAGAGGACAGATAGATAAGATTGAGAATTAAATTGCATAGTACTAATTGGATGTTTTAAAATAAGGGTGTGTGACTGACCCACGTGTGTGGAGAGGGGACGGGTAGGTTTAAAAGGAATGCACACGCGCGCGCACACACGCACGCACGCACACACACGCGCGCACGCGCACACACACACACACAACACTGAAACATAAGGAATTTACTAGAAAAATATGTAACTGTCCAGATGGAGAACAGGGCTCAGGGGGTGGGGAAGGGACATTTGAATTATAGCTTGTTGTGTGTGAGCAGGGTGGGGTGAGATGGGGGGAAGGGTTTCTTTCACGTTGTTTGTCTCAATTTCGATCTGACGATGAGCTGTGAAGCTTGAAAGCGCTAATCGGGATAATTTTTATATAGTGGTGTGCAATAGTGATCATTCAGAGTATGACATTTATTTGCTGAAATAGCATCTGTTGAACATTGTTTATTTCGAAAACAGAAGTAACAGCTTATAATTATAAGCTGTTTAAAACAAATGTAATAAATAAAGCAACAAATATAATTCGTTACGTTTTCCAATTTCACAGAATCTACGCAGATGAAACAGCAATCTGATTTCCCCAGACAGAAATACCAAAACAAGCAAATATAAACAATTCAATCTGTCCAGAGAGCTACGTTTCGGTTTCTGCGCTGTATGTTTACTGCAAATTTATTTCGCCACGTAGGGCTACTACTTTCTTTACGCAAAAACGAATGTACTAAATAATAAAAATAAAGATTTTTGTTTTGTTGTAGAACTTGATTTGTAATTTGACCGAAGCACTTACTTCCCTCAAGACATTAGTAAAACTCCAGACATTCTCAATAAACTTTATTATTTAATATAGAAGTCTATAGCGAACTATAAAGTAAGAGTTTTCCCTGCATCGTTTTGTTTCGAGATATTTGACAAGTTGTTTATATTATTCACCCACATATTTCTCTACGCACTTTGTTGTCGAACACATCAGAACCCAACTATGTTGTTACGAGGAAAGCGATCTTCGACAGTATTGTCGTTAAATACCAAAGAAATCAACATTCACAATTTTTATTAAAAATTTTGTAAAATTAATCAGAATTCTGTTACAGTAATTCTGCTATGCTATATACAAAAGTATTAGGCAGAATATACAAAGATAATAATAATAATAATAAAGTTATTAATTTTACTAGTGCTTACAAAGAAGGAGCATTTTGTTAATACAACTCCCTAAACGTATCTCAGAATTCACAGCAAACCAGTAAAATGTCTTATCTTTTCGATTAGCAGCATTTAAGTCACAACTACAAATCTAAACAAGTGACACTGCTAATTAACTTTCACCAGTGTGTCATACTAACGTTACGAGATTATCTCGGATGCGGATAGAATAATCGACCACCGCCTGAAAGGCGCACAAAGATCGAAACGTGCGAAGGGGTTGCGTCGTCCTCCTGCTGACACAACGCGTGCAAAACGTTACGTCGCCACGCATTTTACCTATCCCCTTGGTTTAACATTTTATAAAGTATTCAATACATCATCGTTATTAATAATAACTTGTCCAGTGCTGAGGGAATGCCTTTCCAGCCGTTTTCAGTGTCTCCTCTTCGGAATAACTTTTATCCAATTTGTAGTACAACAATAGTTAACCAGACCAATCTCCATCTTCGGTAAGAACACTTTTTGATTTCAGATCTAGCATCTTTAGTGACTAGTTTCTATGTTATTCCCTAACTGTTCTTTCCATTTCTATTTAATTCTTCTCTGGTTGGGTTTTAGACTATTTGATTAATTTCTGCCTTCCCTGATAGCTCTTAATAACCGAATAACATAATTGCATTATGTTTCTCTGTGAAATCCCACGTTTCTTTGCATCATTTGATTAATTTTATGTCTTTCCCGGTTACTCGTAGCAACCGACTGTCACAGTTTTATTAGTGTGTTTATCTGCACAGTCCTCTTTTGTTTGTATCATTCTCACGTTTATTCTCCGTTTTTCTAATCCGTAGTAGATTGCACACAGACTTCAAACTTTCCTTCTCAACACAGCACAGATCGTTATCCTTCATAATACTGTTAATGTTTTCTAAAGCATTCCCATCTATTTCAGTCATCAATTTCCTGCTTTGCATGTCTATTATTTGTTAATATTTCCGACAAATGTTTAATTTCGTTAATTAGTTATTACACACTTACATTGAATTTTCATCACCTCACTTGATGTAGACGTTGTGCTAGTTTTTGTAACGTCATTCTCAGGTCAATCTTTTTTTCCTGGTTGAGTTTATTAATCAATTTTCCATTATTGAACAGACTAAATTTTCATAAAACTACATTACCTCATTCTATGATGAAGTAATCCTCCTTTGAAAGGCGTAGTCCATCTGCATTAAATCGTTTCTTCAACTTTTCAGATCTTCTGACCACACCTTGGAAAATAGTGAGCACAGCTTTGATAATAAATGAGTATAGGCTATTGTATACAGCTAGAGTTTCTCATCAGGCGAAAGAACAATGAATATATTAATTGTCTTTCCACTCTCCATATTTTTTCCTATGGGGTGTGATGTATGATGTGCCAGTCAAATAAACTGGTTGTTGGAAATTATTAAACTAAATGTTGCGCAAACACACGCGCTGTCAAAACACGCCCTGTTTGCTAGTCTGTCATCTGACGCAGGTATTATTGACTATTTACCTACTCATACAGTCGCCATATAATTGGAGCTTTACTCAGTTACATAACTAACTGAGTAACTCTTTAAATGACTATTTTCCTTTTACGATAAACGAATATTCCGCATTGATGTAGAATACAATTTCTTGGAAAACGTTCAGAAAAATGTTAGAAAATTTGATAGAAATATTTAATTAAATTTTTATTTACTTTCCTTTATGATTACTCTGACTTAGTTTAATAAACTTCATATAATAACAACAAAATTTATGCTATTTAATTAACCGCAAGTAACCTTTGTCATTATTAATATTTGACACAATTTATCTGTAAACGAACCTTTTACGAACGAACGAAACGCAGGAACCAGCTGTACTTTCTTTTGCAAGAAAAATCCACTACCTCTTACACTAATAACAAGAAAAATTAAAGTACACATGTAGAACTGACTGCTGTGAAAACGACTTAGAAGTCACTTAAAAGTAGATATTCCACAGAAACCTAAACGGAACTACAATTTTTTACGGTTATTTTTCAATTGAAAGAGATACGAAATATGTGAAAGGGAGACATACTTTTACTTATATCTAATATTTATATAGTTTGACTTTGAGCTAAGAATAGAAAAAATGATCTTTAGATATAACTTTGAACCACAAGATTAACGAAAAGAAATTGTTGTACCTTACGATGTTTTCACATCGAGGAGTAGGATATGCGGAATATAGAGCCATTTGGACCAGAAACTTCGTGCTATTTGGACCTACTCAAGACCGTCGTGCGTGGTGAAAAGGCACACACTTTTCTAGGTGGTCCTATAATAGAACACGACGGATCTAGACCAGAGAAGGTCGATAAAAAATCTAGGCGGCATAGGGTTGGTTGCCCTATACGGTGGTCTCAATCAACAACTCACAATTCCAACAGTAGAAAGGTGGACTGTGGAATAGGAACAGGCCGCTAAAGCCTAAAACCGTTAAACAGATGATGACGACTACTTGTTGTAGTGTTTGCTAAAGTACATACTGGGAGTATCTTTAATATAGAAAAGGTAAATTAAATCATACACACTTTCCCATATTCAATCAAGACATATCGTATGCATAATTTAAATGAAATGAGTACCTTACTTATGTGCTTGACGTCTAATAAAAATATTTGCTATATACGGCATATTATAACAACAATCGTCCGGATGGCGAGCTTATAGAACTGAAATAAATAACTGGGCGCAGATACATCGTTACTCACAACTCTAATAAGAGTTTTAATAAACAAAGGCGCTTGTGTACAATAATTGTCCATCCTTACAATTGTTTAATACACACTACTTGACAAAAAAGTACAGAACACCAATTCCAAATTTCCCACGTAATAATGAAGAATTATTATACAAAATATCCCTGCTAAATAGCAGTGTATCACAAATTCACATTTGCCCGGCCACTTTCAAAACACCGGTATTTACACTCAGGCCTCCTATGCAGCGTGATACGTTGCCAGACAGTCTATTACGAAGGCTGTCACTGTCGAAGTCAAGATTAGTAAAATTAAAACTAGAGGGCTGCTGGGCCGTGGTCGATTGACGTATTAATGAATATAAGCTTTCGATACATCTAGAATACTTTCAATGTAATTAACATAAGATTGGTTCATTCATTCAAATCTTTAAGCAATCGATCCAACATCCCGCTAGTTTTCATTAAATCATACACACTTTCCCATATTCAATGGTATAGCCTAATTTAAGACATATAGTATCCATAATTTAAATTGGATACGGTATGACGGCTTTACTTATAATAAAAGTATTTGTTATAATTGGCATAGTGTTACGAATATTTCCCGGAAATAAATAATTGCTACCAGTGAAATCGTTACTCAGAAGTCTAATAAGTGTTTGAATGACAAATTTACTTGAATACAACAATTTTCCAACCTTACAGTTGTCCAATACACACTGTCGTGACAAAAAAATGTACAAATTATCAAATACGGCGCACAGTAATAAACAATTAAAAAACAAAATACCGTTGCCAAATAAGACGTACTGAATTGATAATACTGTACACATTTGGCGGACCGCTTTCAAAACACAGGTATTTATGCTCGGCTTGGGCATAGAATCTGTTTGTTAACTCAATATAAGTTTATGATTTAAACTAATTTGAATTATGAAGACTGCAAATATAATTATTATGAAAAGATCATAAGCAGTCCAACAAAAAGTGTTGGAGTGAATTTTATGAATTCATTTAACGTCTTCTACATTCTGTGGAGACAGTGACACAGCCTACCAGAAATGCTCATTTGGGGGAATACAAGTAAGGAGAAATGATACCCTTACACAACTTAATACACTATTAAGGCATGCTTTTAATGTAGGTTCTGATTACAAGTGGATGAATAATTGCCGAGGGGTAAAGCAAAAAAAAAGGCTTTAAATATAAAGCAAATTAAATAATAAATGACTGAGAGACGTTTTTGAAACGTAATATGTTAGAAATTAAGTTTCATACCCCCTATCCTTGGCGATCTTATTTATTAATCATTAAATACCTCACCAATGGAAAAGGAAAGGTTCTAAAGTAACGTATACATACAGAATATGAAACGTTAGTAATAACGTTAGTTGTCTAACAGATCGATCTTCAAAAGATTTGTGTAAGCTGTAAGTTGCTAAATCAATCCTGGATCTTACTCTTAAGCTTAAAATATTACTATTGGAATAAATAAAACTTTAATGCAAAAAATATGATCCGATTTTGACGTATTTATCACAAAATATAAATGTAACGGAACGTTTGTATTCACCCAATCTTGAGCAAAATCAGTATTGAGTAGATGAATCGAGATGTGAAAACTACAAAAACATTTTTTTTATTTATAAAATATTTTTTATGTTTGTCTTCCTCTTTATGGTGAATAGTGTGTAAAAGCTAGAGAAGCATAACAGTCTTTATAAACTATTTGTCTGCTCTGCTTTGTTAAGAATAATCGATTTATTGGTGTTATACCGTTGTGAGGACAAACAGTTAGGTGACAATATCTTGACGAGGAAAGAAAAATTAATAATTTCTTCGCTTCGGTTCACAAAATATACTTACCCACCGGTGTACTTACCCAATGGGTATACTTACCCATTGGTGTATAGGAAATACAAAAAAAAACTACTGATATTATGATAGTAAAATGAATAATCAGTCCATAATGCAGAATCAGTCACTTGTATAATTAACGCATAAAGTTCTATTGTGAAACTTTGAGTACCATCAATTCAGTATCATCTGGCTACACATCAGAACAACGGAACTATTCGAAGACTGTCAAAACGCTGAAGTTGGCCCCCTTACTTGTTTCAAAGTGAGCAAACAATTGCGCATATGTGTCATGTCAAATATATGAGAGTCACGCACGTTCATGTGTAGTACAATTAAATTTGAAAAAGACAGTATTATGAGTAACAAGTCGTAGATAAAGAAGGGTTAGTAATTAAAATCACTACATGTTCCTAATTCCAAAAATACTCCCAGTTTTCCATGAGTGACAGTTATTGGGAGAAACGTTCCTTCAGCGCAGCAAAATCACATTTTTATGAGTCTCCTATTTCATGGAACCAAGTGTAACTGACAAAACGAAAGAGTAGGAACTTTACAGAATGCATTAATATGAGCTACACAGAACCTTTATGTTACTGGAGTTTAGTATTTGTGTATATTATCAGCGAATGTTTTTGGGTTTTGCCACTATTTCAATGCATAACTAAATATTTCATGGTGTTGTTATGTTTGTTTATATGAAGGATAATGCTAGTAACTAGTTATTATTATAATACCAAACAATCCGCTGTCAAGCCTGGTCTAATAATAGTTTATTATCCCACACAAAGGTAGGCCTACTAATAATAGTTTTGCTAAGCTATGGTCAGTAATTGTTAGCGTGATTTCCTGTAATAATAGTATTCTCGTTAATGCCTCCAGAGCGTTGAATACGCATCCACATATTACAGTTGATTATTTCCGTTAGAGTAATTACATTCCTCGTATATTTGTTTCTGCAGCATGGAAAATAAATGTGTAAAATTAATGGATCGTAGTACATACTACATTATTAATTTCTTTGAACAATATTGTAGGAGTTTAAATTGTTTTGAAAGTGACGTAAATTGTTAGCTATCGTTAATAACATATCAGACATCGAGGAACTAAACATTTAATAAGGCTATAATTGTACTTCGTTTTCAGTTCTTAATTAGCTTAATTTATTTGAATATGATACTTTTTCTGGAAGCAAAAATTTAATTACTTTCGGGTAGACGTCTGTGTAAGTATGTTTGTGTTTAAATAATGTTTATTAACTTTTTTCTTCCAAATAAAGTCTAATTCGTGTTAGATTTATTGCGTTGTTTCTGTCTAGTTTCACGAACAATTCCCATTCCGTTAACTGAATACAATCTATAAAATTTATATGTGTAGTCGTGTCAAATTTAAAATCGATATTAAACGTAGTAAACCTAATACTCTGTAGAACAATAGTGTGTGTTTCAATACAACGATTTATAAAAGTACTGGTTATTCCAGGTTAGGCCTACTGGGTTAAGGGTTTATAACGTTTCATAATAATTTGTTAAATTTAAAACAAGTCAAACACATTTAAAAATATTTGTGATCACTAATATTATTAAATAGAAGGGAAATTTGTTTAGCCAAATAAGTCGATTTGCTCTTAACTATCATGCTGGCTGTAAATACGTTATCATTATTACTACATTAATGGGAAACTAAAGAGTAAACGAAACAACTGAAAAATAAAAGTCGTTTGCTATTATTTAACGTACATGTGAACATTCCTTACTTGGAACTTGTATCGTAGTTAATCACGATTACTTATAACTTAATCGTCGATGTTGGTTAATAATTTAATAGTTATCATAAATTATCACAAAATGATTAAATGTGTTGACAGCATGATGGAAAAAAAGGATACATCGTCTGCTTTCTTTAGAAAGTAATTTTACTTGACACGATTTTATTTCCTCCTCTCCCATATCTCCTTCGTTCTTCATCGATGCCTCTCCCTCCTTTCGTCGGTCCAGATGGCACCTGTCTCCTTCTTGGGTTATTCCTGAAAACCCTGGGCGTTGTTTAACTTCTTTTTGAATGATAAGTGTTCTTCAATGACTTCTTTAGTAATCTAGAGTTCTTCTATGACTTTTTCTGTTTTTCTTTTTTTTTTTAACCACGTATTGGGTATTTTGAGCTTCCTGAAATAGTTAAACAGTATCCCTGTTAGTTTGTCAGGATTCATTCTTAGAATATGTAGTATTATTATATTATTATATAATATACATTATTATATTATTACATAATAATATTATTAATAATTATATAATATTATTATATAATATTTTTCATTATATGGGTTGAGGTATACAAAGGTTTAAAGTAATGTCGACAATACTTTGGAGCCAACGTATACACCAACACGGACAGCATAACAGCACAAACCATGAACCTATCGGCACCAGGTGTCATCTCAGCACACCGGCATAAAACATAACCTCGGACTTAAGAAAACGCACTCCTGAAGACGATATCAAAGCAGATGTCAAAGTGTTGGGGAAACGTTTAAGAGAAAGGACGCAATCACATAGAGAAAACCCAAGAACCAAGAATTACAACGTGTGAACTCTACATATTGTCACAACACTTTTTCACTGTTCTTAATATAAATTATCACACAATTAAAAAGGAATGCTGCTTAAGAGTCTCGCTGACGAAGATGTTACGACAAGTCCTCGAAAGCGAAAATAATTTCTTGAAAAATGTATTCTGTGTGTATAGTGACGTTAGAATCGTCTGCGTGAGAATGTAATGTCTAATACATTCACGTACCCAATAATTTCGTATAGAATTGAGCTTATTCTAGTTACGTCCAGGACTGTCATATATATAAATGTTACAGAGAGAAGAGGTTGTCATGAAATGAATAAATTGTTTTAAATTTATTAGAGTCTGTGCTTTGTCTGTGTTTGATCATCCAGAAGATAACGGTATGAGTTCTCCAGCCTCAATCAGGTGACTAAACACAACACTCTAACGACGAGTAATGACAAGGACGTTGATACCTCTATGAGTATATAGGAAGAGAGAGAAAGTCTGCCTTGTATATAATCAAGCGTTCCATTCCTGTCAAAGATACTTTTAAACAGTCCCGAATCTCTCAAGCATTGTTAAAACAGGTTCGGCCGGACATTAAACAAATTTTGAAATTATTCACGTATCAAATATAACTACGTTACGGAACTACAAAAGTTAGAGAATCTATTCAACCTGAAGTAAGAATTTTATTGAAAGTTATATTTCTTGTGCCAGTCCTTGAGCTGGATTCTTTCAAGGAAACAACAATATTACTGGAGGAAACATTTATAGAGAGACTCATTTTCCAGGTTCAGTTACAATATCCAGTAATAACATGAAAATCTCTTTGCGTAGTTATTAACACATTTACTTACAATCCAGTGTTGTAAATCTTGAGTAATGTTTTACACTATCTATCTGTCTATCTACTTCATAATTATACTTTTTAATAGAGTTATTAATAAACAATCACTCAGTTATTTTGTTGTTTACATATGACTTCGCAGAGCACAATTTTGCACTATTTGTAAAAATTCGATTCTATTTTGCAGTAAAGCAATCCTGTTCAAGCAGGCCTCAAACACACATACAACAAACGCCCACACACACAACTAACAAATACACAGTTCAGTCTCATCCTTAATGATGTCGAATCAGGTGATCAGGTGACACACACTTGCTTCAGCCGTTGTTAAAATTTGTACTGTTGCACAATTTTGTATTGTAAAACATGTATTCGAGCGTGCAAGGAAGAGACAGATGGAGGGAGAGAGGGTGAGAGAGTGAGAGTGAGTGAGTGAGTGAGTGAGTGAGTGTGAGAGAGAGAGAGAGAGAGAGAGAGAGAGAGAGAGAGAGAGAGAGAGAGAGAGAGAGAGAGAGAGAGAGAGAGAGAGAGAGACAGACAGACAGACAGACAGACAGACAGACAGACAGACATACAGACAGAGAGTGGAACGCCCGTTAAAGTGTAACAATTTTGTTTGTACGCAGTTTTTTTGTATTTTATAAATAAGCGTATTTTTTCTTATTATCAACATAAAACCAAACAGAAATTTATATGTTCTTAGAACAATGATGCTTGTAAATATATACTAATAATAATAATTCTATTTATTATTTATAGTAAAAAATGTTTATCGAAACTACTCGTAGAATGGAAAAATCTCGACAATTTGTGCATTCTGAGAAGCACAGTCCTATATACATATATATCTGGTCGGTTGATTTACCCAAACGCCGACTCACAATCTAAGTATGATCCCTAAAATCATAGACACCCTACATCACTGAGTTAAGTTTATGCAGTCAGTTATGCGTCATTTACTCTCGTACTCAGTTTTTGTAAACTTTCAGATGAATTCTACTTAGCTTCATTTTGTACATGGTATACTTTATACTTATAAATGCTGTATCACATGCGGTATATTTCCTTCAAGTATAATAGTTATGGGAAAAACTATTTAATTGCGTAGTTTGTGTTGGCGTTCCATTATTAACATACTGGTTCCGGTGAATTCAAGAAATTGCAAACCACGTTAATTATGTGTATATGTACGTACATATATTGGGGGGTTTGTGTACATTTGTGTGTTTGTATGTGCGTGTGTGTGTAAGTTATGTGTAGGCGTATTCACTGCCAGTAAATCTCTTCGTTCTGTTAGGTTAAATTATTAGGTTACCACAATGACAAATTATAGGGTTCAGCCCTCGAAATGTAATGAAACGCACGAGTTAGATTAAATCAGCAGTTTGCTTGTAATAATCATGTTTCTATTAATTCACTAAAATTCTGATCACGTCAATACGTTAATACGTTCTCTTCAATATAATCTGGATTATTAAATGGTAAATATATGAATTTCGTGTATTGAGGATAGCGTAATTTATCAGAACAAAGCGATTCATATATCTCTGCATTCTGCATTCTGGTGTATGCATAGGCTACACCAGAAGTACGGCAGACCTAGCGATAATATTTTAGGAGAGTTCGTATTTAGATTTAAATGTGTGTGTGTGTGTGTGTGTGCGTGTGCGTGCGTGCGTGCGTGCGTGCGTGCGTGCGTGCGTGTGTGTGTGTGTGTGTGTGTGTGTGTGTGTGTGTGTGTGTGTGTGTGTGTGTGTGTGTGTGTGTGTGTGTGTGTGTGTGTGTGTGTGTGTGTGTGTGTGTGTGTGTGTGTGTGTGTGTGTGTGTGTGTGTGTGTGTGTGTGTGTGTGTGTGTGTGTGTGTGTGTGTGTGTGTGTGTGTGTGTGTGTGTGTGTGTGTGTGTGTGTGTGTGTGTGTGTGTGTGTGTGTGTGTGTGTGTGTGTGTGTGTGTGTGTGTGTGTGTGTGTGTGTGTGTGTGTGTGTGTGTGTGTGTGTGTGTGTGTGTGTGTGTGTGTGTGTGTGTGTGTCAATAACATTTCTATTTCGGTTCTTTTATATACTCTACGCTACTTAAAACTTGTTCCATCATGCCATTTTTCATATTCTTCTAACTTCCTCACAGAATTCTCACGGTCACAGCAAAGACAAGTAGATCCTACTCTCCTCGGAAATACAGACCTTTTCCTACTGGTTTACACTTTTCATTTCAACACAGCCATTTACGTAGGAGCCGTGGGATTGTGTGGTCCTAGTAATTACCCTTTGCCTAAAATGAGCATATCAGTAACCTAGAAGAGATGTAAGTTAACGATTTCTTTGCGATTATTCCACAGAAATGAACGTCCTCGTGAGTTATTCTAATTAATATGCATAACCTTATTCAATTTATTGGACACGTAAAAAGGAAGGATGAAATAATTTAGAAAAACGTGTCGTATAGTAGTAAATCGGCTGTAATAGTTGGAAAGGAATAGCCAAATTCTAATAAATTATACATTTATATTGTCAGCTCCTGTAATAGAGCACACTTATTTCCTACAAACTTTGCCAATTAATTTTTTCCCAATTAGCTAAGTGTTTTCTAAATATATCCCTTAAATATATTCTATTTGTTCTACCAGCACCTTAAACAACGACATTTGAACTCAGCAGTACCACGAAGATGTTTTATTCCAAAGCATTATTACTGGGATAGTGCATTTTTAATTTTCGCTCAGTGAGTAAGAACTTTTTACAGCTATACTGATATATTACAATAGAAAACATGAGAGACAGAGGTACAGAAGAACTTTGGGAGACAGAGTGTTCCATTTGGAGGAAGAATAAACTGCGTCTAAGCATTCGGAGTGCATAACGCGGATAATTACAACATGTTGTAAGAAAGATTATCTATATATTTAATTTAAATACAAAAGGAGATTACTTGCTTGTATAATACTAGCTGTGCTACCGTATAAGTACTTACAGTATCTTCCCTCTGATAGCACAACACCTTGGAAAGTCGATTAGAAACGAAATAGGGTTTATATTAGGCAGAACAAGTGAATTAAGAGCATAATAAACATTTTTGATGAAAAAACCCTTGGTAATAGAAATAGAAAAATGTGTCTATAGTCTGTTGGCTATATAAGTAAGTTGGGCTAATAGAACAAATCAATTATCAAAAAATTACTTTATAAAAATTGTGCAAAAAATACACAGACACTCAAAAACATAAATACTGAGAAAATAAAAAACTGATAGCCTAGCAATTAATAAAAAACTAATTGATTAAACAATTAAATAAAAGTAGATGACAAACTTCATACAACTTGTTTTAATTGCAATTTCTAAATACCTTTGAAGAGTTTTAAATTTCACATTCAAAATACGTTTGCAGTCTTAAGTCTGAAAAAGGTGAAATTGCAGTCGACTCTCAACTACTGGTCTTATCTTGTTTATTATAGTTTATTATAGTATCCGACCTGACTGCAGCCCATTAATTGCAGTCAGGTAAAACGTTTACCTGGCTCATACCATAATATAATTACCAACAGGCGGTATTCTTAAGTATAATTTTAACATTTCACTTTAGAGACAATAACAATAGACAAACAAACTTGGATGAAGGAGGTACAGTAACTGTATCTTTCACAAGCCTCATCATTTGATGACTGGTTCAATGGCTTGAGCGGAAAAAACTATTCAAGAGTCAAGACGTCAAATGTTCCGAGGTTATGTTGTACACGTCGCTACACGAGACGCTTGAGTATCTTTAAAGAGCCGACAGGAGAATACTGGGCTTGAAGTTACCTGTACCATCTTACCATCCTTACCGTCTATACCGCCCTGGATCTGTTTCGGGATCACTATGACGGGATTAAATTTACCTGTGAAGAAAGTTGGCACACGTTGGCAAGCGACCAGGAATGAATTCATTGTTCCGAAGGGCGGTTTTCGAAAGGCAGTACGGACCAGGCGCCTTTCTAGACCAAACGTTAACGAGGCAATTGGAGACCTCGTTCCCAGAGGTGGTTTCGGACACGCTAGTGACAAACAACTACAAGGAATTATCTAGGTTGTTTTCGAGTCGAAATTTCAATCCGTGGCTGGTTGCGAACGACCTGACGCTCAAAACATGTCCCTAGAAACTCCTCCGCTTTCTCTTTCTGGCGACACTGTCCAGCAGGACGACACCTCTTCTTCGTCAACGCAGACAAAATTCTGTATAGGCGATTGTCAAGAGGCATATATCTTGTTCGGTCACAGGTTTTAATTTCATTCAAAACTACTATTTATAATATAGATAATCGTGCGGAGATGGGATGGGTGTAGCCTACCCAAAATACATAGTACCTGCGTGATTAGCCGGTCGCGTGGTTAGGAAATATAGCCAATAGCATCTTTACACACTATTGTAGCGTTATGAGTCAGCACGTGTTTATCTGTCATCCGTATAGCGTTCGTTTCTAGCAAGAAAATAATTACTACTTTCATGATTTTCCTGTGAAAGAACAACATTACTTAAAACTTGATATACGCTACAAACAGGGCACTGAATAATACGTAATTGCATGTGGGATTACTTGGCTACAAACAACAGAACATGATGTTGCACAAACAGCAATATGTGATATGAAACTTGTCGGTTCAATGTAACTTTTAATTAAAACATTATCAGCATCCATAAAATGATTTCACTGTCATTTTAACATTTATTATGACAGTAATTTACTTAGTATAATTTTCATATAGACTTCATGGTACACAAATTGCAAATATTCATGTGAATGAATTTTCAACTTTGTAGGGGTAGGCTTCTGCTCCGATGTAGGCCTACGTTGCGCATTAGAAAGTGATTTGCAACCAATTTTGTTAATTCTCACTTCAAAGATGAGCTTAAACAGTAAACCTGGTTCAGCTCTTTACCAGATTCCAGTTTAGTGACACGAACGCTATTCATTGTTTTGAGTATAGTTCTCACAGACGTACGTAGGAAGCCTCACTCACGATAAATATTATGCAGTAATTATGTTTCAATATGTTCTACTTGCAGTAATATTGTAACGTAACGTAGTAACTGCTGAACATTTTATAACAAGTAGTCATGTCAGAAACAGCTTTTTATAATAATCATTACACTTGTAGCTGTAAACTGTAATTACAGTGAACATAGTTATTAATTTTTATTAAATGCTAGAGTAATTTGTCCAACCGCCTGTTTGCTCCAAGCTGTAATACCAGTTGGGAATATGTTTATATGCAAATTAAAAACTAGGAAATTAAACGAGCAGATTGGTATAATTAAACGTGCTAGTAAATATTACCTCTGATTTGAATTGCAAACTCCCTTGCCATGACTACTTATGCAATCAGCCATAATAGTTCTAATGTCGTTGCAAGTAATTTTGTACGATATTTATTTATTTATTTATAGTAATAATTATTTAGTGACATTTATATGTAGTTGATCTAAAAAACCACTGTAGTACGAGTAAGTTAGATATTGTAAAATAATTGAAGCAGAGTTTACCTCCCTTTCAATTTAAAACACTTTTTTACAAATTATTCTCACCATTCAACCTTTTTTGTGTTTTTATTATCACATATACACTTTATTTCTTAAAATTTTAGAATGATTTTCTTTTTTAATTTATACCTTTACTTGACCAGCCTAGCTTCACTCTTCTTATGATTTCATCTGAACTAAAGTTTACGATGGGTGTATTCTGTTAACATGTAATGCACAAAACTCTAGACCCATCTCAAAAAAAATATAAACAAGTCCTGTTAATGCAATTGGCGATTAGAAATTAAAAATTGAATGACAACTGTTACAGATTTCTCATTCAATAGTTGAAATTTAATATTGAAATAGTAATAACTGGGTCACATAAAATACAAGAGTAGCCGAGAAAAGACGACACTAAATTTGATTGTTGGAAGCCAAAATGTGAAACATGGAGATATCTGTTGGAACGAGAAGTTAGTAACGTTAGTAATCAAGGAAACGGTTTCCTTGGTTGGGGATATGAAGAAGATCGTAACAGAAATGGGCAGACGACATAACACGAACATCGTGATTAGAATGTGAAATGCTGATAATGTTTAAATCATAATAAAAAGTCCTGAAAAATGCCCGTAGCTGATTTTCAGGTGGCTGAAAGATTAACATTCACTCTACGTTTATCTTCAGTGAGTTTTTTTAAAATAAATTCAGTAGCTTTATAGTGGAGTCGTAAACAACGTTATTTTCTCTTTTTAAACAATGCCAGTTCTCATTCGTGTTGCAACATGACTGAGAACTTTGCTTTAAGGTCCAATTAACAAGTTACAATAATCTTTCTTGCAACATCATAGGCCGCTAGCACAACACACAAAACTTAACACTCCTTAGTCCTCAAGGAGTGTTCTCTATGGTATTTTTTCACTACGCACTTTATGTCTTTTACCGGTGAAGAGTCTTTAATCTCTAATTGGTTCGAATTGTAAATAAACTAGAGAATTTTAAAATAACTGACTTTATTGAGTTCTCCCTTTCAACAAGAAACTACCAACAATCAAGAATACCATCGATTTATTGATTCACTTTCACTTAAAGTTATTTCTTTTAATGTTATGCATTTGTTTTGCTGCTGCTTTAAATTAATTTCATTCCAATGTTTTGGAATTAGGCCGAATTTCTTTATTTATAAATTATGTAAGTATATTTTCTGCTATAGTACAGGCTACATAGTATGCTACAGTATCATATATCGCAAATGATAGCAGGTTTCCAAACCAATGGTGCGGTAAGCAAATTTATTTATTCAGTTAATATAAGATTTTATTAAAATTTAACGATTTTGTGTTAATAAACTCACAAGTAAAAAATAGTTACTTGCATTATTTATTTTGTTTGTTCTATATCACTACGTAGTTATGAATTGATAAAGTCCAGATGAATAACAATAACACTAAATTTTAAATTAGAATAATGAACACTACTTGGAATCATCAGTACTATTGTTAGCTACAAAGCTCTAAAAAGCAATTCACAACGTTATCACTAAGACGTTTTATATATTGAGTTTATTACTGTCATTAAACTAAACAATTCTGTAAAACCTGTAGAATTACAATACAAAATGAATGTCGTATTACTTCTTCGCCAGCTATTAATAAAGTATAAGGAAATCTGATAAAGTATTTATAAAGCGAATTTTCTCGACAGTACTGTCGTTAAATCACTCGTCTAAATCTTTGTATCTCTGTAAATCTACGTCTCACTGGTTTATATCATATTTTTGTATCGTTATAAAGCGCAGTATCGTCACGTATAAGTGACTTGTATAGCACTGTTATGAAGTGATTTAGGATAAATGTAGCAAACACGAAGCTAATCATAAATAGAGAAAAACAAAACTTGTTTATCTCATCCTTTACTAATAGATTGGAGATGATAAGTTAAGAAACTAAATCTTATTTAATTTAAAGAATCATCCTACGTAAGTCTCCATCCTACGTGCCAGCACTACTAAGTTAATTTTCACAAAAAGTAAATTATATTCTTTTGGGAAAACATGTATAAAATAAAACTCTTCTTCAAGTTTACTGTTATGGCTTTCTCTCTTTTAATTATTTTTTCGAAAACAACATGATAAATATAGGTCTACTCTATTTTAATAGGTGTTCCGTCTTAGACGACCATTTTTTCTAATTCAGTACAGAAAAAACCTGACGTGTTATATGTATTTAATGAAATATGTTAACGTTTCTCTTTAAAATCTTAAAATAATTTTGTCGGATACCTTAATAGTTAAACAACTGTGATTACTGTTTTATAAACCAATTAAAATTGCAATTTTCACATTGAAATTCTGCCACACGATCTGGTAAAAGGAAGTACATTACTTGATAGCTCTTTGATATTATACTTTGATCAAAAGAAGAAGTTCCCTCAATATAAATCTTTGTAATTTTCACAGTATCTGAAATATATCGTACACCATTAAAAACTTCGTCCATCTCCCTACTTGATAGTATAATTTTATATTTTTGGCGTTTTCCATTTCTTTAGAGTTGTGCAAAAATAATCAGAAGTCACGGTTTTTCGCTGTTATATGTTGAGTATCGACTTTGTCAATTAAATAGACACAAGAAAAATCTTTCCGACCATTAGACTGTTTGCAATTATGATCTACACATTAATTAAAATCTTTATTTTTTATGTATAATCTTTCAGTAGTTATTAACTTGTTTCTTATGATCGTTCGCTAATTCCGTAAAGATTCGATTTAGTTAATTTTTTGCACTACAATTGTCAACAATTTTTACTAACACCCTTTCTACCAGTAAAGTAAGAATATCTACCAAATTTCTGCATTTTGAAACATTATTCAACAGAATTTTAAAGAGACGTTTCCATCTGCTTATGCAGATCCCTACTGGGGCCATTTTCGCGTCAAATAGGATCTCTCAACACTGGGAACTTGTAAAACAATGTGTTCCCAAAATTTAAATTTACTTTGTTAATATGCAATAAATAACATTAATTCTACGAGCGCCAGGCTACAAGAACCGAAGGAGAAATAGACAGGTAGGCACATACAAATTTAGATTTAATTGTACAGATTCATTATAATTAAAATTCTTAGCAATTTGTTGATGTTAAAAAAATCCCGTACCGAATATTGACACAAAAGTAAGTTACAAATTTAAACCTATATATATATATATTCTTCCAGTCCTTTAACAAACTAATTGGTGATATTTCTTGTTACAAGCAAATAAGTGACTTATACGTTAAGTAATACTAATACTTCACGGGCTCAACACATTGATAAAAGATATTCAGTCAAGAATAGGGGTGAGTTTTACTGAGTTTTACTGTACACAGTGTTTTTAACACCAAAATGTCATCACTTAGACACGCGTGAACGCACATTTTATACATGTTACTGAATACCTTTTAGTAGCAATATTGAAACATAGTTGATAAACTGTTGTAAAAAGAGTATAAATAAATATAAAACCTAAACAAAATAAAGACAAAACGCGTCTTTGCCATTACTTTTTGTTTCAACGAGCTTACGTCATTATTTTTCTAAAGGACTTTAATAAACGTTTAATAAATTTTAATAAGAATACAATAAACATATCTGATAAAAATATTTGAATTTTTATTTAGGGGATTTCTGCTTGCCTTTAAATTATTCCCTTTTTAATCTGAGGTACATGTTATACAATTAAAAACTAATTGTTTCATTTTGTCTAAAATTGCCATTATTGAAGGAAATAATTTTTATGCAGAGAAAGGACGGAAGCCTACGTATACTGCTGCTTACAGATCCTGACTCTATCCTCTCTTCCCCTCTGTTCACAGAGTATTCGAAAAGAAAGCAAATTCACTTCTCCGTTTAATTAAATTATTTTATAAAAATCAGATTTGTATTTGTTTTGAAAAAACATATTTCATAACTAACAGTATCTCTAAGTAATTTTTAAATACTACATTAACTTCATAGCAGAAATTAAATAGTTTTTGAAGGATTTTGAATAGTTTCCAAGGATTCCAAGAAATTGTTTTTACTCATTTGGCACTAGTATCTTGTTTTTCTGCGCAACTAAGACTTGTTTTTCTTTATTATTAGTGAAATATTACATTTAATACTTTTTATGTAAATTGTAGCTCTGTTTTTCGTAGAAATATCAGGTAGCTGTCAGAAGCAAAATTCCTTTTGTATCTACTTTTCCAGGTTATTGACAAAATGGTTTTCACTGTGGTAATGTTTAGTGAACATAGTACCAACCGACAGTTAATATAGAGAGAACGAAAATTGTCTTCTCCGCCTGAACAACTAACACTGCTAAGCATACTGTAAATACGTAGAAACAACAGTGGAAATACAAAACAACAATAACCACGAAATTTGTTACGACCTCAAACTTTTGAGAAAAATTTTTTAAAGGTATATGGGAAATTTATAATAACTTATAGGAGAGCTAAAATAATAAATAAATAAATTCAAGTGTAATACACTATAATCTCAAATAATCCTGTGATCAGCTATCAATAACCGTATTATTGTATTTTCTGGACGTATTATTTAATAATTCTGGAAACGGCTAACTCATATTAAAATACCGGGTACCTGCAAGTAATGTTTTACCTCCACGTCTCAGTAATTTTTTACGATACACAATAAATATAGTTGCATTAATAATATCATTGCCTATATACAAACAATATTTGTATTCTGTAATGCGTTTCAAAGTAGTAAACATTGTATTTGTGTTCGTATTTTTCAGATCTGTATCTGATAAATAGTTTCAACGTGATTTGACTTCTTATGAGTTTACGGGTTCAAAAAAACACACACACAATTTGATTGTATACGTACTTGTACAGAAATTTGTTATCCCTTTCTGTTTACTGTGACGTATAAGAATCCCTTCAAGTTTGTCTTCCTTGAAAAAAGTTATTGCTTGTTTGAATAAAATATACCTTTTCATAAGATTGATGTAACAGCTAGTAAAATGTTTTCTAAATAAACTTTTAAAGAAATGTTTTACACACCATAACGATTTTACATTCCCAAAACTAAAAAGAATAAACGTCAAATTGGCAAAAATGTCAAACCATTCGGAAACATAATTTTAAATATACTAGAATGTTTAAACAATTTTCCAATTGTATTAGGACTAAATACATGGTGTTATAAGCTTACGTATCTTCTAGTTTACTAAATTTACTAATTTCACAAATTTGCTAAATTCTTTTAGTTCCTTGAAAATAATTCTGCTTTTGAATATACTGTACGTTGGCTTGATATACGTAAGTTCTGTTCTTACCTTAAAGCCTTGATCTCTGTATTGTCTTGGCTAATATCTTTTACATTTAGTGCTTAATGTGTTCGGGTCCAAAAGTAAATATAGTATACTAATAATTCTATACTTACGTCCGTGTGAAAAGTGAATATTATCGCTAAGTAAGTAAAATATCGGTATGGAGAACCATACATGACTTCCATATTCTAAGATTTATATTTAAAATCATTTTCGAAATGAAATATTACCTAAATATTCCCTAAAGACGAAAAGTCTGTCTATGAATCGTTCCTCTGTAAACACGTGCAGTTACACTGCCCAGCGATCCACAGGAAGGAAATCGCTATCCACGCTGGACACTTTTTCGGCTTGCATGCGTTATGTTGGTATGGGTTCGGCACTTTCCATTTAAAAACCGTGCAAATGTAAGAAAATAAACATGAATGAGGCCAGAAATAACGCGGACTGTGTGTGTGTGTGTGTGTGTGTGTGTGTGTGTGTGTGTGTGTGTGTGTGTGTGTGTGTGTGTGTGTGTGTGTGTGTGTGTGTGTGTGTGTGTGTGTGTGTGTGTGTGTGTGTGTGTGTGTGTGTGTGTGTGTGTGTGTGTGTGTGTGTGTGTGTGTGTGTGTGTGTGTGTGTGTGTGTGTGTGTGTGTGTGTGTGTGTGTGTGTGTGTGTGTGTGTGTGTGTGTGTGTGTGTGTGTGTGTGTGTGTCTTCCCTGCCTTTTCATTGCGGTAGTCATAATAATAAAATGGAAACGTAAACAGTACATAACTGAGAAAAAAATACATAAATGAAAAAACTATAATTTTATTGCCTGGCAACAAAATTATTTTATTTTTAACAATTACCATTGTTTGAAAAAGTTTAAATGAATTTTCAAGTACTTTACTCTTGTTAAAACGTAAAAGGTTGCAGGTAAACTACCCCTTCCCCTTAACCGATCTTCGCCAAAATCAAAATTCCTAGAGTCCTCTACAATTCACTGACGTATGCAAAAAAAATATTTGATTATGTTTGAATTTGCGGCTGTTATCGTTTGCCATAGAAAATACCCTTGTTAAAAAAACGTTGTAGGTAAACTACCCCTTTCCCTTAACCGATCTTCACCAAAAAAAAAAAGTCTTGAGACCTCTACAATTTAGGGCTGTATGCAAATAATCTTTTGATTCTGTTTGAATTTGCGGCTGTTATCGTTTGCCATAGGAAATACCCTTGTTAAAACATAAAACGTTACAGGTAAACTACCCCTTTCCCTTAACCGATCTTCACCAAAAACAATAGGTCTTGAGAACTCTACAATTCAGGACTGTATGCGAAACATTATTTGATTCTGTTTGAATTTGCGGCTGTTATCGTTTGCCAAAAAAAAAAATTTCCCTTGATAAAAAAAAAACCGTTGCCGGTAAACTACCCCTTTCCCTCAACCGATCTTCACCAAAAACAATAGGTCGTGAGTACTCTACAAATCAGGGCTGTATGCAAAAAATTATTTGATTCTGTTTGAATTTGCGGCAGTTATCGTTTGCCAAAAAAAAAATCTACAGACACACACACAGACACACACACACACACACACAGACACACAGACAGACACACACACAGACACTTTTCGGAAAACGACTTTTTTTCATGTTTTGAGTGTAGTAGAATCAGAATCTGCAATAATCTCGAACACGATTTTTTTTGCCATCACCATACTTCCATTCCTTAAGGAATATGGAAGTAAAAGGTTACAACTTCATACATTTTGTAGAATACCCTAGTAAACAACCTACATCATTTCCTACCGGTTCAAACAGTTACTTCAGTTGAAACGAAGGAAAAATGACAAGAAAGTAACAAGAGAACAATGCATTCAAAATTTTAAATTTAAACTTTAACACCATAAAAGTTTTAACTTCAACAAAGAATAAAAAATATCGGTATGGAGAACCATACATGACTTCCATATTCTAAGATTTATTTTTGAAATCATTTTCGAAATGAAATATTACCATAGAAACTACTTCTTTCTACTTACTGCTTCAGCCTTAACCACAGTACTGTGGTCATTAACATATACGGTACCACCTCACGTTATCGCACTCGATTTTCACTGATGATGGAAGTCAATGGCATTGCCGAAACGTCTGGTTTTGTAGAAAACATTGGACTACGGCCAAATATCCCGGGAAGGAATTTTAACAAAAACTACTTCTTTGTTGCCGATAACGTTGTACACATATATATAAAAAATATGCATAAAATTAATGGCTTGTATAAGTTAATGATTGATCTCCATTAAGTAGTGCTCAAGTTTCCAAAGTTTTAATATTATGATGTCCGTAATTAAAACATCACAGCAGGTTTAGTGTGTATGAGGGTTCACCGTGGACAAAAATTTTCAACATTTCCTATTGAGCATTGCTTAGAATAAATCTGCGAATCTACAGTGTACGTTTCACAGAACAAACACACGGAAAAGAAGGAGCGCTCCGAAGTCACTCATGGACCCTCAGCATCTTGCAGAGGGTTCATTCCCTAAAGACGAAAAGTCTGTCTATGAATCGTTCCTCTGTAAACACGTGCAGTTACACTGCCCAGCGATCCACAGGAAGCAAATCGCTATCCACGCTGGACACTTTTTCGGCTTGCATGCGTTATGTTGGTATGGGTTCGGCACTTTCCATTTAAAAACCGTGCAAATGTAAGAAAATAAACATGAATGAGGCCAGAAATAACGCGGACTGTGTGTGTGTGTGTGTGTGTGTGTGTGTGTGTGTGTGTGTGTGTGTGTGTGTGTGTGTGTGTGTGTGTGTGTGTGTGTGTGTGTGTGTGTGTGTGTGTGTGTGTGTGTGTGTGTGTGTGTGTGTGTCTTCCCTGCCTTTTTATTGCGGTAGTGATAATAATAAAATGGAAACGTAAACAGTACATAACAGAGATATGCTTGCCTGCCACGCACGATATATTTTCTCTTATACATGACTAGCAGAATACCCGTGCTTCGCTACGGAGTTTCACGTTGTACGTAATGAAAATGTTAGTTTAATTAATAAAGTTTAATTAAAGTAGGCTTCTTAAAAATAAATAGCTGTTGCCCACAACTTCGTTCGCGTGGTCTTCAATTTAATGCGATAATATATTTAGAACAGAATCTATTCTATTGGGTTGCCATAGTAACCAGATCTAATAGTTTTTTAAGACCGCAAAGGACCCCCCAGAGGATCGTATCGAAAAAAACACCTGTCCTATGTTGGTTCTCCCGTTGCGTAAAATATTTGTGCCAAGTTTGGTTGAAATCGGTCCAGTGGTTTAGGAGGCCATGTGGAAGACCCCAAAGAACCCCCAAAAGGACCCCATCGAAAAAATACCTATCCTATGTTGGTTCTCCCGTTGCGTAAAATATTTGTGCCAAGTTTGGTTGAAATCGGTACAGTGGTTTAGGAGGAGATGTGGAAGAAACCTTCGCGGACGTGCGCACAACAACTCACCGAAGTTTCATCGCAATCGGACGAATGGTATGGGAACGCATACGGGACAAACAAAGAAACATTCATTTATATATATAAGATGTAAACAATACCACTTACTTGACATAAACCGTGATAGCTAAGCTAATGTACAACATATATGTATTAATTATACACATAAATGTTCCTCGATAGTCACTCTATCTATTGGCGAAAACTTGAATAAAATCCGTTCAGTACTTCCTGAGATTAGCGATTTCAAACACAGAGAGAAAACGCACCGACTTTACTTTATACTATGTACAGATTTACATTAAAATGAAAAAATTATAATTTTATTGCCTGGCAACAAAATTATTTTATTTTAACAATTACCATTGTTTGAAAAAGTCTTGTTAAAACGTAAAAGGTTGCAGGTAAACTACCCCTTCCCCTTAACCGATCTTCACCAAAATCAAAAGGCCTTGAGTCCTCTACAATTCAGTTACGTATGCAAAAAAGTATTTGATTCTGTTTGAATTTGCGGCTGTTACCGTTCGTCATAGAAAATACGCTTGATAAAAAAACGTTGCAGGTAAACTACCCCTTCCCCTTGTAACCCCTCTTTCTTTTTATGTCTTTTTTATGAGTATGAAAACAACTTATTTCATTTTAATATTTTTTTTTTTTGAAAGAGAAGCCACAAGTCAATTAGGACTAGGCTGGAGCCTAGAGAAGCAAAAATTGTGCCGGGTCCAGTATGACGGGACTTGCAATGAAACTCAGCCGTAATATAACAATAACAAATTTATTGTTTTCCTAGAATTCATACATGCATAATTTAAGCCCTGCTTCAACAATATTAAAAAAACAACAAGTATATAGCATAACAAAAGTGTGTAACTTCAGTTAACATATGTATGTAAATATAATATCATAACCAATATGTATAAATGCAGTAAACAGATATATATATATATAAATAGAAAATTCTCCCCCCCCCTTTCTTGTGGCTAGCTAGACACAGACAAACATAATACATACAGAACATAAGGCACACAAACTCACAATTACATCAATTCGAACACAAATGCCCCAAGAATGCACCCGCCTGGCAGGCCGTGTGACTACAATCTTATAAACCAGCAGTGATAAAATATTTGCCCTACAACAACCCGATTTGTAGAATTACATAAACGCCAAACCCCAGAAAAATGATAATAATTCATAACGCATGAATAAAACCGGACCGCCCATTTGTCTAGCATTCCACTGATCAATGACCCCTCATGAGTGTATGAACCTTAAGTTCCTTTCACAGTATTAAATAAAAATTAACAGAACTACATCACCTGCTTTCAAACAGTGATTATAGAACTCTAAATGGTTATTTTACTTCACAATTCCGAAGGAATCAAAATCCTTATGTACTTTAACAATCAGAAATTAATCATTCGGGGCTTTACAATTTCAGAAAATTTTGACAATATATGTTTTACCCAAAACAATGAGTACATGTTTTATAGTTAAAGAAAATTTAACAGCATATACTACCAGTAAAAGTCAATCAATATGTGTTTTGCCAGTTAAGAAAAACAATCAGTATAGCCCTTGTGCAAGGAGCAAAATCAACTATTATATTTCCAGAAAAATAGCAAATTATTTCTATTAACCCCGAATGGCTATAGACAAATAATAAAAATCAAAAAATACAATAAGGTGGTGGTGCTCTAGCATCTGTGGCAGCGCGCCAGCATGCAATTGACAAAATTTGACAGGCCTCCAACCTGTCTGAGGTTGCACCAGCATGAGTCAGAAAAAAACTAAGTCCCCTTTTGTTAACCCCAGAAAACGTTCCAAAAAAAAAAAACAGGAAAAACCCCCAGCCCTTAAATGTGAACCCATAGAGAAGTTAAAATATATTCATCTCTGTTCCAGCCGGAACAGAGATACTAACCTGTTCAATGCATTCTGCAAAACTAACATGACAAGATGAACAAACTGTACAATGATCAAGTGTGAAAATATCTCTGGCACGCTCCCGCAGTGCATCACCCACTTACAGGCAGTGCACTTAGCGTTATGTAATTCAATTATAAAAAAGAAAGGTGTACTTGAATTTAACTAGTAAAGTTCTGAGTCATGAACAGCGGTTCCCCAATCCAGCAGAGTGCCGGCACACGTGGGCCCATGGAGGCAATGATATTTGATAAGAAAATAATAGAGTGCATATCACCTTATCACAGCTGTCAAGTATTACATTGAGAATCAGTCTCCAGCTCCCTCTGCTCCCTCTTCGTACAAGATCTTGTTCATGGTTCACCGCTTAGGCAGGTGTACGGCCATCAGCAAGCCAGGAATCCGACTTAGTTCAAGAACCCTGTTCATTAAAATAAATTAGAGAACTGTTCACTAAAAATGTACACCCGAGTTAAGGTAATTAACCTCCCAAACGGGCCGCCAACTAACTCTCAATAAAAGCACAATATTTATTAATAAGGTTTTTGCTACCAGCCGAAAGAGCAGAGAAATCAGCCCTGGAATTAATAATTTTGAATAATGAACAGACCTTATTTAATGTGGCTTGATATAAAGTGATCAGCAGTAGATCTACCTGCTTCGACATAATTCAACAGGTTATGCGCCACGTGGTAAGTGATAATCGTTATTTGACCAAAAAATTCAACTGCAAGGCACTCACAGCATTAAGAATGTTTTAACATTAATAAAATTTCATCTGAGGAAGTTCACACAAAGAAACTCTCTACTGTACAGTTAATTAAATAAGCTCCCGACAGCCTATTGCATGCCCGGACAGCTCATACCCTGAATATGCACTAAGTTTTAGTCCTTAATATTTTAATGTTGTATACCTTTATCATTACAGTGATCTTGCAAACTTCTCACACTATTACAGAAAATAATAAAAAGAGCATGGGCTATATACTGAGCGTTACGTAAATCAGTAAATAATGAGTTTCTCTTAATATAAAACTTGTCGGGTCGCACACACCTAATTAGGTATTTAATACGGTTGCATATTGTTATTAATTATCCATACATGTATAATTACTTATAAAGACAAAATAATGGAATACTTACCGGGAGTCGATTTACGCTTTACCAAGCCATGCAGATGGATACAAAACTACGTCGTAAAGTTCGAAGAGGGAGTCGGAACGTTGTCTCTTACAGCCGAGCAGTGAATGAGAAATCTGCAGTCCGCAGATCACAGCGAACGTTCGCCGTCGATTGCGCGCGCAACTCTACTGCAACGAACAAAGGTCGCCCGCCCTTGCTCACTTTCTCAATTAAATAGAAATGTTTCTAAAGCTTTTCAAAGGGGCACACCCTCAACCGATCTTCACCAAAAACAATACGTCTTGAGTACTCTACAAATCACGGCTGTATGCAAAAAATTATTTGATTCTGTTTGAATTTGCGGCTGTTATCGTTTACCATAGAAAATACCCTTGATAAAAAAACGCTGCAGGTAAACTACCCCTTTCCCTTAACCGATCTTCACCAAAAACAATAGGTCTTGAGAACTCTGCAATTTAGGGCTGTATGCAAATAATCTTTTGATTCTGTTTGAATTTGCGGCTGTTATCGTTTGCCAAAAAAAAAAAATTTCCCTTGATAAAAAAAAACCGTTGCAGGTAAACTACCCCTTTCCCTCAACCGATCTTCACCAAAAACAATAGGTCGTGAGTACTCTACAAATCAAGGCTGTATGCAAAAAATTAATTGATTCTGTTTGAATTTGCGGCAGTTATCGTTTGCCATAGAAAAAAATCTACAGACACACAGACACACAGACACACACACACAGACAGACACACACACAGACACTTTTCGGAAAACGACTTTTTTTCATGTTTTGAGTGTAGTAGAATCAGAATCTGCAATAATCTCGAACATGATTTTTTTTGCCATCACCATACTTCCATTCCTTAAGGAATATGGAAGTAAATATCGGTATGGAGAACCATACATGACTTCCATATTCTAAGATTTATTTTTAAAATCATTTTCGAAATGAAATATTACCATAGAAACTACTTCTTTCTACTTACTGCTTCAGCCTTAACCACAGTACTGTGGTCACTAACATATACCACCTCACGTTATCGCACTCGATTTTCACTGATGATGGAAGTCGATGGCATTGCCGAAACGTCTGGTTTTGTAGAAAACATTGGACTACGGCCAAATATCCCGGGAAGGAATTTTAACAAAAACTACTTCTTTGTTGCCGATAACGTTGTACACATATATATAAAAAATATGCATAAAATTAATGGCTTGTATAAGTTAATGTTTGATCTCCATTAAGTAGTGCTCAAGTTTCCAAAGTTTTAATATTATGATGTCCGTAATTAAAACATCAGAGCAGATTTAGTGTGCATGAGGGTACACCGTGGACAAAAATTTTCAACATTTCCTATTGAGCGTTGCTTAGAATAAATCTGCGAAATCTACAGTGTACGTTTCACAGAACAAACACGCGGAAAAGAAGGAGCGCTCCGAAGTCACTCATAGACCCTCAGCATCTTGCAGAGGGTTCATTCCCTAAAGACGAAAAGTCTGTCTATGAATCGTTCCTCTGTAAACACGTGCAGTTACACTGCCCAGCGATCCACAGGAAGCAAATCGCTATCCACGCTAGACACTTTTTCGGCTTGCATGCGTTATGTTGGTATGGGTTCGGCACTTTCCATTTAAAAACCGTGCAAATGTAAGAAAATAAACATGAATGAGGCCAGAAATAACGCGAATTGCGCGTGTGTGTGTGTGTGTGTGTGTGTGCGTGCGTGCGTGTGTGTGTGTGTGTGTGTGTGTGTGTGTGTGTGTGTGTGTGTGTGTGTGTGTGTGTGTGTGTGTGTGTGTGTGTGTGTGTGTGTGTGTGTGTGTGTGTGTGTGTGTGTGTGTGTGTGTGTGTGTGTGTGTGTGTGTGTGTGTGTGTGTGTGTGTGTGTGTGTGTGTGTGTGTGTGTGTGTGTGTGTGTGTGTGTGTGTGTGTGTGTGTGTGTGTGTGTGTGTGTGTGTCTTCCCTGCCTTTTTATCGCGGTAGTGATAATAATAAAATGGAAATGTAAACAGTACATAACTGAGATATGCTTGCCTGCCACGCACGATATATTTTCTCTTATACATGACTAGCAGAATACCCGTGCTTCGCTACGGAGTTTCACGTTGTACGTAATGAAAATGTTAGTTTAATTAATAAAGTTTAATTAAAGTAGGCTTCTTAAAAATAAATAGCTGTTGCCCACAACTTCGTTCGCGTGGTCTTCAATTTAATGCGATAATATATTTAGAACAGAATCTATTCTATTGGGTTGCCATAGTAACCAGATCTAATAGTTTTTAAGACCGCAAAGGACCCCCCAGAGGATCGTATCGAAAAAACACTTGTCCTATGTTGGTTCTCCCTTTGCGTAAAATATTTGTGCCAAGTTTGGTTGAAATCGGTCCAGTGGTTTAGGAGGCGATGTGGAAGACCCCAAAGAACCCCCAAAAGGACCCCATCGAAAATATCGGTATGGAGAACCATACATGACTTCCATATTCTAAGATTTATATTTAAAATCATTTTCAGCCAAACAGCCAGGCTGTGTCTTACCTGCCTTTTTATTGCTGTATTAAATGAAAAATATTATATTACATTAAAATGAAAAAATTATAATTTTATTGCCTGGCAACAAAATTATTTTATTTTTAACAATTACGATTGTTTCAACAAGTTTAAATAAATTTTCAAGTACTTTACTCTTGTTAAAACGTATAAGGTTGCAGGTAAACTACCCCTTCCCCTTAACCGATCTTCACCAAAATCGAAAGTCATTGAGACCTCTACAATTCAGGGACGTATGCAAAAAATTATTTGATTCTGTTTGAATTTGCGGCTGTTATCGTTTGCCATAGAAAATACGCTTGATAAAAAAACGTTGCAGGTAAACTACCCCTTCCCCTTAACCGATCTTCACCAAAAACAATAGGTCTTGAGTACTCTACAAATCAGGACTGTATGCAAAACATTATTTGATTCTGTTTGAATTTGCGGCTGTTATCGTTTGCCATAGAAAATACCCTTGTTAAAAAAACGTTACAGGTAAACTACCCCTTTCCCTCAACCGATCTTCACCAAAAACAATAGGTCTTGAGAAATCTACAATTCAGGGCTGTATGCGAAACATTATTTGATTCTGTTTGAATTTGCGGCTATCGTTTGCCAAAAAAAGAAATTTCCCTTGATAAAAAAAACCGTAGCAGGTAAACTACCCCTTCCCCTCAACCGATCTTCACCAAAAACAATAGGTCGCGAGTACTCTACAAACCAGGGCTGTATGCAAAAAATTATTTGATTCTGTTTGAATTTGCGGCAGTTGTCGTTTGCCATAGAAAATACGCATGATAAAAAACGTTGCTGGTAAACTACCCCTTCCCCTCAACCGATCTTCACCAAAAACAAAAGGTCTTGAGTACTCTACAAATGAGGGCAGTATGCAGAAAATTATTTGATTCTGTTTGAATTTGCGGCTGTTATCGTTTGCCATAGAAAATACCCTTGTTAAAAAAACGTTGTAGGTAAACTACCCCTTTCCCTTAACCGATCTTCACCAAAAACAAAAGGTATTGAATACTCTACAATTTAGGGCTGTATGCAAATAATCTTTTCATTCTGTTTGAATTTGCGGCTGTTATCGTTTGCCATAGGAAATACCCTTGTTAAAACATAAAACGTTACAGGTAAACTACCCCTTCCCCTTAACCGATCTTCACCAAAAACAATAGGTCTTGAGAACTCTACAATTCAGGGCTGTATGCGAAACATTATTTGATTCTGTTTGAATTTGCGGCTGTTATCGTTTGCCAAACAAACAAAATTACCCTTGCTAAAAAAAAACCGTTGCAGGTAAACTACCCCTTTCCCTCAACCGATCTTCACCAAAAACAATAGGTCGCGAGAACTCTGCAAAACCGGGCTGTATGCAAAAAATTATTTGATTCTGTTTGAATTTGCGGCAGTTATCGTTTGCCATAGAAAAAAAATCTACAGATAGACAGACAGACACACAGACACACAGACACACAGACAGACAGACAGACAGACACACAGACACTTTTCGGAAAACGACTTTTTTTCATGTTTTGAGTGTAGTAGAATAAGAATCTGCAATAATCTCGAACACGATTTTTTTTGCCATCACCATACTTCCATTCCTTAAGGAATATGGAAGTAAATTGCCATCACCATACTTCCATTCCTTAAGGAATATGGAAGTAAAACACCTATCCTATGTTGGTTCCCCCGCTGCGTAAAATATTTGTGCCAAGTTTGGTTGAAATCGGTCCAATGGTTTAGGTGGAGACGTGGAAGACCCCAAAGGACCCCTCCCCAAAGGATCGTATCGAAAAAAACACTTGTCCTATGTTGGTTCTCCCTTTGCGTAAAATATTTGTGCCGAGTTTGGTTGAAATCGGTCCAGTGGTTTAGGAGGCGATGTGGAAGACCCCAAAGAACCCCCAAAAGGACCCCATCGAAAAAAAACACCTATCCTATGTTGGTTCTCCCGTTGCGTAAAATATTTGTGCCTAGTTTGGTTGAAATCGGTACAGTGGTTTAGGAGGAGATGTGGAAGAAACCTTCGCGGACGTGCGCACAACAACTCACCGAAGTTTCATCGCAATCGGATGAATGGTATAGGAACGCATACGGAACAAACAAAGAAACATTCATTTTTACTTCCATATTCCTTAAGGAATGGAAGTATGGTGATGGCAAAAAAAATCGTGTTCGAGATTATTGCAGATTCTGATTCTACTACACTCAAAACATGAAAAAAAGTCGTTTTCCGAAAAGTGTCTGTGTGTGTGTGTGTGTCTGTCTGTCTGTCTGTCTGTCTGTCTACTGTAGATTTTTTTCTATGGCAAACGATAACTGCCGCAAATTCAAACAGAATCAAATAATTTTTTGCATGCAGCCCTGATTTGCAGAGTACTCGCGACCTATTGTTTTTGGTGAAGATCGGTTGATGGAAAGGGGTAGTTTACCAGCAACGGTTTTTTTTTTATCAAGGGTAATTTTGTTTGTTTGGCAAACGATAACAGCCGCAAATTCAAACAGAATCAAATAATGTTTCGCATACAGCCCTGAATTGTAGAGTTCTCAAGATCTGTTGATTTTGGTGAAGATCGGTTAAGGGAAAGGGGTAGTTTACCTGTAACGTTTTATGTTTTAACAAGGGTATTTCCTATGGTAAACGATAACAGCCGCAAATTCAAACAGAATCAAAAGATTATTTGCATACAGCCCTAAATTGTAGAGTTCTCAAGACCTTTTGTTTTTGGTGAAGTTCGGTTGAGGGAAAGGGGTAGTTTACCAGCAACGTTTTTTTAACAAGGGTATTTTTTATGGCAAACGATAACAGCCGCAAATTCAAACAGAATCAAATAATGTTTTGCATACAGCCCTGATTTGTAGAGTACTCAAGACCTATTGTTTTTGGTGAAGATCGGTTAAGGGAAAGGGGTAGTTTACCTGTAACATTTTATGTTTTAACAAGGGTATTTCTTATGGCAAACGATAACAGTCGCAAATTCAAACAGAATCAAAAGAGTATTTGCATACAGCCCTAAATTGTAGATTTCTCAATACCTATTGTTTTTGGTGAAGATCGGTTGAGGGAAAGGGGTAGTTTACCTGTAACGTTTTTTTAACAAGGGTATTTTCTATGGCAAACGATAACAGCCGCAAATTCAAACAGAATCATATAATGATTGGATAAAACTTCCGGGCTGAAAGGCCGTGGTCGATTGCTTGATGCATTGGCGCTATACGTTTCGGCCGCACCACCGGTGGCCATCTTCAGTAGCAAAACTTGTTCGAATAGATGTACGCCGAACACGTCCCCAATGTACTGGGAACAAGCAACAGTGAGTTACGGCTACGAATCCTCTATTTATAGCTTTTTGGCCGCTTCAGGTGTATCACGCGGACCAATGAGAAGCCAGCTCATCATTCTTGATTCTGATTGGCCATGGAAAATAGACCATGCCAGACACTATTTAAGGAGATGCTTTCTCCTCGGCGGTTCATAGCGACAGACGCATTCTTATGAATATGGATGGACTCCAGATGTAGGCGAGTGAAGTAACCCCGGACAGAAGACAACACGCGGGCTTCATCAAACATCACCCGGTGATCGTCGTGGGAAAGAGCGTGTTCAGCAACTGCGGACTTTTCCGGCTGGCCCAGACGGCAATATCTCCGGTGTTCAGAGAGGCGCGTCCGGACACTACGCTTCGTGGTGCCTATGTAGACCTGGCCACACGTACAAGGAATACTGTACACCCCGCACGACGAGAGTGGATCCCTGGCGTCTTTCACCGGTCGCAGGAACTGTTGGATCTTTTTGGTTGGCTTGAAGATCGTCCTGACGCCCCGCTTACTCAGCAACTTCCCGATGCGGTCAGTCACGCCACGGATGTAGGGCAAGACAGCAGAGCCAACAACCTCAGGCGACACCGACTCGTCCAGCCTACCAGATCTTCTCGGCCGGGCAGCTCTCCTAACCTCCGCAGCAGAATAGCCGTTGGACTGCAGTGCTTCCTCGAGATGCCGAAACTCATCTTCGAGATACTGGGGCTCACAGATTCTTTTTGCCCGGTCTACCAGAGTCTTCAGCACCGCCCTCTTCTGCCTAGGATGATGATTGGAGGCTTTATGCAGATATCTGTCGGTGTGCGTTGGCTTCCTATAAACTTTATGTCCCAAGCTGCCATCGGTCCTTTTTAGGACCAGCACATCCAGAAAAGCCAATTGTTCATCCCTCTCACGCTCCATCGTAAACTGTATGCGCGGGTGCACAGTATTCAGATGTCCAAGGAATCGCTCCAACTCTTCGTCCCCATGGCTCCAGACCACGAAAGTGTCGTCCACATACCGTAACCAACACTTCGGCTTGAGAGGCGCAGATGAAATTGCCAACTCTTCAAATTTCTCCATATAGAAATTTGCAACCACAGGGCTGAGAGGACTTCCCATCGCGACGCCATCCAACTGTTCATAGAAGCCGTCATTCCACTGGAAGTAGGTCGTTGTTAGGACCTGCCGGAACAAAGCAGTGATGTCCGCCGAGAACAGGTCACCCAAATACCCCAAGACCTCCTGAACAGGAACCATGGTGAAAAGAGAGACCACATCAAAACTGACGAGAACATCGCCAGGCTCCAGCACCAACTCCCGGATCCTCCGGATGAAATCAGAAGAGTCCCGGACGAACGAATCCCTCTGCCCGATGTGCGGCTTGAGCAATCCCGTGAGGTGCTTTGCCAAGCTGTAAGTAGGCGAGCCAATAGCACTGACGATGGGCCGCAGCGGAACGTCTTCCTTATGGATCTTCGGTAAACCATAGAGACGAGGGGGAAGGGCCTCCGAACACCGGACGGCCGTCTTCACATCAGGCGCCAGAGAAGATTGCTTAATCAAAGAATCCGTTTTTCTTAGAACTGTAGTAGTCGGATCTTTGTTCAGCCTCCGATACGTGGCTGGATCTAATATACCTTCAATCTTCCGCTGGTAGTCTTCGGTGTTCAAGACCACAGTGGCGCTCCCCTTATCCGCAGGCACAATAACAATGGAGTCATCCCTCTTCAATTCTCTCAAGGCTCGCAACTCCGCCGACAGAAGATTGCATTTTGGCGGAGCGGCCCTTCTAAGGGCCCTAGAAGCTTCCAATCGGATTTCATCTGCTTGGTCTCGGGGTAGTCCTCGGATGCCTGCCTCCACGCTCGCAACTATTTCCTCCACCGGTACTGTCTTCGGGGTAACTGCAAACTTCTCACCTTTGGCTAACACCGAGGTCTCATGTGGTGTTAGCTGGCGGCTCGATAGATTTACAACCATCCTGTCCATCCTGTCACGATCAAATCCTCTTCCCCCGATGTTCTGGAAACCAAACCGCTCGAATTTGTCACGCTGTCTCTGGCTGGTACTGGCATAACACGACTCGAAGGCATTGTAAGTAAGCCCATCCAACATCTCCCAATCATGTTGTTGGAGGGAACTGCTAAGATGTAAATGCAGTTTTAACAGTTCTTGGTCATTAAGTGCCAACTCTTTCCTCGTATGGTGTATGCGCTCACGCAGCATGGCATTTTCAGTTCTTCTATAAATCCTATTGGCCTGTGGCGTGTTAAAAATATGTCTTTGTCGTAGGAACCTGGGCACGGTTCCCGTGTCTCTACATCTAAGTAAAAAGGCCAAGGAACACAGCAGACTGGCTTTCTTCTTCCGTAACGTCTCCAACTTTTTAATTTTCTTCAAAACCTCCTCCCCGTAGAGGTTCTTAATTTTAGTACGTAGGCTTTCACGGCCGGTGTCAATATGATTGGATAAAACTTCCGGGCTGAAAGGCCGTGGTCGATTGCTTGATGCATTGGCGCTATACGTTTCGGCCGCACCACCGGTGGCCATCTTCAGTAGCAAAACTTGTTCGAATAGATGTACGCCGAACACGTCCCCAATGTACTGGGAACAAGCAACAGTGAGTTTTTTCGCTCTGGGCTTTGCGGTTGTGCGTCGCAGAGACGAACCGCACGGGAAACTGAGTTCCGAGCTACCTTCTGGAGCTCCTGCCTCGTGGCCCTGCCCAAGTAGGGCGCGTGCTCTATAGCAGGCCGATTCTCGGCTGTTGTGCTAGCCTACGCTAGCGCAGTATGCACCGAGGGCGTTTCCACGAATCACCTGGGCGTATACGGTACCTTCCCAGCCCAGTCACTAGAGGATTGCCTGGGAACCTCGCCGCACGTGCATAAAATTTGCGTGCAAGCCGCCTGAAAGTGTCGTCTAAGGAGCGGACGCCAAGTCCTCTCCTTAGAAGGCGAGATGAGAAGCGACGGGGGACTTTGGCCGCTAGCCGAAGCCCCCTGTCGAGGACGCTCTGCAACTTCTTTTTATGCATTGCGGCGAGGTAACCCCAGACCGGGCAGGCGTAGGTAATGACCGGCAGCAGATACGCGCCGACGATCATCCTACCCAATTTCCTGGTCATGGCTGAGCTGATCAGGAGTGGAAACAGTGCGCACAGGCGAGTGGATGCTCGCTTTAGAAACAACAGTGAGTTACGGCTACGAATCCTCTATTTATAGCTTTTTGGCCGCTTCAGGTGTATCACGCGGACCAATGAGAAGCCAGCTCATCATTCTTGATTCTGATTGGCCATGGAAAATAGACCATGCCAGACACTATTTAAGGAGATGCTTTCTCCTCGGCGGTTCATAGCGACAGACGCATTCTTATGAATATGGATGGACTCCAGATGTAGGCGAGTGAAGTAACCCCGGACAGAAGACAACACGCGGGCTTCATCAAACATCACCCGGTGATCGTCGTGGGAAAGAGCGTGTTCAGCAACTGCGGACTTTTCCGGCTGGCCCAGACGGCAATATCTCCGGTGTTCAGAGAGGCGCGTCCGGACACTACGCTTCGTGGTGCCTATGTAGACCTGGCCACACGTACAAGGAATACTGTACACCCCGCACGACGAGAGTGGATCCCTGGCGTCTTTCACCGGTCGCAGGAACTGTTGGATCTTTTTGGTTGGCTTGAAGATCGTCCTGACGCCCCGCTTACTCAGCAACTTCCCGATGCGGTCAGTCACGCCACGGATGTAGGGCAAGACAGCAGAGCCAACAACCTCAGGCGACACCGACTCGTCCAGCCTACCAGATCTTCTCGGCCGGGCAGCTCTCCTAACCTCCGCAGCAGAATAGCCGTTGGACTGCAGTGCTTCCTCGAGATGCCGAAACTCATCTTCGAGATACTGGGGCTCACAGATTCTTTTTGCCCGGTCTACCAGAGTCTTCAGCACCGCCCTCTTCTGCCTAGGATGATGATTGGAGGCTTTATGCAGATATCTGTCGGTGTGCGTTGGCTTCCTATAAACTTTATGTCCCAAGCTGCCATCGGTCCTTTTTAGGACCAGCACATCCAGAAAAGCCAATTGTTCATCCCTCTCACGCTCCATCGTAAACTGTATGCGCGGGTGCACAGCATTCAGATGTCCAAGGAATCGCTCCAACTCTTCGTCCCCATGGCTCCAGACCACGAAAGTGTCGTCCACATACCGTAACCAACACTTCGGCTTGAGAGGCGCAGATGAAATTGCCAACTCTTCAAATTTCTAAAATTAAGTCAGACACACAGACAGACAGACAGACACACAGACACTTTTCGGAAAACGACTTTTTTTCATGTTTTGAGTGTAGTACAATCAGAATCTGCAATAATCTCGAACACGATTTTTTACTTCCATATTCCTTAAGGAATGGAAGTATGGTGATGGCAAAAAAAATCGTGTTCGAGATTATTGCAGATTCTGATTGTACTACACTCAAAACATGAAAAAATATCGGTATGGAGAACCATACATGACTTCCATATTCTAAGATTTATATTTAAAATCATTTTCGAAATGAAATATTACCATAGAAACTACTTCTTTCTACTTACTGCTTCAGCCTTTACCACAGTACTGTGGTCACTAACGTATACCACCTCACGTTATCGCACTCGATTTTCACTGATGATGGAAGTCGATGGCATTGCCGAAATGTCTGGTTTTGTAGAAAACATTGGACTACGGCCAAATATCCCGGGAAGGAATTTTAACAAAAACTACTTCTTTGTTGCCGATAACGTTGTACACATATATATCAGTGGCGAAGTTACATGGAGGCAATTGAGGCAATGCCTACCCTAAAAAATTCTGTAGAATAAAAATTATAAATACGTATGAACTACATAACGTAAAGATTATACATTGTTACTGTGACTGTCAAATTTATTAAACCGAAACGTGCTTTATTGAGCGACCGCTAGATGGTGAGAGGTGAGATTCGGCATAGTTCGTTTAAAGCGAATGAGGCAACCTGAACTTGCCTCAGCGTTTTTTGTATACATCGTATGTAAGCAATGTAGTGGTGTGATAGGGAAGTGTAGGGAGGGGGGATTGTCCCGCGCTGTACACATAGAGCGTTGAGGCATGCCTCACTTCTGTGGTCCAAACAGTTTAGTTAAAGCGCCTGTGTTGTTTCTAAGTGTTTATTTTATGCGGTTATTAAAAGTGTCACTGTTATTCCGCTGAACTAACAGATGATCAAGATTGTTATTTGAATTATTTGTAACATTAAACATATATATAGAAACTAACCAAGTTTAAAAATTTGAAGTTCAATCAGTTGTATTATTGTGTATGACTAATACAAGGATTGTTCAATAGACACACGTATAGAGCTGTAAAGCATTTTTTATTCAACGATTTTAAAAGAAGTCTCCAATAACATTAAGACATGAGTTCCACTGTTGCGCTAACCTGTAGACTCCCTGCTAGTAAAATTCTTACGGCTGTTTGTGGAACCATTCGGTTACAGCAAACTCTACCTCAGCGTCCGATTTGACCCACCGTCCTTTTAGTGATTCCTTAAAAAAATTTAAGATAAGATTTTTGCCTACCCATTCATTAACTACTAGCTTCGGCAGTAAGCAAATTGATGTCCATTTTTTCGGCTTGCACGCGTTATGTTGGTGTGGGTTTCGGCACTTTCCATTTAAAAAGCGTGCAAACGTAAGAAAATAAACATGAGTGAGGCCAGAAATAACGTGAATTGTGTGTTTGTGTCTTACCTGCCTTTTTATTGCCGTATTAAATGAAAAACATTATATTACATTAAAATTAAAAAATTTTAATTTTATTGCCTGGCAACAAAATTATTTTATTTTTAACAATTACCATTGTTTCAAAAACTTTAAATAAATTTGCAAGTACTTTACTCTTGTTAAAACGTAAAAGGTTGCAGGTAAACTACCCCTTCCCCTTAACCGATCTTCACCAAAATCGAACGTCCTTGAGACCTCTACAATTCAGGGATGTATGCAAACAATTATTTGATTCTGTTTGAATTTGCGGCTGTTATCGTTTGCCATAGAAAATACGCTTGATAAAAAAACGGTGCTGGTAAACTACCCCTTCCCTTAACCGATCTTCACCAAAAACAATAGGTCTTGAGTACTCTACAAATCAGGGCAGTATGCAAAACATTATTTGATTCTGTTTGAATTTGCGGCTGTTATCGTTTGCCATAGAAAATACCCTTGTTAAAAAAACGTTGCAAGTAAACTACCCCTTTCCCTCAACCGATCTTCACCAAAAACAATAGGTCTTGAGAACTCTACAATTTAGGGCTGTATGCAAATAATCGTTTGATTCTGTTTGAATTTGCGGCTGTTATCGTTTTCCATAGGAAATACCCTTGTTAAAACATAAAACGTTACAGGTAAACTACCCCTTTCCCTTAACCGATCTTCATCAAAAACAGTAGGTCTTGAAAACCCTAAAATTCAGGGCTGTATACGAAACATTATTTAAGTCTGTTTGAATTTGCGGCTGTTATCGTTTGCCAAAAAAAAAATTTCCCTTGATAAAAAAAACCGTTGCTGGTAAACTACCCCTTCCCCTCAACCGATCTTCACCAAAAACAAAAGGTCGCGAGTACTCTACAAATCAGGGCTGTATGCAAAAAATTATTTGATTCTGTTTGAATTTGCGGCAGTTATCGTTTGCCATAGAAAATACGCTTGATAAAAAACGTTGCTGGTAAACTACCCCTTCCCCTCAACCGATCTTCACCAAAAACAATAGGTCTTGAGTATTCTACAAATCAGGCCTGTATGCAGAAAATTATTTGATTCTGTTTGAAGTTGCGGCTGTTATCGTTTGCCATAGAAAATACACTTGTTAAAAAAACGTTGTAGGTAAACTACCCCTTTCCCTTAACCGATCTTCACCAAAAACAATAGGTCTTGAGAACTCTACAATTTAGGGCTGTATGCAAATAATCTTTTGATTCTGTTTGAAGTTGCGGCTGTTATAGTTTGCCATAGAAAATACACTTGTTAAAAAAACGTTGTAGGTAAACTACCCCTTTCCCTTAACCTATCTTCACCAAAAACAAAAGGTCTTGAGAACTCTACAATTCAGGGCTGTATACGAAACATTATTTGATTCTGTTTGAATTTGAACAAAGGTCGCCCGCCCTTGCTCACTTTCTCAATTAAATAGAAATGTTTCTAAAGCTTTTCAAAGGCCGGTTTGACACCGGCACACCCTCAACCGATCTTCACCAAAAACAATAAGTCTTGAGTACTCTACAAATCACGGCTGTATGCAAAAAATTATTTGATTCTGTTTGATTTTGCGGCTGTTATCGTTTGCCATAGAAAATACCCTTGATAAAAAAACGCTGCTGGTAAACTACCCCTTTCCCTTAACCGATCTTCACCAAAAACAATAGGTCTTGAGAACTCTGCAATTTAGGGCTGTATGCAAATAATCTTTTGATTCTGTTTGAATTTGCGGCTGTTATCGTTTGCCAAAAAAAAAAAAAAATTTCCCTTGATTAAAAAAAACCGTTGCAGGTAAACTACCCCTTTCCCTCAACCGATCTTCACCAAAAACAATAGGTCGCGAGTCCTCTATAAATCAGGGCTGTATGCAAAAAATTATTTGATTCTGTTTTAATTTGCGGCACTTATCGTTTGCCATAGAAAAAAAATCTACAGACACACACACAGACAGACACACAGACACACACACACACACAGACACTTTTCGGAAAACGACTTTTTTTCATGTTTTGAGTGTAGTAGAATCAGAATCTGCAATAATCTCGAACACGATTTTTTTTGCCATCACCATACTTCCATTCCTTAAGGAAATATGGAAGTAAATATCGGTATGGAGAACCATACATGACTTCCATATTCTAAGATTTATATTTAAAATTATTTTCGAAATGAAATATTACCATAGAAACTACTTCTTTCTACTGACTGCTTCAGCCTTAACCACAGTACTGTGGTCACTAACGTATACCACCTCACGTTATCGCACTCGATTTTCACTGATGATGGAAGTCGATGGCATTGCCGAAATGTCTGGTTTTGTAGAAAACATTGGACTACGGCCAAATATCCCGGGAAGGAATTTAGCAAAAACTACTTCTTTGTTGCCGATAACGTTGTACACATATATATCAGTGGCGAAGTTACATGGAGGCAATTGAGGCAATGCCTACCCTAAAAAATTCTGTAGAATAAAAATTATAAATACGTATGAACTACATAACCTAAAGATTATACATTGTTACTGTGACTGTCAAATTTATTAAACCGAAACGTGCTTTATTGAGCGACCGCTAGATGGTGACAGGTGAGATTCGGCATAGTTCGTTTAAAGCGAATGAGGCAACCTGAACTTGCCTCAGCGTTTTTTGTATACATCGTATGTAAGCAATGTAGTGGTGTGATAGGGAAGTGTAGGGAGGGGGGATTGTCCCGCGCTGTACACATAGAGCGTTGAGGCATGCCTCACTTCTGTGGTCCAAACAGTTTAGTTAAAGCGCCTGTGTTGTTTCTAAGTGTTTATTTTATGCGGTTATTAAAAGTGTCACTGTTATTCCGCTGAACTAACAGATGATCAAGATTGTTATTTGAATTATTTGTAACATTAAACATATATATAGAAACTAACCAAGTTTAAAAATTTGAAGTTCAATCAGTTGTATTATTGTGTATGACTAATACAAGGATTGTTCAATAGACACACGTATAGAGCTGTAAAGCATTTTTTATTCAACGATTTTAAAAGAAGTCTCCAATAACATTAAGACATGAGTTCCACTGTTGCGCTAACCTGTAGACTCCCTGCTAGTAAAATTCTTACGGCTGTTTGTGGAACCATTCGGTTACAGCAAACTCTACCTCAGCGTCCGATTTGACCCACCGTCCTTTTAGTGATTCCTTAAAAAAATTTAAGATAAGATTTTTGCCTACCCATTCATTAACTACTAGCTTCGGCAGTAAGCAAATTGATGTCCATTTTTTCGGCTTGCACGCGTTATGTTGGTGTGGGTTTCGGCACTTTCCATTTAAAAAGCGTGCAAACGTAAGAAAATAAACATGAGTGAGGCCAGAAATAACGTGAATTGTGTGTTTGTGTCTTACCTGCCTTTTTATTGCCGTATTAAATGAAAAATATTATATTATTGCCTGGCAACAAAATTATTTTATTTTTAACAATTACCATTGTTTCAAAAAGGTTAAATAAATTTGCAAGTACTTTACTCTTGTTAAAACGTAAAAGGTTGCAGGTAAACTACCCCTTCCCCTTAACCGATCTTCACCAAAAACAATAAGTCTTGAGTACTCTACAAATCAGGGCTGTATGCAAAACATTATTTGATTCTGTTTGAATTTGCGGCTGTTATCGTTTGCCATAGAAAATACCCTTGTTAAAAAAACGTTGCAAGTAAACTACCCCTTTCCCTCAACCGATCTTCACCAAAAACAATAGGTCTTGAGAACTCTACAATTTAGGGCTGTATGCAAATAATCGTTTGATTCTGTTTGAATTTGCGGCTGTTATCGTTTGCCATAAGAAATACCCTTGTTAAAACATAAAACGTTACTGGTAAACTACCCCTTTCCCTTAACCGATCTTCACCAAAAACAATAGGTCGTGAAAACTCTACAATTCAGGGCTGTATACGAAACATTATTTAAGTCTGTTTGAATTTGCGGCTGTTATCGTTTGCCAAAAAAAAAAATTTCCCTTGATAAAAAAAACCGTTGCTGGTAAACTACCCCTTCCCCTCAACCGATCTTCACCAAAAACAATAGGTCGCGATTACTCTACAAATCAGGGCTGTATGCAAAAAATTATTTGATTCTGTTTGAATTTGCGGCAGTTATCGTTTGCCATAGAAAATACGCTTGATAAAAAACGTTGCAGGTAAACTACCCCTTCCCCTCAACCGATCTTCACCAAAAACAATAGGTCTTGAGTACTCTACAAATCAGGGCTGTATGCAGAAAAGTATTTGATTCTGTTTGAATTTGCGGCTGTTATCGTTTGCCATAGAAAATACCCTTGTTAAAAAAACGTTGTAGGTAAACTACCCCTTTCCCTTAACCGATCTTCACCAAAAACAATAGGTCTTGAGAACTCTACAATTTAGGGCTGTATGCAAATAATCTTTTGATTCTGTTTGAATTTGCGGCTGTTATCGTTTGCCATAAGAAATACCCTTGTTAAAACATAAAACGTTACAAGTAAACTACCCCTTTCCCTTAACCGATCTTCACCAAAAACAAAAGATCTTGAGAACTCTACAATTCAGGGCTGTATACGAAACATTATTTGATTCTGTTTGAATTTGCGGCTGTTATCGTTTGCCAAAAAAAAAAATTTCCCTTGATAAAAAAAAACCGTTGCAGGTAAACTACCCCTTTCCATCAACCGATCTTCACCAAAAACAATAGGTCGCGAGTCCTCTACAAATCAGGGCTGTATGCAAAAAATTATTTGATTCTGTTTGAATTTGCGGCAGTTATCGTTTGCCATAGAAAAAAAATCTACAGACACACAGACACACAGACACACACACACACACACAGACACTTTTCGGAAAACGACTTTTTTTCATGTTTTGAGTGTAGTAGAATCAGAATCTGCAATAATCTCGAACACGATTTTTTTTCCCATCACCATACTTCCATTCCTTAAGGAAATATGGAAGTAATAATACAATCTCATAAAAATAATAGTTATCATAACCACAGCATAGTAGGCTAATACGATTAGGCTTTCAACTGTCGCATAATCAAAATCACACATCCTAGACACTTGAGTACACAAACCGGTATTTGACCTAGGAGCATGCCACCCTGCTTTACTCGAGATTATATATTTCCAGGCAACAGGTGGTAATATAACCTGGAAAGTTACAGCAGATCTTGTAACCTGTTATGAGACCTGTAAGTTGCAGCAGATACTACATTCCGTATCTGACTATATAACTAAGGTAATATCATGTTAGCTTGTTAACGCTTGATAATATCATGCGTTGTAGAATAAAAAATGTGAACACCGATACCATCAACAGAGCTTTAAGTAGATAAAAATGTACGGTTAATATAAATCTTTGTAGAGACGACTGTAATTACTGCAATGAACGTAAACGAGCACAATGTGCATTATAAGCTTGTAAAGTGTAAGTTGCAATTAGTGGGTGGAGTACTTCACCATGACAACGTAACTCTACACTTTGTTGCAGCGAGACTAATTATTGTAGTTACACGTTAGACATACCTGCTTTGAGGTAATGAATTTTCTGCCTGATTTGTCTAGTTACACATAATCAGTAGACAAAGTGCTTCAAGACGTAACGTAAATACTGACAGGACATGTTCAACAGGTGAAATAAAGATAGAAAATACGTGTAAACATATTTTGAATAATGAAAATTTATTTTTCCATGTAATTTATGTAAGCGATTGAATGATTAAAGCGTATAACTTAAAAAATTCAGTTTTGCTTCAAACAAAATAAAATCTAAACTTATGAGCTACAAAAGGCTTAAATGATAGCCCTATATGAATGTGAAACTCGCAGTTATGATTTTTTCATCTTAACTTGTTTTCCATTAAAACTAAATATTTAAAATTTTCAAACGTAAATGGTGAAAGCAATACAATAAAATTAGTTCTCTGCCCAGCAGCAATAATTAAGAGAAAAAAATTACAGCTAACATATGTTCTTTAAATCTAGGATTCCGTGACGCCTTACGAACCCAACAATTCTTTTTGAACACTGATCTGGAGATGCGCAGTGTAGGCATCGCTCCGAGCCTACAAATGTTAGTTCATTTCCCACACGTGCAGAACGGTCCTATACATGTTTCATAGTGCGGGTATCGGTTGCAGGATGCATGTGTGGTCTTTACGAAGCGCACTGTGACGATTCAAATTTGTATTGTTTAAGTAAATTTAATTTATATAAATGAGAAACTTTAAACAAACAAAAACATCGAGATCTGTAAATGAGTTTTGTATTCAACCTATGAATGAATATGCGTAATAAACATTATTGATAAAGTTAAAATGAAAATTGATTTCTGGAGCTACAACATAAGACGCGTGTAGGTTTTGTCGTGTAGCGACAGTATGTGATAAAATGAGAGTGTAAAAGAGTGACAGAGGAAGCAGTTACTGTAAGAATGCGAGAATTCTCTCTCTCTCTCTCTCTACTCATAGACAGAAGTAGGGAAATTCTGTCTTCTGTCGTTGGCTCTGCATATCAGTGCTCAAATATGATCGTCAGGTTTATATTATTGTAAGATATTTTACTACAACATGCATTCTCGTCAGAAGAAGGTACTACTAACAATGGTCGTTTTCAGTGTACACAGAGACTAAGTGTCATGGAAACAACCCAGATAAAATTAGAGCTCTACAATTAAGACACAGTTAAATTAAGGAACGTTATAGATAAAATATTTTTGTTAAATTTTATTCTTACCCGTACGGTGATCGCCTAACCCACTAAAAAAGATTCTACCCACATCCACTAATTTCCCACAGCGATCCATAGTTCAGAGCTACTCCTTACATGGACCGTTTCACATGGATGAGGATGGTGGTTGCCAGTTCCAACAGTCCCACCGCTCGTCTGTTTCTGGCTTATCACGTGTCACGTACAGAAAACGAATCCAGCAGAATTCGGTCCGCATCGTACATGTAAAATACTCATATTCCGTAATGTTAGGGTGCTAAATCCGCAAATCATTTTTGTGTTCATGATTCAGATAATTAATTACCACGAACAATTGCTGAAATACACATACATGTGTATACTTGCGCGTGTGTGTAAGAGAGAGAAAGAGAGATAGTAAGTTAATTATAAGTTAGTTATAAGGTATAAGTTAATAATAACTGAACATATTAACTTAACTTATTAACTTAATAACTTAAATTATTAACTTAATAATAAGTTAATAAGTTATTCGGAATAAGTTAATTATAAGGCATATGGGTTTCAATAAAACGTAACCATTACATAAAGCTTTACTATCGTTTTAAATCCACAATTTCATGTACAATTGTCTGACTAGAAACAAGTATAACAGAACATTACAAGTCTAATAAAGCAGGATACGGAGCCTGTCAGTTCAATACACCTGTATACACTTTTCATATAACATTTTCCCTTACCCAGATAATTATTTTAGAGAAATTATTATGTTTACATTTACAAAGAATAATTTATAAAATTATATTTATTTGAAGAAATTTGTCCCGTTAAGACTGCACATGTATCCACCCGAACCATGTCTGTGTTGTGTGACCGTGATATCGGAAACATGCTGATAGGATTTGATGTCGAATAAATAGAATTATACATTGAAAATTGTAAATTTGTAATGCAGTGTACTGTTTTACATCACCGTGAGCTATTAGTTGAGTCGATCTCTAGTTACAACACAAAAACCTGAACACCGAATCATTCTACAACGTAAATTATAGGACACTTTAGAGTTTACGCCATTAGCCGGGGAGGATTACTAATTATCTAATTTCTGATTAGGTGGAAGTACAAAAAAATTCATCTTGCAAACTACAAAGCTATCAAGTAATGTGGCCTCCATCGTTCTCAATGCACAATAACAACAAAGCGGTACACGGACAGGTAGATCAATTGATTTAGTGTCTATTTAAAATGTTATTTCTTTCTTTGACTTTATGAGACAATATTTCTTTTAAAACATTGCTGCTCTTTCGTATTGTAAAACACCAGACAGTTCGTAATTTAAATTTTTTCAGGTAACGTGTATGTTTCCTTTAGCATTTTATTAAACTCGCAGAAACAGTAATAGCCTTTACTTATTATAAAATTATTTACACAATAAATATATAAATTTGTTTGTTTATCTTAGTCAAGAAAAAGGTAAGCAACATTCGTGTTATACTTCTCGTGTACCAGTAGCTAGTCACAGTCTGATAAAGCCTTTCTAAGTATTGAGTATAATGAAAATAACTTTACAAGTTACCACAGAGAATACTAATTATCACTACTGTTTGCTTCCCATTAGAGATATCTATAAAACAATTTATAAAGCTACTCTATAAAATTAAACGCCCTAGGTCTACTGGCTGGCGTATGATTATAAATATACAAATTTGGTTTTGACAATGTCTTTGACGCATATAATACAAATCGGCACATCTGAAGAACAATTTTTCTTGTAAGTAATAACGTTATGTCATAAACTGTAAAGTTGTATAAATCGTATCGTCTCGTTACTTTTTGAATCAATCTTGCTAAAGGACTTATGAAACCGTACTAAACGACTAGAAATAGTATTTTAACTAAACTAAACTAAACTAAACTTTTAACCGACTAAACTATATCTTACCTCCTCCTAGCAAACTACTTTAGTATTCATTGGACGTGATACATGCATTTGGACGTAAACTATTTTCATTTAAGATAAAGTATTAGTGACTGAATATGTCTCTTATGCGCCAACAATATCAAGTTACCTCAAAACGTAAGATAAATTTTTCCTGGAAAAACATTTTTAAAACAAACTTTTGTTCCATGTTTTGTGTTAAAGCTTCTCTTTTTATTTTATATTTATTAAAAGTTACCATCGAAATAGACGTTCTAATTTTGCACATTTTCTTATTCTAATTTTATACACTTCCTGTTTCAGACTTTCATTTTATAAACTCTAAACAATAGTTGTTAAATTCAACAGGCGCATGATAATACATACGTCACATTCCATGCATGACAACACATTTCATTATTCTATGGTAATAGTCTTTTAATCATTGGAAGCATCTCAATCCTGAAAAAACGTAGTAATTCAACCCTTTTCGTTTATAGTATTTGAGACAAAATCGTCATCATGTTAACAAATCGTCGATCTATTTTTTGGTTATGTTTCAGATGCTCACTGCAGATTATTTATTTAATCCGATTTCTCATAGAAAACATTTTACTCTCATCACGTCATTTGAATTTAACTGGGTTGAAGGGTGGAACTGTCCAACTCGGCAGCAAATAACAAAACTATACCCAGTTATTACTGTTAAGTTTAGATCATAATAAATTTATTCTACAAAAAGTCTACTTTACAAAGTATACATGGTGAAAATCAGTTTAATTCGTGATACAATATAAACTAAAGACATTTTAATTAGCATTTTGATAGAAACTGCATATTCATATCATAGCTGTCTTTTTCGTTTTATAACTCACTTACCAAATAGCGTATTTAAAATTATGTAGGAGAGAAATGACTAATTTATTTTATAATTAAGTTAGTACATTTAAAATGTATTCGAACTTTACCTTTCAGCTAACTTTCTATTCTGCTTCTACAAACTCTTGTTTCCTTTCTTGCTTCTAGCTTCTAAACATGACACTGCAGAAGGATAAAATACATAATAGAAAAATTCGTAATACTAAAAAATTTTAAAAACTACATACCCCGACTGAAATTAATTGAATAAATTCTGTTTGTATAATTAAACTAACATTGTAAACTGAAAGCTAATCGACAACACAACTTTCACTGTTTACGCACGTACGGCAACTGATGCACATAAAATAATGTTCAGCTGATCCATACTGTACAGTGGGTTCTGATAAGTTGAAACAGTCATTGTTGTATCTGTTCCGATTTATGGATAGTGATGGGTCTGTTCATTTCAATGTTTATGACTATTTTCAATAATATATTGTAGAATTGCTTCACATTCGTACATTCAGATCAGGACAACTTACCGTAAGAATCACTTAATAAGTCAATTTCATAATATGGATATTCTGGTTCTACGTTAATTTTTCATATGATCGCAATTAATCATTGTGTTAGTTGAAATACATGTGTTCAAACTTTCCTAACTCTACGCTTGTTTAGATAAATGAACCTAACGCCAGAAATTAAGTAAAACTAGAATAACGACAAATATAAATTACGCGATTTTTTGTAGTACTCAGTTAATGTTTTTTTTTGTGTCGTTTTTAATACATTGTGATATACATGACTAGTGTTATGATAAACAGAACAATAAATACGGTAACAGAAATTAAAAGAAAAGAATTTTCTTGAATCATGCAATTACGTTTCTCCGCCTTCCTGGTGAATCAAGTAAATTGCTGCAAACGAGAAGCAACTACCTGGCATGACAAAACCACGCGGTATTTACGTGTTTTCCTACAAGCCGGATATGAAAATACAGATTTATTCGTATAAAGAATAAAAACAAGCATCTTGATTAATAACATTATTATTACTGTATATCTCTTGTTATATTTATGAATTAATATTGTTATTATTATCACTGTAGTATGTATTTATTTATTGTCGGATGGAAGTGACTATACTTGTATGTTGTTGTTATTGCGTTAATTTTACTGTGAGCACTTCGTTTATGTCATTCATTTTATTAATCACATCAGCCGGTTCCCTTATTAGGTGGGAACATTCTCAAAATCATAAACACATAAACAAGAGAATGATGAAGTCATTATTGTTAGGTGCTATTTTTCATCAACCGTTTAAATCTATAGACTTTTAAATATAAATTTTAAAGTTTGCAGTTTTTTAGAAACATCTGTTTAGATGGGAATGTTATTAATCTTTTACATGTTACGTCTAGTGTCTAATAGCACATCGCCTTAATTCATCTCACTTTTCATAGTCCACACCTCATTACAGTAAATCTGTTTGGCAAGAGTGTATTTTCTTGTCATGTATTTTAAAATCCCGAGGGTCGTTTGCTCTTTTTAGTAGGTACATTTTTAAAAAACGTGTAGATATTCAACAATTTTTGTAGTAAAATGAAGAGAAGAAATTATTAACCTTCAATGTAAAACTTCGTGATATTGTGTGGTCTCACAAATTCATGACATTCGTGTTTAACCTCAGTCTAAAGAAATATACATGTATGTTTATATGAGTGCGCGCTTGTGTGTGAGAGCTCTTTGTTTTACTACCGCTAACTCTCTTTGTTCTGTTAAGTAAATTTTAGGTTATGAGAATGATAAATTATAGTATTCATAGCTTGCGAATGTAAATCAACCCGCTCATAAGACTAAATCACGAGTTTGCGTGAAGTATCCATGTTACTATGAATTCAGTAAATTCCGGTCAAGTCAGTATGTAATTACGTTAACCCTACTATAATCTAGGGGTTATGTAATTTATTAGAATCTCGTGTATTCAGTGAACCACTGTACAGTGGCAAATAAAATTTACAATGTAGGGTTCTAATATCACAAAATCTTCAATCTCGGTCTACTGAGCCAAGGCCAGCTTAAGGTCAGTATGTCAAAAACAGCAATAGAGTGAACAAATGTTTAGTTTTCACTCAACGGAATGTTTAGTGAAATTCTACTACAACGATATACTTGTTATAGTTACCGCACAATATTCATAGTCAAAACCTCTTACTGTAAAAGACAGAATTTCTTTAGATCTTGGTAAGTATACACAACAACAATTTCTTAATTTATAGCCGTTTGTGTCAAATTTTTTAGTCAAAAATTCTTGAAGTATTTAACCATAATTAGATTCCAGGAACACATAAAATAAAAACAAAAACAGTTGATAAAATCTGTAGTAAAATGAAAGTAAAAGCAGTAATTCTTAAAAGTTTGCTTTAACTTCTCTTAAATATAAAGGATGTAATACCTTCAATCTTATCATCTGATTCAAATCCATTTCCTTCAGTGTTTGGTTATATTTTACACATTTAATGAGGAAATAAAACACTTTTCAAATCTAGTCCTAGAATATTAGCCTGGAATACATATTTTATATGGATATATCATTTAGAATCTGAAACTGTGAAAGTGGTTATATTGCTAAGGAGAGGCAGCAAAAAAAAAACAAGTTTTTCTTTAGTTCCGATTGTTAGTAATTGCACATACGCAAACTATAAATTACAGTGGTTTATAAAGGATTTCAAAATCATTTTACTTAACAGCACACGTCGTCTCCGCACTTGTAATAACTATATTCGGATTCACAAGTAACGAACATAATGTTTAAGTTTCTCGACATTGTGTTACAAAAGAACGCAATTTTGTTTAGGTATTTTCATTACATAAACGTGATACAAACTATTTAATTCCCCAGTTTAATTCCCCAGTAATCCGTGTTTATTACAAACAACTCGCTGATTTGCTGCAAATGATACTACAAACACATATATCTACCAACGACAGAATTTGAAGCATGTATGGGCTCCGGTACTGTATGGGAATATCAGCAAAACGCAATTGTCATGGTGGGTTATATTTGCATATTTAGTAGTATTTTCCAAGGCATTCAGATTTTAAAGTCGTTACATTAAATCATTTATACTGTACGTTAGCAAAAATTTAGAAATCATCTTATTACAGAAAACAGATTCATTCGAGTGTTTCCGTTGTTGTATGCAGTGTAAAACTCATAATCCCCCCTGCAGAGCAGAGAAAGAAGCTTAACATTCAAAATAACTTAAATAAATGTTTAAGCGATACAAGTGGAACGACTCTGAGATTCTGAATAAAGGATAATGGAAACCAATAGTGTTGAGTATCAGAAAGCGTCAACAGATACAGATGCACCCTACGGAATGTGAAACTTTGAGGGTGGTTACATTGCTGAAGAGGGGCAACGGTAACACCGAGAAACTTTCCGCCGTATAATCAGTACTTTTGGCTTTGATACAACTTTTATTTTGGCTTTCATTATTAGACTTATTATATGCAATTCAGTTTCCATAAGAGAAAAATAATGGCCATTAAACAAATATCGTATGCAAGAATTAACAAATTAAAATATTAAAACTAGAAAGACACTAAATTAATTTTTTAAAATAAAATAGAATCAAATACAATTATACTTTGTATTTTTTTTATGTAGAGAAATCGGGGAAAGTGCTTTTACATTTAGTAATTACATCGCGAACTCCATTTTCAATAAATAGAGTCGCACTCATCATTTTTCTTCGTAAATAAAATTTGTCCACACAAATACAGCTGTTACTAAATCTAAAAACTCGGCAACTAGAGAGCAAGGGAGAAAGAATACAGAGAGAGAGAGAGAGAGAGTGAGAGAGAGAGAGAGAGAGAGAGAAACAGAGAGGAAGAAAGAAATAAGTACTATGATGTTACAAAGTTTTGAAGCTATAAGATGCATACATTAAAACATTTTGAGTATCTCATTAAAAAAATTACTTGATTTGTTTATGTTTTGTTGCTTTCATGTAGATAAATGTTGCATCATGTTATTCTTTGTCAAAGACATTATTTGTTATTATTTTTATTGTAACACTTTTTTACATCACATCCTAAACACCGAACCGTACGTAACAACGTAGCTAAAATCGTTACACATAATAATTAATCGTAACGCTTTATTAAAGTAGAACGTTTCGGTTTACCTGATGATGAAAAAATCACGTCGGTAGATGACATATCGTCGTCCACAGTGTATAGCTCGTTACTCGTTACATGACGTTACGTTAAGACTGAAAAATTATGTAACACACTCCCGCCTTTAATACGTCCTCAGTTTTGTTGTTAATACTCATTAAATATTATTCTAAAGTAATTCTGAATTCAGGATGACTATTAGAAAGGGAACTTGGCACTTCCTAGTTAGTGCCCTCATTGCAGGCGGTTAAGACTATTATAAATTCATATACCATATATAAAAATATGTAACTTTAAATTAACCTGATTACTACATGTCAGGCGAATATTAAATTTACACCCAAAGTCTTGTTTCTGAACCTATATTGATTTATTTTTTTGATTTTCATTTCTACCCTCAATAACAGATACAATTATTTGAGTACTCGTGGTCACTTAAATGAATTTATTTCTCTCTCAAAATTATAAAAGTATGAATGAAACGAAATTTACATTGGTCAGTAAAAACAATTTTCTGAGTATTGTGTTTTGGAAGTAAATTAAGTGTACAGGAGGTGAGGGGGAATATAGGAGATAATATCATTTGTTTACCTACCTACAAATTTATGAATAGACATCAGCATTTTCTGAAAACACTAGTATAAGAGACGTTTTAGTTCGGACTTGATTTTTTTTAAATAACTAACTCTCTATGTGTACAGATTTGTTTCAAATTTTAAAATCAGAGCCAAAGACATGTTTAGTAGTTAAAATAGCAATAACTACCTACTAAACAATTATTGTTAGGGGAAAATGAACCGCTTCCTGTTACCTGAACCTGTGGTGGGGAGGGGTGAGCAGAGAATTGGTTGCAGATGAAGTGACAACAGAAAAGTACACGATAGACAAGATGTAATTGCACCACGTAATAACTGAAGGCAAATGTACACTGACTCGCAATACAAGTGAGATATTAAAACAGTTGTGACAGTGTTATAAACAAATTGTACCCTCTATCACAAATCACTTATTGCGTAAACATACCATTATGCAGCCACTAGCTGTACGTTAAAATTAGATGGTGCAAATGCGACTGTCATTTTTTCAACAGATTTTTACGTCATTAACGTTTTCATAATTATTTTGCCAATTATTCAGTTTATCAATATAGTAGAAATTTCTTTAATACTTTAAAATGATAATAAAATACAGAATCAATATTTTCCTGAAGGCTGTTTCTATCGTATTTTACGTAACTTACCTTTAATTGGAGCTGATTATAAAATGATGGATATTTTTAATGCTGATAATCCTCATTCAGAAAAGATTATGAAACTAATTGCATTCGATAAAATAACAGAACTGGGGTATTTAAGAGAGTAGTACAAGCGAGATGGCATAAAAATAAATCTTGAAAACTAAAGGCCTTGTTGCTTTTTGCAGAAATTGGTTTCTGATTTGACCTGGCAACTTAACTTCACCCTCCAAATCGCAACAAAACTCAAGAGGTAAAACATTTTCATGAAACTTTATTATTAAATAAAAAAAGTCCAAAGAGAACTAGAAAGTAGTAGCACTTTGTTACCAGCTAACTGCTTTGGAATTCGCCGTTCCCCCATAGACTTTGTTTTGACATATCATATTACAAATTTAAGACTAAAGAACGTAAATGCACAGGTAGAACTTCCACTTCATTTCTGGTTTCCCCTTTTAAACGTGTTGTAAAAATGTTAAAATGTGCACTGAAACATTATTTTTCTTTGATATCGTTATTGTAAAAGATACTTAATCAATTTCTTATCTCTACTTTTTTACATCTCTTTGAAATAACTATTATTTCTAGTCAGCTGCAAAACTTCAGATTTTTTCAATCTCAAATTGTTTACCAGACGTTTTTCTTATTCGTTACATCCTTTCCACTTCATTTATTTATACGTATTAAGATTGGCATGTATAGGCCTACATAATATTTAACACTTCTTTCCTAGATTAGCGAAGTGACGATAAGAGAGCAATAGCACTGCAACAATCGTAACAACATTCAGTTCCTATAATGAATTCATATTGTTTGCTTGTCGTAATGGATGAGTATCGGGATTTAGGTTTCTACTAACTTCACTGAAGAAGGTGGACTCTACGGTCGAATGAAATTAAGTCGTCAACCACATAACAGCCAACTCCAAAATTAACCACTAGACCACGCCCTAGTATTATACTTATTGTAAATTGATAAAATAGTAATTTTAAGTGTATTTGTTAGCACATAGTTAGTGAGAGAAAATTATTTCAAGTACTTATTTTCACGCGAGACATAAGAAGAAGAATTAATAAAGGAGTACTTGAGACAAACAAATACATGTTCCCAATAAAGCCAATTGTTCTTTTACACAGAACCCGGACAGTTTTGTAGAAATTGTTCCGTAAATCTGGAAGCTCCTACCTTCCAGTACTCAACCAGAAAGCTGAGTCCTCCACATAACTGGAGTCCGGTGGATAGCATTAGTAAGGTGTTCATCACGTCGCAAGGTGATATATTCTGGTAACTTAAAGTTTTTTTCATATTATTTTACATTGTGAATAAAGTAGCAAGGAGTATACGGTTTCTCGATATCTTGACTTTCTACTTTAGGACACTCTTTTCGTACTTACACAATGTGTTTATAAACTAGAAGTGTAACTTTCATTACACGTAGGGTGTTCTCTTCAATGCGATGTTTAAGTAATAGACTGTATTACCAATAAATCATTTCGACCTAAGTCGGCAGATGGAAATCTACTAATGTTATATCCGTGAAATTGATGAAGTGGTGAACTTGATATTTTATACTTCTTGTCTGACGTACTTCCATGAATAATGAATGCCTCTCAACTAAAGAGACAAGATGTGCCATGCCTGGTCTATTTTACTTCAGATTAAAGTTGCCTTAATCAGTGATAACTAAAAATTATTCAAAATTACTTAATTGTAGTCAGATGGTTAGTTATTTTTATTTTAAAATGCTAAATTGTCCAAAATTTAAATGATTGAGTATTTAATCGTTTGAGAACTACGTTACGCCTACTTATTGCAACTGCATAAATCTTATGTTATTACATTTGTATTAATCTCGCATATATTACATTTTTGTAAAACTTTTAATTTACCATTTTTTTAAGGTAAAGATTTTTATAATTCATTTAAGTAGAATCTCAAGAACAATAGTATTGTAGTAAATTAGGCAAATAATCTTTTTTCTGAATTTTTTATTTCATAGGTTCAGTTAGACGTGACAATATAAAAAAACCTGTTATTATGATATAGGCTATGTTTGCATTGTTTAATTCTGATAATTTTATATTCCTAGGTATCTAATGATTTAAGATATCTGATGATTTTTGGTACTTTAATATTGTAACGTACCAAATTGGCAGTTACATAAAGTAACTAATTAATACGTCAAGTGACGGGAGATCATGAAAATATTTCAAAGTACATAAAATAATAAGACAAAGTGTGTATCTACAAAGATATATTATTGAAAAAATCCAACAAAGAAGAAGGAAGAGTAATATAGCATCATCGAGTACAAAAGAGAGAGAAAATGACAACGAGCCAATATAAAATGTTAGAAACCATGCCCAATAGATTCCAACCAGTGAGGGGAAACAATAAAATAATCATTAAAATAAAGAGAAGCCAATAGGTCCAACCAGTGAGGGGAAACAACAAAAGTAACTATTAAAATGAAGAGGAGAAAACTCAAGAACAACCACAAATATGGTAAAACAAACAAATTTATTTATTAGTATAAATACTATGGAACAATGACTACCACGAATGGAAATATTGAAGAATATGACAAGAATAAGGGAACATTGATTATCACAAGTAATGTACAACCCAGGAGAACACCGATAGTGAACAACAATTAACCAGAAGAAGAAGGGAAGAAGAAGAGCAAAGGAAACATAACATGAAGAATGAAGATAATGTATGGACAATACAAGAAATCACCATTCACCAGGTATACAAGGAACTATACTAATGACCGAAAGAAGTGTAATGATTATTCGAAAATCAACTACAAAGAAACCAGTGTTTAGCATAATTGAGTAATCACAAACAATAACAGTGAAAACTTAATATAAGTGTGACAACCTGTAACAAGTTAACCAATTTTACCCCAAATAAACACCACAGACAATACAAGTGAGAATGTTTATAACAAAGGAAAATGAGTTACCATTATAAGTGGAAGAATCCAAGATTAACTAGTTAAAATGCACAGACAATTAATGTGACCAGTTTAATCAAGATTGTAACCCAAAACAAATAATCATTAAGACCACCAAGAGAAATGTGAGATAGAACAGTAAAATAATTGTTCATAGGAACTGATAATAAAAGCTTTGTAAACCTTAAAATGAAATGTAACTAAATGCCACGACAAGACAGAATAAAATATAAATAAAATCCAGAACAAATAGTAACTAATAAGCTAGTTTGTTAAGTATCAAACAATCAATGTACCAAGAGTTTTTTTATTCTAGAATTTTTCTCTTGCCAATAAATAATTTTTAACAATTAACGAATAAATAATAATAGTATTTTTAACAGTGCAGCACAGAGCAAGTGTTTTAATCACAACTTCTGTATGCATTTTACTAACCGTACGATAGTACGATATATATCGGTTTATGGTACCGACTTTTATAATTTTAAATCTTTGTTTGTTTTTGTAGTAATCAATCATTAAATATTGTTAAATAAGATAACATCTTGTAATCTGGTATCATACATCTTCCAAGAACACACGAATTTGGTAATATAACTGAATAACGAGGACATAACCTCGTTAACTAAAACTATTGTACCAGACATCAGTGTTACCAGCCTTGAGATACAAAGAGCTCAAGAATTGTTTATAGTAATTATTGTTTTGTAAAGACATTATTAATTGATTGTTTTTTAAAAGAGTTCATGGCATTTTACAATTGTTAATAAACCCTAATTTGTTTACCAGTGGAACAGAGTTTTTGATTTTTTCTTTTAAAATAGTTTAATTTTTATGATCAGTTCTATCATAAGGTGGCGGTAGGATTTGAATGTTCAATACCATTCAAATTGTAGTTACACTTTTAATTTGCTTTATTGTGCATGTACATTATTTAAGATATTCAAACAGAATATCCATATATGTGTATCAAGTGTTTTTTGCAGCAGAAGAAGTCACCAACAAGAACATTGAAAACATCCACATGTGGTAAGTGGGGAGGTTGACAGTGAAGTGTTAAATACTCTTTTAAACTAAAAGACTTAAACGTGAACACCCACACTAATTCCTATTAATAATCACACTCATAATAATCACACACTAATAATAGTACTCGACTTGAGTATATCTACACATATCTACATCATCTCTACTACTAGTATCTGTTAGGTAACAATATGCGTTAATAAAATTTAAATCTGAGATATTTGGGCAATATTTTTATAGAAATGTATCATTTTCTAAAACAATGCAGAATAATGAAACACAAGAGAAAAGGGCTGGCCTTATTTGTAACGTAGTTTCTCAAAACGTTAATTTTTGAATAAAATGTTCACGTATTCTGTAATTTAAAAAAATAAAACATTGTAATAAGTTACAAAGAATCTATGTGATTTTTACCATTTTACCTCTAAAAATACCTCTAAAATTGTTACTTCAAGAAAACAACAAGGCGGTAAATGTTATATTTACATTTATACAAGTAATAGCAAGTAAGTAATACGATTAATATATTTAATTACTCTCAAAATTAAATGATAGTTTAACAAAAATATGTTCACTACATACTCTAGAATATGTATATACAACAATTTTTCACTTGATTGTGGTTGTGATTGTTTCTAGAGATATCCTTTAATTTTTCTATATAAATAAAAATAATTTTAAATTTTATATTAATTGTATTAATAAATTTTTATTTTTATTTTACTTTCAGTCAACTGTACCTTTATGTATCTTTGGGCAACTGAGTTTTCATGAAAGGGCTCAGGAGTAACATTCATAAAAAAGTTTTCTTGTAACACTATTTTTATACGTAATGCCTGCATGAAGACCAAACTTACAGTAACGTTTAAACCGGATTAAAATGTGTATATATAAAATGTATAAGCGTAAAGTCTTTCATGTAAAACTGGTTAGATGTACGCACAGTATGGGGAGGCATATAGGACTCAATAACACACACTGTATAATCGACTGTCGACACTTACAGGTGTCACCCAGTTCAAACGCATTGATAAAGATTTTAGTGATATTTTTAAGTTTTCAAAACGATTTTTACATTAAAGTAATATTGCAAAGAACAGTAATTTATTCATCAAAGTACGTAGCTGGTATATTTTTCACTATGAGGTGCCAACGTATTTACTTTAGTATTAAGCAAACAATAATTACGTACACCATAATGTTTCTGTTTTCTATTCCACAGTCACAGTCTGTTTAATAAGTCTAAGAAGAGTGCTCCTTATTCATCTTGGCTAGTAGCACACAGCTCCCTACCTTAGTTTTCAGTCATTGGTTGTTTAAAAAATAGCAAGTCGGAATTCTCCACATCGTCAATGATGGCGCACAAAAAAGTAACCAACATAAATTGTTCTTTTCAATATAATTCGTAATTTATAGATATTGTCGATTGTACACAATAAAGACATTTCAGTTACCGTTAGAAACAAAACAATGGTAAACATTTCAGAAAACAAGTCAAGAATGACTCGTAACATCTTCCGCACCCATCACTTTCAGGAAATCTTGATTTCTCGGCAAGTAGTAAAAATTTAGAAATTATAAACAGCAATCAATTTTTAAGTTCTTTATACAAGCAAAGGTTGTAATAAAACCAAAGTTGTAGTAAGATTAAAATTTTATTTTTTTAAGAGAACGAGAACTAACATACTCGTAGTTACAATTAAATATTATGTTACTAGTATAATAAAAACAGTGAAATTTTTTTTATTTTCCTTATACAGTTTCTTGTGAACAACTAATAATACTTGAGTATAATGAAATTTTGAATAGACTGAATAATAAAAGCGAAGGTTTTCTAAGAGTAGGCTTATGTTACCGTAAGAGCCGCCTAAATCAACGCAGCCTAATTCGGAATAACGCAGTGGTTTTTAGCATTATAATATAAGTCGAAGTGAATAGCATAATGTGTCAGTTGTAAAATTGTAAACAATTCAGTAGACTTTGTTTTTGTTTTTTAATGATACAAAACAGAATAAATATATTTTTCAGCGATGTTGTAAAGAGTAAACAAGAAACTGCTAAAATATTGAATTATGTATTACTCCTCCCTTCGGGCTACAAAGGATTGGAAAAGTTTCAGTAACGCTTTTTTGTCTCTTTAATTAAATTCCGTTATAGAAACAAGCTTTGTATTTGTTCTGAAACAACATCTTTCACAATAATACTTCGTTTCCCCTTCGGTAATTATCAAATACGTCGTTAGCTTTATCGCAATTCTAAAATAGTTTCCAACGGATTTTTTTTTTATTGATTTGGGATTATTTTACTCGACTGCTATATCGCTAAGTTTGTATTATATTTTTTTTCACATAGACCTACATGTCTTTGCTAACGTTTCAATACTCTTCTCTATTATAGTAGAACTCAGCGTCCTTATTGAGTACACACTTCCTTTCTAAAATTGTATTATCACTACGATAAATTCTGAGAATAACATTTTACCAAGAGCTCTTATTTGGATAACTAACATAAGCTACAGTATGCCCAGAGATGCCAGAGAACACCCTCGTATGCCAGAGGCGGAATTTTCTCAATAAACAGAACGTTTCCTGAGCATACGTAGAAGAATGGGTATAACACGACTAAACCACACTATAAGAAGTCTTTGTAATGCTAAAGTTAAAGATAACTGAAAACACACAGACAAAATATAGACATTCATTTAATGAATTAGGGATTTTGATCTGACTTTCACTGCAGATGTTCGAATTAATAACATTTTTTAAACAAAATTATACCTACTGAACTCAATAATTTCAATAACGTCTATAACATTAGACATGAGGAAAACATTATATTCAAATTTGAAAAGCCTTAAGAAAAAAGTATGAGTACTTACAGAGTACAACTCTTTACCGAGCGAGCTGAAGGCGAAAAGTTTTATTACGACAATCGCACACATGACAGTCGTATTTTTTACATTATCTTAATTTAATACTCTCAATTACAACATAATATTAGCATGTTGTAGAATGTTATAAGCAAATATAATGCTTAAGTTACTCTAATACATAAAAAAGCCAATCGCAATCTGTATTAAAAATGACTGTAATTGGTGAGCTGTATCAATCAATGCTTAAGCAGCTCAGGTTGTTACAGTATCTGTCTAGATAGCAGAGACAGAAGGGTTTATAATTCCTATTTTGAAAAGATTATAATTCCAAAACAGGTAAATGATTACATAAAGTAATTAAGGAAACATTAAAATTCACAAGTTTTAAGGAAATTTTAATGCTTTCCTTACAGATATACCTAAGAGTACAGATCGTCCAACTATACGAAAACAGTGGAGCCCAAAAAAATATGAGGCCAAGCACATGATGACAACCAAATGAGATTCTTAAAGGCTGCTAAAACTTTTGAAGTACCCAGATCTACTCTATTTCGCTTAATCGCTGAGACGTCTGTTGAACCCAATGCTGCGACGTCAAAAGTTATTGGGTCATAAACCAGCATTCAATCCGGAACTAGAAGAAGAAATGGTAGAACTGGAACCAGTATATCATGGTGTTACACGATTAGGTGTTAGAAGGATAGCATACCATTTGGCCACAAGAAATCGCATTAAACATCCTTTTGGACACGGCCAAGCTGGTAGGGATTGGTAAATGCATTCTTAAATAGACACAAACATGTGTTATCAGTACTTAAACCAACTGGAACATCATATGCAATGGTTAGAGGTTTTCGTAATGATAAAGTGTTAAAATGTTTTGATTTGCTAGAACTTTATAAAAAGTTTAATGTTTTGGTTAATCGCCTGTTTAATGTGGATGAAACGGGGCTTTCTGTAGTACAAAGAAGCACACGACAGTTAGGAGTCTTTACTCCCGCTGAAAGAGGTTTTCTGATCACTTTCGAGGCATGCATGAGTGCGCTTGTGATTTTGTGCCACCATGTGATGGCTGAACCATGTATATGTGACTATGATAAAGACGAAGAGGTATATACAAATAATTCGACGTATACGCGTTCCTGATGCCGCAGTAGAAGGAGACGTTAGGCCTACATGGAAAGCCAAGGAAGTTATTCAGTTTATTATAAAGGGGACTTTCGTTAATCCTTTCCCAATTTGTGTCTCACCCTACAGAATTTTCTTAACAATTTGTTTGTCTGTGGCCTCATGTGAAAGAAGTTTCTCAAACTGAAATTTAAAAAAACATCGTATCAACCTTGCGTAAGAAACATGCCGACTTTGTTTATAGAAGTAAACACTGCATCTTCTCTTAATTATGTAACAGATTAATTCGGTAAAGTTAAGGCTTGAAAACATAATCGTAATTTAATTTCGATGTAACTTAATTTATATGAAACGTTGACTTTTATCGTTTTTGTATGTCTTCTTGTTTCTGTTTCGTTAAAACCTATAAAGTGAATTACATATTAGGTTTTCAAATTATAATAGTTTAGAACTAGCCTATTAGTGAGTTTAATAATTAGACACGAAGATCTACAATTAAAATCTATAAAATGTATACCTATATATATTTTACAAAACCTTTGTATACCTATATAATAAAAATACCGTATCTGAGGACCGAGGGCTTTGGTTAGCCTTTGTTTCCTCAAATAAGGTTAGAAGCAGAAGTATTATGACCGATGAGTAATGTGATAAGAATTAATTCCTTGCACAGCAGTAAGTTGCATATAGAAAAATATTAAATTTTCTATGTATTGTTGTAATTGTTAATAATAATACTTCTTCCGTTTCTAGGTAATTGATTAAAATTTAACGAATTTATTTAGTTTAATTCAAAGCGGCAACGATCACGGGCGTATCTTATCGATGTCTCTGCTGATAAATTCATCTCATGGCCTGTTTACCAACTGTGAAGTACTCTAGGTACATGGGAGTTTTACTATTTTGACTGTTACGATTAGGACACGGGCATCACACTCACACACACCCGTTTGGCGGACACATATCCTGTGTTGCAGTCTGCGTGTTGAGGGTCAGTGCTTGCACTGACTCCAACACGTACTCTGGTACGCGCATGCATGTGTCGCCCACGCGGACAGACTCACACCGCACCGCTTGAGCCGACACATGTCCTGCGTTGCAGTCTGCGTGTTGGGGGTCAGTGCGAGCGCCCGCGGCTTGCATTGACTCCAACACGTACTCTGGTATGCGCGCGCATGTGCGCTCGCGGTGCACACACATGTTCTGTTGTTTTCATCGTGGCAATCATAGTAGGAAAGTTTTCCAATCTGTAGTATGTTCACAGTGGGCAAATACAGCCAAGGACGAATTTACTTCAGAGATATAGAAAATACAAATATGTTAATGTTTCCAATTGACATAACAAAATAATTCTTATTATGTGTCACGCTTGATAGATATTTCATATAAAAACAAGTTTCACTGTCAACGGACGCTAAGATTGTACAGGTGGTAGCAGCCTACTGAAATATAGACAATAAAAAATAATAAACTTGGAACAGCGGAGAAAACCCTCTGAATAAGTGTTAGAGTCAAGGATATCAAATGAACAAATTAGAAATATAACGAAATAAAATGACATAATAGTAGACAGAGTAGACACAATAAACGCTTATGTAGAAAGCCGTTTTTAATAATTACTGGCAAAAAATCACTTTCATTGATACCATCAGAAAGACCGAAATAGGGGCCTCAACACAAATCATGGAGTGACAGAATCCGTGTATAAATGACGGCCATGAGAAAAAGAAGTGTGAATGAAGCGACAGCCTATGATAGAAGAATTTGTAAAAGATTTGTTATCATTTTGTTATTGTAGGCCTATATTTAATGTATTGTATTATTTATATGCTGTACATATTTAACCCAAATATATAAATACATAAGACGAAATGTAATTGTTTACTTTATTTAATATAAGCTACTGTTGTAATTAACAGATAAAATGGGATAAAATGGGCATGTTAATGGGTCTACACATGTGCGCCCATTAACATGCCCAAAATACAGTTTAAACTGTAATCGTGTTTAATTTACTGTCTGTATCATTAAAGCTATGGATTCCAGGGGACAGGACGGCGACTTCCATCAATTCAGTTGGCTGTGTTAGTATTTTCCCAGAAAAAAATATCAGCGATTTACTTTATGAAAGGATTACCTACCGGGTTGATTAGCGTACATATGCCATCCATGAGGTTCGGTGCAAACAAATTTGTTCACTCAGTGGTTTGAACATGTTATTAATACTACTAAACCTATACTGTAAACTATAATTCATCAACTTTACTGGTATTAGACAGGGCATACCGGCCACAAACGTAATATTAATATCATAAACATGGCAAAGCTAACCACGTTAAGATAATTTGCTAACCCACCCCACACCACATACAACCTCCAACCATTAGATAAATATTTTATATAGAACATTACTACTGCATGCCCTACTTTCATAGTCACTACTTTCACAGAGCCATTGAGGAGATTCCAATGTGCTTGAGGCATAAAACTAGCCATGCGTGGGTAAAACATTTGCACAAGTACGCTGCCTAGTGGACTTGCCAGGGTCACTTTCCAGTTTTCTTCACCAGCTTATTTTTATCAACATCGCTTATTACATTTAATGTAGGCATTCGCAGTAGGTCTACATGGCTGAAGAATTTGCTCCTCGACTTTGGAGCCTTATCGTAAGTTCGGGCTCCTGTCACCGATGTCATTTTGACCGCACAATCGAATCTCATTCTCTCGACTCTTAGCCGAGAACTCATAGAACGTGACGACTGCCTTATTTCATAGTAATCACCGCTAAACCCCTTAAGAAAGTTAGAACCCTTTCGAACATAGTCTCGCCTATTTTTGGATTAACGTTTGAATTTGAGATGGCAGGAGATAGTCAGTCCTTGATGTGTGAGAAAGACGTGTACCTCTGCAGTCAACTCTTAACGTTATAGTTGTAGCTTTCAGTACAGGTATAGGTTATGTTTTCATTAATTCAAAGTTTTGTATTTTGAATGATCTCCAAGGAGTTTTAAATGTAGGAAGCCAAGTAATGTTTGAAAACAAAACACAGCAAGTTAAAATCAAAAAACATTTTCTTTCTGTCTGAAGCAATGCCTTTTCCAAGTCATGACGGCCACTGTGATTTATATGCTTGTCAGGAAAATTAATTTACACGTTATAACGTAAAATAATATGTTAAACATATGAGCTAATTAAAAAAAATGTAACCAAAATTTAATTGAACCATATAATTAAGTATAAAGTAATTTAGTTAAATAAGTATTATATGATTAGAGTATTGTTTTAAGTTGGATTTTTACTTTCATACGACTTCAGTAGTTTTTGTATTTCCGATGACTAACATTATTAGAAATCCAAATTCTTATTTTATTTGCCGTAGAATTGATTCAGCAACTAACTTTGTAAAGTTCTAAAAATCGTTATGTACTCGTAAAAATGTATTAGGAACAATGTTCAAAGTGATTCAGGTGCGGGCACATAAAGAAAGTTGTAAAGTCCGTACGTGACTCGAATAAATTTGGGCCTTCAAGGTTGCAAACGTAGTCGTGTAATAAACATTAAATTATCTCAAAGGGGTGTAGGAGAGAAATTTATGCATCCATTTAAACTTCCTATTGCAGTTTGTTTTGAAGGAGAAGGGGAATATATCAAGGGAATTCATTAGGGGGATCAGAAGTAGGGAGAAACGATACCCTTGCTGACAGCAAACCCAAGCGTTTAGAGAGCACTGAGGGCTTTTCGAGTGGGATGTAATTACAGATGGATAAGAAATTGCCAGATCGTTAATCAAGTACAGTCACTTTTAATTTTAAACAAATTAAATGACAAACTGAATTAAAAGAAACGCTTGTGAATTCAAGAAGAAATCGAATTTTGAGTGTTTTTTTTATATATTAGACGATAAATAGTACAAATGAATTAAGTTAGTAACAAAATTTCACTGAAAAAAGACGTAATGCTGTGTGTAGTTGAGACCACTTTTTTTAACGAACCATGCGTGCAGTAGCTGCTAAAATAATTACATTTTATTTATTTTTTGTTCTACTCTTTATTTTACTTTATTAAATGACCAATTAATATTATGATTAATTAAATGGCTAATGCAATTTAAACACGTAATTACAATAATTATTTTTTAATTAAATACAATTGACTAACATAAGTTGTTAACATAAATGGCTACATTTGTCATTTATTTTTAAAATTTATAAATTCTCGATGAAACACGTTAATAAAATCTTAGAATTTATATTTTTTATTTTTTAAGTTTTTTTATTTCTTATTTTTATGACGTCATCTACAAACGTCATATTACTCAATATTTAAATTTCACATATTTAACCTATGAATCTTCTACCTAAATACTGGTTGGAACACAGTTTTCAGTAATATCGGCCCCCATTTTCTATATGCGTTGTTGTAAAACATCTAAAATGTATCCACTGAAAAAACGAAGATATGTAATCAACAAAATTATTTTCTTACATTTATTATCTTACGTTATTTATCTATCAATAGTACTAATAAACACTGCCTATAAATAACGAGATCACTACATAATAACAGCTGTGAAAAATACAAAATTTTCACTGAGAAATTAGACATAATTTGAAACATTAAATTATCTTTAAATCTATGATATATTAAATTGTAAATAGTGATAAATGGTAAGTATACTAATTTCTACATAGTAAGGAAGCGTTTCCTACTTGATGTGAGGAATAACTAACGACTACGGGGCAAAGTATAGTGTAAGTTCAATAGTAAAAATAATAATAATAATAATAATAATCATCAGCATTATCGTTATTGTAATAATAACAATAATAATAATACATGTTTCTGTTACTTAGATGTGATGAAGCAAAATGAATATTGAAAAATGGTACCTGTACTGGGTTGGTCAGTGTCCACATCTGCCCAGTTTAATTTTGTTGATAGTAATAAAAGTAGTAATTTTATTTTACATTTAATTAAAAATATAACACTTCCCTACATAAATATCTACAGAATGACTTCCAGTCTGTATATACCTAGCCAGAACATGTGTTATAAGAATATACAGGTGAGGTAAATAATTTGATTAGAATTTACTTTTCTCACACACAAAATACCATATTCGTGTGGCTGATGGAACAATAAACTCGGCGACGTTTTCTTGTCCTCCTATGTTTTAACGTCATAAAGCTAAACTGTTAACTTTTCACAGATCTTATGCTGAATGCGGTGTGGTTGATATCAGTGGAAAGACTGACATATTAGATCCAAGCAGAAGCACACAAAAACAATTCTCTTTGGGAGGTGAATATTGATATCGAAAATAAATATTGAAATCCAATCAATTCAATTGTTTGTTAATTCATTTATAATCCTCTGGTGATACTGATGTAATCAGTTAACCTTGCGTCAGGAGAAAATATAATAATAATTTTACTTGCAGAAGTAGTTAATATTTGAAGAACATTTCGTACTATAGAAAACTGCAAGAAATATTTAAGAGTTGATTACAAATAAAGATAAAATATAAAGTTATTTCAAATTAGGGACAACTTTGAAACACGTTTGATCACAGCCCTGTATTCAGATGCTGTTGGATAGGAATGAAGACGGCCTATAAGGAGGAATTTTTGGACTACGGAATAATGCTAAGATCATCAATTGAAGATTTTTAGCAGTTAAAGAAAACCATGCTCTATTCAGAAATGATTCAGACTATTCAGAAGCTTAGATAAGTAGAGTATCACATCTCTCCCACATCGTTCCAATAAAACAAACAAAAATATATTGTTATTGTTATAGTTATATATTGTTGTTAAGATTATTCTACTGTATTTTCTCATGAATAGCACTCCATAAACCACAGAGAGTATTCTTGCTCAGACAGAGTTGTTTCTTTCATTACCAAAAATATTTATTGTGTTGTTTAAATAAAAAACTTTGTTCTGTATTGTTTTTAACCAAAATTGGAATTTTTTGTTGATTTTTATTGACTTTATTTACACCATTTTTCTCAGAATTAAATTCTTTACAAGTTTTATTTTTAACTTTTATGCATTTATTAATCATTTAATAAAGTTATTTTACTTCTAACCTAAAAAAACGTGTTTTTAGGCAAAGATTTTTCTGTTTTACGTCATATATCATGAACGTTATGGGAGATACAGTTCTGCGACCTGTTTTATTCGATTTTTCAGGTCAAAAAACATAAGAAAAAACAGAATTCGCCTCTTAATTTACCTTCCCAGAATTTCAGAAAGTCTTCATTTACCCGGGGGAACCGAAACCCGGGCGAAATCTTTCGCTAGCCGTAACTCGCTTACAAAGCGTTTCCCGACATATGTTTATATGAACTTTTTTTCTTTTTTTACACTATAGAATCATTTCTCAAATTACTTCCCTCTCCTCCCGGGACACCCTGTATATTCCAATGTATGTTAGTTTTAATTTAATTGTGTAAATGATTGAATAGCAAATTCAATCCCTTCCCAAACGTTTGGTGCCAAGTGCAATATATCGTTACTAAGATATGCAATGTATCGTTACTAAGATATGCAATGTATCTGAGTAGGCCTATAAGCTGTATGTGTTGAAAGATAAAAAAATTCATTATTTAGAGGATGATATTTATTGGAAATTATCTAAACTAAATTATCTAATATTGTTTGTGATAATCTGACATAAAAAAATTAAAGTATTGTGTTTGGCACATATAAATTTATAGTTAAAAAAATTTTTATGACTATTTTGTAAATATTTATAACTGTTAAATGTTACTTGACAGTGTGAATTCCACAATAAGCTCTCTCTGGTTGATTGTGTCGACTGCGGCTGCGGCGTTTCTGCGATCCGCTATTGGTTCATTTAAATTAGCACATATATGCAATGGATCCGATAGTTATTTAGTTAATAATATTATATCAGGGTTTGTTTATACGGGTTTAGTAATTTAATTACTCAATTGAACTGAAGTTCCACTTGTCGCGTTCTTGAAGTGTTCTTGGGTATACTTAAGGTATAACTCCGGATGAGATATAACTTACCTAAGCGGACTCTTCTACGTTCTCACACTGACAGCAGTATAACACACTAACCTGTATTATTTTATGTTATTATTATTTCAGTAACATAGGGTTTAAAGTTGTCTGTTAATCTCAGACTGGTACTTAGAAATTCTAAAAGTAATCGAGTTCCCACGTGACACTTAGCTCGTGGTACCATGGACAAGAGCCTTGCATAGAGGGTTCGTCTGTTATGGTCTACGTTTTCTGAAGAAAATTGCCGGACCAGACCTGACATATCGATGGTTCTGATTGGTTGAAATTTATTTCTACGTCATAAATCAAGATGGATATTTAAATCTCTGCTCAAGCTTTGCGCAAAACCGCAAGATCAAGTCGATTGTTATCTGAAATTTTTACGACCTCTTTAAATTGTTCAACATACAAAACTGAATAAAAACATTTAAAAATTATTTTGAATTGTTCATACGACATCTTAAAACTGTAACGTTAAAGGTGATTTATACTCAGTCAGAGTTTCATTTCGAAAAGTTTAAAAGTAACGTGGGATCATTAAACTATCCTAACCGCACTGCTGCTGCCCTTACACAGCTAAATGAACGAAACGTAGTCAGATCTTCATTCAGTATAACTGTCTTACTGTCGTCACTTTAATAAATGACTTTACTACAGGTTATGTTCAATGCAAAGTTAAAAGAAAGGTTACGTGTCCTCAGCTCCAAACGAAAGCAGACTGTATATTCCTAGGTATCGTGAACTCCAGATACAGATACTATACAACGAACCACATTTTTCTACTACAATAAGTGTTAAATATACATATGTAATCAAGGGAAGAGTATTAGAACATTATTGAAAGCTTAAGGTGTTTCTTGCAGAATTCGCCAGTAAGTGGTTGGCTGCAGCACACCGATCTTCAAAGATCATATTTGCGTTTGTTGCCCAGAATATTTGACAACTGGGAGCTGAGAAACTGATAATAATACGGTTTAGCGTATTGAATAAAAGTTGCTCTGTGTAGACCTATTCAGGCTGAAAATGTTTATTAGTAACACAATGGACTTTGCTTTGGTGTGAGAAGCTATTACAGAAGATCTAACGAGTGGTACACAGCTTGCCATCTACAGATTCGTTCCAAAAGTCTCAATTTACATGTAAACTACAACGCTTAACAGCGTGAAGACCCTTATCTCTAGTACTGTACGCAATTCATATAATTTGTTCACGTTTGTTGAGTAGCAAAGATTCACTAGCATACAGTGGTTTTTGCGACCTGTTTTATTCGATTTTTCAGGTCAAAAACCATAAGAAACAACAGAATTCGCCCCCTTAATTTACCTTCCCAGAATTTCAAAAAGTCTTCATTTACCCGGGGAAACCGAAACCCGGGCGAAATCTTTCGCTAGCCGTAACTCGCTTACAAAGCGTTTCCGGACATATGTTTATATGAACTTTTTTTCTTCTTTTACACTATAGAACCATTTCTCAAATTATTTCCCTCTCCTCCCGGGACACCCTGTATATAAAAGATCCAAGGCCATATTAAACCGTTACTATTGAGATTTTATTTATTTATTATAAGTAAATATACTAAACGTGTGGCCGTAGATAGTAGAACTTATAAATGGAGAAAAGGGTATATTTTATTTAGATAAAAGTAGAGAAATAAATAAGATTATATCAAAGCTGCTTTAAAAGGATAATAATTAACAAAGGATAACGGATAGAAACGAATTTGTAAAAACGAAGTCGCCGGCAAACTTGAAGGCACCCCGTTGAAACTCGGTGACACTAGAATGATTGATTGCACTTGTAAGAAGGAACAGCAATAATTCTAAACTTGCCACTCGCCTCCAAAGAATGCAATCTGTAGTTTTAGATGATACACACCACAATGAATGTACTTGATTCTAAAGAAATATACTTTTTCTTTGTGAGAAAAATATGGTACTCTTTACCGGAAACTAGGCCTATACAAAGCTTACTTAAAATATCTTTTCCACAAAAGTTAGAACTTGTAAATTTATTGGATCTGTAATTGGTATGTCAAACAAACTGTAATCTCCAATCTGATATTTGCTTTTATTTCTATTCCTTTGTACATTTTATTGGTACAATTGTTCATCATCGTCATAATTATCATCATCCTCAAGGTTTAAACCAAGAATGGTTTGTTCCGGTCTCAAATAGGCAAACATTACAGCTGGTCACTCCAGCGCTTCCTCGGACGTCCCACACCTCTCCGTCCCCTCGGCTTATAGTTCCATAGTTGTTTGGGGATGAAGCAGTCATCCATTCGGCAAACATGTTCCCACAAATTCAGCCGATACTGGGCGATCCTGTCGAGTATACTCATAATATTCGGTCCCTGCCGTATATCTGTGTTTCTTCTATGATCATGGAGAGTATACCCTGCCACGTGCCTGAGAAATCTCATTTCAGCCGCTTGGATGCGCCTGGCCTGGCCTTTCGTTAAAGTCCAATTCTCAGACCCGTAAAGAAGTGTGGGATGAGCCTGGTACAATTGTTGCCACTTTAAAACTAAAAGCAACTAATTGCATTACTGGTATAACAATGATCTTCAGTTTGTACCATTTTAATTCCGTCTTTTCTTCTGAAAACCCAAACCTCAGAATATTCTGCAACAATTTTGCAAACCGTTTAGAACTTCAGAAATAATCAGTTTTCATTACATAAAAGTAAAGTTGCGTAAACTATAACTTCTGAAATTTCCTGTGACTACGTTTTTATAATTTGTCGTTACTGAGGCAAAACCATTTCCTTGAAATTGTGAGATAAGCTAGTACAAATATTATACTTTTTCAAACAAGTGTAAAATTCATTGGACTTGACAAACTACGGAAAGCAGTGAACCCATTTAAGTTGAAATAACAGTCACTGAAGTTATATTTTCTCTGGCAAAGGTAAAAAGTTAGATCATTAGAAATAAACAAAATGTTATTCTAGGAAACTGCTCTTTAAAGTAAGCTTTTGTTATAGTTTCTGATGCAGTTCCTGTAATACGTTTTTCATTTATGCTCGTATAGAGAATATAATTACACTGCAATAAATTTTACTTACATTCCTTTTATTTCACGAAGTAAAACTAGTTTAATTTAAAAAGTTATTTCAATTTAAATTCATAAACGTTGTCACTGTTAAAAGTGGAATAAATCATATTTCAGTCACTGACTTTATCAATATTTTACTGACGTCTTAATTAAGCTAATCAATGCAACTAACTACGTCTGCTATACTAAAGAAACTTTGTACTGTAAAAATCTTCAATATTTCAGCTACAATAAAAGGTTTAGATCCAGCAAGGTTTAGGTATCCTATAAGTTACTGTAACATAGCATCGTTTACAAAATATTTTAATATTTTATTGGTCGGCCCATCATCTTGCGGAACCCCGTTCCGTCGCTGTCATATATTCAACCATTGGACGGCTAGACTCTGCTTCTAAACTGTAAACTATATATCTTTGGCAAGTGGAACTCGTAGCTAAAATAATTTACACTTACTGGTAAAACGAAACACACAATACCAATAAACACATCAATCCCAATCTTACATCAAAAATATCGTAACCAACGTTTGTATATTACTGTATATTACTGTATATTACTGAGAAGAAATAAAGGATAATAGTACGTATATATATGTTAGGCCTACATACAGTTTCATAAATAGTAAAATATATAATAGTGAAATTATTGTAGTAAAATAATCATCATCATCATCATCATCTATCTGTCCAGGATTAGGCAGGTTGCCTGTTCCGGCTTCACCATCACCGTCTCGGTCTGCCAACATTTCTTCTTCCGGTTGTCTTATAATTCAGGATTTTTCTTGGAATTCTTTCTGGAGACATGCGGATAACATGCTCTTTCCATCTTTTTATAGTTTTTCGTTAGTTCCGTTACTGGTTGTACTTTTAATTCCTGTCTTATATCTTCGTTCTTTATGTGCTCTAATCTTATACAGCCTTTCACAGATCTAAGATATTTCATTCAGACGTTTCCATCTGTCTATAATCTTTCTTTCTTGGTGCCCATGATTAGGACCTGTATAATAGCATGGGGACTGCCATCACCTTATAGAATTTTATTTGTGTTTGTTTTGTTGTTTTGTGGTCGTTCCTTTGAGTGTTCTCCGTAATGTCCCACATATTCTTTGGAAGTTGTTTGTTTTACTAAGAATATCTTTGTCTTCTTCATGTGTAATATCACATCCTAGGTAATTGAAATGTTCTAAAATTTTATTTTCAATTACAATTTTTGTCCTAGTCGAATCTTTTCCTAGGAGTGCCATGGTCTTAGTTTTTTCTATTGAAACGTTCAAATTATAACCTTTTGATAACAGATTTAGTTTGTGGATAGCCAGTTGTAATTTATCCTCACTATCTTGGATTACAAATTGATCATCGGCAAACAGCATAGTGTTTAGGAACTCGTGTCGGCTAATCTGTATACCTAGAGGAGCACTTTGTTTCCATTCTCGTACGAGGTCATCTATATATATTGAACAATGTAGGCGATAAAGTGCATCTCTGTCTGACACCTTGGTTGGTCATAATTTCTGATGTTAGCTCTTTGCCGGTTCCAGTGTCAATTATAATGTTAGTGTGTTTATAAAGGGCTTGTACCGTTCTAATCAAATGCATTGGATATCCTCGTTTCTCCTTTATGTGCCAGAGTTTGTCTCGGTGGATACGATCAAACGCCTTTAGGTAATCTATGACGGCTATGTGCATCTCTAAATTGAATTCATAAATTGAATAATATGATAGCAAAATAAGATTTGTTAACAAAGTTTTTTCCAACGGTAACGTGATATTTTCCTCAGCCTTCCTGTTAAGTGTTCTACTCTAGCGACACCCGCGCGAGCAGTCCCAGCTTAAAACGGATCATTACTTTGCCAAACGCATTAGCCATCTCATTGCACACTAATGTGTACAGCACAACATAACATTACGTACATACCCATGAATATATAGTGCAATCAGATAATGTAATACAATCTTATTCTTATATTCTATATACATACAGTTTTAAATAATTTAAAACGTAACACTATGCAACATGATTTTCTATGTTTCTGTAGCCTTAGGTGTTCCTAAAGCATTTTTTTGCGCTGATTCCAGATCTGCAATCCGTTTCTTTCTATCACGTACAGTTTTTATGCAAATCAAATGAACTCATCTTTTATTTACACGTAAGTTTCACAAGGGGAAATTTTATTGTGTGTGTTCTGTTACATTTGTGGTAGCTACGTAACTGGTAAGCAAAGACAGGATGCTTAATAGTTTTGTGAGAAACGTGTATTACGCGTACTTTGGCATAAGGCTTGGTGATGAAGACAAAAGCTGGGCACCACACAAGGTATGTCGTACATGTGTTGAGGGACTGAGGCTGTGGTAAAATGGTGCAAAAAAATCAATGCCTTTTGCAATCCCAATGGTTTGGAGGGAGCCACAAAATCATGTTAACGATTGCTATTTTTGTATGGTTAAAATTCAAGGTCATAACGCAAAAAGTAAGAAGTATATACAATATCCGAACATTCCTTCGGCCTTACGACCAGTTACGCATTGTAATTCTCTCCCTATCCCAGTTCCACCTCCCGTTCTTGAAGATGTGCCACTGGCGAGCAGCTCAGAAAATGAAAGCGATAATGCTGATGATTACAACACGGAAGAAGATTCTGCACCAAAATTATTCAGTCAAAATGAACTTAATGATATTACTCGTGACCTGACCTGAACCTTCTTCTTTAAAGAAGAAGACTCTGGTTTATTGTTGTGATATTGAGGGTTTATTGAATTTCTTTAACGTCACTTACAATCCAAGTGAGTGGAGGTTATTTATAGACTCGTCCAAAACTAGCCTCAAAGGTGTACTTTTACACAATGGAAATTTGTTTGGTTCAGTACCCATTGCACATTCAGTTTATCTCAAGGAGACGTATGTAAATCTCAAAGCTCTGCTAAAATACGTGAATTATGAAAAACATTCTTGGACAATTTGTGGGGATTTAAAAGTAGTAGGTATGTTACTTGGTCAACAATCCGGCTACACAAAAATGCCTTGTTTCATTTGTGAATGGGATAGTCGAGCCAGAGACAAACATTGGAAGAAGACAGACTGGCCCAAAAGAAAAACCCTCCAGCCCGGTTCACAGAACATAATAAATGTACCACTTGTTCAACGAAGCAAGATAATATTACCTCCTCTGCACATCAAACTCGGATTAATGAAACAGTTCACCAAAGCTCTTCCAAAAGATGGTGACTGTTTCCAGTACTTGGTAACAAGATTTCCGAAAGTATCTTATGAGAAACTTAAAGAAGGGATCTTCGTGAGACCGCAGATAAGAAAGTTAATGAAAGACAATTTGTTTGAAAGTACAATGAATCCAGTGGAAAAAAGGGCCTGGGTTTCGTTTAAAGAAGTTGTTGTCAACTTTTTGGGCAACCACAAACATCCAGAGTACAAAACCATGGTTAAAAGAATTTGCAGAGTTTCATGAAATTAGGATGTAACATGAGTGTAAAGCTTCACTTCCTACACTCACACGTTGACTTTTTCCCTGCGAACCTCGGCGATGTCAGTGAAGAACAAGGCGAACGTTTCCACCAGGATATCAAGGACATGTAAAAGAGATACCAGGGCAAGGTGGAATGCCAACATGATGGCCGACTACTGTTTTATGCTAAAAAGAGACGGCACTGGTGAAGGGAGACGATCACGGAAGAGAAGTTTCAACCCACGTCAGAAAGATCTTGTAGCAGTGAATTCAGCGAAAAGAGGAATTAAATTGTCATATATGTGTTGTGTTTTCGTAATAATTATAGCATTTTTAAGTGAGTGTATACCATTGTCTACTGCACCGCCATGTGTTGTGATTTTATGCAGGATTAAAACATAAACAATTTTGAAATCACAATCAAATAATAATAATTTTCCCTGTTCACAAAATTCGATTTTTTAAAACTTCGAAATTGAATTGTATAAAAACCTTACGTGATACAAAAAAACTAAAACCAGATTTGAAATCAGCATGAAAAATACTTTTAAAATCACCTTACAGTCTTAAAACATCGTACCAAAAGTTTTAAAATGTTGCATAGTGATTAATTAATTAAACCCAAATAAATTAAATTCTCCTTAACGTATTTTTTTGTGTTTTTCATTGCTATCACCATATTATAGAAAATAATATTTCCTAATATCGTGTGTAGTAGAAATTTTTAGTAACACTACATCTTCTGGTGGTAACTAAGATTTATTGATATTAATACCGACACTAAACGTTTCGCACATTCTGTCATGTGTTGTCATAGAACGGACGAAACATTTGATGTTAATAATATAAATAAAACATAGTTCACGGATTAGTAAATGTTGGTATAATTCATTATAAATATTTAATAAATAAAATATTTAATTTGTATTACTATTCATTTTATAAGGCTAGCAAATATTTTACTGATACAGTCATGGTTATTTTATTTATTTTATTTTCAATATTATTATCCTTAATAATATTATTTTCTCTTTCTTGTTGCTGTATTTAATCTTAATCTTGACGTTCTTCTTATTCCTAATCCACTCCCTGTTGCAGTTCTAGTTGTTATCACCAATACATCACAATCTTATTTGTGTCCATATGTTATATTTTTACACTATTATTACGTATTATTATTAGTTGCTACTAGTGCCACTGATAGCAACAATAATAGTATAATAGTAATATTATCAACAGTCATAATATTGTATAATAATAGTAGTAGTAGCATTAGTGAGATTCTTGCATCTAGGAATAGGTTTCATTTCACTGTAAAACTTTTTGATAATATTACTTTCGGTCGATGGTTTAACTTTCTCACTGATTCAGGTGAACGTTCTTCAATTAATTACTTATTATAATATTTTACATTTATTCTTAGTTTAAACTAATACTCATTTAATACTACACTAGTTAAACGTATTTACATATTTAACCACAAATTTAAATTAATTATTTAAACATTATTTTGCGGTAGAATTTGTACGGTAACTTTTATATTCACATCAAAAAGTTCACAGCTTTTTTATACATACTATTATATACTGCGAATAATAATATAGTTTAATTTTTAATTCCTAAATTATAACTTAAAACCAAAATTAGAGAACATTTTACACTGAAGTATGTGCAAGCAAATTTCTTAACGATATTGTCAAAAATCTTAAACTGTAACAAATAAGAATGTGTTAAATTATTGCTAAACTATATTATATAGTTAAATATACACAAAATAATATATAATCTCATTACTTAATTATAATAAAAATAATACAGTAGATATTACAGTGAATTTAAATTTAAGCTACCGGCAATGGAGCTGCAATAGGCGCAAAAGTAAGTTTATTTCTAACAGCATAAATTCCAGAAACAATCTCATATCTCCAACAAGTGATTCAGTACAGGTTTTCTACAAATTTATTAAAAAACGTTCCAGAAACATAACTACATGATGGACAAAAGTAAGACTTAAAATCATTATAGTAACAAGGTAAGGATAAGAAATAATATAATACCCATGAGTCTCAAGAAGAAAACTTACTCTTATTTGAACCTTTGATGACTATACTCCTAGCGAAAACCGTATTTGAAAAAGATTGAAATAAATAATTTAAAAGTTAATAATAAATACAATAACAAATACAATGCATAGATGAAATTCAAACATAACCAAATGAGTAACAAGTGAACAAGTAAAGAAGGTATTTACAATTAAGAAAAGCCAAATTTGATTCTTCATCTCAATAGGACGTAATATGAATCACTTTTTTCAATCTCCAGTCCGCGCTGACCTTTCTACTCTAACCCTGAAGCATGTCTGCAGATATCTAGACGTCACGCTTGACTCCAAACTAACCTGGTGACCACTAATCATACGAACCACCGACCTATCCCGCAAACGAACCCTCCGAGTTCTCAGCAGCAATGATCGTTGCTCCAGCGTGATACTCAGCCATATCTAAACTGATTGTCTTCGCCCCATCATAACTTAACCACATCCCATACTGCTACCTGCTGACTCTGCCCGTCTGAAACCTTACAGAATAACTGAACGGCGAGCTCTCCGCTTAATTTACCGTCGTCCTCCCAAAACAAAAACCAGTAATAGCGCTTTGCATGCCCTCAATAAACTCTTCCCAACCCTAGACTCTTTCCTGTATATACACTAGACTACATATACTACACTAGACCCTAGACCAGTGGTTCCCAAAGTGGGGTCCGTAACAATGGTTCAGGGGGTCCGCGGACACTTTTAATAAAAAACAGAATATACCGTCATTTTCCACGATTTTTTGTGCTCTAAAATCTAAATTCTAGAATCTTAAAACAATTAGTAGAATATTTCAGTATTTTTTTGTTCAAACTAATTATAATTGTAAAAGTAATTTAAACCTAATGGCTTTAATAATGTTTTAACTCATGTCGTGTTGCAGATCTGTTTGTCAGCCGAACTTACTAGACCTCTCTCTTACACTACAAGAAGAAGATTCATTGGCAGAACTTTCAACTGACAGTTCATTAAAATTACAGTTTTCGAAATTATAGCTAGCTGACTTCTGGTTATATGCAATGATTGATTATCCTGAACTCCCAAAAAAAGCTTTGAAATGTTTAACTGTGTTTCCCTCTACTTATTTATGTGAAACCTAGTTCATTCTACTCACGTACTTGAAGTCAAAGTTAAGAAATAAACTTTATTATACTGAGAGTGGCTTAATATTGAAATTATCTGACATTAAACCCAATATTGCAGAGCTAATTGTTCAAAAGCAGCTTCATTGTTTATAACAAAAACTATGTTTGGTATCATTAATATTAAAATTCTAAAGTTAAGAGAATTTTGGTTTTAATGCATTTTAATTAAAATATAAGATTTTGTATAATATTTACTGTTTTTTTTTTATTTCAGAACTCAGACGGGGTCCGTGAAATTTTTTATTTTTTTGGGGGGTCTTCGGACTGAAAAGTTTGGGAACCACTGCCCTAGACTATTGCACTGGAAATATGCCGAAACTGCCAACCTGCCTCCCTTCAAACCATTGCAGCCTCCGTCAACGGAACAACCAGGAACACCCACGGACCATCCTTCCTCATTGACCGTATATTGGCTATCGCCGACGAGCATCCATTAAGAAATGTACGCAGACACCGAAATAACTAATTGACATATCGCAATACATACTCCTCCACGAATCAATCTGATCCCCTAATTCCATAACCCTCCCTCACTTCACACCTAACACTATACCCTCTTAATTGAGTCCCCCGCCTATATTGACGCTTCCCTCCATCTTTAGCGACCTGCGCTACTCGACCCTGCCGTGGCTGTTTTCTAGTGTGGCACTCCCATATTAATCATATCCGATTCCCATTTGACTGTCCACACTACAATCACACACATACACACACGCACGCACGCGCGCGCGCGCACGCACACACGCACACACACACACACACACACAGTTTCTGTTTCTTCTGGGTGCCTCCATCTTCTTTGCCTCCGGCCCGCGCTGGCGTGCGTCTCCACATTTCAATACCGTGCCGGCTGAAGGGGACCCTTCCCCAACACAGCCTGAGGCTTGTCCTCTTCGACAAGCCTCGAAGAACACGAACTAGCACGTTTGTTTGTAGAACTAGCACAGCAGAGAGGGGAAGCGTAGTGAATGGGAATTAACAATTCAACAACCAAATGATTTAAAATGTTTTAAGTTGAGTAACTAACGTTAAAGAATTTTTGTATTAATTTCAAGAAATATGATAGAGTTAATGTGTTTGTTTGTAAAGATGTAATTTGTCTGTGCTTCTTACTCTGAGATCAATAGTCTGTATAATTATGCTTAAAAAATAAAATGCTAATTTCACTGAAAATATTTAACTTATGCTAAACTTGTGTTGCTACCAACAACTTGAAACAACCAGGTTTTTCAAGGTTGTTTCCATCTGAAGACGAGCCCAGAGGCATGAAAGCGCTCACGGAAGTGTAAGTGACTATTAGTGGTAGCAACACAAGTTTAGCGTAAGTTTAGAGTTAACCACTAAATTGTATTTATCGTTTAAATTAATATTTAATTAAAAGTAGCAGCACAATATGTACTAGTGATATTAAGGAATGTGTGTACAATGATAGGAAAAAAATTTCATGGTTTGTAATATATACTGAAGATATATTTTTGGTTTCTATCAGAAAATACGCGATGTCGATTTAAGAGTAAACTAAGAGAAGACCACGGAAATTTATATAAGAATGACGGCATTTGGAGGAAGAATATTACAACGTATTCACGTTTATGGATGTATATATGTGTACTGTTTTACAAGTCTTGAAATAAAAATCTTCAAGAAAACGTAATTCCTTGGGAATTAGGGAGGGAATATTGTTGGTTAACAGGCTCTCTTTAGGAAATCCCAAATTAATTTTTTTGAATCTGAGATGTTAACAGTACGAAAATTAACTCTGTAATACCAACAAAGTTTTTATTAACTTTGTACCAAGTTGTAACTTAGTGACAGAGATACGTGGGTCTTAATGTATAAATTGTGTATGTTCTGACACAAAGCTGGTTGAAACTGACAGTTATTTTTCCCTACGGTATATCACCTTCTTCTGCGTCCACGGTAAAAAAAAAGAAATACCTAGTTACGGCTTCAGCAACGTTACTCCGCCCTACTGAGTCAAAGCCTTAGTAGTCGGTAACATTACGACCGTTCTCTGTATGGTAACTTTCTACATGATTTTTTAATCGTTTCTGCCGTCAGTTTGTAATGCAGATGTTTAAAGACTGCACGAAAACTTCTTCTAAGTATCTTTAGAATGTAATTGAGTATTATAGTTCCGAAAAAACGTCTCTACGCTTGAAATCAATTTATTCCTTAAAAAAAACCTGCTTTATTGTCGTTAAGATGTATCATAACAGGAAAGAGTGCTACAATATTCACGAATTCAACTTCTTAATAATTGCCTGTATATTTCTTAGAAATAAATATCTTTTCTTAGAATTATTGCGTTGAAAATGGCAAAATATTATGTTAATGTGTAAATTCCGATATTAAATTAGGACATACCTTGATGGTAATATGTGTAAAGTTCGACTTGAAATACTCGTGTGTGCTGGCGTTCACCTCACGCAACTGTAAACCACGTCTAACAAATTTATGCACCCACAACCCACAAACACACACACACACACACACACACACATGTCATTGTATTTGTAATTATATGTGTTTACGTACAGTAAGTATATGTACCCTAGACCTGTTTTTGTATGTACATTCGCGTGCATATGTACATTCGCGTGCGTATGTACATTCGCGTGCGTATGTACGAGCGTTTATTCCAATACGTCTGGGCCCCTTTGTTCTGTTAGGTGAAATTATAAGTTATCACGACGACAAATTACAGTGTTCAGTCTCGCGAATGTAATTGAAGCCACCCATAAGATTAAATCAGAGTCTTTCTATAATATCCATATTTGTATTAATTCAGAAACTTCCTGTTCACGAGACTTCGTTTTTCAGTTAATTCGACAACAGTTTGGACCACCTTCAGCTATAATTTATGTCGAAGTCGTTGTAAATAGTAGTTTCCGACTTTTCCACAATTCAACACGTGGAGTTTGAATATAATGCAAAGGACAAGATCTAAGGCAGATTTACAAGTCACTTCATTTTGTTAGCAGTCTTCGTAATTCAAACGACCACAATAAGTAGTCGCGTAGGACATGCTAAATGGTGGAGACATCAAAATGCCTCGGCCAGTTCTAAGCAATTAGCGGTTCGGCAACAGCCTGCAACAACGTTAGAAAGATTTACAAGGGTATACATTAACATAACCCCGGAGAGAAGAGAATTCGTGATTGTGAGAACATCAGTAAGTTGGTGTACAACATCCATTATCAGGTTACATTAATGTCAAAATATTTAATCCCGTATAGGTTCTTGAAACTTTTCGAGTCCTTGTAATTCCTCCTACCCTTCATAAATATGACGGACCCCTGTCCATCTCAGTTGTATCAGGTGATCGAAAGATTGTAGAAAGGTACCTTGTTTTCTATGGACAGTCTTATTGCTTTTACATTTTCAAAACCTTCTGTGATCAATCCTTATACATCTTCCTGTTGATTTACCCGCTCATCATGTTTCCCTCAAACCTCTATACTTTTATTAAGTAACATAAAGAAAAATATTAAATACAAATTAAAACCTATAATAAATTATTAAAAACTTATAGAAATATTAGAAAACTCTCGAAACTCGTGTAATAAATATAGAAAATGTAAAGAATACAGTAAATATAATAGATAAGTTTTACAATGATGGAGAACTTTTTAAAGCATCTACCTCTCTCAGCTCTTTATCCCTTGGCAACACTGTTAGTCCGGTATCTACCAGAGAATTAAGCACGTGATAAGCAGCAGAAGGTTTGACAATTTTGAACAGTAGACATGACATCCCTGGTGCCAAAAACCATCGAGTCATATGGCTAATAGGAAGAGTTTGGCTGTGGCAGAATTTCAAAATTCGAAAAAGTCCCAAAAATTACGTGATCAGCAGCATGAAAAAAACTGGGTGGAATCGTCTCAGACTAGGTGAATGATTTAATGAAATCTGTCAATTTTTTAGAAGATTTTCACGAATCTGACGACTTTAAAAATTTCAAAATGTGCCAAAAATTACGTGATGAGCAGCATGGGAAAAATTGGGATCCGTTGATCCAGGTGCCTCCCCTGATGAACATTTCAAGCGAATCTGTCGGTTTTCTGGAAGATTTTGGTTAATCTGAGATACAAATTTGAAAATATCCCAAAAATTACGTGATCAGCAGCATAACAAAAACAGAGTGGAATCGTCTCAGACCACTTCCTAGATGAATGATTTAATGAAATCTGTCAATTTTTGGAAGCTTTTCATGAATCTGACAACTTTAAATATGTCAAAATGTGCCAAAAATTACTTGATGAGCAGCATGGGAAAAATTGGGATCCGTTGATCCAGGTGCCTCCCCTGATGAACATTTCAATCGAATCTGTCGGTTTTCTGGAAGATTTTGGTCAATCTGACAGACAAAATTGAAAAATATCCCAAATTAGCGGCATACAAAAACCGAGTTATATTGACTTAGTTCACTTCCTTGACGAATAATTCAGTAAAATATGTAAATATTTCGGAAGTAGCCCATGAACCTGAAATTTTAAATATCTGAAAATGTGCCAAAAATAACCCATGTGATAAGCAAATTTAAAAAATTGGTTTGATAACGCTTAATAAAATACCTGGTATGTATTCCAAAATTGATTGATTAGCAGCATCCAAAAAACTGTGTTTGTGCGCATGTACTCATACCTATAACCTACATATTATATAGGTGGTGAGGTATAAAATATTTAAGAATGAAACACAATAGTACTGATTAGGTTTATATTAGCAAAAGTAACACAAAACTTCTCTGTACAATTTTCAATTTATTAATTTGCAAGAAATTTGTTACTGAAAATTACAAGAATAAACTAGGAAAAAGCTCAGTCGTCCTCGTCGTCTGTAGTGTCAGAGTTTGTGTCTTGCTCAATTTCATATTCAGTGTCGTCCTCAGTTTCTATGTCGTCAATGTTGGTAATTTCCTCTGGCAATTGAGGCCCTTCAAACCATGTACAAAATAAGTCATAACAGATAAAATTGTATTCCAGTTACAACATTATAAGTATAGTTTCTATTGTATACGTAACAATTTTTGTCAAATTTATACATTTTTTTTTCAGTCAGATAATGCAAAATAAAGACTTTGCGAAAAAGAGAAAAATCTGCTGCAAGAGAATTCAGTTTCTCGTTTTTCTTTACACAAAGTATTGGAAAAGTTCCAGTAACGCTTTTTCTAGTTTGTTAAATGTACTTTAATAATTTTTTTTTTAATGTACTTTAGTAAAACTCACTTTGTATTTCTTCGGAAACAACATCTTTCGTAACAATATTTCATTCTCCTGCATAATTATTAAACGTGTCGACGACTTTATAAGAGCAACGAAATAGTTTGCCAACTTCAAACTACCGGTACATTTTAGTTTGATATATACTTACGAATTTATTGATTTTTACTTATTTTATAATCAGAATTATTTTATTTACCCGTTAATCATCCGTAATATTTAGACTTATTATTTTTGAAGAATTCCAGTTTCTATACAAAGTTTCTATATATTTATTTGTATTCACCCCTTTGTCTAAAGATTAATAATACTGTTACGAAGTCTACTGCTCGTCGTATGGTACAGTGGAAAGCAAAATACAAGACACCAATTAAGTCACTAATCGCCATCTTTAAATATCACAGTTAAACTGTTCGTAATTAACAACACAGTCTCTTACAACAAATCAAATAAAATTGTTCACACGCAATAAAACGTCAACTAATATAAAACACAATTGTATTACAATTATACCGCCCGATTATAAAACACAACACTTCGCCACAATAACCACTTGAACGCACACAGTAATCACTTGTAATCGCCCTACAATAAACTGAAACTAAAGGCCGCTGACGCCGAGTATTTATACCCCGCTCACAGACCAGAACATTCCACAACTACGCGTTATCTCTACACTACGACGTAATTAATCGCGGTCTTGACACAGTCAGCGAGGCTGGCGGCGTCTAGAAAAGTCTCGCAAGCGCATGTTGAAATCACGTACCCCACAACATTCAGCCGGATTCCAATGGATCGTTCGAGAAACACGTAGATTGTTCTGTGATGTCGTAACAATACATTTTGAGAACTAATCATTCCCAGTTATCGTACGCTAAAGAATAAGTGCGAAGAACTCATTTAGGCACTCAGCTGGCCAAGTTTACCAATTATTGAACACACGGATTACTAGAAAACAGTATAAGTAAATTGAACAGTATGCATACCGGAACACATAGGGAAGAATGATCACTCAGAAGAAGAGTTTGGCAAAACGGTACTGAAATAATACAGCAAATTGTATAAAACATTACATAACAATATGGCCGCCTGAAGAACATGTGTGCGGTGTTGTATGAACATTGCAGCTAACAGACAAAAACATGGCAAAAAATATTTAAATGCATATTTCGAGCATGGGTGAACGAGTAAGTATTTAATACAATTATTACTGTTATATATGAGGTAACATGACAGCTATATACAAATTTAACTAAAACATAATTATATACTTTTTAATGATTCTCGACAACAGTAATTAAATAAAATCTCATACGATAATGTAACGTTTAATTCGTTTCATTGCGTCAAATTATGTTTGCTAGAATTTTTTGTTAATTTTGGACACTGTTGGCTCATTCGTTCATTACATTTAATTAAATTGTGAAATAATTGCTCTGTTATCAAAATAAGCATTAGTCAAAAAGGTATAAACTATTATTAAATAACAGTATTTAAAAACACATTATAAGATATAAACATATAACAATAATAATTCCAGTGATTATAGGCTAACTAAGATGTGGTAATTAATGATTATGTACACAGAATTCTTCTATTATGTTTATATTCTTCAAATAAGTTTTACTCTTGATTATAGCAGAAATGTAGCATATAGTATCTGTATTTGTGTGTGTGGGGGGGGGGGACAAAGAGCAATGGACAGTAAAATACAACGTGGCACACAAGATTAGTTTTCAAGATGGAGCCTATCTTATGTCGATGAGCTTAAACAAATATAACTTGCCTCCTGAATGCTAATTGCTGTCTATACAATAAGCATGTCTTTAATTGCGTCTCTTTGGGGTATTCTGTGACATGTTCGTAAGCTAACATTAGATGGCTTAGATGGCTGATGTAAACTTTTGTTACATCAATACAAAAAATTATAGTCGACTGTGACCGCTGTAAACATGAACGGAAGACGAAGAGCAAATATCTAGTTCTTGGACAACAATTTGATGTATGCTGCGACTCGTGCGAATTGATATAAAGTGTTTATTTGTGTACCTACGATTTGGAAAACTAACGATTTTAGTGAGTGTTATTTTTACTGAGAGCAGTGCGTACTATATTGTTACAACAATCGCGTGGATAGCGCAGTAAAATAAATTATTAAACGTCAGAGAAAATAATACACAATATTTATTCAGAAATCTATGATTCGAAAACATTCGTACTACAACACAGTTCTCTAGTTATACAGTTATCCAGTACGCACTAAGCACAAAAATTATAAGTGTCGCCAAATTAAATAATTACAATTGTTTGAAACACAAACAAACAAATTTATAAGTTATACTTCACTTTCACTAACACTGCTTTACTAATAAGACAGAATAAACGCCCGGTTCGCAGAAACTGAATTAGTCGCACGCGAACCGCTTGTCGTATTCGCCAAAATCACGGTTCTGCAGCTGGTCACGGCTGCTTCTCCTGTGAGTTTTTGTATAAGCAAGTAAGATCAATGGTGACGTGAAATACTTACGAGAACGTTCAATGTCAGTATGCAAAATCTATAATCATTGCGTTACCTACTCATTTACGCAATAGCGTGTCACACAGGCTACTCATATTATTTTCAGATAATTACAGTGTGTGTGTGTGTGTGTGTGTGTGTGTGTGTGTGTGTGTGTGTGTGTGTGTGTGTGTGTGTGTGTGTGTGTGTGTGTGTCTAGTTCAGACTACTTCCGTCATACCAAATATTCCTATCATATTTTGTACACATGTTCATTTAATAACTCTGTCTATATGATCCGGGTCAGAACTTGTAATTAATTCTTAATTTACTTCCCAATTATTAATAATACTATAAACTTTCCATACTTACATATTCTCGATGACAAACACTTATGGATGATTAGTGAGGGGGTACGCCGATAGCCAAGTTTTACATCAATCGAATTCGAAAAAAGCTACATCTGAGTACAATGGTCGGTCAAGTTACGCGGAAATTGTTACTAGATCGTTTTCGAAATTGCTGATTATGACTGTGAAACGTAAGTTTTCAGAAACAAAGTAGGCTACCGACTTAAAAATGACAATAAACTTTTACAAGTCCTTTCAACCAGTGACACGAAAACGACTTCGCTGCCATGATAATCGTCAAGCTATACCATTTCATAATATATAACAAAGAATAATACTTTTATTTGGAAACAAGAATATATATATATATATATATATTGCTTACAATGTTTCATCACTTTTTAATGTACTGTCATAATCAAAACGATAACTTATAAATGTAATTAATTTATAAATGTAAATATAAATATATATATAAAAACAAATAGGCTATAATTTTTAAATGATTAGTCCGATGATGACAGTACATTAATAAACTGTTGAAGCACTGTAAACAAAAAGCAATCAAATATATTCTTGTTTCCAAATTATAAAATATTATTGTTTATTATCAATTATAAGAACGAGACTTTAAAATAAAATTAAAAATAATTTCTAAAAAAGAATATTTTTATAGTAATTGTTATTAACAAGGCTATACGACATGTAGTATGTTTCTTATTTACATTAATCGTTTTACATTTTTCTGGCTTTTTATCCTTTCATTTATTTAAAAAGAAAAACTTCACATATTTCATGATTTTTAATCATTTTTCCTATCAGGAATCTGGATGCTACACAAAACGTAAATTGAATGCCAGTACTTAGTTCTCCGTCTCTTTGGTCTCAATACTTTCAAATGTATTACGTTACTTTTTTATTCATGACTAAAGCCGTCCCAAGCTCATACTGGGCGTTCAATTGATTTAAAATTAGAAGTTAAGTAAACTAGGGCTGAATTTAAAAATGCATTCTTTAACAAATTAATTTTTATGAAAAGCGTTTTAAGCACATAATTTTCCTAGCTTTCGTTAGTTTTTTAACTTTTATTAATTATGTTTCCATTTTTAACAAATAAATTATTCCATTTTATAACTTCTGTTCTATTTAGCCAAAATGAAAGTCAGCAAAACGTTTTAAAAATTTTAATGTGTTTTATGGATAAGCCTATTAATATTAACAGAACAGCATTATCCAAATTAAAACACTAACCATCTGTATACATTATCTACCCTTGTCTGTAAATTATAAATTTAAAAGTATACATTTAATTATGTAAAAAAATTAAGCGAACTTAAAGGGGTTTAAATGGAAGATTCATGAATTTATTAGTCATTTAGCAAACTTTATTTTACACGAGTAGAGATGGTGGCAAAATTATACATTTAGGGGAATATATAAGTAGGGACGAAAGCTGTGCTCCACATAATGTCGTTTGTTACAACTCTGATGTTGGAAAATATTGTTAAGGGAAGCGTTTGAGCTGTGTTTTACCACAAGTAAGGGGAACACAATGGTTTCACAGTTTAAACAATTAAATAACAAATAACACTAGAAAAGAACATTTATGAATAATAAAACAATGTAAACGCTACTACCATTTATTTATTTTTTATAGATGAAGGAAGGAACATTTTTTTAGGCGTAGGTTAAATTATTCTGAAAGTGAGTTTCTGTTTTGTCTCTTTCCTCTACAACTCTTATTTGTTGTTCTATCACTGTTTTTTTATCTACGAGCTTGCATTAATTCCCACAGTTCATACGATGAATCCAAGACTGTCGTAATTACCATTAACATTATCAACATTGGAATCATTATTATATTTATTTCTACTACTGCATAAAAACTATTTCCGTCCCATGCCGATAAAGGTGATATGTCAGTTGTGACTTAATCATGCCTGTGCATCTGTATTAGTAAAACGATTGTCAAACCTAAAAATAGATTGGGCAAATTCAATTAAAGTCGTAATTGAGTAACAGGTTAACGAACCAAATGTCCTGATTTTCCTCGTTTGCCAGTTAAAACACAGATTATCAGTGACTTCAGCACCCGATGTAATACAGTACTACCTGATCTGATGACTGATATATCTCGTAGAAAAGAGAAAAACATGACATGGTCGTTACCTTTATCAGTTAACGTTACTTGGGAAACCTTAACCTTAACCGTACACGCTGAAATGTTGCGTAGATAAATTAAAAAGTTATTTTCGTTACGTACGTAGAAATGTGCTGAAACATTGTGGCACTCTAGACAATATTTTAAATTTGTATTTAATTATTCGAAGTAATAATTTATATTTAATTTATACGAAAACGTGAGGAGTAAACCATTAGCTACAACACATATTAACCATCATATTAGCCTCAAAGGAAGTTAAAGAAGTACGGATATCATAACAACACATAACTTGGACCAACATTTTCAACGTTTACAACCTTACAATAACAAATATTTAAAAACGGCATTAAACTAATTCTGTTTCAAATTTCTTGTCTCCATACGGTTTCTGCTTTCAGGTTTTGTGGCAAATTTTAACAACTAATCCAACGCGCTCAGATTCTCTGTCTGTACGTTTATATTACCATTCCGAGGAGTGTCTGGCTAAAGTAGCCTATGACTGATGAGTTGTATCGCAGTTGTCACACGCACGGAATAGCAGTTTAGCAACGGTAACTCAACCAATCCGCAGGTGACAAATGAACAATTATATTTTTGTTAAACAAAGAAAGAACTCATAAATAACAGTAATATGAGCTGACAAAGTAATACAAATACGTAAATGTAAATAGCTTGAATATTCAGAGTAAAATACATAATTGTATGTTGGTGTTAAAAATAATTTTATTCTGTTAAATTTAAAAATGGATGTATTGTTCACAATAATAGTTATTCTTAAATATTATTTTATTAAAATATTAATAGTATCATTCAATTTGATTTGATAAATTTAACATTTATTTAATATTTTTGTAGATGAGTTCAAATTTTAATAATGGTTCAAAGTCAGGCATCCAAGCAATTTAAAAGAATTTTATAATTTGCTTATCGTATATGCTTAAGTATTTTATGACTATACGGTATTAATGTATATCGAATATCATAGATATGTTACGTTTTCAGTGTGTAACCTTATAAAAGAAAATATTCTGAATTTTTCGTTTTCAATTTTTAATAATCAATTAATTTTCTTTAGCTATTTAAGAAGCCGTTGACTGATTCTTTTCCAATGTTTTAATTAATTATTTCATGTCATCAACGTCTCACATCTTTATTTAAAAATAAGTTTATTGTGAAACCACATATACTTAACGCAACAAACACACAAAAATCCTACAACCTAGACGGCGATTAACACTATACAGTTGCGTTGGGTACATGGACAAAAGTGTATTCATTTTATAATACTTGTGACGCTGCTCTCTCTCTCTCTCTCTCTCTCTCTCTATATATATATATATATATATATATATATATATATATATATATATTGCGACAACACAATTGATTTAATTCTTGCGCATAGGAATATGGTGTGTGTTATAAATCAACAAGTCTGTATTGGAGGTATTATAATTATTTATTGCACACCAAATGAATAATAGTTCATACGATATATTTTTAAACGTACACAAATGTTATGAATTTTGAAATATTGTTTGAAAACAGTTTATATAAAGTCCAGATCTGAATTTGTTACTTGAATGAAGATATTCCAATTTGATGCGGCGAGATGGCTGATGGCGATGCGTATATCTCACGTGTCCTTCCCTCTTGGATTCTGCTGGGATGGTGTCCAGATGATACACACGCTGAACTTGCTCGACGAACTGCAACACGGTCTCGCTGCGATAACACTGATTATGATTGTTAATGGTTTTTAAAATGTTTTAATATTGTTATAGTTTATTTACGTATCTCAAGGTGTAACGTGGGTGTTTAATGAAAAACGGTGTATAGGCGTACACCTTCTGGCACGTCATAAAGTGTCCTCGCGTCACACAGATCTACCGCGGTCAGTAGATCTCCCTATGAGGATATCTTGACTAACACGGATACTTGTAATTCACAATATTATTTATTAAAACTGAATTACTTGGGTCTGTAGAATAACTCACACAGAGTTGCAAGTTTTCGTACACCTTTCGCACTGTTTACGTGTTCACGCAAGAGAAACTTCTTGAACGCGGACCGCACGTTTAGTAGACGAATGCTCAAGATGAACTAACTTGATCTGCTCATGGCAAAAGACAATTTTCAATGATTTTACTGCGTTCTAATTGGCCAAATATCGGTCACATGATAATTTATGCACACGGCACTAATAGTTCTTCACTTTGCATGAAATTGGCAAAGCCTGCACAGATAATTATCTGGGATTTTATTACTTCACGCCTGAGTGAGTTTTAAATAGAGATGTCATATAACAAAAATTGGCACTTAACAGTTATTTGAAGATCACAGAATATAGGGAAATTGTAGCTAATATTAAATTTTATGTCTTGTTCAAGTCTCATGTAAATCGGATAATTATAGCGGACACAATAGAGAAAAATGGTAATAACTCGCGCACCCGCGCACACTTTCACAAACACATTTCATAGAAAAATGACGAGTAAAATTTTTAAGAGTTTGACCTATTCTAAATTCTTATCGGTAATACAATACAAAAACTATAGCTAAAAAAAACAATTTGAACAAGAAACAGATTTAAACATGAGAATGTTAGTCATCCATGCATAAGACATAGTTCATTGCTTATCATGATCCTGTGTTCTATCGAAATATATATTATAACCTGTAATTTTTCCTTTTATTTTGAATTTAATTCTAATTTATTTACTTATTGTGTTTAATTTATTTAAATGTATATTATTTATTGTGAAGGTATATTATCTATTATGGTACTCTTTAATTAATCTGGGTTGGTCTTAATTTCGGGGTATCAACGTTGAAATAATTTGGTTTTATGATTTGACCTAAATAACAAAAATTAAGAATTTTGAGTGTTTTTTTTAAGTTTTAAGTTTGACTAATAATAAATAAAACAAACCACTCTCTTCAAAATACAAAAATTGAAATATTTTATTTTCTTAGTAGTTACCTTAGTTTGTAACTATAACATTACTCTTACATATGCAATTGGCTATACTAGTTGAATTATGTGAAGGTTGGCAAGACTCGTCTCAAGGATTAAAGAAAAATATATTATTTTTATTTTAATTTTCATTAAGATTAGTGGATTCTTTTGACTACAAATACTGATGTTACGAAAATACCAAAAGAAAGTACAAAATAATTACAATATTTTTTGGATATTATTTAATACTAAATGTAATTAGTCGGCTTAACAGTTGCAACATCAATTACGTTAGTAAATATGGCAAGATGGCGGACCTAGATTTAATCCAGTTGTAAATTTTTTCGATTCGAAGTGAAGGAGTTGAAAATATAATAAATTGCTTAATTCTCTCCAATAAAAGATTACCAGTGTCATAATTTACATAACATAGGGTGATTATATGTTCTAGTGTGTCCAGTGATCAATAAAGTTCATCAGAAATAAGTGTCGTGATGGTTAGTGAAGTCGGGTTATATTAATATAAAATTGTGTTTATCTCACCAATTAATAATATTTATGACTGATGGTCTGTTTTTTACTATTTTCACTTTAACTAACTCTTCACTAAGATAATTCCACGGAATACACTGTTTATTCTAAACCCTGTTTGGTGCAACCTAACCTGTCTTGGGTTCGATGATTAACTTTCTTGCTATTAATTACTACGGAGAGTAGATCTGTATACAACCACGTTCAACAAACGAATGACGCTTTTTCTTCTCAATTTCGCTGGCGTCCCTGTCAAAATGTAAAAATTTCTGATTGGCTGGATTAGACTGGCAGTGTTAACTGACCAGCTTCTTGGTAAAAAATGAGTTGATTGTTTCTTTCACAAACCCTGAACATATGCAAAATTTAATTTAAAATACATTGGTAGATCTAAAATCTCTGTTTGATGCTGACAATTTTGATATCTCACAAGCCATAATTTGGTTGCAATATTAACTTACTAAAATATACTGTCCAAATCCACATACTAAATTGTATCTGAATTTACAAACATTTAACATAAAAAAATAAAATATAATGTGAGTTGCTTGCCAATTTTACTCCTAACCCCATTTTACAAATGGTGAGAATTAATTTGCTTGAGTTACTAAACAAAATACATATTACATCTTTTAGTTATCAACATAAATCTCATTAATTGTAACATTAATACTATAATATAGAATTAACATTTAACAGTTAATGTACTGGGTTACTGCTAAAATATTTAAACAAACTTATATAGTGAAAAGTCAGTACCCATTACAATTTTTCAACAAATTACAATCATTATGTTTTTATAGACACAAACATTATATGGTAATCTATATATTATATAGGAGAGTGAACATTACAAAATGCTTTAATGCTGAGGGCAATTAATGGTGTCTAAAACATATTCAAAACTTGTGTGTACTGGTTCACATCTCAATACAAAAAACAAAAATCATCTACATCATAATTCATTACAAAAATATTCACTGGTTACTGGTCACACAATAGTTAAACATTCTAACAAAATTTCTTACTAATTGAAACAATTATATTGATGGTTCAGAACCAAAGTAAAATTTCTATGTTTCATAGCAATAATTAACCATGTCCCTTGCAAATCTTACCTTTATATCAGTTCTCTCACTTATTATATCTAGTTTAGAGTTTATTGATTCTCTTTAGACTAATATACAGCACTTTATTTATCTTTAGTGTCACTTCTCACTTACTATATCTAGTATGTCACTTTTACTCACAGAATTCTTTTTTAACATTAGAATGTCACTTTCACTTTCTTTTGTTTTCTTAGTCCTTCATTAGTTATTTGGGCAGATTACTTATTATTACACATCTCTGATATGTTATTAATATAAACATACTTAACACATTAATACAAAACCTTTAACTATATAATAATTAATGAAGCTAACTCATTTTATTGACATTGTACCTAACCTATCTGGTCTAGGCTCTGTTTTTTTGTACTTTCTTTTGATTTGGTACTTTCATATAGTCATGGTGCAAAATTGTTATAGGTTACTAATTAAGCTTTATCATTTAATTTTATTATATCCAGTCTATTTGAGTGGTTTGTTAATAGTTAGGTTTAATAGAAAGGGTTTTTTGGTGATCATTGGTGTGAAAACATAGTTTGTTTATGGAAGGTGCAAACTGTCACGTTACCATATATATTGCAACGTTACAAGTATTATACACAATTACACAAATACATTACCATATACTCAACGCAACGATAAAGTGTATTACACCGGCCAGGTTGCGGGATTTTTTCTCGTTGCGTCAAGTATATGTAGTTGCACAATAATTAAATAATTTTCAAAGAGAAGTGAGATGCTGTTTACATGAAATAATTAAAAGCGTTTCAAAATAATCATTCTATGATTTATTAATATTAATAGAAAAATATTCAAATTTCAAATATTAGATAAATCAAATATTCTCTTTTATAAGCTTCACAAATACAATGTAATCTGCTAGGCTGTTCATAACATATAAAAAAATAAACAATCATATAATCTTACTAGCTAAACAGACATGTTAAACAAGTTATCTAAATCTTTTTTATTTCAGTGTGTCTGACTTTGACTCAAATTTTAAATAATAATAGCAACTCATTTACAAACAAAATAATATTAAACCTCAAGAATAAAATTAATTGTTGCTATAAACAAAATAAAAATAATATAACATTTACTTCCAATCTATTATTTATTTCTACTGACACAACCACAACCATACAACAAAAGATTAGTATTTCTTTTCTAAATTTTCTTGTTAAATTAAATTCTTTTATTTAACTATTTAAATTTAAAACTTTAATTCTTTACTGTTCATAGGTAAGTTCTTTTTGAGAGTTATTTTCACAATAAAAATATAATTGTTTATTCATCACCTGCGTACATCTGCCGTTACCGTTGCGTGTGTGTGTCCTGAATCCTGAGAATTTGATGATGATGATTATGCTGATGCTGTGTTCTCTGTCTCTACGGGTTGTTGTCTGTGATGCTCCAGAGTTCCTCCATACGTTTTGGTGTGTGTGTGGTACTGATCGATCGGATAACCGGCAGCGTAACGTTGTGTGAAGATTTCTTGAGTCTGAGACCGGCCTAAAATTGCTGGTGGTATTTATACTGGACGGCGATCTGACAGGTCCAGGACTTTTTTCGACCTGTTAGAAGTTGTCAGTTCGTGCAAAGCGTCCTTTTAATTACAAATCACTTTTTGGTTCAATTTCGCGATTTCGTAAACATACTCGTAACATGGGCGATATCATTGTTTGCGTGATTTTTTTCTGGTCACTCACATACACCGCACTTCTTAATTATTATTTAATTACACTAGTAATTAACATTAAATTAGTTAGCGTCTTTATTATGCACATTTTGCAATAATTTTATATCACCATACTCGTTAAAAATTCCTTAATGTAATGGTGTCTTTATAATTTGGGTAAGTCTTTGTTCACAGGTTTAAAACGTATTAATTAGTTTATTTTAATGCGGTTAAAACCTGATTAAAACCTGATCCGGTGACAAACCAACAATTCGTACGTGTCTCCCCTTCTCGTCGTTCAATGCAGGTCGGAACTGACATACACACACATACACACAAACGCTGTATTTTAACACTGCCGAAGCAGGTGTCACTTTCGACAGGCCACAACCTCTACTCTCCCGCACAAAATTGTTTAAAACTGTTCATCGTATTCTTTTTACACTAATTATTTACAAAACATACCACCCTGGGTAAATATGCAAATATATGTATTGTTGCAATATATGCAATATGTGTGTGTGTGTGTGTGTGTGTGTGTGTGTGTGTGTGTGTGTGTGTGTGTGTGTGTGTGTGTGTGTGTGTGTGTGTGTGTGTGTGTGTGTGTGTGTGTGTGTGTGTGTGTGTGTGTGTGTGTGTGTGTGTGTGTGTGTGTGTGTGTGTGTAGAGAGAGAGAGAGAGAGAGAGAGAGAGAGAGAGAGAGAGAGAGAGAGAGAGAGAGAGAGAGAGAGAGAGAGAGAGAGAGAGAGAGAGAGAGAGAGCAATAGAATTCTTACATCATTGTAATAGTATTCTTACGTATTTTTAAAAACAGTGTTTGTGGTAGTTTAAACAAAATTAATTTCTCTTTAATTTCTCTTATCAAGGAATATCAATTCGCATTTAGTTTCAGAAAGCACTCAATATTCCCAACGTGTGCAACGCGAATCGTATAATGTCGTGTTGTGTTTCAGCCAAGTGAGTCAGTGCTACGCTCACCCAGTGGTTATAATAGGCCTGTACAAAGTTTAACGCTTACCTTCTTTACGGTTGCTGTATTATTATATTCCATATTTTTAGGTTTAACAAATGTGACCGGTGAGAAGCAAAACTCTAATCCAATACAACTTGATTAGGATCCCTCTTTACGTTTCTCAGAAAGATATTAATCACGGACATAGTGCGGTCTACACTTCAACACTTACTTCCACTTTTGTTTATTGTTTGAATTAATTTGGAAATCCTGTGAATATTTACGATTGTTTTTGAAGACGCCTCGAACATTAGCCTATATCTCCACAAACAGATCTTCAATTTTACTGGTTCTGCTACAAAATTAAATTGTCCAGTGACGAACAATTTGAATAAATAGTAGCTACAATACCTATTACTTTGTTTCTTCTATTCTCAGAATTTTGTCACTTTCTGATGAACTTTTACAAAACCAATTGCGAGTGAACCATTTTCAAAACTAGTTGGATCGTTAAAACATTTTAAAAATTAGTTTGATCGTCAAAGCAACCAAATTCAATTCTGCATTGCTATTTCCAATAAATTTGATTAGGCATTAAAATTTCGTAATGACAGAGGCAAAATTGTTTTTCTACAGACTCTCAGTTATTTAGCATTTTAGTAAATCAGACTTCATCAGTGTAAAGCTATCCGCTAAAACAATATTTCTACGTTGATTTGAAAAATAACAAAAGTTCTACATGACTCCTGCCACGCGACGGTGCGCAAGGCTGTTCCAGTCTTTTGGAGATCATTCTGAGGGGCAAAGTTGCCCCTAGATGCTCCTTCCAGGCGTTATTCGTCTAGTTTTCCAGTATCGAGGCCCGCTGTGTCACTACAATGCAAAGCGGCAGAGGCAGTAGTCTGGATTTCGAAGCGCCGGGAGCAGTTACAAGTGCGGATCGAAGTGATTGTTGCAATTTAGTGGAAAGTTCTGTTAATTGTGCAAAACTGTAATAAGTGTGTTGGACAAATTTAACTTGAATTATTGTATAACAGTGCCTTTGTCGATTTCTTAGTGTTGTCTGTGTTTGATTGTATGTAATTAGTGTCTTCATTAGTGACAGTCATCTGTTTCCACTGTACAACACGACAATCCGTAAGACCGACTTAACAATATAAAAGCTATTACTAACAACACTACGATTACTGATTAAACAGTTACAAAATTATGTTTATTTTGGCAACAGTATTTACAAAATTATTAAACGTGTGGTAACAAAATAGTTACAAAACTATTTAGGCACTTGAAGTCTGTTACCGTAGACTTGTGTTTCATGTACACTTACAGAACTCCAAATTATAATGGGTATCTATTGAGCTAGTAACTACGGCTGTTTGATACTTATATATGAATCATCGCCAGCTACCTAGTCACTTCCTCCTTTATAGTGTGTCGAGAAAACTGACATACTGTTTTGCAAAGCAATTTGTCGCGTCAATAATACATTATCACAATACAAAGCTACAGTTGTGTCAACTCGTTACTTTGTAAAGTTAAACTTTGCGAAGGGTCTCATGACACAATGTAAGACGAGTTTACATCATCTTCCTCTGGCACACTTGCTTAGTATTCAGTGGGTATGATATATAACGAAGGCAACTGTTTCCATTTAACTTAAAGTTACAAGCAGTGAATCTTAGACTTCCGTGCCGACAATATTAAGTTAAAACATAAATTACATTTTACACAGATAACATCTCTAAAACAAACTTTGGTTTCAGTATCTGTATATTTTCCTTGTTTATTTTATTTTTGCTGTCAATTTAGCACTGTAATAAATTTAATGTAATGTATTTTTAAAAAGGTTCCTGTTTCAGATACAACCATTAATACATCGCGAGTATGTCATTGTAATGTTTCTTCACAAACCAGGTGCCACCGCTTTCCAGGACACTTTATTCTGTATTTTAATTTTGAGAGACAAGGCTACGATCCTCGTTATATACATACAAGTTCTTTTCCTCTTACATATTTTGTTATCTCATGTTCGCCTTATCAACCATTGGGCATTTTTTTATTTGAGTGTATTTAACACATGGGTCCATCGCTCCAGTGCCCCTAAGCCCACGGGTGTTGAACTACGAATTAACTACTTGCCAACTTTGTAGTCGTAGTATTTTGGATTGACACATGCGCGCGCGCGCGCGTGTGTTTGTGTGTGCATTTTTATGTCGTGTATCTATACAATTGTTTTATCAAGGCCAAAGCGATGTGTTGCAACTCACCTTTTATTATTACATGACCATGACAAATTAACAGTTAAAAGAACATATGTGTCAATAACACACTTACCATATGTTATTACCAATAAAAAAACCTGAAGATACCCATAAATTTATAGACACTTCTATATGAGAATAGTTTTAACCAACAAAAGTTATGTTTCAAAAACGTATACTAAATTTATGTAGGCCTAAGTAACTGTTCGTCTTTATTACCGAATTTACTTAATTTTACTTAATTTAAACAAGGACTGGCTACTTATTTTATAAAGAAAAATAATAATCTTTTAATGGTTAGGTAAATGCAATTAAGAAGCTGTGGAGATAACTTAGGAGGAAGTGAATATTTGCCAACTTTGTAGTCGTTTTGAATATTGTGACAGACACGTTTGGTTGTACCCCCGTTGTACCGATGTGTGTGTGTGTGTGTGCGTGTGTGCGCGCGCGTGTGCGCATTTATGTCATGTGTTATGTTTCATGTTGATTGAAGTTTATACAGTTCATTAGAGCATTAAACAAAGGAAGTGTGTTACGCATGATAACATGGACAAGCGGAGTCGATGTCATCGTTTACATGCCTCCTCAATAAACGTTTTTACGTTACAGTTAGCAGTAATTGAGTCTTAACTCAAGGACCACTTGGCAGATATAGATACTCTTTTTACAGATTTTATGGAATTTATCTAGGGGGGGCTTAGGTGCACAAAACATTAATTTTTGAGAAAATCGAGCCGAGCAATGACAGTGTTAGTGAAGTAAATTAAAAACGGGGAAGTAAAAATCAATTAATAGGCCTTCGTTTATAAGAATTACTGAAGCCTGTCGCCGTTAATTCATGATTGAGTTAAACCGGAAGGGTTCACCAGTGTGTATATAAATAGAATTATAGCGTTATATATTTTTTCAAGCGCAGCAGTTTATTCTGAGTCTCCTTGCTTTAAAAAAAATGTATTAATGAAGGAAATGTACTGTTTATTAAAGGAAGTATTTAGTAGAAACCAAATTTGCAATAAATAAACATAAAATTAAATTGTCAAATAATGTCTTATATTACTAAAGGCATTAAATGAAGACTTTAATTTTGAAACTATATAATTACATGTTATTATATTGGGCCGATATTGCGTGGACCATTGCTAAATGCAATTATATTTGTATTTCTATATTATTCATAATAAAAATATAAATAATTCTTAAAAAATTGTCAGTGTATATTTGTGTCTGATTAAATTTATAATAATTGTTTAACCAACACGATGATTAATTTTAGCAACCAAGACCGAACCGTAAGGAATGTTACAGTTCCTTAACTACATTTATATATATGTGTGTGTGTGTGTGTGTGTGTGTGTGTGTGTGTGTGTGTGTGTGTGTGTGTGTGTGTGTGTGTGTGTGTGTGTGTGTGTGTGTGTGTGTGTGTGTGTGTGTGTGTGTGTGTGTGTGTGTGTGTGTGTGTATACATATATGTTATAGTATACTAATGTTAAGCACTAATATACTTAGCATCTCAATTAATGTAAATCTCGTAGAAAAATTACCTTAAGAAAATATGCTACGTTGAGATGAAAAACAATTATGTGACACTTATCATGTGTCAACAATCGAGATTGTATCAGACCGAGTCACGTTCTCTAGAAAGTGACAGATTATTCTGGAATATCAGTGGAGTATAAATATAAGCATCCAGCGGCGGTCAGTTCAGTAACTTAGACCTGGCGATATTAGAGTGCGGTCTGAATTATTGTAGCGTTTTAGTGGAAAGTGATTATTTGTTAACTTATGCGAAACTGTAATAAGGAGACATTTATTGTAGACTGTTGGACAAATTTAACTTGAATTCTAGTATAAGAGTGCCTTTGTTGATTTCTAACTGTTGGTTGTGTCTAATTAAAGTTTATATTTAGTGACTTCATTGGTGTCAGTTAGTCTGTTTCCACTGTACACACGACGTTCTAAGAGACCGTCGTAACATATATAGATTTATTCATTTTCGAATGCAATTCAACGTATAATACAGAAATTAACGTGAGTACTAAACTCATAAATTTCGTCAGTTCCTTACTGCCTTACTAAGCGACAAAAAGAGAGAGAGAGAGAGAGAGAGAGAGAGAGAGAGAGAGTTAATGGAGCAGCCTGATATTTTTAGCATAATATATGCTATTAATATATTCATTTACAAACAAGATAATCCGGTTTGCCATTATGTGGATGGTGGTCTAGAGAAGCGTCCGAGTAGATAATAAATTTTCTGAGGCCCTGTCCAGCTTTGCCCAGCTGATTCGTGCAGCTGTATTCAATCACACTTCTGTGGAGCCGTAGCAGCGTACAAAGCGGATGCGCTGCTTTTTAAATTCGTTAAAAATAATTTCAAATTTATTAATCTAATTACTCGTTACTGTATTTAATAAAAAAATTATATTTATCTGTTTTGTGCTGTTTAATTTTCTGCGGTACGTTTTTATACCTTTATAAACCATCATTAAAAACATAAATTTTACAGTTAGTGTGATTTCAATTTGTTCATAGGAAGTTTATTATTTATTCAATATTATAAAAAAATGATTACAAGATGAGACTCGTCTTAGTAATGACCTAGTATTTATTAATGTTATCTCTGATGTCCTATTCGAGATTAGTTTTGGACATTTGTACTTCGTCGGCCACTTTGAATCGTTATCTTACTGAAGTAAGGTGCATAGAAAAAGACAAAGAGCTATATGTTGTTTATATAGACCTTTGAAAAGCATTCGACAGAGTACAGTGGCGAAGACTATTAGACATTTTGAGGGACAAGGGGGTGGATTGGAAGGAGAGACGGTTAATTCGTAATCTGTACCTTGGACAGAAAGTGAATGTCAAATCGGAAAGGAGAGTGCAGAAGGAATTAAGATTGGAAGAGGAGTAAGGCAAGGCTGCCGTATGTCACCAACTTTATTTAACATTTATCTTGATGACTTGATTAGGAAGTGCTTTGACAAAACAAGAGGGATGAATGTCGGTGGAAGAAGAATTGAATGTATAAAATTTGCTGATGACATGGCTGTTAAGGATCATAACAGAAAAGGAAGAGACAATGAATGAAAAGATAAGAGATTTGAATTTGGTATGCGAGGAATATGGAATGAGGATTAATAAGGAAAAAACTAAGTGTATGGTGATTAGCAGAGAAGGAAAAGGGCAAACATAAAGATAGGGCAAGACAAAATACAACAGGTGGAGTTGTTTAAATATCTTGGAAGCTTGATAAGTGAATATATGTCCTGTACTCGTGAAATTAGAGCAATATATAGCGAAAGAGGCATTTAATGTGAAGAAAAGACTGTTGTGTGCCAAAATTAATAAGAATTTAAAGAAAAGGTTGGCCAAATGTTATGTGTGAAGCGTTGCTTTATATGGTGCAGAGACATGGGTACTGAGGAAGGAGGAATAGAAAAAATTAGAAGCATTTGAGATGTGGGTTTGGCGAGCAATGGAAAAAGTAAGGTGGGTTGATAAAGTAAGGAATGATGAAGTTTTAAGAAGAAGAGGGGAAGAGAGAAGAATCCTAAAGGTAATAGTAAACAGGAATAGGAATTGGTTAAGTCATTGTTTAAGAAGAGACTGCTTGCTTACAACTGCCATGGAGGGTGTTATAGAAGGATAAAAAAGAAGAGGGCGTAGAAGAATGAAATTGATAGATAGCATTAAAATCAGAGAGGGCATTACCTGCCTTAGGGCAGAACACCAAATAATAATAATAATCTTACTGAAGTAATTGTGCGTGGCTAGATTTTTTTTCCTATTCTTGGATAATAATGGGACTGGCTGGTACTGACTGCACAATACTGGTTACAGTACTGAGAACGGTTTTGCTGGATATTTTTGTGTTATCAATGTCTCCATTGTTGAGAATGTTTTAAACTCACGATTAATTCATTTATGAATTAATTACATTTATGCTTAACGTACTTGAGATCTCTGATAACTAATGTGGCAATAACTGAACTTACTTATTACTTATGCACTCAAAATACACGATCGGTACGTCGTTTGTACAACTGCCGAAATTGTTTGGAAATGTTCTGATGCTTTGTTGTGGTCAATATACTCACAGTTTTGTGAAGTGAACAAACAAATTTATTAATGTTTCAAAACACTGATTAAATAAAACTGTTGAAAACAGTATAGTTTAAACGTGAAGTAGCATTTGTGTGCAGTGTTATAGTATTCAGTGGATCCTTCAGAATAACTGTTTACAAATGAACTAGAACACTGAAAACTATACTCGACTGTGGTACAACAAACAACTGTGGGGTCATAACAACTCTTCTTCGATTGTTGTGACAGTAAAAGTTACGATGAAACTGTAAAAATGGGCGAAACGTAGATACAAATGCTTTAAAAATTACGTCTACCCATTTACCAAAACCACAAAACCTTTTATCATTTATTGATTCACGATCGCATAATTCTCTACTCTGTAACATCTCAAGATATTTAGGGAAATCTATGAAATGATGGTGGATTAGCTGAGTCCAGTTTCTAAGAAGAGACAGTGAGGAAAAATAGGACAACTTCTTACTGTATAGCAAATAAAAAGAAGAAGAATATGTAATGAAAATAAAGTTAAAGCAAAATCTCAATAAAGATGTTGACTGTCGTCAACTATTTAAAACGGTAATCTAGGTGATTTACTTGATTGGTTTGCTTGTCAAACTTATCTCCACCTAAAATATATGTCATTCCTTTTCCTGTTAACAAGACTTTTCTTAATTCTCTTCTTGTGAATCTGTAGCTACTTCGACGACGTACAATATAATTACAGATATGAAGTATTATAAAATGTGAAACGCTCAACCCAAATTCAGTTCCGCAAAGCAGAAAAAATAAAATTAAGACTGATTAATCACCAACTCAGATACTCCTACATTTCAGAAATAGAGATTTATAGATAATTGAAGAAGTAAAGTTATTTCATAACCACCAATAGCAAGAAACAAATTAAGCTTGTTTCATATTTATTTATGAAAATTGTTACATTAAACTTATTAACTTGTTAGGAATATATCAATTAGTTATAAACGTTTCATGAAAATTTTTATTGGAATTCGTCGGTTGCTTTTGTAAATTTGTGTACTTCATTTGATGAATCTGTTGTTTTCTGAGGTCTAATAAAATATGTATAGTATACTGTACATTCGAGAATCGTATATTCTTTGTAGCTTTATTTTTAGAATATTTGCTCCTTCCTAGTTTCTTCAATTTGAAGTAAACTTTGATGTAACCCTGTGATGCCCATAAGTTTTGCTTACACATTTAAATATATATAAATAAAGTAAAAGTGTAATACAAAGTTACAAATAATTATACATTTATAGATTTATTTGAATACCTTATATTAAAACCTTATGAAGGGATCGAAGCTAAATAAGCATTGAATCTTCCTACCAACTAAATTTTAGGAATGTAAATTTCTCACACAATGGCAGTCGGAAGACATATTGCAGTTAAATGTTATCAATAAAATTAATTTATTTTCACGTAGTTTTGTTACAGCAATGCTATTATTAATTATTATTAATTGAAATTATTTGTAATGCAAATAAAATTCCATATCATGGAAATTTGCATACTGAATGGCCTAATACTGAAACTCGTGTGGCCTCAATGTTAAGTAAATTAAGTTACAGTGACTGATTTTGAAAGCTTTTAGAACTTTACAGAAAGAGGAGCTTAAAAGAGTTTGCGTAGGTAACGACATGTTATTGAATAAGGGTTGAAAATTTTGTTAAAGTAGTTTATTATTTGTTTTACAAGTTTAGTGACGTTCGTTGTAAACTTTTCTTCTGTATTATTCAGCATTACGCTTGCTAAATTAAAAGTTTACACCGCGTTTGTTCAACCGACTTCTTACTTTTCCAAGAACATCACTTTGGGCTAATGTTTGTTTTACACTTCATTTGTAGCATAATTTTTCTCATTTAGCAAATCTTTTTTGTTACTGTAAATTGTACTTATTTCCAATGTTTCCAAAGGCCTCAGCCAAGCGCTATTTCAAGGATTTCATATTATTTTAACATAATAAACATGATTATTATCTAAAATATGTGGTCTGTAAAAAAATTGTGTCTTTAAAGTGCTCACACAGCTTAAACACAGCTTTTTAAGTTTTCACATGCTTAGATAATAGTAAATTAAATATGAAAGATTAAAGTTGTTTTAAAACTGATTTTCAGCTTCTAATATGACTTTGTTCTATAATCAGGTGAAGGAAACGCCATTATATGAATGGCGAGTTCTTTCATTACGTGTTACATCTATCAATAACAGAGACGTATTTCTACCTTAAGAGTTTATGTTATAAATAGAATAAGTTTTACTTTAAACAACAGTATGTTAATGACTTTAAACTGGATAGCATTTCCTACTACCTTCCATCCCATTCCAAGGCGTTTGAAAAGTGAACTTTTGCTAAATTCACGTTTAACGAATTTTAAATCGTGTTTTCCTGCGCAATAATTTACTCAGTTTGTAATAATTCTGTTTTCCCAATCACATTTTGTGTCATTAAATCGTTCGAGCTTTTGAAACAAATACTATATACCTACAAGAAATACTAAATAACACCAAACGCATATGATATGTTACTGTGAACAAGAAGAATCATAGTTACCGTCACGGTTGTAGGATTACAGGGTAAGCGTAACACAATTGAATGATATTGTCTAAGTGTGATAATCAGAAAGAAGTAATTCTGTCTATTGGTGCTGCCAAGTAATGTTTAAAAGTTGGCATGTGAATTCTGACAAAAATATCTTCCAACCGCTTTCTAACTAATGTTGATGACGTTTTCCCTCAAGTAAGAAGTATACATTGGCTACATACATTTTAAATGCGGCTCTTCTTTTCCAGTCACCCTCTTGTGACTGACCTACTGTACGCACTTTTAGACTTAAGTTGTATGTAACAATCACGCAAAAAGGAGAAGTGACTCAGAAATTCTTCAAGAATCATTCGTCATTCATAGTTTACGCCTGTTCAGTAAAATATTTGCAAATACGACAGCACAAATTTACAACAATAACCACAATTATTAACACAATTGTTGTCATTGTTTACGCACGATCCTACAAGTCCCTTTAATATGAAGAAAAACCGCTAACCTACGGAAAGGCAACGCAAATGGAGGCGAATGGTGGTGACTACGCATGCGTCTCAATTCGGTGAACTTAATGCTTTCAGTAGTTGTTAGTACTATTAGTAGCATTAGCACACTGCTGAACGGTAATCTGCACAGATAGGCCTACTACGCTGACTGAGTAGTAGGCCGAAATGAAGCATGCCGACGATTAAATGATGTGTAGTGATTGTCTTTACTTAGAGAAATGATTAAAAAGGCAACAAACGTAAATAGAATTCAGGAAATTAGAACATAGAAAAAAGTGAGATTGGGTATAGACGAACCACTTTATGCAAAGACGGCCATCTGATAGAAAACGTTCTGGCTAACCTTCACAACTTGAAGCTGTTGCTCGAGTTAATCACAGGTTCGAATAATTATCTCATACTGATTCTGTAAAATGGCCCTCATGATTATATGAAAGATTATAGTCTCCTTCACTCCTAATCTATTCAAAACCGAATAAGTGTAAAACGCTGAAACAAAAGTCAGTTTCGCAATGCAGCAAATATGAAATTAGGATTTATTAACCGCCAACTCAGATACATACTAAATTTCAGAAATGTTACACTAATGAATCGTCATAAATGAGAAGCCCTCTCATTGGTTCGCGCTTGTTAACAACTCGCAGCAGAAGCGTTACAAGAAGTAGACTATCTCTTGATACCCGTCACGCCTATGAAGAAGTAATGAAAGCTACTGAACTAAGACACAGGGACTAGCAAGTGCACATTATTAAAATACAATGTAAACACGCTTAGTTGAAAGCGAGACTTCATTGTTCGCAGAAATCCTTTAGGAATGTGACACAAATATGGATAAACTGATTATACTCGCCTATCAAGAAATGCTTTCCCAGCAAAGTGTATAATATATTCTAGATGTCGTTAGAGATTTTAAGATATAGGGAGCTTAGTAAGTAGTAGGCCACAAGAGTTTGGGAGGTGTTAGAATTCTAATCCGCCATCAAGGATGGCCGTTGGCGTCAATGTACAGTAGTATATTAGCTCAATGTCCAGTTGAGTAAGAAAACTAATAGAAGAAAGGAGTATGAAGACTAATTGCATAAGAGGGTGACGGAGAGTACAGAGGAAAATTTAATCGACGGTATGTTTCTAAAAGGTCAGTAGAAAGAGAACGATCCAAATCATGGGCAAGAATCGCCGACAGCCGACCTAGGAAGTATAAATATAGGAACGCGGTCACCTCGAAGTAGATTGCTAGTACTGTGTAAACAAAGTGCTCCATCTTCTGACCGGATTGAGTGAAGGAACAACGACTCTATTCTGAACAAAGTGAATTTGGTTATAACACAAGTTTATGTAACAAAAGCCAATCTCAGACGGTTTACAATATATTGTTACGACGGTCTACTGATCGTCGTATGGTACAGTGGAAAACAAAATACAAGACACTAATTACGTCACTAATCACCAGCTTTAATTATAACAAGTAAACAGGTTGTAATTGACAAGACAGTCTCTTACAACAAATCAAATCGAAGTTTTTCACAGGCTACAAAAATGTCCACTAATAGCCCAATTATCGCACACTTATAAAGCACTTAATACTTCGCCACAATTCTTCAAACCGCACTGTGTAAATCGTCACTTAAACGCACAGAGTAATCGCCCGACAGTAACTCTGAACTATAATACTACGAACCGCATTCCAATAAATCGCAACTCAAAAATTTACAGGCATTGCACAAATGCAATGCACAGAGAAGGGGATTGAAAATGCTTCAATAAAACAAAAAACTTTATATATTTATGTTCATTCACCAATCAATGAATTCATTCTTCATTTACCAATGTACAGATTATAAGTTAAATGTAGTCGCATTCATAAGCGAAGTTTTATATGTATACTACGTTATTGACAACAAAGAAGTAGTTTCTATGGAAACTCACCGGTTCCCATTTTCGATAACGCACCAGCGATCGTTTTCAAATGTGTGACACGTCCTTATAAACATTTTCAATGTTAAAACTGACTGAGAGTCGCTGAGTACTTGTATTTATACGCCGTCGAAAGTCCAGAACATTCCACATACTACACTTTAGCTCTACACTACGACGTAATTGATTACGGCTTTGACACAGTCCCGTGGCTGGCGGCGTCTAGAAAAATCTCGCGAATGCATATTGAAATCACGTACGCACACAATATTATAGTCGGATTCTTCTGGAACATTCGAGAAACACGTAGATTGTTCTTTAATGTCGTAACACTGCCCCCTCCTTAAACCTGTTCGCCCCGAACTGGCAAACCATCTCTCAAGTAATACTCGACCAGGCGATCTACATAGCTGGTCTACTTGCGAAAGATAATTCTTCGGTTCTTTGAATTCAGTCTCGTGTAACCCAAACATCAAGTTCCCAGGAATATGAGTCTTCCGCTCAACCACTAGTTTTGCGGGAATTACTCCCGTTGCGTCATATACTGATAGCCTATACGCCACTAGCTGCCCCAAGTCTGATTGGTTCTCGTCAACAACCTATTGTGTGACTTCATCTTCAGTAATGTTTTCACCGGGAACAAGCAAGAGTCTTGTCTTAACACCCATAGTTGTCTTTTCAGCCACTTCTTTTGTCGATACACTTATTTGTACTTCCTCTGCTAGTTCTTCCTCCATTTCCGCTTGCAATAGGGAGGGTTCCTCTTGACCAGACCGGTTGACTTTTTCTTAAGCCAACGACACTTGCTTAATCGAATGGTTGGTAGACCCTGTCATTTTAGTCATGCAAAGCTTTATCTTCTCTTGGCCAACCTTCAGGACATTCTCTCTTAAGTCCACAACAACGTATCCGTAGGCATTCGTAATATCCGTGCCAAGAATCACTTCATCGACAATGTCTGCAACGATCATTTGATGGCTAAACTCGAGAAGACCCAGGCGTACACGTACGTGTACCTTTCCTACCACTTTGACGAGGCTTCCCAGTCACAATCTGTATTGTTGAAGAGCTAATTAGACCCTGGCGGTTGCTGACTATGTCAGGGCGCACAATGGACACTGTTCCGCTCGTATCAACTGTAAATGATGTTGGTTTACCTTCCGCAAATCCATTAACGATCAAGTTTCCACTGCTCTTATATAGCGTGGAAACTGTTATGTTCTGGGGCTTTACCCAATTGGTGCGATCTATCTCTTCTCTCTGTATTTTCTTCTCCAAACAGTCTACCTGTAGGTGGCCAGGTTTTCCACAGTTGTAACACTTCGGTCTTCTGTCTTTTTTCCATCGTTCAAATCGTTGTGGCGCTGCTGACTTCTTAAACTAACTGTTGTTCTTAAATTGTCTCTTTATTCTGTCCGTTATGACGATCCTGTGATGGCATACTTTGACTAATGTAGGTCACCGACTTGGCAGCTTCAAAACGAAGAACATGAACAAGAGCGTCAGATTTATTATCATGCCGTGTCCATTCTTAACACTTGTTGTAATTGACTATCTCTGATACCGTTAATCAACATAATGAAAGACCGGAAGTCCTGCGATTCTTCGGGATAAGCCAATCTCGTCAGTCGGTCGACATTCGCTTCAAACTCTTGAAGGCTCTCCCTTGAACCCTGTCGCCTTGCTTTAAGTTGAACACGGTATACTTTGCACTAATGCTGGTCACCGTACCGTAATGCCAGAGCTTTTGTTAATTCGGCATAGATCGTCGGATGGCACTTTCTGTATAAGCTCTGCGGCAGGCCCTTTTAAAACAAGAATTAGCGAAAGTCCTTTCTCTTCCGTCCATTTATTTAAGCGAGCGGCAGCTTCAAATTGGCAAATATAAGTTGCCCAATGAGTGCTTCCATCAAACGTTGGGGCCTTTGCCTACACTGGCCCTTATACAGTTTGATTTCTTTGATGTTTCTTCATCAGCATTTATTGATTGTCTTTCCTTATCAACTATTTCTTTTACTAAATATTCGACTTCCTTTTTAATTTGTTTTATTGAATTTGTGTTAGAATCCTCTAAACTTGACATACTTGTTTCCATAGTTGACACAGATTTTTCTATTTCACATTGTGGTATAGAATATAGATATTCTGTTAACTTGTTTGTTCAGCTCACCTCGTAAAAGGACGAATTTTGCATTGTTATCATCTTCTACGAACGCCTTAACGTCGTCTCCTTGACGACTAAATTCTTCTTTTTGCCGTTTCCCTGGTGTTTCATTTTCACGTATTTCGTCATGTCGTCTTACTGGTTCGTTTCCTTCCGTCGGCACCTTTTCTCTGCTTCTTCTTTTTCCTGTCTTCGTTCTTCTTTTTGTTGTTCCTGTCTTTGCTGTAGCACTGCCCGGAATGCTTTTATCATCTGACTGGTATCCATTTTATTTTTATCAACTACCACTAACACCACTCTTCTACGAAGTATCCTCTGTTTCCACTGTTAACCGTTCCATCCCAGTTCTGACACCACTGTTACGAAGGTCTACTGATCATCGTATGGTACAATGGAAAACAAAGTACAAGACACTAATTACGTTACTTATCACCAGCTTTAATTATCACAAGTAAACAGTTTGTAATTGACAAGATAGTTTCTTACAACAAATAAAATAGAAATTGTTCACGGGCTATACAAATGTCCACTAATAGAGTATCGCGCAATTATAAAGCACATAATACTTCGCCACAATTCTTCAAACCGCACTCTGTAAATCGTAGATTGTTCTGTAATGTCGCAACAATATTTAAAGTAGCAATTTCAGACAGTTTACTGCACGTGACAGCAATGCTCATTCGCGCACGTACACAGGCACACCGATCATAAAAAGCCAACATGTTAGAACAAAAATTGTCATTGCCAAGAGGTGTAAACTAGAAACTAGTAGCGAAGCGTCAATGCCCCACTTTCACTAGTGGTGTTACAGATGTAAAAAGTGTTTTGATAAACAAATCATATTTATTGAAACATTACTTTGTCACTCAAATAAACGAAGTTACAATATTATTAACTCGTTTCGTTTGGCTGATCGGACGGGGAAGCGGTAAGGGCGCGAATGCCGATCTACACTTAGACCTACACTGGCTAAGGGCGTGACGGGCGCCCTAGGTTTTGGTGCGTAGAACCGTCAGGTGGTTGTTTTACGAATTGTAAGTTTGTCCAGACTAAGCGTTACAGCTACAGCATGCGGTTCGAGGAGAGTGTGCACGGAGATGTGCAGTGTCCCGAGTCTCAGTTAGAACGTCCGCTACTGGGTCAGGTTGAGTTCATTTTATGTTATTTACTGATTATGGGAGGGCGTGAAGACCCTCGATTGGTGGATTATACCACCGGGGCTAATAAACGGCGTCGCTTCCAAGACCCACTTGGCCTTGAAACAGAATGCAAACTTTGCGGCCATCATCCCTCGATATTTATCGAGTCCAGCGATTGGGTCACACGAGCAGCTCGACCATAGAATCTACGCTCCAAGCGTTTCAAGGTGTCATCAAGAGAGCGGACACCTATGCCTCTTCTCAAAGCACGAGAAGAGAAACCTTCGGGGGACTTTATATGCGAGCTTAAGTCACTTGTCTAGAACGCGCTGGAGCGATAATCTATGACAGCGTGCAAGGTAACCCCATACGATAGGCGTAGATAATCATTGGCAACTCGTACGTGTTGACTATGAGCTTACCTAGCCGGGGGACCATCGCCGGATTCGAAAGCACGGGCCATGGTCTACTGAATTTCGCCGAGGCCCGCTGGCGGGTCTTCTGTGCATAGGTTCGCCAGATGAGTCGGGAGTCGAGATGAAGCCCGAGGTACTTAACGTTATTGGTCCATGGCAACTCTACAGGGCCTACGGTAAGCGGACGAGACCGCTTCCGACGTCGCGAAAATATTACCGCTGCGCTCTTAGTAGCGTTAACGACAACTTCCAGTTCTCAGCCCACCCGACATACGCGCGTGTTGCCGCTGCAGCTTGATAGCAGCAAAGTTTGCATTCGGCTCAGAAGCAAAAGCCGCGGTGTCGTCTGTCAACAGAGACAGCCTTACTCTCGCCACCCAGGGCGTGTCGTTGAGGTACACCGAGAACAGGAAAGGCCCAAGGGCGCTGCCCTGAGGAACACCAGCGGTAATACGCCTCTCCGAAGAGAGCGTGGTCTACTCTCACTCGGAATATACGGTCTCGCAGAACGCTGCCGATCAAGTGAACGCAGCAATCTGGTAGAAGGACTTCCGTAAGTTTGTAAAGAACACCCTAGTCCCATACGCGGTCGAAGGCTTTCTCTACGTTAGGAAGAATGAAGTCGTCTGTTTGCCCTGACAGCCGGCCTCGGTAATGCTTTCCACGAGTCTCATCAGTTGTTGAGTGGAGGAGTGCATGTCACGAAAGCCGAACTGCTCGGGGATCACCACGTTTATTATTTCTAGGATCCTATCTTTGATTATCTCTGATCGAAAACCTTCGACGTTACGGACAAGAAGCTAATCGCGCGAAAACCTTCGACGTCTGAGGTTCTCCGCGCGAAAAGAATCTTTCCCAGCTTGAGCATCACGATCACGGTTGCCGTTTTCCATTTTGCCGGAAAGCAGGTCAGCCTGAGACAAACGTTAAACAGCTCTGACAGGAAGCGAGTTGCACGCTCCGGAAGGCTTTTGAGTGCGGTGTTCATAACACCGTCCGGGCCTGGCGCCTTCCGGGACTTAAGAGGAGAGTATGCGAATGAGCTAGACTTCAGCACTTTTACAACAGTATCATAACTGACACCTTTCTGGGTTGTATTGTGCTGTGTGTATGCGTTTCTTGTTAGGCCTACAACGATGCGGGGTGCAGTGTTTTGCATTGAAACTCGTGTTTATATTCAAATAAGTGTTCTAAATTGATCGATGTGTACGCATTTGTAGATATATTTGTTTTGTGTACAAAGTATGATAGATTCATAGTGTCCGTGTGTGTGTTTAAGCTGAGTTTGTCAGTTAGTATGACAACGGAGTCGAAAGCGCTAACGAGGAGAGACTCAACAAACGTTCAGCAAAATCTCTGCGTCAGATCATTCCGCCGCTGTAATGCTATAGCATTTTTGTTCCATCGACAAACTTTTACAGCTTCAGCTCATTATCTTTCCAAGAGAAACATTATATTATTAAACATAGCAGACCCTTAGGTAATATACATTAAAAACGAAACAAATGTCCGTAAAGTTTTTAAGCATAATTTTTGTGTTAAATTATATGACATAACGACCTGCTTTTGCAACTGTGGAAACTCACCAGGTTGTTTTTGTTAGCAGTATTTACTTCTCCCTTATCATGTGATAACAGCACAGTTTATTGGTTTAATACACGTCGTTTTATTTCTCATAAAACAAAACATTTCGCCTCTACTACGAAGAGGCATCGTGAATTGCTCCAATGAGAACTGTTGGTCTCAGTCGAGCCACTGAGGCTATCTCATCTAGTATAGGCGAAATGTTTGGTTTTAAGAGAAATTAAACGACATACGTTAAACCGAAGAACAGTGTTGTTATTAACGAAAACTACGAAACCGTATACTAACGAGACAAACATAATATAGTCAAAAACTAGTTTATGTAACTCATGTAAACCACTTCCGTAATATACAGAAATCACAAAATAGACATCTGCTTTCGGAGACTACATGCAGGCCCAAGTTCAGGAAAATACGTGTGGACCTCAGTTTAAATACCCAATTTTGCTGTTAGCTGGGGCCCCCAACGAACTTGTTTAAACGAACGGAAGAATCTTAAATAAAAGAACTCGCTTTCCGCAACCACAGCGAGTCTGAGAATTCATTGCATATAGAGAATTACAGCAATATAAACTAGCTACAGAAAATAAGTGATTTTTACAGCAAACTGAAAAATCGTTTAAATTTCAAGTTATTAAGTGACATTATCGGTTCTATTTCACAATATCTGATTCAAATTGCAACATTAAATTAACGAATCTTCTTTTATTGCAGTTATTACGGAGAAACTACAGACATAAAATACATAAAATCATTGTCTACAATAATGCCATATATAAAAAAGGCCGGAAGTATTGAGGAGAGGTTTTGAGGATTTAAGAATCTAAGTGATAAACCCGTAGCTAGGTGTCTGCCTCATCATATTTTTAATATGTTAGAAGAATATGCTATGCCTGTGGAAAGTAATTGGTCTGTTGAGGTATGGGTAAAAATAATGAATAATTTAAGTACAGGAGCAAACACACGCTTTATTGAAGGAACAGTTTAGTAGCAAGTATACATAAAACGGACACACGAAATACACATTACAAGAGCACATTTAAAACTGAACCGAACCTATACTTGTCGAGTGCATCTCTATTTATATAGAAAAAAGCTTCCAGACCTTTCCTTTTATTTAAAACTTCCAGAACATTACTTTTCTAGACTCTCACAGTAAAAGCGCATGTGTGCGGGTTGAGGCCCCGCGCAGGCAGCTCGACCCCCCACCGCACAATACAAACTTTCACTTCTACAATGACAGGTATACTTACTTAAAATTGAATGTAGAGTTTTCCAGTATATTCTCAACACCCTCCCTAAAACTCTACATTCTCACAATCACATTAATTTTAAAAAAATTCATTTTTACTCTTAAGTCCAAGTTTAGATCTTAAATAAACAAATTTTGGTTTTGACAAAGCTTTCGTAAGTATATCAGCGACTTGTTCATCACTTTTAACATAATGTACATCAATTTCTCCATTTTGAAAACAATCACGTACATAATTATATTTCACATCAATATGTTTTGTCCTTTGATAGAATTCAGGATTACTTATAAGTTTTAATCCACTCATATTATCTATATATAAATCATATTTATCAGTCTTACAATCGCATTCATTAAATAGCTTCTTTAACCACATTATTTCAGTTGTTGCTAATGCTGCACTTACAAATTCTGACTCGGTTGTTGATAATGATACAGATTGTTGCTTCTTACTTCGCCAAATAATTGCAGCATTTGCACACATACAGGCTACGTCAGAAGTTGATTTACGTGTAACTGTATCGCTAGCATAATCAGCATCACTACAAGCTTTAAAGTTGCCATCCTTACAATATAGTAATCCAAAATCAATCGTACCTTATAGATAAAATTCGTTTAACAATTGACCAATGAGCTACACTTGGTTTGTCTAAAACTCTAGATACAACATTTACAGCAAAACTTATGTCCGGATGACTTACAATTTGCAAAAACATCAAATTGCCGACAGCTTCACGATAAGGTACATTACTTACAATAGTTTTTGATAAATATTCATCATGATTACAATCAATTGGCGTGAATACAATATTAGCTTCTGACATATTAAACTTTTCTAAGATTTTGTTAATATAAGTACTTTGATGAATAAAAACAGACCCATCATTCAATCTACAAATTTCCATTCCAAGATAATTAGTAACTTCTTTAGTACTAGTAATTTTAAATTTTTTACTCAAATCATTCAAAAATTTATCAATCAAACTTTCATTTGAAGCTGCAATAAGTCCATCATCAACATAAATTGCTAACAGGATCTTATTATTATTTTTGTTATATATGTATAAACATGGGTCACCCGTACTTTGACAAAAATCTAAATTTACAAGAAAATTAGTGAAGTGCTCAGTCCAGCATCTTGGTGCTTGTTTTAAGCCGTATAAACTTTTCATTAATTTACACACGCGTGAGCTTCCATCATCAAAACCTTCAGGTTGTTTCATATATACATCTTCCTTTAAGTCACCGTATAAAAAAGCTCTTTTTATATCAAATTTACCGATATGTAAATTTTCACGAGCAGAAATACTAAGTATCAATCTTATTGTATCAAAGCGAACAACCGGACTAAAAGTTTCTTTATAATCTATATCTTTCTGTTGCGAATAACCTTTAATAACCATCCGCGCTTTATAACGTTCTGTACCATCTGGATTGAGCTTCTTCACAAAAACCCAACGATTGTTAATCACCTTTTTATCTTTTGGCTTTTCCACTAATACCCATGTCTTATTTTCATACAAAGAGTTCATTTCGTCCTGCATTGCAGCTTGCCAACTATCTTTTTCTTTTCTTGTAATTGCTTCGTTATAATTAGATGGTAACTTTTCAGCAATAAACGTGATCGGACATCCATAATATTCTGTAGGTTTTAATTTTGTTCTATCGCGCAATTGTCGTCCAGTTTGATTGTTATCGCTATTTGAAGATTGTAAAGGTTCTCTTTCTTCAAACTCATTTGATTCATTTTTAAGTAAAAGTTCATTATTTTTAGGAGTTATAATTTCATTTTCTTCAGTTTCTATATTATTATTGTTCAAAGAATTCAAAATAATTGAATCAGCTAATACTCTTTCAGGTTTAAAAAGTACATCTCTACTTATAATGACATCTCGCACTTCCGGAACATATACACGATAACCTTTACAACCCTCATGATATCCGACCAGATAACCCCTCATCGATTTTTTATCAAGTTTCTTACTCTTTTCTTTTGATATATGTACATAACACATGGTTCCAAATATTTTAAATCTATCAACAGTAGCTGTTTTCCATTCCATAACTCATAAGGAGTTTTATTATTTTGTTTTGTTGGGCCTGTTCTATTAATTACATGTACAGCAGTATTCATTGCTTCTGCCCATAAGAATAGAGGTAAGTTTGAATCTGAATATAACATTGATTGAGCAGCCTCTACAATGATTCGGTTATCGCGCTCTGCAATTGAATTTTGTTCGGGCGTATATGGAACATTAATCGAATATTTTATACCTTTACTATTTAAAAAAGAGATCACAGCTTTATTATCGTATTCTTTACCACCATCAAAATGAATTTCTTTAATATTTGTTGCAAATTGATTCTCAACGCCGATACAAAATGATTTTAGTTTTTCTATTACTTCAGATTTTTCTCGAATAAAATGAATTTCTCTATAACTTGAAAAATCGTCTTTAAAAGAAACGAAATATAACTTTCTACCGAGAGACTCTACTTCCATAGGACCACAAACGTCAGTATAAATTATTTCGCGAGTTTTAGTGGCACGATCGATCTTTTTGTGAAAAGGCAATAAGTGATTTTTGCCATAAGCGCAACCTTCACAAAAGAAATTTTCATCCGTAAATTTTATACTTAGATTTTTCAAAAAATTCTTTACATGTTTTACATTTTGATGGTAAAGTCTTTCGTGCCATAATTGTAAAACATTACCGTTGGCAATGCTCGATCTACTCTTTTGTTCTACCACGTTACATTCTTTTGGAATTAAAGTTTGAATGTCTAATTTTAGCAAACTACCAGGCTCATATTCGGAACCAGTTACAAGAATTTCATTACCATGCTTTAAAGTACATCTCGTAGCATTATGTGTTATTTCATAATCTATACCCCTTTTACCCGCATATTTAACAGAAAACAGATTATACATTGAATCAGGAACATATAATACATTATAGATAGTACCTTCTACTCGTTCACTATTTTTATAAGTTTCAAAGTCAATATTACCTTTACCATATGCAGACATTGTCATACCGTTGCCCATTCTTACACTGACTGGTGTTGTATATTCTTCGAACGTTGAAAACCATTCTCAATGCTTCGACATATGATCCGTCGCACCCGAATCCACAATCCAGAGATCATCCCGATTGCCACAGCTGCCTTTGTCACCTATTAGTGCTATCCTCGATGTTGATTTCTTCTGTCCTGAAGACGAGTTACTTCTTTCTTGATTATTCGACCATCTTCGCTGTCCATTATTCTTATTCATGAAGCAATTGTTACTTTTATGACCTTTTCTTTTGCACGTATAACACCTAAAGCAGTCCCTTTTTAAATAACCTTGTCTTCCACAATTATAATACTGCTCTTGTTTCAAATCATTCTTCTCATATTTATAAGAGTCATTCTTCTGTTCCTTATTACCGATTTTCAGATTAGCTAGCAACGCTGTCGTCTCTTCGTGTACTTCCTTTTGCTCTTGTAATCTAAATTCTTCTGTCATCAAGCGCTCAGTCAAATTTTTCGAGATTCTTCTTATCGTCAGATACCGAATCCCAAGCACTGTGAAAATGATTAAACTTTTGTGGCAAAGATGTTAAAACACGAGTCATCACCATAGTCTTTTCAATTTTTCCCCCGAGATTTTTCATTTTTCTAGCCAACTGTTCTATTTTTGAAATATTATACGTAACACTTTCACTCTCTGTCCACTTAAACTCAAAAAATTGTTTTTGAATCATCGACAGATTTTCATCAGATTTTAGATCATATGCTGTATTCAATTTGTCCCACATCTCCTTGGCAGCAGAACAACCCATTATAAGTTCGAGAGGCTTTCTCTCCACTGTTGTAACAATTAACTTTCTGGCAATTTTGTCCGCCTTCTTGAACTTTTCCAACAACGCGTCACGATCTTCTGCACCTGCAGCTGGCTCGGCTAATCTTCCTTCGCAAACATCCAGTACATCATCATCCTCTTCCATCAATGTGCGTACTACGAAGCGCCATTGATGCCAATTATCTTTGTCTCGAAGTTTTTCAATTTTTATATACGGATCCATTTTTGCACAAATATTTTATACTTGCACTCCAATTACACACTGCACTCCGATTTTAAAATGCCACTGGGCCCATGACCTGTTGAGGTATGGGTAAAAATAATGAATAATTTAAGTACAGGAGCAACACACGCTTTATTGAAGGAGCAGTTTAGTAGCAAGTATACATAAAACGGATACACGAAATACACATTACAAGAGCACATTTAAAACTGAACCGAACCTATACTTGTCGAGTGCATCTCTATTTATATAGAAAAAGCTTCCAGACCTTTCCTTTTATTTAAAACTTCCAGAACATTACTTTTCTAGACTCTCACAGTAAAAGCGCATGTGTGCGGGTTGAGGCCCCGCGCAGGCAGCTCGACCCCCCACCGCACAATACAAACTTTCACTTCTACAATGACAGGTATACTTACTTAAAATTGAATGTACAGTTTTCCAGTATATTCTCAACAGGTCGAACAGACGTAGGGTATGAGACGAATGACGGTGTAGCTGTCACGGCAGGGTAGCGAGTAGGTCTACAAGAATAATATCCACAAGTGATTTCTGTTCACTCATAAACGAAATTTGCTTCTCTCATAGTCGGTTATTTTTATTAAGGGTGTAAAATGTTTTTTTAATTTATCACGACCTGGGGCTTTCTTTTCAAACCCCGCGAAAACGACGGAAGCATTGCCCGTAGAAATCATAAAAGCGAGACTGACAGACTTTCAGAAAAAGTGCATGAATATACAAAAATGCCATGAGTTGATGACATTCATGTTGGGAAACAGTGATAATTGAAATGCCAAACGTGCAGTTACAGCTTCAGCATTGGTTACAAGATTTTGATTTCATATTTTTTATTGTTTTATTGTATTGATTTAATATATCCTCTTGAGTCTCTTCAATATTTCTTCATACAAATGTTTTATTTCATACTATTTCAAAAAATAAGCTTTTGATGTCAGTTTTTGTGTAAATAAAATTAACAGATCTTCAACCTTAATTGCGTCAAACTTAAGATTCTTTTTTATATTGAAGATGGGTTACCTAGGGAAATATACAAATGGACATTGTTTCCTAGGAAACCTTCATACAGAAGACTGTTTTGGAAATAACTCGTGTTATTTAATCAAACACGATACATATGTTGCTGAACTAAAATTTTTCCGTACTTAGATTAAAAGCAATTACAAACATTTTAAAAGTAAATAGTCGGAAGAGGCACTTGTAAATATGAACGAAAGTCACGTTAATTTTGACTTTCCTGAACTGAGAAGTGAGCGTTAAATGTTATGAATAATTGTTTAGAATCGATCATTGATCTTCACAGGCATTTAATAGAATCCCATTTTATCGAATGTTTTTTCGAAAGTTTTCAAACCCACCCAGTTAAGAACGACTTTTGCTGTGTTCAGTGTCTCAGCCGAGTCTCTGCTGTAAGTCTACAAAACATACCCACTGAGTACTCAAGGTCCTCACTTGATTTCGGCATCATTGAAAAGGTTTCATTCACAAAGCCCAGACGGAAGCTATCTGTTTTTACGACTATGTAATTGACATCTTTGCAAACAAAATCGGGGATCCGGAAGCGGAGGGTCCAGATAAATAAAAATATTAAGGTGAAGGCTTTCCATAATATTGGCATCTCCTTGGACTTAAATGTATAATGAATAAACACAAGGTTTTTTTTGATAATTCTATGTCTGGTACGAACTCGTATAAAATATAAGACAACATCAAAAGAGGTTACATAGTGCTTCCCCTAGTTTCAGACCCATTCCTAGCCACTAAACTTTTAACAGCATATATGATGTATATAAGCTATTTTCAAGAAAACAGAGTATGCAGACTGCAAGACTGCACAAGTTTGAGGCGACCGATCAATAATGGGTGCAGTAACAGGCAATTTGAGGATACAAGAAGTGTAAAAGACGAAGAAAATCGACTACAGCAATGCAGCGTAGCATTTTACTACAGCAAATCGACAACATAAAATGAAGACAATATTGCGAGCAACAGGCTAGGAATAGGTGAACTTTACAAAAAAATCATGATGAGATTTACGTCTTTGATTCACTATAGTATAATAGTTTGACTCTGTTTGCTTCAGACCATAAAAATTTAGTATCATACTGAAATCGAGAACGACGATTTTTGTCTGTTGACTATATTTTTGTGGAGAAAAGTACTGTCGTTACAAAATAATACAAAAAGAATCTGCTGTTATAACTGTAATTAAGTTCGCAGTCACATGTAATACGTTAATTTAATGCAAAATTGTGTGAACATTATCTGGAATAATGTGTGTGGAGACATGGAAGTTACTGTAAAGATAACAGTGAGATTCAAACAATGCGTTTTACAACAAAGAGACGTTACAGCTGTTGAGAAAGGGGTGAAACAGTATGACAATGAAACAGCGCTGGACCAATAAAAATAAATGTTTCGTGCATTTTGTTTTATGACGTAGTTAATGGGTTTGTTGTCATAACCGTGAAAATTACAACACTAGTTTTTGTAAAGGAGTGAACTTACGTTGTTCCAGAAAGTCATTTTATAACCTTCGTCGGAAACCGCTGTTAGTATAAATACGTCTATTCTATGCTGACTTTTATATATCTCGGTCAACACAGTTAAAGCTGCTTATATTGACTTTAATGAAAGGTCAACATCTTGATTTAACACAGAGACGACTTAGTTCTGAGTACAACTCGCAAGCTTAGGAAACCATCCTACAATATTTGTGAATATCAATCATATCTACTCAGCGTTCTGAATAACTTTAGTTTTCTATCTTCATATGTGCAGATTTTTTTATAAACCTATACATTATCGTGCTTTGGTTATTAACAGAAAGAACATCTGTGAAATTAAAACTATTAAAGAGTCACTTAAAGAAAACAGGAAGAAAGATAGAAGGCGAGAAGGAGTGAGAAAATAAAGCAAAATACCTAGACGCGAATATTAAAAACAATATGCAAATGAGAAGAACTGTGAGAACACTTACAATAAAAAATTACAAATCTAATACAATTTATTTATTTTCTTCCGTTTAAAGAACAATTTGTTTAGAGAATTATGTCTAAAGTTTACTACATAAATAGTTATTTAATAAATTTCAGGAACGCCAGAGAAACGTTGCCAAGATCTATTTGTTACCTTCAGATAATTAGGCCTATCACGTTTAGACAAAATCATTTGTTGCTCTAAAAAGTGTTAGTACCGTTCATTAAAAAGTTGCTTTCACTGATACTCTCTTGGGTAGTCATTAGGTACAGTCTCACTTTTCATAGAGATTTACTCTGCATCTTGTATGTATCTGTACTCTGACTCCTTGTACCATTTTCAAACTAGTTCTAAGCCAACTTTCGTAAACTTTGGGTCAAAATGTTCCCTTCACGACTATCTAAGTTAAAAAGTATGTACAAACATTTCCTCTGACACGTCACTCATCTAATCATTAGTCTAATGATGCTCCAGCTGTCAGTACAGGCTTTTCCATACTTTTCTACTTTCATTATTTTCTTATAAGTAATTCTATGAGTTTCTTGCAGTATTCGTGAATAATATTATATATTATAATTACTTCTGCAAGTCGTTGATATTATTTTTAGTTCGCCTGACATACGCTTCACTGATAGAAGCAGTATCTTCGAAGTTTATAAATTAAGTAACAATTAATTACTATAATTTATAAACCTCTGAAGATATTGATTCTACCAATGAAACGTACGGCAGGTGAATTACAAATATTATCGACTTGCAGAAGTAATTATACTTTGATAATATATAATATTGTTCTACTTTCGTACATTGTTTTAAACGCTTCAACATCTCTCGCTCTATTCTTTTACGGACCTCTTCTTCATAATCGAGGATTGAAAGTCTATTTTCGGTCAATGTCATTTACCACACTTTCTTCCAATAAACCATAGAATTTTTGCAAAAATTTACTTGGCCTAAGACTTTCTTGTTGTAAGTCGAATATTTCTTACTGTTACAAAAAATCTTCTTTTACAGAAAAGAACTTTATTACTTTTTTTCTACATTCACTGTCTTCAGTTATTCTGGTAACAGAAAGTCTGGACAGAAGTTCATAGATATGTCAACTTCGTGTTTACCAATTGAATCATTCAGATGCGTCATCTTCAGTTACCATCATTTCTGTTTCTTTCTGTTTATCTTCATTTTACTTCTCTCAAAGTAGGTATAATAGCATTTCACCGTAGATATATTCTGGACAACTGCTCCAGAGCGATCTTTTACACTGACTTCTACGCTCTACATATTAATTTTTCTATTCGTGGACTTAAGTCGGATGTTTGATAACTTTCACGAGATTCTATGAAGTCGTATCATCAACAGTTTGCTGTAAATTCAAGAAGTTAAGAAAAATGGCCTGTTTTCTCTTCTCCCCTTTTTTAGCAAACACAACCAGTTTCAACCTCTCTTTTTGCATAATCCATGCTAAATTCTTGCTACTTATTATCAGTTTTATTATATGTACCGTTATACAAAAATTTCTTTCATAATTTGAGTGCAAGGTTTAATAAAGATAAAATATAATATTCTTTACAAACTTTAATTATTATTTTCTTTGGTAATACTATCACAACTGTCTGTTGTCTCGACAGTGTAAATAACGCACATTATTTCGTATAAATAACGTATGCCCACTTTTTCGTTTAATTATTTTAAAACCTTTTAGAAACAGCAATTATTTTACCGTAATACAAACCATTAAAAACCTTGTCAAATTCATCCCTTCTTATAAAAGTTTTCAGATCATTGTCCTTTACCACTACGTCAGGCTAAAAGTCTATCAAGATACAAATCACATCTTCTCGGAATTTTTACTTATCGTTGGCATTTATGTCCTATTTTTCTTGTCTGATCAATAATTTATCCTTCTTATTATGATTTATGGTCCCATTCTCCTAAAGTGTTTCTTAAATCTGTGTAATTTTAATGTTTCCTCTTCTCATACAATTATCTGTTTATTGGCCTTCGATATCAAAGCATTTAATTCTGTTTCTCCTCCCTATATTAATTCTGTTTCTAATTGTATAATTAGAACCAGATAGAACTAATAGCTGGGTTAACAATTTTGCATTTTATATCTTTATATATATAATTTTGATTTATTTTACAAGAAAGAAACATGACTTTACGTTTACATACTGCTACTGCATGAAGTTAATGTAGATAAGAGTAAGTGACCTAGTTTCAAAGGTTTTTATACAAAGTGCTGTGAATATTTAAACAAGCAATATTCATTATTAATGTTGCTAAATGGATGTTAATGTTGTACGTACATAGTAAGTGGTCACTTCATATAATGGACACGAGAGCGCTCCAGTCATTGTCAGTCCTTATTACAACAAATACAACGTTGTAACTACAGAAAGAGTCTCTATTTAATTAAATATGCACGCACACAAAACCCATACATATTAATTTTCCTGTTCCAAACGGAAGACTTGAATTCCTTCTATTGGCTTTTTTATTTCAGAACCGTAATTATTTGTACTTATATTAATATTAACAATAATAATATCATCAATATAAGTTGAGATTATTTAACACAACTTATTAGACATAACACAATGATCTAATGTTTACACTTACAGTATAGAAGCCCTAATCACGGAACCTCCATGTAGTCATTTATCTATATTTTGTATTTATGCATATGACATTAATCTGATTTTAGAAGTAGCGTCACGATGCAGTGTATTGTACAACATAATATTTTTTTAAAGTTATTATTTCGTTCTTCGCGCCTTTAGATAAAATAGGGAATTCTACAATATTTTTTTTTACGAGGGAGACTGGAAAACTAATGTTCTCCGCTAGGTGGGTCCGCACTCATACGGTGTGTGGGACTCGCACCCACCAAAACCACAAACCATATTCCCTCGGCATGGATCCAGCTCGGGACTCAGCTTTCGCAATACTTCAAGGTGGTGCCAATTGTACTTCGTCCTGTGGATGTTCATCTGTTTTAAACCTTCAGTGGGTCCACGTTATCTGTTTTCTGCTGTTCTATCACCGGCCCTAGCAAGATCATCTTCGGCTTCCTTCTTTTTCCTTAGTACCTTTTCTATGTAGGCTGCTACCTGATCCCAGTGGTGTTCGATGATATGCTCTGCAGCATTATTTCGATGATATTTTCGGGTGAGATCTGTCCCGCTATATTTTCCAGGGTTTGCCTCTCCTATTTCCATCTATTCACAGGTAAAAAAACGTGTGATTCACATCATCTAATTCCTGTTTACAGAATATGTACTTTGAAGGGTATTCTATAATAATAATACTAACCCCTCTCGAAAATCCAACCCTACGGCCGAGCTTACATCTTGTCCTCGTGGGGAGGGCAACAGCTGTCACTCATTAGCTGGCTAACAGGACATCGGTAACGGAGTTTTGCCACACAACGTGACCACACAGTGGGATATATCGTACCAGTGGGTGTAAGTTTGTGAGTCGCGAAAGAATGGCTGCAAGGCATGAGGACGCGCTCTGTTGTATTTAGTCCCAGCTGCAGTACTCGAGGTACGATGCTTCGTGGTGTGTTTATATCACCGGTACTCGTTGGAACTATATGCTAATTTTTCAAACAAATACTGGGATCAAGGATTCCCTTAAAACCTTGACCTGAAATAAGCCCTCCTCGGAGGGCGAAGAGAGGAAGATAATACTCCATAGGTGATGCGGAGAGATTTCTGACATCAAAGACTTCAGGTGACTCATTCAAATGCTTTAATATAGAAACCCTGAATGATTAAAGTATCATAAAGATGTTAACACTAAATAAAATAGGGCATATTGATATAGAAGCGAGTTCCCGTACCTTTCTCAACACCACAAACGGGTGGTAATATGCAGGGACTTGCTCAACTGTAGGCCTACAGAATTGGCTGAACAATGCAGTTCAGCTTAAAGAAGTTATAATATGTCGGAGGCTAACAGCGCGAAAGTATGGGCAGACGCTTCCAATCCGCCTTATCCTTTAACAGAATAACTCTGCCGCGGAAAATCAGTGCAGACATTCACAGGTTGTGCGTGAGAGCTTTATTACTCAGCCGATTTAGTAATCTCAACGCTAGCGTTGTGACAACAATGACGTGTTCGGGTTAGGTCATACTTCTAGGGGAAGTCGGCTCATGCTAACGATCCTTGTGCTGAGCTTATGACATGCGTGAACTGCAGTGGTCAACATTCACCTAGATCGCGCAATTGACCCATTTCCACGCTATTCAAGAAGTAAGAACCATAAGAATAATCAGCTACCTCGATGCAAAGAAATTTCTGTGCCCAGACAACCCGAGCAAAATAAGCTATGCACAGTCTACCGGACAACTGGGAACAATGGGTCTGTTAAAATTCCTCTACTTGCCCGCCAAGAAGGGCGGGATGAAACCAAACTAGGGTTTTTAGGATATAGAAACATCAAAAATGCTTTTATCTTGGTAATCTTGAGCTGTTCTACTCGGTTTAAGCAACGGCAAAGTGGAAAATGTAAGGCGCTATAGACGCATTGGTAAAAAATGCTAAAAACATAAGCTTTTCTCGATAAGACGATAGAAGGAAGATACTAAAACCCAATGTGTTCTATAAGTGGTGTTCGGTTGAGATATGAAACAGAAATTAAATTTTTAGGAATTACCTTCGACAGACTCTTTGACGTGGATCTTGAATGTGGAAGATCAGCCTGAAAGATGAAAATCCTTGTTAAATTCAATTAAGTGCATCACCCGTATGAGCCGGCGAGTGATAGGGAGGTTTTATTCCGCCTGTACATTGCATTAGTACTATCCAAAATGGATTATGCGTGTGCGGTGGACTCTCCATCCAGGTGATTATGCTTGACAAAATTGATCCTGTTCACAATGCTGCGGTGTGTTATACCACAGGAGCAACTCTCACTAGCCCAGCACAAAGCTTACATTGTGAAGCAAGAATGATGTTATTAAAATCTCAGACGTTAATTACTATTGCTGAGATATGTTGCTAAACGTTTAGCGCTACCGAGCAACTGAAATCACGTGTTGATTGCGAAACACAAACTTGTAAGAACAAACAACCCCGTCGTATATTTACTAGACCAGCCAGCATCCTCGCGCTCAATACACCCCGGCGTTACAACATCCAAGTGCATCCATTGTGAGGTTTCAAGCGCACGTACCGCCCTCTGGTTGCTTCGTAAGTCACGTTACCGGCTGGATGTTGGTGGTTGAAGCGGGACATTTTGTATCCCACCTGAACTGAAACTCCTTTTTGTATTAGTCCTAGAGGAATGTGTTGTAGATCATACCATTGTGTACACTGATAGCTCGAAGACGGAAACCAGAGTGACTAGTGCGTTTACCTTGTCGCTTCCTACTTGTCGACACTGCTCAAGGTGGCGTAGATACTAAGGGTATATATACTGCAGAATTCTATGCAGTGCTGCCATGCTCTTTGGCACTGAAATTTGCTGAGAGGAAATTTGTTCTGTATACGGATTTACTCAATTTCCTTAATGCCTTAGACAATCCGGGCACAGTTGACAGAAAATGACATCATGCCATGTGCTATTCAACCTAGGTTCATCTTTATTTTTGTTTGGTGTCGTGGTCGTGTAGACGTTCAGGGTGTCTAATAAAGAAGCTGACGCTGCAGCAAAGGATTCTTACCTCCTGCTATGACAAGATGGATTCGCATCGAATTGTTATGGGGCACTTACGATGAGACATTCAATTGAAACTATAGTACTCTTGTCATTCTCAGATACTATGATACAAAGTAAAAGATAACTTGGAAGGTGGCCATAGAAATAAACAGTTAGCGATAAACTGAACTTTGGCCTTTCTAAAATAATACTACAAACATAGTGCGAATTTCGCCTGGGGGTTATTTAAAATTTATCTTTCAAATTAACTGAGTAGACTTCGAAAATTGTAAAATAAATAATAGACAGCATATACAATGTGACAATTTTACATGCGAATGGACAAGGTCCTAAATAAATGTTACTAAATTCTTAGATAAAAACAATAGCATTACGAATAAGGGAGGTTAATTTAAAAAAATACATTTTCTGTTCAAATTCATTGCAACATTTCATTAGAAATAATAGTAGGTAAAAACAAAGTACAAAGTACTTAATTCAAAGTTTAGATAGTTACATTAATTTAATCAGTTACTTTAATGTCGTCAGTAAGTATATGATGTTTGTAATATTACTGCCTGATTTAAGTAACACATTCTATAATTTAAAAAATGTTAAAACAATATAGAACGCGGTGATAAAGAATGATAATGAAAGAGCGCTGGAACTAGAAAAGTAAATGTTTCATGGCTTTCTATTGTACGACATGTATAATAGCTTTAACATCACACAGCCAATGAAAATTACAGTACTTCTCTTTGTAGTGAACTCTGTGTTCCGTATTCATAGTCTGTAATCTTCCTTCGGACTACGCAACAAGAAAATACAAATTTCAGACACAGTTCTTCGTATTTCATTTGTTAATACTTATATAACTTACCAACGTGGCAGAGAGAGATTACGACATTGCTAAATTAGGGCACTGACTCTGATTTTTGCCAAAGAATATTTTACTTGAAATCAGAAAAACAAAAATTCAAGTTGGTCGCACACTTTCAAAGGCCTACATAACTGGCGTTCATCTTGCAAGAGTAGTCCACATTTCGGTCGTGTACGTGGTGATTTGAACTAGCAAGAGATGACTAGTTCCTTCCACAATGCTTTTGAGGATACACAAACATAAAAAATACTTGTATCTTGATAATCTTGAGCTGTCTACTCGGTTTAAGCAACGGCAATGATCGCAAGAGGAAAACGTAAGGCGCTTTAGACAAGTTGGTAAAACCCATCAAGTACACTGATACAGCCCAACAAAGAGGTCCTACGTAAAAATAAATAGAACCAAGCAGATAGTTACTCCAACGCTCCTTCTGACGCCTCACACGCTCTCAAGTCCCTTCGGCTTATAATTCCGTAGTTAATTTGGGGATGCGGCAGTCAACCTTTCGGTTAAGATATTCCATTTTAGCCTGTCATGTACACTCATAATACAAGGATATATTTATACATTAATAAATCCACTGTTATTAATATTAATCCGTTTCATTCAAGTTAGGAACAAGATTTTCAGTTCATATTCAGTTAGATTTTTCTTGATTCTTGTACCTAGTTCATCGTGCGGTGACAGTCGCCTTGTTTAAAGCCTGATTTAAACTTTAAAGGCCATTTTTTAAATATAAGATTAAACGTGGTTTAAATAAAACTCGTGAAGTATCGTATAGTTTTTAAGGTTTAATTTATACCTCTACTAAGTACCGTGCTTATTTCTAATTTTAAATTATCCTTTAGTACAATATATGAGGCGTAGTTTATCGTTGATGCATTTAACTCTATAACATAGGCACAAGTAAATTTTATCGCTTGTGTTTCACCGTTCACATTCGAGCACAGTATATTGTATACAACAGCTGATACAGATCTATCATATTATTAAAATAATTTATCAATGTACAAAATAAACAACAGTTTATCCACTCGAACAGTTATCAAATTGAAATAATAATTTAACGTACAATATAAACTGAAACACGTACACCGTGAATGTATGTGTAAATCACTTTTCTAAAAAGTAATTAAAAAGGACATAACTAAGTTTTGAAGGCGACAAATCATGATTTTATTACATAGAGGCCATAACAAAAATAATGTCTTGTATCTCCCTGGTTTCTTCTAATTGCACGTTGTAGATAATTTGTAATCATCGTTGATTAATGTATTTCATGTTGCGCTATTTTTATTATGATAGCAGCATTTACAACTAAATCGATTGCCTTGTTTTGAAAATGTTTGAATATGAGGCACGCCTTCTCGTTTATCGCGAGCTATAGTATGCAAAACAGCAGTTGCGACAATTATACTTTCTACGCTCTCTTATTTTAACAACATTCCTGTTGCAAGAAAAAGAAACGGGCATTTCCAGACACTACTGTTTACAATCAGAATTTTAATGTGGGTACTATCAACAACACCTAAGTATGCAGTTGGGGGAACTTGGCAAGTGCATAAATATTCGCCTTTTACTTTACTTATTGTTTCGTTTGTTTCAGGCATTTTAGTACCGTCTCCTAACAGTGAAGCAAAGACGGGGTAAAGTACAGTGAAGCACATGTTCAGTAAAAGGGGCAATTTTCTTTACAAAATTTTAAGCAGTGTTTTGTTACTCTTAAATGATTAATAATACAAAAATTACCCCAGCAATTCAAGTGATCCACTCTTGTCCTTATTGTTCTTGGTTTTCAGATACCCTAACCACATTTTCATAATCTTCATTATTAAGTTTAAAAATATGTCTACTATTTCTTCCGTTTTAACTGAAATTATTCTTGAACTGTATTTAAAGTAAAAGAGTTTTTAATTTAAAAAATCTTTGAACAGATTATTCACAAACGTATTACCAGAAGGAAAATGGAGCGATACAAATTACGTCATGCTCTATTTAAAAGAAGAATGAAAGTTTAAACCAGGTAGCAAAATGATTTAACTTTAATCACAATTTAAGCCAAGCTCAAAATGAATCCACTGTGGAGAATAAAAGTTTAAAACCACTAAATTAAACCAGATTTCCATAAAACCAGGTGAAAGCCTGGAAGGTAGTGCCTTTCTGCACCAAATTGTTGCCTGTGATGAGTTTTGGTGTTATCACTACGAACCAAAATCCAAACGTCACAGTACGCAGTGGAAGCATGCACAATCTCCGAAGGCGAAAGAATGTTGGTCTCAACCTTAGGTGGGAAAAATAATGGTGACCGTATTTTTTTATTATCAGGGTGTGCTGCTCTTAGATTTTAAAGAACCTGGTGTCAACATCAACGCTAAGCGGTATGCAGACAGCTTAAAACGCTTACGGGTCAGCATCAAGAATTAACGTCCCGAGAAGCTCACAAGTGGTGTCATTCTTCTGCATGATAATGCTCGACCCCTTGTAGCCCAGACGATTCAAGATCTGCTTGGTCGTATCAAGTGGGAAGTCTTACAACATCCACCTTACAGTCCCGACTTGTCCCCGTGTGATTATCGTGCTTTTGGCCCATTAAAGAATTTACTAAAAGGACGGCGATTCAAATCGGACGCTAAGGTAGAGTTTGTTGTTAGCGAATGGTTCTGCAAACAGCCGCAAGAATTTTACCAGCAGGGAATCTACAGATTAGTGCAACAGTGGGCCTCATGCCTTAATGTTAATTAAGACGTCTCGTCTTTTAAAATCATTGAATAAAAAATGCTTTACAGCGTCTAAACGTGTTTCTATTGAACAATCCTCGTATCTGTTACCCTAAACATTCAAGGTTATGTTAAGAACCAGCTGATGTTTCATTCAGTGGTATTATAATTAATCACATTACTCCTTTTCTTACGTAGAAACATTCTTTACTTTATCTTCTGTCATTTCCGTAAAGCTTGTGTTTCCTCTTCATTTTCTTTCCACGTAGATGTTCGACACAATACCATTTGAGGAGCCGATTTATAATCCTTTATTACAAATCTGTTCTTCACTTAAAAACTGATTACAGTATGTCAGGTAACGATCAGTAAATCTATGTAGAAGGTTTGAAAACTATTTTTATGAAAGCGTGACAAAGCGTTTGTTGATTAACAGGAAAATTAATAGGAAAATGATAACAGGAACATTACGAACTGATTTAATAAAAACTCCAACCTGCTATGTCTGTGTTTAAGTAATATATTAATATCCTCTGAATGTATAACTAATATGGTGCAACTGCAGTTTACATTGCTATACAAAGCACAACAGATTGAATTAATGGACCAACGAACCAGTAATTCAATGTATGAAACATATGTGTACAATAACATAAATGTGTGTCCATTAATGTAAATCGATACAAACTGCAGACTACTCGATTCACGTATGGGTTCGTTTCGTGCGCACACATGTTTATATTTACATTGCTGTATTACTCTTTAGCAATATTATTATTTGTTATTTATTTATTTATATTATCTATTTATATTATTTATTTGTATTATTATTTATATTACTCTTAATCAATATTTAGCAAATTATTTGACTCTATTTGTATAGTAGTAAGTCGTTTAGGGAAATAAATAAAAAATTCCATTGTTGTAATTGTTAATGACAGTAAATTGTTTGTTTCTAGGCAATTTATCGATATTTAATTAAATTATTTACTTTAATTCAAACCGGAAACGATCATGGACGTATACTCTCTGTGTCTCAGCAAATAAATTTATCTTGTGGCTCATTTACCCACTATGAAGAACTCGTGGTACATGGAATTTTTGCTACTCTGATTGTCACGATACGACACGGGCATCACACTAACACACACCCGTTTAACGGACACATGCTAGTGCGCAGTTTGCGTGTTGGGACCAATACAAGCGAGCGCCTTGAACTGACTCAACACGCATTCTGGCGCGCTCACGCATGCGACGCCCTCGGGTACAGACTCACACCGCACCGCTTGAGTCGACACATGTCCTCCGTTGCACTCTGCATGTTGGGGCCAGTGCAAGCACGCGCCTTGCATCGACTCCAGCACGCATTCTGGTAAGCACACGCATGTGCGCTCGCGGTGTACACACATGCTTTGTCGTTTTAATCGTGGCAATCACAGTATTAAAATTTTCCAACCGGAGTACGTTCCGCAATGGGCAAATACAGCTAGTGATTAATATACTGCAGAGACAAAACATACTAACCACATTACTTAATCACAAGGTCAGAAACATCTACTGGCTGATAGGCAGAAAATCACGGTTACGTCTCGTCAACAAACTGTTGATCTATAAAGCAGTTCTTAAACCGATATGGACTTATGGTATTCAACGACGCTCTATGGTTTGTCTCCAACAATTCTATATACCGCGACCTCAAAGTTCCAACCGTGAGAGAAGAAATCATGCGCCTCTGCAGGACTCACATCTCCAAATTAGAAAAGCATCCAAACCACCTGGCAATTAATTTGTTAGACAACAGTAAAGATATTTATAGACTAAAAAGGCACAAACTATTAGACTTACCATTCAGGTTTAACTAATAATGTATTCTCTGTATTATCTGTATTGTAATGTCTGTGATATCTGTTCTGTTCTGTATGTTTTGTATTCGTGTCATTATAAAGTGTTGATGTCAACCTGTATATGTGCCTTATATGCCCAGTGTTTAACATTTGAACTTATTGTATCATGCCAGCAGCAAGTGGAAGTGATTTTTGTTTATTTGCTTACATGTTTTTGTCATTTATTTTTGTAATTTGTGTAACTCTTTAATCTATTATCAAAAACAAGAAGAGCTGTCAATGGTCAGCTCTTCATAATCCTGTATGTGTTTGTCAGCCAATTTGTTAAATGTTCGCTTAGTCGAACAGATTACAGATCTCCAACAAATTAAAAAAAAAAGAAAAGAAAAAAGAAAAAATTTCTGTCTTCACTAGTTTACGAATAAATAAATATGTACGTATGTTACGGAAGAACACTGCTCATAGGCTGCACGATTTTTTATGAATTTAATAAATACGAAAACAATAAAACCATAAATTTAAATTTATTTCTTTATTCTGTTTATTATACTAGTATCGTTTTACGTTTTTAAATATTATTTAATTTTTTTTTAATTTCCTGTAGTTGCTGGTGTCATTTACTGTTTTGCAAGGCATTTGGCATCTATTAAGTTGTACCTTTTGTACTTAAAAGTTAAAATTTCAATTTTCAAAGTTTATGTTTACATTTATTTAACATTTTGTATTTATGGGCTAAGTATACTTGAGTTTATCAGTTACTTTTTGTGAAACATTAAGATTTGCAAGGGCGAAGATTTCTTATTTGTTTTTCAGAAGTAAAAAATGAACAAAGTACTGCTTAGCTTCATTTTCTTCGTCAGCTAACTGTTCATAAGCATCTTTGATATTTTTAATCTTTCTCTGTCTCACACGCGCTCACACACACGCACGCACACACACAAACCTATATACCCACACAAAACCACTCAATCAGCTGTTACTCTAATGAATGTTGCACTAAGATTTATTATTAACAAGAATAGAACTAACTAATCAATGTTAGAATCTGCTTGCCTATAATTTAACATGTTAGAGAGTAAAGATGAATTTTGTAATAATTTTGTTTGTGATTAGTTTAACTTTTGAAACCAGTTTCATCTTACATTGTTAGACCCTTCTATTTAAATGTAAGACATAAAGAATAGTCCTGGAATATAGGTAAATTTTCCTGAAAAAGAGACCAAAAAGTATACACAAACGAAAATACCTTGATAAACATAATTCAGGTAGTGTTACTTAACTTCTAAGAGCAAGACGCCAATAAACATCAAAACGAAGGAGAAGGAGGAGGAGGAAAATATCAAAGAGGAGAAGTAAAACTAAGCTGAGGTAAGATACTTCAACACGTTGATGCAAAGTATGAAATTAAACTAAAATCATGAGTGCTGGGATATTAAGTAAGCATGATCTATAAGGTAACAAGAACACTAATATGGAGAATCAACCGACAGACAGGAATTTAAAAGTTTCATCACAGAATATGTTGGATCAGAATAAAATGGAAACTGCAGAATTAAAAGACAATATAATTTTCTTAATATACATAATTGGGGATAAACGTGGTTTTATAAACTTTAAGTTCATTAAACTGCTATCACCTCTGTGCAAAGTTCTTATAAAAATTGACAGCCAAAAGAAAAGTGTCATATAGGCTACACGTTCCTCTGGTAGCATAGTCACGCACGCACGCACGCGCGCGCGCACGAACACACACACACACACACACACACACACACACACAACACAAACCTGACGTAGCTGCAGGCTTTTTCAATGCAATGAGTCCAGTTTGTTAATGAGTGCCTATCGGACATGTAATAATTATCGCTTAAATTTTTAATAGGCCTACTGGCTATAAAAGAACCTATTCCGTTCTTACTTTAAATTGTTCTTACAATTCTCTTTTTTATAAACATTCATTTTTTCGTCAAATCCCAGATTATTCCCACTGTGTAAATAAGATGTTTTGTACCGAAACGGAAACATGTAGGCACACTATTATAGTAGGGTCTGTGCTGGAAGGCACAATATAAGACACACATCATCCTAGCCATAGTCTCATGCATATGCTTTGTGCGAAGCAAGTGGCATTGGAAATAAGCGAGTCATAGAAAGCTTGAACACAAACAATTTTTCTCACACGGAAAAGAACATTTATGACGCAACGCATATTAAAAGTGAAACATTTTCTTGTTATTAATACGCAACACGCGGTACGATAAAACCTGACTATTTCTGTGACACCAACTGGCGTTGTAATCAGCATACATCTCACGTGACGATCAATTTCCACGTTTAGAATTTTTCTCGATTTTCTCACTTTCTACATGATGGATTTCTTCGCCGTATGCATTAACGTTGGAAAAATACATTATTACTTGTTCGATTGTAGATATTTCGATAAAATTATATTTTTTCACGTAACTGGTAGAACCCCATTTACATTTAGTCTAGCGAAAAGTAATATACAGAAAAATACTTTTTCAATACAAAATTTGCATTAAATAATTGGCTGAAAAATTAGGACAATGAATCAAAAAACTTAAACAATTAAATTTAATAGTATGAAAATATTGTAAAACTACTTTAAACATGCGATGTAATAGGCTATATTTAAACAAAAAGTTGAATATTGTGAAATTATAAGAGAACAGAAATTAAATAGAAAAGTGTAAAGCCGCAAGTAGCCTATAATGTGATATTTTCTCTTAGAAGTATGGCAATTCCATAGTTATCGTTTCCGTTAGAATTTGATTTGAACTCAAGGGTTGCGAGGAGTGCTCTAGTGTTCTACACTGCGTGTCGGTCTCAAGTGGCACTCGACTAGTGTGAAACGGAACGCTGCGATATATGCATTTCTATACACTACGTTAGATAGTAGTTCCTGTACACAGTATGAAAGTATTACTGAAAATAAGTATTACTGTTGCATAGTACATAACAACCAACCTAATGTTTCCTTACACAAGCTATAAATCTCTCTCTCTCTCTCTCTCTCTCTCTCTCTCTCTCTCTCTCCATCACTCTACCCTCCCCCTCTGCACAATTCGTTACACGTTAATCAATTAATCAGTAAGTCAACTTTCTACTATCATTATGTAGATATTAATTTATTCATAAACACAACAAAATGTGACAGAAACAATGAGATAATTTTTTACCTGTAGAATTAATAGTATTTCCCAAGATAAGAGGGCCTTTCGCTGTAAAAGAATCTTCTGACTTCCAGTGAATGACTCTTAGTGGTGAACAGAACTTCATCCACATGTATGAGTGAATGCAGCACCATGTACTTGTGAAACAAAGGCCATCACAGCTGGAGAAATAAGAAGATTCGAGGTGTTTGAAGCGTGTTGAAATCCCGTGGGTAGAAAAGATATCAAATCATCTAGTGAGGCCCATAACAAACAAGAAATTTTGAAGACAGACACGACTTAGAAAAGTCAATATTGTTGAACACGTGTTAAGACATGACAGCCCGATAAAATATCATTAAAGGCTCTATTGAGAGCAGAAATTCAAGCACTCGACCATGTTTAGAGTAAATAAATAGAGACCTCCACAGAAATATTTTCAAAGCTATAAAGAAGTTGCCCCAAGGTAGAATCAGTCCGTGTACTGACGAGGTTATAATGGTATTGACAATAATGTTATAATTGTACGATGATAATTATATTATGGAATAGTAAATTAATTCTAAAAGTGTATTTTTCTTACTTTTTCAGAAATTTATAAATAAATATATAAACCTTAATATATAAATTTATATAGAAGGTCCTGATTGAATACCTGAAACGTTTGTCAGGTACAAATATAATGACAAAAATTAAAGAATACACATGCAGAAGTAATTTATTATTCTATAATATAATGTAAACGTACAAATACTGCAAGAAACATGAATAGATACTTACAAAGAAAGGATGATATACTGATATATACCATCTGTCTTATAACATGTCACTGGAATCCTTTTAGAACCTTATCATCCCCGCTACTCAAATGGTATGCTAGTTACACTATTTGTGTGTGTGTGTGTGTCACATATTCTTTTTGGCGCCCGGGGCAAGAAGATCGTCGGCCGCCTCGCCTTCGCAATTAAATGGAGACTAAAGAGCAAAAATGAAGGCCCATCCAGTGAACAAATAATTAATAAATACAAATGTGTCGATTTTTATATGAAAGCTCGTTCAGAAAACGTCTTAAGAATATTTTTCTTCAGTCAAAATTAAGAAATTACATATTTTAAGTTTAAAATTACCGGTATTCAGTTTGCATACATTTATAGTAACAAGTGTAGATTATAAAAAATGTAGTAATATAACAAATTTATAACATAAAAACGTTTGAATAAATATGCAAATTCCTTGTAAGTGTAAAGCGCATCATCAAAACAATATCCTAAAGCAACATAAAGTTAAACAAAGAACTACATTAAAAGTAATAAAATAAATCACTTACCATTACAGGTTAATAGTTCCGTCTTCTGTTAATAAACACTTAATACTTTTTTTTAATATTTAATAAATATTTAAAACGAGACGTTCTAAAATGTAACTTTTCTGGTCTTAATTGCTGCAAAGTCGGTTATTAAATCACTATAATCTAAAGACGATGCAATGTCGTTTTCAATTGAGAGTATCGCTAGATTTGATACCCTGTCCTGAGATACTGTTGATCGTAGGTGCGATTTAATCAATTTAAGTTTACTAAACGATCTTTCACAAGAAGATACAGACACTGGTAAAGTAAGACAAATTTTACAGGTGTTGCTAGTGTTTTGTAGGTTTCTAATCGCATTGAAGAAATGTATTGTAGCAGTCCATGAGGTGTATTGTCCATTTGTTCTCCGTTTACGTTTGCTCTTTTTAATAAAAGTACTTTCAAGTCACTGAACAATTCTTCACTAATTAGGTCATGTAAATACAGATTTGCAAGCACTGTGCACTTAACATTGATTTCGGAAAGCTGTTCCTTAAAATGTGTATACCCATCATTTACGTACACCTCAAATTTACACAGGAACCCAAAGCGTTTTTCTAACTCTTTTATGTTAGAGAAACGGCTTGAAATTTCAACTGACAGATTGTCCAAAATTTCTATTAGAGAACGTTGCATTTCTTGCTGAACGGTTAATGAAGAATCGTCTGCATACTCCCCTGGCATCGTCCGCTTCCTTCTTATCCTCTTTGTGATACTGACACCCCATTTATTACATACCTGCTCTCCCTTAATAACGACATTGTCACACAGCTCATTCCTCCAAACTTTCAATTTGTCAATGCTTGAATAAATCTTATTTCTTTTGTTTGCAAGATTTTCTGGATTTTGCCCACAGAAGAAAGAATATCTGTCTAGAAAAAGAGAATAGTGACAAAATTAAAGATTTCTATCGCATTAATTATTAATGGTGCACCTTCCCTCGTATCGATTGTTTCAGTCAATGTATCCCTCAGTTTCTACAGTGCAGCGATCACTTCATCCAGCTGAGTGGATATTGCTTGCACCGCATTTGCTTTTGAGCTCCACCTGGTATCACAATGTCCTTTTAGTGTAATATTTACGAAGTCTTTAAGAACACTCCATCTAAGAGTGGAACAGGAAAATAAGGTGAATAGACGTTCTACTGTCCCAGAAAATGTCACTGCCTGAACATTTACATGATCTGCATGAGCTCCAACCAAGTTAAGTGAATGGTTGTCACAGGGAACAAACACAGCTAGTGGATTCAAATCTAATATTCTCTTCTGAACTCCTGAATGGATACCAGCCATTGTTGCATGATTGTCATACGACTGACCTCTGCAACCGCTAAGATTCAATCCATCTCTCTCTAGTTTACTTGTAATAGCTTCTGTGATCCCCTCCGCTGTTTTTACTTCAAAAGGAATAAAATCTATGAAGGCTCCTTTGATATCAACAGAATTGCGTTTAATTTCAACTAATCTTATAATCTGATATATTTGTTCTACATTTGCAGCATCTGATGTTGTGTCAAATATAATACTAAAATACTTCGCCTTCTTACATGCAGTAATAATATATTTACGCACTGTTTCTCCTAACAGGTTTATTATTTCATTTTGAATAGTTGGCGAAAGATACGATATACACCCAGATTTACGAGAGACTGAATCCAAATGAGATCTCATGACAGGGTCAAATTTAGCCAAGTATTTTAACAAAGCCAGAAAGTTTCAAGGGTTCGGATCGTTAGTAATTGACTCTCCATGTCCTCTCAGTGCTAGATTTTGTTATGCAAGAGTTTATACTATGGCAATGACCCGTTTGAGGATTTCTGTCTATGTCTTAGCTGCTTTACTCATTTGTTTCTGAAGTAGATCATCAATAAGTCCCTCTCAGTTTAAAGAACGTTCCAATTTCTTCCATTCCAAAAACACAGTGCGATGAGCAGGACTATGCTCAGGATATTTTCATGATCCTGAATACAGGGATTTAACTTTCGCCACGACGAAAATCCATTTTTCTATTGAACTGGCTTCTTTGATAGTTTTTTTTTGTGGAAATAAAGTGGCTGTCCTTGTTTTGCAACTGACATGTTCTTCTATTCACTATTATAATTATCTCGGAAGGATTGAGATATCTCGCTTGGCCAAACTCCCGTATCTTGTAGAGCAGCACCGGGAAGACGGTCTACATTGTTGCTAGTCCTTCATCTAGTTCTTCGGTCTAGTTGTTCAGTCCTTCATCGCCTGTAATTTCAATACTGCGCGATGTAATATCATCCATGGTACTAGAACCAACTGAATCTTGCAACTGTACTTTGACACTTTTACAGTTTGAAGTATTGACGTCGTTAACTTTACTGTATGTATCAACAGCCTCGTCGCTAACAACATCCGTTTTATGATCGAAAGTTGATTCCTTGTTAATTGTAATATTTTAACACTCATGGTTCGCTTTTCTTTGAATAAAAGACTTCAAAAACTCTTAGGAACTTGTTGTAGCTCTTAATCTTTCTTCCCTCCTCTTCCGAAACTGGGCGCTACTGAGTTTACTTTGTTTCATATCAGCTTCAAATAAAATTCAAAACAGTTGATTTTCAATAATAGTATTAGTATGATTACATACACGTGAAGTTTTACAGATATACTTGCAAGACCCACAAACCAAAACAAACCCCACACTTAAGATACTCATAAACAACTGATAATCAACACGTTCACTGCATCGAACCGGGAAGAACTGCACATACGTAGCCCACGTAACTTTTTTTATACGTTTACAAATAATATATTCCTCTGTATACGAATAACAATTAAGAATATCTATACAAAACTAATACTGTATGATTATCAGTTCTCTTTTGCGGCACAACTCACTACATAGTCGCAAAAAATATTGGAGACAGCAAGTGAATACAAAAAGCATGAACACTGATACAAAACCGTACCGATTAACGTTTACTCAATCGCTCGCACACAGAATAACAAAACTCATTTAAAACAGCATGCACTGTTTAAAACACCGAGATAAGAAACCGAATAACTAAACATCCGTCGCCAACTAAGGCATAATGAACGCAGAGAATGAAATACTGTATTGTACAGAGAGGGGCAGAGAGCCTCTGTTACAGCGTAATTTGTTATCATAATGAACCGTAGTTACGATTCTTGAGTACAAATAGTCTAATACTGTTTATAACGAAAGGTTTATGACAAAAGACAAGATGGCTGGTTATGCTTCTTCTTTTATGAATGAACAGTCATATCAAAGAAACAAGTTGTTTGTAGTTTTATAAACTGAAAACAATTTTTTCAAGTCTACGCTCACTTTGCCGCCCTCCTGCCTATGCCGCCCGGGGCGGCTGCCCCCTTGGCAACCCCTAGCTACGCCTCTGCATATTCTTACAACGGCTGTCACTATTAACAAAAGCACTTATCAATGGCCATTTTATTTTAATTTCATATAACGCTTCGGATGAGAGAAGAATGAGTGGTCAATGATCCGCTTAATGAACCGGAACTGTGGTGTTAAAGGCTGTGGAAGTTTTGCATACTAAAAGGCACTGTAAAGAATACAACTTATGAAATTGTAATTGCGACAGCGTGGAGTACTATTTAAGATCCAACGTGAATAGAGATTGCGAGGACGTTTTCCAGGACACCACAGACGTACCCTCGCTACGCTGTAGAGTTAAGTAAGATTAGCACGTATATCTAGATGTAGGTGACGAGATGACGAAGAAGCTCTACTATTAGCCTTGAAAACATACCCCAACCTCCGCCACACACACACACACACACACACACACACATAGAACATTCACTATCAACGAGTGTGCGCATGGCAGTGCAGAACTAACACCACAATGACACGTATAAACAGACCGCTTACAGCGCCTTCAGTTCAGTTGTGTTACAGTGATTACCAAATGTGAATGTCTGGTTGCAGCCTTTGCGGCGCTATATGACTAAAATATTGTTTACTGCTTTTTACTGCAATTAAGTTTATTTGATCCGTTTGGTAATTAGTTTTACCTAACTATCCTGTTACAGTATTATTATCTTATTTTATTTGGAGAAGAAGAATATAAATTAAGTGTAATCTGAATAAACGTAACACAACCTTTTACAATTGTTTTACTATCTCTGTTTTTCATTTTCTTCTCAAATAAAAGTCACAAAATAACTTTAGTGTATAAATTCTGCCAACTGTCAAAGAGTGTGTTAAGTTATAAGATTCTCCTATTACTTTAAAAGAATCTAATAAATATCGTAGAGAAAACAAAATAAATGAAAGTGGACAATTATAGCCCATTGGAAGGACATGCAATAAAGCCATGTACATTGAAATAATGGGTAGGAAGGCTAAAGAAAACCGTTAAGAGAAGTAAGAGCAAACAAAAAGCAGTATCCGTAGCACTGATCGTATTACCAGTTTACGCAACGTTTAGTAGAAGTATTCTTTCATCGACTTAACTGTGTTGTTACAGTGCTATTACCTTATTGTATTTGGAGAAGAAGAATATAAATTAAGTGTAATCTGAATAAACGTAACACAACCTTTTACAATTGTTTTACTATCTCTGTTTTTCATTTTCTTCCTGACACCAGCGATAATTTGAAGGTACTACATAACTCCCAAACCAAGGATCGGAAGAAAAGGAAACCGTCTCACCTGTTATCGGTTCTCAAAGAAACAGATGCAGAGCTGTAACAGAATGTACTAATTATATCCAGAATATCTATGAATAATAACTACCTAAAAGCAAAGTTTTATAAGGACTCGCAAAGTTCACGTAAAGAGTAGATGTACTTTTAATTAATTTTTTTTAACTTAAAAATCACAATAAACAGTTCACCAAACGGTTTTTTGCACTTCGACGTTGCAAATGAATTTTCTCAAAAACTACATCCTATCATCTTCATTCCATCAATAAAACGTTCAGAACGCTTGTAATATAATTTATTACAAATAAAAATAAATAAAAATATAATTGATATGTTATTATGTTGATGTGATCCCACAAGATTAGTCTCCTTAGAGCTAGCAAGAATTATTGTGTTGCTAATAAATGTTGTCTGAATCTCGGTGTTGAACTCACCGATGATACAGCTCCACTTTGGATTCACCAATTACAAAGAATAAATTAAATATAAATAATGTTTTATAATTAAGTGTGATTGATTGATAATAAAATAAAATTTTGTAAGTTATGAAATTTGTACTAATATTTAGTTTTTTGTTCAATTGGTTAATTTAATTAATTAATAAATAATTAATTAATTGTGTGTGTACTTTTCTCAGATATTTATTCTAGCACTGTAAATTATTTTTGTTTAGAAAAAAATAGTTAACATTAATTATACAAATAAATACAACTCTTGTAACTGAATAATGATGTTCATTTATTGACATTCAAAATTATGCGCCAGTCAAACTGCGCATGGCCAAGGCATTGGCTGATATGTGCTCCAGTCGGTAGCGAACAAGATTAACAAAATATATTTTTTACAAGGTTAAGTAATTATGGTTCTTTTAACGAGTCGAAATGGTCAGAGGGCAAGGAACAAGATACATTCTTACAGGTATTCTTAAACTAAATTATTATGGCTGAAATAAAACAATATTATTATTTAAATTGTCAATTATGAAAATTAATATCGAACCATTCGTCGAAATGACGTCACTCCCTTCAAGCTGGCTGTGTTTTGTGCCGTTTCGGAAATCAAGTATGGCTGCCGTCACCTCGAGTTTAGCTGCTATGCACGGCTGGAACTGGTCGAGCTTCTTCCGCAGAAATAAATAAATATTCCCTTCTCTGCGAAGTGGTGTTGGTTCAGGAATATGGTGTAGAGTGTCCTCTCTTCTCCTGCGATGTCGTTTCGTGATGGGTTTCTTGTGAAGTGTCCGGTGTTCAAATATGTGTATTTGTGTTCTGCGAATATGGTCCAAAATCGTCTCAAAATGGCCGTTGATTTCTGGTGCTTGTGTTAAATGGTGTTATTACTGTTGTTTGGAATTAGTGAGGTGTTAAATATTAATGGTTAATGTTATTTTCATTTTTAGTTAACCTCTGTTACACTCCGCATAACCACACTCGGTTTTACACAAAATTATTCTTTTTCGGTATTCTGTTAGTACATTTTCAACTAGTCGTCTTCACGATTAACAATAGACTAACCTCTGAACGTCGTCGTTTTAGGGTAATTTGTGATATGACTTTTTCCTCTTTATATTGTTCAATTATAAAAATATCTGTCTAAGACTTGGTTCACCATCTAAATATACATAATAAGTTTTCTTATTTTTTACTGTATTTCAAATATTTCTTAATTTTACATAAATCTAACTACTCAGTGATATTGATTAATTAATTTTACATATTTGGATATATAGCTGGGTTTGTTTCAAGTTCATTTAAGCCCAAAAATTACAATTTTTTATAATTATTGTATGCCTCATATTTTGTACAAATTTAGTGTTTAAATGGTTTTTAAGTGTTTTTTCTGATAATATTCCCATGGAATAATCTTAATGACTCCGTGATTATCTTTGTTGTTAAATATTTTATTGTTCAAACGCTTCAATATTGATTAATTTACTGTTTAGTCTGATTTGATTACCATTATAGGCCTAGTATTATTTGTTTCCAAAGGAAGTTAATTTTCTTTCCTTTGTCATTCCATTCGCTATTAAGTGTATCTGTATTAATTATAGTTTCAATTTCTGTGTTGTATGGACTGAATTTTATCCCCTATTATGTAGTTTGATTCTCTGATGGATAGTTTTGGGTTTACATTACTAGTCTGTGTTTTCAAAAGTGGTGTCTTAGCTAATTTGCCTTGTATCCTTCACATGGTTTACAGTTTTAAAAAATAAAATTATTACATTTCTATTTCCTACTTGCCTCTCTGCCTTACAAACTTGAAAATTAAATAACATGATTTTAAAATACAATGGAATATCTTATATCCACTAAAACTTTTTTTTTTTATATCATTTAAACATAACACAAACATCTTATGCCTAATAACACTTTCAGTTATCAACTGTCTCTTGTGTTTATTATAACTATTTTGGTAATATAATGAAATGAAAATAAAAACATCTTATAATTAATGACACTTTCAGTTATTAACTGTCTCTTGTGTTTACTATAACTACTTTGGTAATATAATGAAATGAAAATATCTTATAACTAATGACACCTTCAGTTATTAACTGTCTCTAGTGTTCATTATAATTATTTTGGTAACACAATGAATAAAATTAAAATCATCTTATAACTATTATTTTCTTATACTACTTAATGTTTTAAAACACTTTTTTTTTATTAAAATTGACCTCAGTCATTAGACTGTCTTTCAGTTTTTATATAGTATTTCCCTACACTGATGGTAGTCTTTTTAATAGATTTCTATTTCTTACACTACACTTTATTATAGTGTGTCACTTATTTTTGTCTACATTAATGGTAGTCTTTTTAATAATTTTTCACATATTATACTTATAACTAGTTTACAATTCGGTTCTCTTTGGATTGTATCTTGTAACTTGTTACTGGGTCTAAATATATTGGTTTTAATTTTGTTCAATGGCATGTATTCCATTATTAACATTTTTTGGAATAGCTCTTCTTGCTTCTAGGCTCTTTGTAGGAATCTTGACCTATTTTGTCCTTTCTTCATTATTATATTAGTTATTTCTGGTCTTGTGGTTTCTCTGCTTCTTGACCTTATAAATTTCCATTATTAATATTGGTTTCACCATTTTATTTCCTTTTTCTTGTCTTTCCCTTTTTTACTGCTTCCCCAATCTACTGGGTATACTGCTGGTTTATTGGGTTTTTACATAGTAAGTTATTTTGACCATTGGTTTTCTTTGTTATTTTTTATTCTTATTAACATTTTATTGACTTAATATACAGTTTCTAGTTTAATCCTTAAAACAATTCATTCTTCTCACTCACTATGGAACTTTTCTTCTTTATTTATGTTGCATTAAGTTAAATGTTTAGCGTGATAATTTTGTTATGCAACATATGCTCTCCTGTAAACGTGATTAGTTCAGATCATACTCTTAGTATGGATGAAATAATTACTACTAATTCTTTTGTATTTACCATATTTTCTTCGTGATTACATGTTTTCACTTTATATACCTTCTTATTCCACCGTTGCTTCCTCTCAGATGATGTGTATCTCCTTCATTAGTTTCTTTCTTCATTAATAAGTGATCTTCAATCTTGTGTATAACATTATCATTTTATATTCTTTCTTATTTGGCGCTTCCTCACCAGTATGTTTACTCCCTAACATTCCCTAACAAATTAATTGGAACAGTTCAGAGTGGCACTTTTGGCTTCAATCCCTGCTGTCCAATACTTCAATTAATTGAGTCCAGAGGCATTTGATCTCTGCTCAAAATATAAGACGGATATCATTTTCTACATCCAGTCATAAACATAAATAAACAGTAAAAGTAGTCTCTTTTGACTAAAATAAACATCTTTAGATTCTACACTTCATAATTCTTTATATTAATTAATACTTTTATACACTTGACTCTTCTTCTCTCTTAAAGCTTATTCCATATTATGTGGTTTAGGTATGTGGTATAATATACATTTCATCATTTCATCATGTTTACATAGTAATTAGCATTTATATTTATTCTTTCTACCATCTGGTATCCAATGAGTTATTTTTATTGCTCATGGCATAACATGAATTAATCCTTTATCACTTTCACGATAACAGTGGTTATTGCAACAACATTATCATTAATAGTATCAGGGTTTTTTGGTTTCTGGTCTCACTATTTGGTCTTTACTGAGTTGGTCCTTCTTCATTGTTCCATTTTTATTAAATTATTTCCTTTGTGAGTTTGGTTAAGTTGTTTCGATTAAGTCATATGATATTCTGGTTTCCTTTCTCCTTTAGAATTTTCTATCTCTTTCTTACAAAATCTTTTTTCATATTTATGAGTTATTTCTCATCATTCGTATGAGTAATGATATGAGCTTACTATTTTTTAACTTTAGATATTTTATTCAACTAAATTCTTTCTTATTCATAGTTGTTTTTCAAATATTTTGGTGTAAGTTGTACTTATTATTGTCTTGAATTTTGAAAATTTTTATTCATCAAAATTCTTTTTTCATCATTCATAATAGTCTTCGAATGATCAGTGTAAGTTGTACTTACTAATTTTTACTTAATTATTATTGGTTTCGAATTTTGGAAATTTTTATTCATCAAAATTCTTTTTTCATCATTCATAATAGTCTTCGAATGTTTGGTGTAAGTTGTACTTACTAATTTTTTGAATTTTGAAATTTTTTTGTTCATCAAAATTCTTTTTGTTTCTATATAATTCTTCGAATGTTTGGTGTAAGTTGTACTTACTAATTTTTTGAATTTGGAAAATTTTTTGTTCATCAAAATTCTTTTTTCATCATTCATAATTCTTCGAATGTTTGGTGTAAGTTGTACTTACTAATTTTTTGAATTTGGAAATTTTTTTGTTCATCAAAATTCTTTTTGTTTCTATATAATTCTTCGAATGTTTGGTGTAAGTTGTACTTACTAATTTTTTGAATTTGGAAAATTTTTTGTTCATCAAAATTCTTTTTTCATCATTCATAATTCTTCGAATGTTTGGTGTAAGTTGTACTTACTAATTTTTTGAATTTGGAAAATTTTTTGTTCATCAAAATTCTTTTTTCATCATTCATAATTCTTCGAATGTTTGGTGTAAGTTGTACTTACTAATTTTTTGAATTTGGAAATTTTTTTATTCCTCAAATTCTTTTTGGTTCATCAAAATTCTTTTTGTTTCTTCATAATTCTTCGAATGTTTTGTGTAAGTTGTACTTACTAATTTTTGGAATTTGGAAATTTTTTTTATTCCTCAAAATTCTTTTTTCATCATTCATAATAGTCTTTCAAATGTTTGGTGTAAGTTGTACTTACTAATTTTTGAATTTGGAAAATTTTTATTCATCAAAATTCTTTTTTCATCATTCATAATCGTCTTTCAAATGATCAGTGTAAGTTGTACTTGCTAATTTTTTGAATTTTGAAAATTTTTGTTTATCAAAATTCTTTTTTTTCTTCTTCATAATAGTCTTTCAAATGTTTGTTGTAAGTTGTACTTACTAATTTTTTGAATTTTGAAATTTTTTATTCATCAAAATTCTTTTTTCATCATTCATAATAGTCTTCGAATGTTTTGGTGTAAGTTGTACTTACTAATTTTTTGAATTTGGACATTTATTTTTTATTTCTCCTCTAAATATTTTTTAATGGATAATTGATTATAAGTTCCTTTTACTTTATTTGAAATTATATCCTTTAGTACATACGTATTGTTATTATTGTTTTTAATAATCAGGTATGGGCCGGTATACAGCAGTAACAACTTTTTGGTAATGCCTTCCAAAGTACTGGGTAATTCCCTGTTTTTTAGCAGTACCTTTTCTCCGACTTCATAGCTTATTATTTTCTTAATCGCCTTTTGATATTTGTTCTTGCGCCTTTCCTGGTCTTCTGCCAATTTATTGTAGAATCTGATTCAATTGAATTTGTATTCTTGACTCCTGGGGAACTCTATTATGTCTTGTATTTCTCTTGGAGGCGGTTTTTCATACATTGCCGTGTATGGCGTGGTACCTATAGCGGGGTGATATGACAAATTAAGGAATTCTTCAGTAGCTAATAAATATTCTTGCCACTTCTTTTGTTGATTATAGCAATAAGTCCGTAATATTCTTCCGACTTCTCGCAGTACCCTCTCCGCTGGATTGCTGCTGGGGTGGTAGATAGATGTCTTGTATGTCTTAATGCCCAAAGTATTTAGAGTGTTTCTCCACCTCCAACCCTTAAATTGCGTTCCATGGTCTGTGATTGTGGATGCCGGGCTCCCTATCTCTGGAATGTAATGATTTGTTATAATTCCTAGAGTCTTCAAAGTGTACTCTGTTCACAGGGTACAGTTTTGTGAATTTTGTGAAATGATCCATCATGATAATAATGTATTTGTATCGATGGCGTCCGCCACTGCGGGGAAATGGACCACATATGTCCAGAAAGACCCTTTCCAGTTTGGCTTGTGAGGTAATTGGTATCCTCATACCCTCTTTTCTCTCATTGTTGGGTTTCACCAATTGACATATCAGACAGGTTTTGAGGTAGTTTCTCGTCTTTCTATTGATACTTTTTATATGAAAATTCTCTTCTATCTCCTTGATCACCTTCATGGCTCCCATGTGACCGTATCGTAGATGATAGTCCAGGATGATGTCCTTTTCGATTGTAGTAGGGATCATGATCTTCCATATCTCTTCATCAAGGGATGTTTTGATGAATAATATTTCATTATGCACACAATAAAATTTGGTTATTGTGTCATCATGGTTGGAAAGACGAAGTTTAATGTGGTTTAACTTCGGGTCGGACTGCTGGTGTTTGCTGATGTCCTGCACTATCTTTTCTAAATCGGATCTGTCCTTAATAATATTATAGATTTTCAAGATGCTCTCCTTTTCGCCTTCGAACGTTTGTTCTTCCAGATTTACTCTCGACAATACGTCGGCTACTACATTTTTACTTCCAGGAACATACTCCCACTGTATATCGTATTCCTGCAGGGCAAGTACCCATCTGGTCAATCTACCATGGCTTAACTTGCATCTTCTCAGAAATGATATTGATTTGTGATCTGTTCGAACGGTCACTGGATATCCGAGGATATACGTCCGAAACTTCCCGCAGGCAAAGACTACACTTAGCAGTTCTTTTTCCGTCACATTATAGTTCTTTTTACACTGGTTAAGGGTTCTGCTAGCAAAGCTCACTACTAGATGGTTTCCACTTTCATCTTCTTGGTACAGTGTTGATCCCAAGCTAATGTTACTAGTGTCACAGTTTAGAAAGAAGGGTCGGTTAAAATCCGGATGGTTGAGCATTACTGCTTCTAAGAACTTCTCCTTAATTGATTTGAAGGTTTCGTCTTGTTCTTGACCCCATCGCCATTTATTCTTGGACGATAACTGGTACTGAAACCGGGCCGTCAGTTCGGAATAATTATTTTGGAACTTCCTATAGTAGTTACACAGGCCTAAAAATGATTGTAGTTGCCTTCTGTTTTTTGGTATAGGGAATCGTTGTATGGCGTCTACCTTTTCTGTTGATGGTGTTATTCCTTGACTGTTTAACTGGAAACCCAAGAATTGTACTTCTTTAGCTATAAGCTTGGACTTGTCTAGTTTAAGGGTAACATTATTTTCAGCAAGCTTCTTCAAGACATGCTCCACACGGTAACAGTGTTCTTCCCAATTGGTTGATGTTATTAGGGGATCATCAACATAGACAGTCGTGAATTGGAGCGCTTCTGGTCCGAGTATATGATCCATACAGGCGACAAAAACAGCTACTGAGTTCACCAACCCGAAGGGCAACCTCTTAAACTGATAATTGCGCCCTTCGAAGATGAACACCATGTATTGCCGGCTTGCTGGGTGCAACTCCACCTGCCAATAGCCGCAAACGGTATCCCACGTGGTAATGAACTTCGTTCCGTGAAATCTCTTCAATATCTCATCAATTTCGCCAGGTGAGGTACGATCGTTAATAATCATTTTATTTATTTCACGTGCGTCAAGGCAAAGCCTTACCTTCCTTTTCTTTTGTATAGCCACAATTGGGCTAGTGTATGGCGATTGACTGCTCTCGATAATATCTTTACTGATCATATTCTGGATCTCTGTGCGTACGGCTTCCTTCAAAGATTGTGCTATAGGATACGACTTTCGGTTAAATTCTACCGGTTCTCTGAATCGTATGGAACATTGGTAGTTCCGGATCTTTCCAGGTTCGTCCGAAAATACAGCTCGATATTTTTCATATATGTTGACCAATTGATTCAGCTGGTTTTCCTTTAATTGCTCGTTAGTATTGTGGCACTGGAAGTTACGTATCTCCTGAATCTTTTGTTGCCATAGGTCATCCTCCGAATCCTGATGTACTGGCTTGTTGTTTGTCGAGTAGTTTGACAAGTAATTCACCTTATTTTTGTGGTCGAGAAGTTGTCTGGAATCTAACATCTTGTTGTTAGTTAAATTGGCTACCCAGGTCGAACCTTCAGCACGAGTGATACCTTTCCTCGGCACAAGTCGATAACTGCTGAGTTTCTGCGCAATATGTCACATCCTATCATGATGTTGAAAGGTAATCCGGCTGCAACAAGAAATATCATATCCACACTAATGCCCTGACTGTTGACACTTAGGGATACCTGTTTTCTTATGGTCTTGTTCTGTCTGCCGGTAGCTCCTACAAGTACAATATTATTAATAGGTAGTACCGGTAAGTTTTTGTGGCATTCCTGCTGTATCCGGTCCAACTCATTACGATTTATTATAGAGACATTGGCTCCAGTGTCTATCATTATAGGAACAGAAATACCCTCAATTTCTGCAATTATATATATTATTTCATTGTCATTATTATTAATGTTAATTTCGCTTTCTTCTAGCAGGTCCTTACGGATATCTTTCAAATAATTACTGTATATTATTGTAAAATTTTTTCTGTCTTTCTTCAAATTTATTCCTTGGTCAAACCCAGCAGATTGGAGCAGTAAAGGGTTATTGGAGTTTATTACAGCCTCCGTTCGTTTAAATGTTCCGCATCATTACGGATTAGGCCGTTGGAAGCATTAGCTTGGAGTCCTGAGACTGCTTCGTTTGGTTCAGCACGATCGTCCTGTTGGGCTTCCGTTACAGGTAGTCTTCGTTGATTGTCCAGGCTGGAACTACGTCTGGGCTCGTACTCTCTGTAACGATTACTTCCCTGACTTCCTTGAAAGGTCTCGTACTCATAATATCGGCTCCTTCGTTGAGGCTGGTACCTCCTCTGTCCACTGCCTTCCGCTCTGATGTAGTTAATATGGGGTCGATATGTCCTGTAATTATTGTTATTACCTCCATTCGGGTAATTCCTGTTATAATTACTATGATAATTGTTATTAGAGGGGTTGGGGTTCCTCTGACCATTTGGAACATAATTACGGTTATTATTATAATAACCGTTGTTGTTTTGTGGACGGTTATTATTATTATTATTATTACTATTATTGTTGTTGTTGCTGTCATTATTATTAATGAGAGGAACATGATTATTATTATTATTGTTATTAAATCTAGGTACATTATTGTTATTACGGGTGTTATAATTGTATTCGGCATTATTCCGATTTGCGGAATTATAATTATTGTTGTTGCCCACATTCTGCCGATTATTATTATTCGAATTATTGGTGTTACTTCTTGGTTCCGGCTTTTCATATCTCCTGCGACTTTGGCGGTAATAATCTTCATGCTCATACATTTCTAAGAGCTCGGTCATTGCTTGTACAGTCTTTATTTGACTGTTTCTTCTAGCTCTTATTATATCTTCCTCATAATGGTATGAGAGCTTGCTGACCAGGCATTCTTCCGGTATTCTGGGCTCTAGATGTTTGGCCACGCACACCTTTCCCAAGAAGTACGCTGTTAGAGTCTGGTTTCCATACGGGTTGTATTTTCCATGACAGATCCCGTCTCTGGCGATATTTTGTGTCGATTCAGACCAATATTTGGCTTTGAATAGCCTTTTGAATTGTTGGTAGTCGGTCACTTCGTCCCTTATCGCCATCCACCAATTATCTGCTATCTCCTTGAACGATTCGTCAAGCACTTCTTTATTCTCCCTCCAGCGATTGCCTCTGTGTTTGATGAAGTACTCTTCGATTCTGGCTAGGAACTCCATCGGTTTGTTTTTATAAAACCTGAAGTTAATTCCTTCACGATTCTCGTTGTTAGGACAACTGGTAATGCTTGTCGGTCGACTATGGAACAGGTCTATATCTGTTTGGTTCTGTCGCACCTGACTGTTGATACTGGTCACAGTAGCTTCAATGCCGTCACATTTTTCTGTGAATCGGTCCTGCACTCGCTCCCAGTCTTCACGTGTTTCCTTTAGTCTTTCCTCCAACGTCTTCCTAGTCGTTTCTTCAATGTTGTTTACCTTAGTGTTTATTTCTGTCTTGATACTCTGTACTTCTCGTTCGGTTTGACTCCATCTTTCGTCAGCTCTTGTAATCCCTTGTTCGATTACCGTTATTTCCTCTTCTACCTTCTTGCTGATTGTTTCATTGTTTTCAGCTATTTTCTGGCTCAATTCTTCCTTCAATATTTCCATTCTTCTGTCTAACCGGTTCATGTTCTCTTGGTTCGTCTCCTTCAACTCTTCTCTCAATTGTTGATTATTGCTTTCCATTTTCTGACTTGTTTCTTCCATCCTCTTGTTGGTCTCTTCCAGTTTTTGGCTTATCTGGGTTAATTCCTCCTTCGACTGTTTATTGTCAGTCTTTATTTCCTCCATTTTCTCCTCAATTTTCTGTATATTTTCTTCCATCTTCTCTTCTATCTTCTTACTGTTTGCTTCCATCTTCTCCTCCATCTTCTTACTAGTATCTCCAATTTTATTACCCAATTCTTCCTTCAATCGTTGGTTATCATTCTTCATTTCCTTATTATTTTCTTCCATCTTCTCCTCCATCTTCTTACTATTTTCTTCGATTTACTTATTGGTATCCCCGATTTTATTACCCAACTCTTCCTTCAATTGTTGGTTATCGTTTTCCAGCTTCTTACTATTTTCTTCCATCTTCTCCTCTATCTTCTTACTGTTTTCTCTTAATTCCTCCTTCGTCGTTTTAAATTCTCTGAGTAACATCTCCATCATTTGATAAAATTTTGTATCTTCCTTTGTGGTGGATTTCTCCGGCTGTTCCTTCTGTGGTGCAGGCTTGTTTGGTTCTGCTGGCGGTAACATCGACTCCACATCTTCCACTGGTGTCGCCTCTTTATCTTCCATGTCTACCTCCTGCTCGGCCTCCACAGCCCTTTTCCTTGATGTAGCTCTCCTGTGCATCTCGCTCCTTCTTCCGACCTATTGACCGCTGCCTAGCTAAAAATAGGAAATTGGACAATCGTCCTTATTTTATAACTCTATTACCTCCGCCAATTTGTAATATAATTTATTACAAATAAAAATAAATAAAAATATAATTGATATGTTATTATGTTGATGTGATCCCACAAGATTAGTCTCCTTAGAGCTAGCAAGAATTATTGTGTTGCTAATAAATGTTGTCTGAATCTCGGTGTTGAACTCATCGATGATACAGCTCCACTTTGGATTCACCAATTACAAAGAATAAATTAAATATAAATAATGTTTTATAATTAAGTGTGATTGATTGATAATAAAATAAAATTTTGTAAGTTATGAAATTTGTACTAATATTTAGTTTTTTGTTCAATTGGTTAATTTAATTAATTAATAAATAATTAATTAATTGTGTGTGTACTTTTCTCAGATATTTATTCTAGCACTGTAAATTATTTTTGTTTAGAAAAAAATAGTTAACATTAATTATACAAATAAATACAACTCTTGTAACTGAATAATGATGTTCATTTATTGACATTCAAAATTATGCGCCAGTCAAACTGCGCATGGCCAAGGCATTGGCTGATATGTGCTCCAGTCGGTAGCGAACAAGATTAACAAAATATATTTTTTACAAGGTTAAGTAATTATGGTTCTTTTAACGAGTCGAAATGGTCAGAGGGCAAGGAACAAGATACATTCTTACAGGTATTCTTAAACTAAATTATTATGGCTGAAATAAAACAATATTATTATTTAAATTGTCAATTATGAAAATTAATATCGAACCATTCGTCGAAATGACGTCACTCCCTTCAAGCTGGCTGTGTTTTGTGCCGTTTCGGAAATCAAGTATGGCTGCCGTCACCTCGAGTTTAGCTGCTATGCACGGCTGGAACTGGTCGAGCTTCTTCCGCAGAAATAAATAAATATTCCCTTCTCTGCGAAGTGGTGTTGGTTCAGGAATATGGTGTAGAGTGTCCTCTCTTCTCCTGCGATGTCGTTTCGTGATGGGTTTCTTGTGAAGTGTCCGGTGTTCAAATATGTGTATTTGTGTTCTGCGAATATGGTCCAAAATCGTCTCAAAATGGCCGTTGATTTCTGGTGCTTGTGTTAAATGGTGTTATTACTGTTGTTTGGAATTAGTGAGGTGTTAAATATTAATGGTTAATGTTATTTTTATTTTTAGTTAACCTCTGTTACACTCCGCATAACCACACTCGGTTTTACACAAAATTATTCTTTTTCGGTATTCTGTTAGTACATTTTCAACTAGTCGTCTTCACGATTAACAATAGACTAACCTCTGAACGTCGTCGTTTTAGGGTAATTTGTGATATGTCTTTTTCCTCTTTATATTGTTCAATTATAAAAATATCTGTCTAAGACTTGGTTCACCATCTAAATATACATAATAAGTTTTCTTATTTTTTACTGTATTTCAAATATTTCTTAATTTTACATAAATCTAACTACTCAGTGATATTGATTAATTAATTTTACATATTTGGATATATAGCTGGGTTTGTTTCAAGTTCATTTAAGCCCAAAAATTACAATTTTTTATAATTATTGTATGCCTCATATTTTGTACAAATTTAGTGTTTAAATGGTTTTTAAGTGTTTTTCTGATAATATTCCCATGGAATAATCTTAATGACTCCGTGATTATCTTTGTTGTTAAATATTTTGTTGTTCAAACGCTTCAATATTGATTAATTTACTGTTTAGTCTGATTTGATTACCATTATAGGCCTAGTATTATTTGTTTCCAAAGGAAGTTAATTTTCTTTCCTTTGTCATTCCATTCGCTATTAAGTGTATCTGTATTAATTATATTTTCAATTTCTGTGTTGTATGGACTGAATTTTATCCCCTATTATGTAGTTTGATTCTCTGATGGATAGTTTTGGGTTTACATTACTAGTCTGTGTTTTCAAAAGTGGTGTCTTAGCTAATTTGCCTTGTATCCTTCACATGGTTTACAGTTTTAAAAAATAAAATTATTACATTTCTATTTCCTACTTGCCTCTCTGCCTTACAAACTTGAAAATTAAATAACATGATTTTAAAATACAATGGAATATCTTATATCCACTAAAACTTTTTTTTTTTTATATCATTTAAACATAACACAAACATCTTATGCCTAATAACACTTTCAGTTATCAACTGTCTCTTGTGTTTATTATAACTATTTTGGTAATATAATGAAATGAAAATAAAAACATCTTATAATTATTGACACCTTCAGTTATTAACTGTCTCTTGTGTTTACTATAACTACTTTGGTAATATAATGAAATGAAAATATCTTATAACTAATGACACCTTCAGTTATTAACTGTCTCTAGTGTTCATTATAATTATTTTGGTAACACAATGAATAAAATTAAAAACATCTTATAACTATTATTTTCTTATACTACTTAATTTTTTAAAACACTTTTTTTTTATTAAAATTGACCTCAGTCATTAGACTGTCTTTCAGTTTTTATATAGTATTTCCCTACACTGATGGTAGTCTTTTTAATAGATTTCTATTTCTTACACTACACTTTATTATAGTGTGTCACTTATTTTTGTCTACATTAATGGTAGTCTTTTTAATAATTTTTCACATATTATACTTATAACTAGTTTACAATTCGGTTCTCTTTGGATTGTATCTTGTAACTTGTTACTGGGTCTAAATATATTGGTTTTAATTTTGTTCAATGGCATGTATTCCATTATTAACATTTTTTGGAATAGCTCTTCTTGCTTCTAGGCTCTTTGTAGGAATCTTGACCTATTTTGTCCTTTCTTCATTATTATATTAGTCATTTCTGGTCTTGTGGTTTCTCTGCTTCTTGACCTTGTAAATTTCCATTATTAATATTGGTTTCACCATTTTATTTCCTTTTTCTTGTCTTTCCCTTTTTTACTGCTTCCCCAATCTACTGGGTATACTGCTGGTTTATTGGGTTTTTACATAGTAAGTTATTTTGACCATTGGTTTTCTTTGTTATTTTTTATTCTTATTAACATTTTATTGACTTAATATACAGTTTCTAGTTTAATCCTTAAAACAATTCATTCTTCTCACTCACTATGGAACTTTTCTTCTTTATTTATGTTGCATTAAGTTAAATGTTTAGCGTGATAATTTTGTTATGCTACACGCTATATGCTAAATACTTATGAACACTTAAAGTAAGAAACATAAACTGCATGTTGCTTATGGCTTTTTAAATATGGCAATGCACTACAGCAGTAAGAACACTATAAATAAGTACGGACGCTTAAAATACGATACGTAAAGCTATATTACTTATAGCCTTCTTACAGTCACGATGTGGTGAAAAGGAGGAACAATTACGGTGAAGAACAAAATTCATTAATTCAGTTTTGACTGTACTGTAAATTATATTGTGGATCTATACTGCTCATCGATGATACTGCTTGATGACTGTCATCTTGTTTAAGTCTAAGAATTCATTAAGTGTATCATTAACGTACTTAATACGTATTTTCATACTTAGATAAACATTCATCACTGCGAAAAAGTTTTCCAACTAAAATATGTTTGTGCACATCTGCAAACAATACGTTACTCATATGCAAAATGTCGACCTTCTTAGTTAAATATTTTTGAGATATTAGAATATCAAAAGTGAGTAAGCTTTCTAATTGTAGGAGGATTCGCCTTGTTTGATGGCAAATTCAGTTCAAAATTAAGGAACAATAATATTATCTCTGTGTGAAGAATTCTTTCAGATGTTTAGAGTCTTAGACAAACGTTGACCGACTGATAGATCGGCTTATCTCAAAACACTGGAGGAAGTTCAAGATGTTGGGGACAATACATGTAGGAAATATAACTGTATAACTGAAAAATGAGATGTTCAAATGCTACAAACCAGTCTGCCTCTATACGGATCAGCATATATATGATCAAAATTAACTTTGGTCTTGGCAACTCGATTGGCATAGTATATAGAGGATAGACACATCATTCCATGCACTTCCAAATTACTGAAGGACTAGAGAATCTGTTGTACAGATCTTTCCATGCTCTTTCAGAAGTTGAGTTTGAAATGCTTTAGGAAAAGCCGTTCCTAATCTTTTCCAAAATTCATTACTTTTCATCGTACCTCTGGAAGACACTTAGTACAAAATGAATGACTACATCTCAGTTAATTGTTTATTACGTTTTGTGTTTCTGCCAATGAATGTGTGTTTATGTGTGTGTTTATGGATTAACAGAGATGTAGAGTTAATACGCTCACGTGTTACACATCTTTTCAGTAATGTATACGTCTGCTTGAGTCCTAGCGATTCTCATGAACATTCTTACATATGCAAATATTGGTATATTCTTACTCATTATTGGTAAAACGTGAAAACCTTCTAGTTGTACTAATGTTTATTAACCAATTATATTCTTTGTAACATCCTGTTGAAAATTAAATTGATAGGAATTAAACAGTAGGGTATATTAAGTTTTCTGATATTTATGTAACCATACCTCGAAGTATTAAACTTCACGACTACAACGTAGGTCAGTATATCGGCCTCACAACTACAAATTTCACGCATTATCACTAAAACCTGAAAATTCTTGAAAAAAAAAACAAATTAATTGTTTATAATTTAAATACATAATTGCAAAATATAATAGAGGTCACTTGTGTTACTACATTTTATGATTATGTAAGCACTAATGTAGTGCTCTCATGTACATTATACGATGTAAGCACTGACGGTACTGCATTTTGTATATACACAACATTGACATCCATTTAGCAACATTAATAATGGATATTGCTTGTTTAAATATGCACAATACTTTATCCAAAGACTCTTGAAACTGGATCGCTTGTGTTAGTTATTACCTTTAGCGGGGATAGTACGCTAACATAATATCATGTTTTACCTTAAGAAAAACACACAGTGTTACTTATTTCAAGTTACACTATATTTTATATCAATTAATAAATTATATTATTTAGTAAAAATTAAAATTAGCACGTTTGAATTTAAATCTCAATGGACTCTAGAGATTAATTGTACCTACTTTAGCATTTGTGCCCCTATTAAAAACTTTGTGGTAGTTTGTAGATCTTAAAGACTACAACAGGATTTTTTACTTGCTAATTTTACCTTCTCTTCATAACATTCGGTCATGAAGTTCTGCTGATAATACTATTAAAAAATATTACATAATACTTTTTGTACTCCGACAAGATCATTAGTCGTATTCACACTTACACCATCACCAAAGAAGTGAAAAGTCTACTTAAAATTACACTCAAAAAATGTCATCTGAAAGTCCATAAACAAAATTATATATATTCCGACACCTCTATAATAGAAGTGATATTTACGTTAATGCTAATTTGCTTGCTGTGTATACAATAACATAGTTACAATAAAATCCTTGTTTGATAAATTAATCACTGATAAAGAAAATATGTTTTTAATACGCACATGAAGCTGTAAATTATACGGACGGACAGGCGGACTTATACAAATCGTGTCTATAATTGTGGCGTTATCGTTGCTTCTAACATAAAGTTCCTATGCTAATGTCGGACGTCAGACGTTTCATAAGCTCTCACAAAATCGCGCCTAATTTATGTACTAGTAGGACTGTGTTATTTTATAACTTAATTTACATATTAATACTCTTACATTTTAACCTGTTGTATTATTCGGCTTCGTTGAAAAAAACTATTAAATCAACTATCAAATATTATTCGAAACATTTTTACTAATAAATCTCTTTCTCTTTATGTTTTATTGTAACCTATAATCTGTACGAATATGATCACCTTGCGCAAAATAATTCGGGTTGTCCTTAGTACCTGTGTTTCAGCATGTACTTAACATGTTATGTGTAACGTGACAAAATGGGAAAGCCATTAAAAATTGAAGGACTTACATATAATTATAATAATAGTAATTCCTCTGTTCTTGTATCAGAAGTAGTTTACAAAAAGAATGTTGCCTTATATAAACTGTTTGGCTAACAACTGTTTGGTTAAAGACAGTGTAACCAGTATCACACTTCAGCTAATCGTTAATACCCCAGGTACTCTTATTCACATGCCGTGTCTTCATGGGAGCTGAAAAACAACCTGAATTTATGACGCGACAGAGGAATAACACCTGGGACCCTCTAGATTAGTAGTTGAGCGACACACACACTGGTCTTTCAAGACTTCACGTATACTCGTTATTTTGCAAATCTGGTGATAATATAAATTTGAGTTAAAAAATAATTCTTAAGTGACAACAGTGCATCCATGTGTGAAAAAAATAAATCTGTTTCAAATTTATCATCATGCGCTGGATATTGTAACGAGCATAAATGTAAATTAATAAATGTAAAAATATAACTGCAAATTTTTATAAAATTATTTATAGGCCTACAGATTGAAGTCGTAAGATAGAGAATTGACGTTAATAGACTGTAGGAGTAAAAATAAAAAGGTAGAGAACGTAACATTGTTTCGAACGCGGCGGGACTAAGTACCCGACATGAAAACTAACACACCGGAAAAAATTCCGTATTTTATTAGGGGAGCTTATTTGTTTATTTAATAAACGAATATAGTGGCGTTCGTGGAAAACTGTTGATCTCTATTACCAGCATCAAGCTTGTTACCTAAGAAGCTTTCAACTGTGTTCGATCGATTGACTTCTCCACGTACGTTATTTGTCAGTAAGTATTTGTCTCGATAGACGTTTGTTTAAAATTGTTTTCTTTAACAATCAATTTGTTTGGTTCAATTGGTAAATTTCCGTCATGCGGAAAGATACATTCTACCTGATGTTTCCGTTAGTCGTCAGTCAAGCGTCACTTTCAATAACATACAGGTAATGCTATAATTTTATAGCTTCCTGTCCTGTGACCATGTATTTTGTCTTGCTTTCGTTTATTATGAGACCCAGCCTCCTTGCGGGACCTTCAAGACCAAGAAAGGGTTTCAGTGACTGCACGAAGGAACCTCGCGATTCGCAATTATATATAGTCATCGGCGTACCTATATGTAGGACCTGCACCAACCTGTTGAATACAGTCCCGGAGGAATCTATTCCAATATCTCTCATAGCTTTTTCTAAGGCAAGAATGAAGAGGAGGCAAGCTAGAGCATCGCCTTGGAGGACTCCCTTTCCACAGTCAAACTCTCTTGATAAGTCATTCTGAATCCTCACCAGGGTTCTGAGCCCTTCACTGTCAGCATTGTCATCCTACACAATCTTATTAATTTCTTTGGTATGCCTAGTTCTTCAAGAACTGTGTAAAGTTCTTGTCTATCAATGGTATCGTATACATTTCTGAAATCTATGAAGAGATTATGAGTTTGTAGCGTATGTTTCCTACCTTTCTCCAGAATTTGTCTGTGTGTGAAACTTGGTTTATTGTCTATTTCCCTCTTCTAAACAGCCTCACACTAAACTTAGTAAACATGATAAGTAAAGTTATTTACTACCAATAGAAAATATGACTTATGCTAACAGTAAAGTTTGGATATTGAATCTGATATTTTATTGATTTAAAACTATTACTATCCAAGTAGTACATTTTTCGAATCTAATTCTAAACATAAGACCTCTATCAAGAAAGCTAACTAGTCTGTAATACCGAAAACTGTTTCATATTCCTTGTAATCTTTGGAACGAATATTATTATGTTTTTATAAATGTGAAGACCTTACTCGCTTATTATGAAATATTTAAGGAAAGAACTGCAAAAGAGAAAACTTGCAATCATTAAATGAAGGAAACTAAGTGAATACAATTTGCACAAATAAATAACCAGGAAAACACAGCAGATTTCCGAAGTTAACTATAAACTGTCGACAGAAATACAAAAATTTTATTATTACAGCTTAGTTGAGCGTTTTTATTTGATATACGAATACACTGGCATTCCTCAGACACTTTTCTTCTGTATCACTCAGCGTCACGCTTGATAGCTTAAAAGCTTCCAGTCGCCTTTGACGGGTTCACAGATTTCGCCATTTATAAGTAAATATTTGCCCCGATAATATCTTCTTTAAATTTCTTCAGTTCTTCTTTACGTGTTTAAGTGTTTTATACTGGCAAAAATATATCAGCTAGCAGTTTGAATATTATTTTTAATAAAAATATATACTACCTCACGAAAAGTAAAACAGTCGGTGTATAAAATCTTACCAAAGCCAACTTGCTAGATGTAACAGTATAAATCAGTAAAATCCGGTATAACAGAAATATACAGTAAAATCCGGTGATGCAAATAAATAGGCGGATAAAATGAGAATGTGATAGGCGCATATTCGCTGCTTCAAGCAGTATCAGAAACAATAAAATAATGGTGTCGAACAAATTTACACGTAATTATATTTAATTCCTGACACTAGTGCCAACACTTTGTACGTAGTTTTGCAGTATATGTTTGCATATACACTGTCAGACTGTGTGTAACGATGTGAAATATTGTCTGCACTATGTACGAAAGCTGGTGTAACAACGTATTGTGAATACAAAGGCCGGATTTAAACCAAGTACAACGTTAAAGTGCAGTTAAAACGGTTAAGAGAGCGGAGTGATATTTTACCATTGTAAGAACGCTATTACTGTGGCACTCTAAGAACAGTAAAAACAAATGTTTCATTGCTGTTTAATTTATTATGACGTATACGATGGTGTTGTTATAGCACCCAGTGAAAATTACAACCATTTGTCTCTTTTATTTCTTTTAAGTTACGAGGAAGTTAATCCTGTTGTAACAGCATTCTTTCCGCTTGTTCAGTTTGTATTTTTTGTAGGGCTTCTGTGGTAGCGTAGTGATTTCGAAAACAGTATGTTAATGATGATGACAATTGAACTTATCTCTTAAAAATGACTGAGCAGTGTTCTAATAATATAGAAGAACTGGCTTGCAGTTTACAAGTGGAGTGACCATTTCAATTGGAACAGCGATTATTCAAAACGTGTGTATAGAAAATGCAACTAATTACCATGATCACGCGTACACTTTATTATTTCCTAGTAAAAATATTAAAAACTAGGTAGCCTAGTTTTATCCTACTTTTCACCAAATCTTTTTGTACATAAATGTGCCGACGTTAGATTTTAAAATTTGGTCCTGAGTGTTTATTCTAAGCTCTGTCTTCCTCCGTCCGACACTAAACCAAAGATAAAATAAAATAATACAAGTTTAGAAAAAATTCAATGTCAAGGAATTTTGTATGCGTATGAATCAATATGTCAAATTTCTGTTGCTTCTTATATTATTTTTTAGTTATTTTTTAATCAAAAGTTTTCAAACATTTTTTAAAGAAATAGATGGAAAATAACAATTTGTACTAACTACAACAAAAGTTCTAATGCCAATACACACCTGTATTGAAAGTCCAAGTGTCAAGTGGTATGTTCTCCTCAGGATAGAACTACAAATATAATTTTATATCCAAACATTATTAAGCAACACGAATCTATTAGTGATTAAGATTTTATAAAGCTCCACTTTTTTCTTACCAAATAACTAGAAAACGTAAATTTTTTTACAAACAGAATTAACTTATCACTATTGCACACCACTATAGATAAATGTTTCTATACTGGTGTGCAACAGTGATAATTCTGTTTGTGATTATAACTACAACACAACTTTCTTAATTAAATTAAATATTTTCAAGTTAACATAACAATGATACCATATTCAAGTCATAATTTTAAAGTAACGTCTTACAACAAACAATATTCATGTGATCTGTTTGCACGTAATTATTGAATAAATGTGTGAGATCTGAAGATCTTAAAGCACTTTGTTTCTAAATAAACCTCTTCTCATAAATGCGTTATAAAAAAGATCGATCGTTATGACCAGAAAGTAGGCCACCCTAAGGAGGTGTCGGATAACAAACGTCGACCTTTGTAACGACCTAGAATTTCGCGTTTGCATTCTTGGCACAATTTACGCTCATGTGTATTGGAGTCATATTACTAATGATGTAGACACTGCCTTTTACGTATGCAAGCGTACGTTAGTACAAATGAGTGCCCTGCGCACATGTTTATATATGTCTGCATGAGCGCAGAGTCTATTAATTACAAGCGTCAAATGTAATACATAATGAAGCTGTCTATTCACTTAACCTATTACGATACATTAACCTATTACGATACAAAAAAAAACACGTATTTCAAAACACGCTTTCTTAAGTTTTCGTTATAAATTTGTTGTCTACGTTTCGTTAGCGAATAATAGTCAACATCTATAGGCCTAACCTGTGCTTTTGCTGATCTAAAAAAAAAAGAATGCTTAACTTCAAGATCTTCTTGAAGAGAATTTTGTCACTCCACTGTAAGATTTTTTTAGGGTTGTTGACATTTCCACTGTCGATATATGCTCAATTTGTTCCTAAATTTGCCTTATTAAAATACAACGTGCTCTTAAAAATTCCTTCAATATTCGTAGAAAAGATCACTCTTTCCAACGTATTATGATGGATGTATCGATTCGAAAATACAAATCTATGTATCTATATGTATCTATAGGTATAAAGTTTAAATATACTTCTATAGGGAAGTATAATTAAACAAAAGGATTTCATTCCAGTAATCTATTAATGAACCTTAACTAACTGCATCACAGTAGTGCGAATGTGGATGACTAGGATTAGTCCACATGACTAGCGTGGATTAAATATACAGAATTAAAAATCAGTTTTTATAAGAAAAATACTGGCAAAAGCATTATTCAATTCGCGCGGCTGCATGTATTGGTTAGATCAAACTGAGTAGATGTATTGTAAAAAAAAAAAAAAAACTTTCATTATAATACTCTGTAGACTTCTACGAAAACTTGTTATCTACTTCGCACATGAACTGTTTAGTTAGATTACAAACAGGCTATGACCACATGACATCCAAAAAACGTGGTGGCATTTTCTCCAGTGTTATTAATAAGAAGGCTAAGGTCAAACAATAAGATAATAAACGTAAAGTCGTGTTTTAATAATGAGGAGTAAATTATTGTTTTGTAATAAGTTAGCCATTAAACTCATGTGTTAAACAAATAATTGCAAAGGGATAAAACAGCGCATAAACACTAAACAGACGTTAACACCGTCAGGAAAGCTGTCTGGCATTATGACAATGTAAGAGCTCTAGAACAATAAAAATTAATGTTTCGTGTTTTTTGTTATTATACGAAGTATGACGTAAAGGACGTTTTTCCTTTTTGTAATGTCCAGTGAAAATTACAACCCTTTTCTTTAGAAGCTGTAAACAAGTGAATTCTGTTGTAGCAGTATTCTTTCTGCTTCCACAATCCGTTCCTTTTCTCAGCAACAGTGCAAGTACAAGACAAGAACCTTCGTTAACGTCTTCATTAACGATAATTAGCAAAGACCTTTTGATTGTAATTCAACGTGCTGGCAGTTCAACTTGTAAGATTCTGCCCATGCAAAAATAGAGTAATATTAATATATAGGCCAACGTTATTGTCATGTGTTATGTTAGCTTACCTACGTCCTTGAGTAGGACACTGACTAAGTCAGACAGAATATAAAAGGCAGAATTTACACTATTGATTAGCTATACGATTTTATTACTTTGGTGACTAGTAATTATAATATTGAATATATTATTTTTAACAAATTTATTCTGTTTTACTAAGATTTTTGATGAGACATTGTTACAACGAGGTTCTTAAAATCTGTCAAGAGTCCATATTTCTTATCAATTAAAATTTTTATTTTATTTCCTTTTTATTTAACTTTAACGGTTAACGGTATTTTTGTTACACCAAAATTAGAAATTACAGTCCATAGAGCAAAGAAATGAGAAATTAACCATTAAAAAAGTATGTCATTTTGTGAATTACATTATAGTTATCAGTATTATTGTATTCTCAACAGTCGTCCCATTTGATACAGATACTCAATTCCTGCACTCCGACATTGTCTCATATCTGGATCACCTGTTAATGACAGAACTTATATTAACTGGACCTCAGATATAAAACTGGATCATTACATAAAATTACTTTATTTTGTTACTATAATTAATATTATTCATTCATTCATCTTTTTTTCTCAGCATATCTATCATGAACTGCCGATTGTTGTCCCGATTTATATAACGATACGTCTACGTATTCCTAGCAATCACAATATTTGTTGTCAGTTTCTCTTGACATCTAATAATCGCTCACTACTGACAAGGTACAAAGAAATGTTTCGCTTTTTTTATTATACAAAGTATGAAGTAAAGGACTTTTTTTCCTTTTTGTAACTTCCAGTGAAAATTACAACTCTTCTCTTTGCAAGCTGTAAGCAAGTGAATTCTGTTGTAACAGTATTCTTTCTCTTGCACAATCCGTTTCTTTTCTCAGCAAACGGTCCAAGTTCAAGACAAGAACCCAGTGTCTTAATTAACGATCATTAGCAAAGACTTTTGATTGAAATTCAACGTGCTGGCAGTTCAACTTGTAAGATTCTGCCCATGCAGGAATAATATATATTCTACGATAATATATTGCGACAGTACAACCATGTACGGTACTGTGCATTGCCAAAATAATTTAAATAAATAATAAAAATAAATAAATATTGATTGATAAACATGATTCAGATTGCAAGCTGGATTGTTTAAAAATTAGGGAACGCACCGTTCAGGCACGTACACGCATATCTGGCCCACCTGTCGCTAGCGTTATGTACATGTGTATTTTGTTTGTGTGTGTGAAGCCTGTCCGTTCCTGAACAGTAACCACTCCTTTTCAAATATTGATAGATTTTATGTTTTATTTTAATTATAAGAAAAATATGTACGATATTGTAAAACGAAAGACACCAGAGGGTGTAGAAAATAAAGGTGAACAAAGGGTTAAAAGACCGTGACAAAGTGACGGAAAGTGCAATTACTATAAGTAAAAAGTGAATAGCTCTTTTTATAATTACAATAAAGAAGTGTCATTTACGTATAGTAAACATATAAAAATTAACGATCGATTGAGCGTCGTGTAGTGTGAAACAGGCTTCGTAATTCGCGAAGATAGGCGAAATTAGTGAATTGAACCAGAGTGGGAGTAAAGACGCTTCGATAATCTCTGACAAGATGAAAATTCTTCAGACTTGTGCTTTTGCACGACCTGGCTATAAATACCAGGTCGCGCTAATAGAGTTCCTTCTTCTATATTCAACCGTTGCCATAGGAGGCTATGTCAGTCAACTACGTGATCATAAATCTACATTAAGCGTCACCTGACGACTTGTGAGGCAGAACAGAGGTTCTATGGACACACCTACAACCCATGAGGTGAGCAGAGCCAACAACAACTAAGAAAGACAAGCAGTGGAAGTCTGGAAGAGGACCAGAGGACGCGAGGACATGAAGGACTGGACCAAGGACTGGGAAAGGACCCGAGGACCAGAAGAGGACACACTGAAGTTGCCACATCAAACGAGGTGATAACAAACCATAATAATAAATAGACAATTAAAAGACAATATTGAAACTAGAATGAAAGACATTCCAACTGTTGCTAACAGAATTTAAATTGTACATATAATGTAAAGTCTTATTATAATTTATAATGTCTCATTTTGAGAAAGTAATATTGGAATAACGTAAATGCTATGAGAGAGCAAGGCTTGATTTTTAAGTGAAGTAAAGTAGAATAATTAGTAGAGTCTTTAATTGATAAAAGAATAATGCATATGCTATAAATTTAAAAGAGAATTAAAGTCAAGTAAAAAATTAAAGACATAATTGAAACAAAAGTAAATTCATTGTGAATTAATAAGCAATTGCAAAAGGGTGGCCACACTAAATGAGTAAGCCGAGAGCAGAAATAGATAATTAAGAGTAGAAAATAAGATTTGTGTATAAACTGTTTAGACATAAATTGTTCATATAAATCGCATACATAATATCGCACAAGCGAGGAATAATGAATATTTTTTTTGTATTGCCGGAATAAGTAAATAGGTTGATAATTAAATAATGTAAACATTTAAAAACTTTATAACATTGTCTTGTTATTACAATTACACCCAAACCAAACAAGTAAAAGTTATTATGTTATATAACTTATCTCTCCAAAAGATTGGAGCTTCCCAAATTAAATAAATTTGGGGTAGTTACGTTACAATATATTGTTCAATATATTCTACGACTATAAAGTACTCATCTTCCAACCTTTCTTTTTCTCTTTTTGTTTAAACAATACGACGTGTATTGTTGGCAGTAATTTTACAAAATTCATTTGTTCCTGAACTATTAAAAAAAAAAATCAACGTAGTTCTTTGCATGTTATTGAGAATTTTCTAAAGGTCAAATGTGTTAAACTAACCTCCCAATAATTTTCAAAATAATTAGTACAATAACTATGTGTATTAAACGGGCCAAGTAACGTCTCGGCTAATAATATTTATACAGAAATTTGAACAGAAATTAATTTATGAAAGCCAAATAGGCTATTACTTATGAAAATATTTTAAAATAATAATTTTAAATTTATCATGCAGTACGTACTCGTAGTTCTCTTTTGAAAGTGTCCTGACCGTAGCTAATCTGTGATTTACCCTTGATACATGTACATTTTACAAATTACTCCCAAGGATTTCTGCGACATAATTGCTCCGGAGATAATAAAATTAAACTCGCCTTTATTTTTTTATCACTATAATTGATATTTCAGTTGACATCTAGTAGCTGCTTACTGGACAAGGTTTCTATAGTTTCCACCATACTCTGTACAATTCTGCATACTCATTCTATGGCTATACAGTAGGCCTACCCATATTTATGCGGCAGCCCATACTTCTTTTTCAGTTTTACCTTAAACAACACGGCGTGTATTACTGAAGATCACTTTCTGAATTTCATGTTTTCCTTAATTATTAAAACAAATTCAATATTCTTCGAGTGTTATTAAGAATTTCCGATTGATATTAAAAGTCGAATGAAGTAAACTAATCCCTCTATAATTTCTAAAATAATTAGTACGATAATTTGATGTTAAATGGGGTAAAGAATACATGTCTCAGCTATAAATATCGATACTGAAATTAAAATATAAGTTAAGCTATAAGAGCTAAAAAAAAATTATTATTATTTAAAAATAATACTTTTAAATTTACCATGTGTTTTGACCATTGTTAATATGAGATTTATCCTTGATATATACACTTTACAAATTATTCCCAAGAAGTTTTGCGATATAATTACTTCAGAGATATTAAAAGTAAACTCTGCTGTATTGTTTAACGGTTTAATTAAATACAACAAAAAAAAAACAACACAGTGTAAAACAGGTAAACAGAAAACTGAGAACAGAAAGGAGACCTGATGTAATAAAATCACACAGGCACAGTAAAAATACTCCAGTATGAAGTAAAAATAGCTTTTTAATCATATTAAAACTAAATTGAAACAAAACCACTGATATCTCCAACTGTCAGTCTGGAGTCTGACCTACACAATAAATTGAAACGTGTTTTACTTAGACAAACAATCTTTCGCCTGATTGTGGTAAAGAAAATATTTTTAAAAATTCTCAACCTACTTATTTGCTTATTATTTGGTTTATTAAATTTCATTTTTTCGCACACATAAGTATTTGAAGCCTATACGATTTACGGTCTGTAACATAACTAATTTGATTTATGCCGCATAGAGAATAGTTCAACATTGACCCTACGTTAAGGAACACTGACCCTACTGCTCCCCAGGTAACTGTGTCGTCTGTGCTCAGCTTTAGTACGGGAAGGACAACAGAGGTATGTGAATGTCCAAAATAAGGTAATAAACTGTCTCCTGAGGCAAACAATATTTTATCTACTTACGAACAACAATATTATTGATACTGAATCGTGTGTGTGCTTGTATGATTGCAGCTTGAATGACAAAACTCCATGGATTTATGTGTACTTTGTACATGTACTTCGTCTTCACAAAAATATATTTCATATTTAACCAATAAAGTTAATGTCGTGGTATGGGCCTAAAGTGGTCTAAATTATTGTCTAGCCGTATCGGTTCGAATTGTCTTCACATAATCCAACGTCTGGACTAAATAGTGATTTTCACCTTCGGCCAAATTAAATTATAATTTATACCTACGCGATAATCTAATCCATAGCCCTAGTATCAGTGTGGTATCAGTCTACAACGTTTAGATCTCTTCAGAATCATACTTCTGGTAATTTTTCTATTTAAAAAGCACGTGAATAACTCTTACTGTTTGCCCTTTCGATTATTTGTTCAATTGCCGAAAAATTATGTAGACAGATTGAAAATATATTTTCCTTTTTCTAATATACTGATTGTAGTAAGTTATTAAGTTTCTTCTTTTCGAACTCCAAAACCATATTTTTCAGTTTCGGGATTGGCGATAATGGAAGTCGGAAAATTTTTTTAAATGACTATAATTTTGGTCGAAGACTGTACACGAAAAATGTACTTGAATACTGTAACCGCAAGGTGGGAAAATGCTTTATAGAAACAAGACTATAATGTCTGGATCTGATTGTCCATGTGATTAACTTTATGTATTATATGAAAAATTTTGTCACATGTAATAAGAATAGCTCCTTTCGCGTGCCTGCATCATGCACTCAGTACAGAAGACTTCATAAGTACTTTGTGTACTTAAACGAACGCTTCTTGTTACACAGTTCACCTACACAGAGGCAGAAATAATCATAAAACTTCACTGAACAATCTTCATGCAAAAGAAATTTTGATAGTATTAAAACTTGCCGTCTGTTAGATCCAAAGTTAGACGTTTCGGCATACCCACGTCAGATATCTTCAGTGGAGCTGGAAACGAGAACTCGACTACTCGGATGGACTAAATATCAAGACAGTCCTACTGTCAGTTTGCTCAACGCATACGGGAACAATTGGGGAACAACACACACGGCACAGAAACCCAAGGTGAAAAATTATTACAATTATTTTTGTAAACAAAGACAGTAAACAAGTTTAATCATGGTGTAAAAAAGAAGAAATTAATTGTACATAGTATAATTACAAAAATTTAAATAATTAATACAATTTAAGCATGTAATGTTAACATCTGTTTTCTAGTAATTTTTCTAGTTAGTTAAAATGGGTTATACCTACGCGATAATCTAATCCATAGCCCCAGTATCAGTGTGTTATCAGTCTACAACGTTTAGATCTCTTCAGAATCATACTTCTGGTAATTTTCCTATTTAAAAAGCACGTGAATAACTCTTACTGTTTGCCCTTTCGATTATATTGTTCAATTGCCGAAAAATTATGTAGACGGATAGAAAATATATTTTCCTTTTTCTAATATACTGATTGTAGTAAGTTATTAAGTTTCTTCCTTTCGAACTCCAAAACCATATTTTTCAGTTTCGGGATTGGCGATAATGGAAGTCGGAAATTTTTTTTTAATGACTATAATTCTGCTCGAAGACTGCAGAATTGTGTGTGTTTTGACAATACAAAAATAAATCTGTAAAATGTTGAAATAAATTAAATATTATTTTTGATTAAAATACTACAAATAAACTTTTCATTTTTGTGTGAAAAATATTTAATTGATGTATGATTTGCAACATTGCAAATAATTAGTTGAATTCTATATTTTAATGTCAGTTACCCAAGTAATTGAAAAATTTTTATAATTGTTTTTATATGTGTTTTATGTTTGTTATTTTATGTTCATATCTGTGTTTATTTTTATTATTTACGTGTAAACTATGACTAGTGCCTGTAAACTACGACTAGTGCCTGTAAAACAGCTTCTCTTAAAAGGTAGCTTTTAATACGTACTGTATTTCTTTTTAATTTTTAAAGAATTTGTTTTTTTTATAACTCATTGTTTTATTATCATTTATTCCACGCCACAGAATCTTTCTTCTCTCTTATCACATAAAATTTATCGTTCAACAAAAGGGACTTAAAGTAACAAACACTGAAATCCCATGACCTAGCTGGTAAGTTATTCGATAGTTGAGGTTTCGATCAGACAGACCGACAATGATTAGGTGCTAACACCTCAAATCGCTTTGACCGATACGTAGGTAATGTCATACAGATCATGTATGACTGCTACAATATGTTATTAGAAGTCAGTTATATGGTTTCACCTTATACTTCGTTATGACCGAATTGCAATAAAATTGTAGAAATCAAGTCATCGATTTCTACTAATGTTACGTTTGCACAGTGATTCGACAAAGGCACTGCGAGCGTGCAACGAAAGCTGTCAAAACAGGATTCCCTTCTTTACAGCTAACAGACACCAGTGTTGTAATTTTCACTGGCTCTTATAACAAAGCTATTGTCTAGCTTATACAATAAAAATACATGAAACATTTATTTTTACTGTTCTGGCGCTCTCACAGCGCCATAATATCACGTCGCTTGCTCAACAGTTTTAACTTCTCTTTACTGTTGACCGTGATGTTTAAATCCCGATTTATATTCTCAGTACGCTGTTTTCAACAGTACACAACGTAGACAATATGATAATTACTTAGTGCATGCACACACAAACAATATACGTAAAAACATAAAGCATCAGTTTGCACAGAGTTTGATACTTAAATAACTAATTTAATGTAATTTTACGGTATTACATAGGTTGTACCGAAGATGTATTTCTTGAGTAATGTATATTAATAACTCATCCATTCGTTGTCAGTTTCTTACCAAATTTTTCGTTTGTGTAGTTTTTTTATACACTTATTGTGCTGGATAAGATGTTAAGTCTATTCTGGCTGGATACGTCTGTTGCTTCAAGCACGAATGCTTTTTTATATTACGATTGTAGAAAATAAGTATGTTTGGGATTGACGAGATTTGTAAACTATCGTTTCCATTTTTTTTTTTTTTTTTTTTTTAATGATTCATCTCTTAAACATGTTGTCAGTTGGCTTTCCTATTGCTAAAAGAAACGCCTGTTTGAAAAAAATATTATATTTTTGTTTGAAACAAGATAAATGAATGAAAAAAAATATGATGGAGGAAATTTTAACAAGTGTTTGTCGATTCAAATATTTACTTATAAGTGACGTACTTCGAGATGTCTATCGATCAAAACGCTACTGAAAAGGTCTAAGCTAATAAGCGTGAAGCTGAATAACACAGAGCAAAATTTGCGAAGAAAGCCAGTGGACACGTATATGACATAAATAAATAAGTTTCCATAATAAAACTTCTGAATTTATCCCCGTAGTTAGTTCTGTCGCGTTTATAATTCTGCTACGCTTCCCTTCTTATTGTCTGTTTCTCCTTTGTTTTCTTAACACAACTGCATCATTTTATCACATCACTCCTAAATAATATCTGAATAATTGACTACTTACTTCTTTTTATACAAGGTTGATTTAGTTGTGTGTGTTTTGACAATACAAAAATAAATCTGTAAAATGTAGGTAACTCAAATAATATAATACAGGCCTAACATTTGTAGAAAAACCTATTATTGAAACAAGTATAACCCATGAAACTGGAAATACGATTGGAGAGTTACTACAGAGTAGTACACACAGCGCGCTCTGAGTTTGTATACGAGGTTGTATATGAAACAAAATAATAGTCTTGCATTTAAAAAAATGATTCTAAGGTTATCATAATGAACCAGTTTAAATGAAGTTGTACAGTTATAAAAACTTAGGCTTAGGATTCGTGTTAATTAACAGTACTGTAAAGTGAACTGTTGTTTAGCGAACGTGTTTTAATATAACAACTGATGTGAAGAACAAGAAGGAACAAGAATAACGGTTAATTTTGTTCTATTTAAAATGGAAACGAACGTGTTTCTATAAACGACGAGCCGTGTCAAGGTAGTTTTTGCTGGTGTATGCCACTGTCTGTCACCAAATATTAGTGATTAGGAAAATCGTCTATCAACATTTCTACAAGAATCCACAAACACGATATAGAACATTACAACTGCCATGTGGCAGAAGATTATAAATACTAGACGTGCTGTGGTGTACAGAGTTTTTACATTTCAGTGTTTCACGAGAAGTAACGTGACTAGCACACGTACCTAAACATTGCACCAACAATTGCAATTGCAGCAGTTGGTTCTAAGTACAGCTAGCATTTCTTGGTAGACTGACTAGATAATTAGTGCTAACTGAAAAAGACAGAACTTAAGGTCCGTCAGAATCTCAAATGAATTCGTCCACTAACCGTACTAAATTTCGTCAGCACCGGACCTGAACATACGGGATCAAGGAGAGAGGATTCTATACGTATCCCAGGAAAATAAAATAATGCTATAAGTACGGGACTTAGCATTGTAAGCTTCGAGGTTACGCAATAGTAACAGCTCTTCCCCACCCCTCACCGTCCAGCGTTGTCGCACGTTATACAGTAGGCCTACTTGGTTATGCGTATGCAACGGCTGGGAGGGCGGGAAGTGAAGCGACATGGCAATACTGCAGTCGCCTCCAAGCTTATATTGATACGTCTCACATTATAATTATTATAAAACTGATAAAACTTTTTAGATTCGTTAAAATCATTTTTAAATTTTTAAAATTGGTGAATATAAAATTCCTTTTTACATTATTAATAATATCGGACATTGAGTTGGTCCAACGAGGCAATATTCAATATTATTGGTAATATATTTGTAGGTAAATCGGCTACATATTAAATATGTATACCTAACTGATCTAACTTGATCAACTTATTTATGTCTGGCTAAGGTCTCTCGCAGTGTATTATAATCATTTAAAATGCAATGTAGACTGAAGAAGGAAACGTGATGTAGATGGCATTGGGAAGCTTATGCAGTTGTAACGTTAAATTAACTGTCTGTTCCAGACAAACTGGCACAGCCATCTTAATCTAAAATAGAAGCACTCATCGATACTGTAAATAACACGCCTAGCCAATACTTCAAACTTAGAGTAGAGACATAAAGTGAAGTATATTTTTACGTAAAATGTTGTCAGAGTAAGAGTAAGTTTAGTGAAACCGGTGTCTGTGTTATAAACGTCTAGAGAACCTTCGGAAACTGTTCTGTCAAATAATTTATATTCAGAAATACTTGACTACTATCCTTTCTCTTTTAGTAACTCCCCTCCTGTATACTTATAATTTCGTTCATTATTTTCAACGTTTTTATTAATTTTTTGACATTACAGAAGTCATTTAAATTTTGTCTTACTTAATCTAATCCTTGGTAACTTCTTCACTGCAAAATCAATTTCTCTTTTCATTAACTAAATTACTTTTTATACTTACTTTGTTTACCTAACGTATTATTGATAATAATATCAATTATAGCAAGTTCTCAGAATAATAACCAAATCCTTATTTTCTCTTTAAAATGTACGTATTTTGTTTTTGTCTAATATTCAAACTTTTTGTTTCCTTAGTCTGCTTTGTACGTTTCATTTCTGTGTGTACGGTTAAATTATCCACTTCTATGTTAATATGCCCCCCTCCCCGGCTAAAGCCAAAATATATCTGCTATAACATATATGTTTTTACTGTTTATTTAATACATGTTTTCCAACCGTTATCCTTAAGCAATTTCAAACAAACGGGGATTTTGTTAAGGAGAACGATGGAACGACCGACACGCGAGCGCGTGTGTGTGTTTGCGTTTGTAAGTAAAATACTGAAGTTACTGTGTATTACAATTTATTACGCTAGTTTCCTCAGCCCTAATATTGTGACACGATTTATCGATACTTCGACTCAGCAGTTCGACTAAATTCAAAATATCGTTAAACAATTTGAAACCAACACACATTGTAATGTTTTTATAACAGATTTTCTCCTCTTTAATATGTTGTAAAAATATTACGTAAAAAGTATCTTCAGTAAATTCGTTTCTAAAGAGAGAACCCAATTTCACACTGACCATTGTGTGGTGCCTAGAACTACACTATACGCGTTGCATTTATGCACTCACTGTTGGGATTTAACGACAGACGTGGTGGTTTCCAAGCGGTGGTGCCAACTTTGCCTCGTGTATTTACTGTTCACAGTGTCGTACATTACTAATAACACTTTTATGCTTACAGTGTATTGTAATTACCCGTTTTGTTACAATTATTTAACTGTGCAACATAAAACATTTCAGACGATATAACAAATTTCATTTCATTTTGTTATTAAACGTAATATATTGTCACTAACTAAATAATAACTCAATACAGTAGCCCTGGGAAAATAGTATGAAGTCGCGTAAAACCAAATAAAAATACAGAAATCAAAATAACTGATCAAGATCACAGTATTATTCATTGTCGCCTTTATAGACAGATTTGTTTATGCACAAGTTTATTCACGGATTCACTTTCCATAGAATCAATGCGAAGAACATAAAATCAATCTTCAGTCTTGAAGAATTCAAATTATAAAGGCGCAGGCAAAACTGGATTGGAAAGAATAATCAGGCGAAGGCGTTATTGTGCCTTTAAACATCAAACAGTAGCTAGTACTCATAATGTTGAACAAATTTTTCATATGTCAGAATAACCAAAAATATCTTGCAAAGTAACATCAAAGTTGGGGCAGCGGTATGAGACAGAATAATAGTATTTTACATGTCCCTAAGTAGAAGTTTATATATTTCATTTACACTATGTGGATCCTGATAGGCCTTTCCTGTAAATAAACTGAAAAACCCAATGACAGTCAGTTCCACTCGAAACCAAATTTTAATCCTCCAACTATTTTCTTAATAACTAGATATATAAACCTTAGGGAATTATACCAGTTTATTTTAGTACTTCTGTTTTTTTAAATTTAACAAAATTCGTGTATATTTGTATGCGTGTGTGTGTGTGTGTGCGCGCGCGCGCGCGCGTGTAATATCCAAAGTTTAATATGAAATGATCTAAAGCTCGAATTTATAAAATATGTTTTCCAGTAGGTCAGAAAAGTATAGGCTATTCATAATATGTAATAAAACAACTGAAAAACTTAAAATCTTTAGTCTGCGAGGTTATTTGTGCGTACATGAAATACTGCAATTGAAATGATGGCAATAGACACGTTATTTATAAATTATTCTTAGAAAGTTAAATGTATCTATCTAGCCTCCAAAAATCTGTTGTAAGTTATAAAATTTGATTATAATTATTGTTAATGTCCTCCCACGGAATCCAACTCTACTACGCCCGGCCTACAACTACAACATCTTGGCCTCATGGAGGGATGGAGGCCAACAACTGTTACTCTGTAGCTAGCTCACAGGGAACTGGTAGGTTTGACAAAGTTTAGTGTACCGCTCGAAAACACACCGTAACACACGGTGAAACCGATCGACCAATGGGCGGATGGCTCCACGTTAGTGAGTTGCGAACGACGCCCTCCGGCCACCACGACACACTCTGTAGTATTGAGTCCTAGCCATGGGAGTCGAGGACTCTGCCGCTGTGGTCTGTCCCTTCACCGGTACTCGTGGGAATGCAATTTTAGATTCTAAAATTAATTCTGGGGTTTAGGGATCCCTTAAAAACCCTCGTTCAGAAAGATCTCTCCTCTGAGGGTGAAGAGAAGGAGGCACTACAGGATTGTAGATGCAGAGAAGTTTTGGCGCCGTCGGCAAGTACGCCTGTGGTTCCCAAGTATTTGATTGTGAAAAGAAAGGAGGGGGACTTCAAGAAAGTGAACCCATTTTTAATAGAAAAATTCGTTACTGCTTGTGCGGGATCGGCTGTTACAGACTTCAGGAAAACCGCCGGGAGGGGGATCTGTAGATCGAGATCCGAACCGACCAGCAAGGGGCAAGACTGCTCATGTTGAAAAGATCGGCGAGATGGAGGTTGAAGTGAGTCTCCACGTAACTCTGAACGTAATTCCAGCATCCTTCAGTGGAATATTAACGGTTACACTTCGCATATTCCTACTAACATTACGTAACAGCCTATGATGTTGCTCCGTCACATACATGGTCTACTAATTGGATTAATTTCTGCTGTAAACTCTTACAGCTGCAGTTGCAAGTGGATGCCATGATTCAGAACAAATGCAAAAAATATTCATAACTTACCGTTATCCATTAAATCAAATCGAAGTAATTATAACTCATTTGCATTGAAGATATTAACGGTCCCTTCGTCCTTTCGTTTCTTCTAACAGCCGTGTATTTGTAATTTCTGAACTATAACGGTTGGAAAATATGTGTTAAATAAATAGTAAAAAAACTGTTATAACAGATATATATGTTAGCCTTAGATAGACATGTAGGGCTTAATAATATAGACGTGTTAAGTTAACCGACGACACGGAAATGAAACATACAAAAGAGAAAAAGGAAATGAGAAGTTTGAATAGTAGACAAAAAGTAAGTATACTTTTAAGAGAAAGTAATGATTTGGTTCTTAAACTGAGAACTTACTATCATCAAGATTATTACTAAAAGTAATAGTATATCAGCAGACGAAGTAAGTGTATAAAAGTAGTTTAGTTAATGAAACGATAGACTATTTTCAGTTGCGGAACTGGCAGAGTGAAGGAGTAAACAAAGATTAGATTAAATAAGGAGAATTTAAGTGACTTCTATAAATTCAAACAAATTACTAAGGACGTTACAACTAATGAATGAAATTAAAAGTGTACTAAAAGAGAAAGGATAGTAGTCAAGTCATTCTGAAGATAAATTATTTGACAGATTAGTTGGCAAAGGTTGCCTAGACGTTTCTAACCCAGACACTAGTTTCATTGAACTCATTTCTACTCCGACAACATTTTCCGTACAAATATACTTCACATTATGTCTCTATTCTATGTTTAAAGTATTGGCTTGGCGTGTTATTTACAGTATCGATGAGTACTTCTATTTTTGATTGAAATGGCAGTGTTCCAGTTTGTCTGGTAGGGACGGTTAATTTAATGTTGCAACTGTATAAGCTTTCCGATGCTATTTACATCACGTTTCCTTCTGCAGTGTACATTGCATTTTAAACGACTATACATTTATATGGCGAGAGATCTTAGCGAGACACAAGTAAGAATTTCACCAAGTTAGATCAGTTAGGTATACATGTTTAATGACACTCACTTCACCAAAAATATATAACCAATAATTAATTCTTGTGTCGTTGAACAAAAACAATGTCTGATATTAATATTAATGTGAAAAGAAATTAAATTACAGTTCTTCAATTTTGAGGTAAGCCTAATACGAGACAAAATTATAAATTTTGTATTGTCCATTTTAAAACTTTAGTAAGGTTTTTTATGTCTCTAAAAAAGTTTTAGTCAGTTTTATAATAATTAGCATTATTTTACTTTTCTGGAGTAGAATCCTCGTTCCTTGATTCCGTGTGTCCAGGTCCGGTGCTGACGAAATTTCGTGCGAGTCGTTGATGAATTCGTTTGAGATCCTGACGGGCCTTGAATTCTGTATTCTTCTGAACTCATTTACTCAGTCCTAGCTGAAGGAATCTCCTTAGTACCATCTGTTGACAATTTTATACAGTGTGTCGGTACTTATCGACGAAACACTGGGCTGCAAAAACTCCGCACTCCCAAGGCGCACCTTGTACGGTTATAATCTTCTGCCACAGGGCAGTTGTAATGTTCTATACATTGTACAGTATGTGGAATCTTCAGTAAATGTAAGCAGACGATTTTTTTAATCATTGACCTTTGACAGATGTACGTTGGCATACACCAGTAAAATCTACTTTGACACGGCTCGTCGTTATGGAAACTCGTTAGTTTCAATTAAATAGAATAACATTAACCTTTAAGTCATCTTCCCTCTTCTTCACGCCAATTGTTAAATTAAAACACTTTTGCTAAACACTTCACTTTACACAACTATTGCTTATTACGAATCCTAAGCATGAGTATTTATAATTATTACAACTTAACCATATTCGTTCAAAATGGCTCATCATGACAATTCTATAATATTGTTTTGATGTTTCATTACACACACACACAAACACACCACTAAATCAACCATATGTAAAAAATAAAATGAGTAAATCAATTACTCATATATTTTTTAGGAGTGTTGTAATAAAGTGATGCAATTATATTTTAAAAAAAAAACAAAGGAGAAACAAATAAATAGAAGGGAAGCGTCGCAGAATTACGAACGAGACAGAACTAACTACAGGGAGGAAATTCAGAAGTTTTATTATGGCAACTTATTTATTTATTTCATATACGACTCTACTGGCGTTCTTCGCAAACTTTGTTCTGTGCTATTCAGCTTCATGCTTGTTAGCTCAAAAGTTTTCAGTCGCGTTTGATCGATAGACGTCTCGAAGAACGTCACTTATAAGTAAATATTTGTCTCGACAGACGCTTGTTAAAATTTTCTCCATCATATTTTTGTTTCAATCAGTTATCTTGTTTCAAACGAAAAGATCAGACATTTTCTTATATTCCCATTGGGCGTCTCTTTTAGTAATATTAAAGTCAACTGACACCATCTACAAGAGCAATGAATGCTACAAAAAAATAAATGGAATGAGTCCTATACAAAAAGAAATATTGGAAACGATAGTTTAAAATTCTCTTCATCTTAACAACGTAACGAAAGTACTTTAGAGTAATTATTCCAGGACTCCTTATTTTCTATAATCGTAATTCAAATGTGCATTCACGGGTGAAGCAACAGATGTATCCAGCCAGCTTAAGACCATATCTAGTATAATAAGTGTCTTAATAAGGACACAAAAGAAAACAACATGGTAAGCAACTGGCAACGAATCGATGAGTTGCTCATTACTCACGAACTACGTCTTCGTTACAACCTGTCTAATATAGGCTAATAACATTTAATTAGTTTTTAAGTATCAAATTGTGTGCATATTGATGCTGAATGTTTGTACGCATATGCACAGTGTGTGTGTATGTGTGTGTGCGTGTGTGTGTATGTGTGTGTGCGTGTGTGTGTGTATGATGTTGTCTACGTAGCGTAGCCTACTGTTGAAAAGACCATACTGAGAATATAAAAGCGGGATTTAAACATCACGGCCAACAGTAAAGAGAATTTAAAATTGTTGAGCAAGCGATGTGATATTATGGCGCTATGAGAGCGCCAGAATAGTAAAAATAAATGTTTCATTCCTTTTTATTGTATAACGTAGACAGTAGCTTTGTTGTAAGAGCCAGTGAAAATTACAATACTGGTGTCTGCAAGCTGTAAAGAATGGGATCTTGTCTGACAGTTTTCGTTTCGCGTTCGCAGTGTCTTTTTTTCGAATTACGTTGCAATTGGAACATAAGAAGGAATCGATGACTTGATTTCTACAATTTGATTGCAACTCGATCGCAATGCACTGCACTGTCAAATTACGCAAGGATATTCTAATAACATGTTCAAGCAGAATACATGATCTGTGTGACGTTGCCTACGTATCGGTCAAAAAAGGTGTCGGTGTTAGCATGTAATCACTGTCGGTCTGTTGACTTCTCAACGGAAGTATACAAATTCCTTTAGGATTGGATGGATTTTTCTCAGCTGATGTAGCAAGTCTTCTAGTTACTAGCAAATAAAATCTACTAAAATGCCATTTGCATTTAAACGTTTGTGTGTAATTTTGTTATTTCAGGAGAAAAATTAATTATAAAGTAAATTTCAGTTAATTATAATTTAATAAAAGAATTTTACGTGTTAATGTGTTACTTTAAAAGCAATATTAGTTTAAACGTTTTATGTCATTAAACTTGATTTTTATATTAACTTTTATTTGCGGTATAATAAAGTGTATGTATTCTTGTGCCAATCGCTTTATGTTGAGCTTGATAAATGTATAGTTATTACTAAAGCCGCGTCCACACCGGCCGCGCCGCGCTGCGCTGCGCCAAAGCAAACAGGCGCGATTCTGCGTCGAGCTGAGCAAGCATTGTTGCGCGGCGCAAAGCTGCTCGGTCGTTGTGGATGTCGGTGTGAAAATTTATTCCTTGACAAAATTAAATAGGTGTTTAACGAAACGTCAAGGTAATCGCAAGAAAGGCAAAGCGGCAATTACAAATCCAGGCCTTACAAGGTACAACTTTTGCAAGAAAAAGTAAAAAAACGGAGCCAGAAAACGAAATAAAAAGAATATAGAAGCTCAAGGAAGCCGAAGTATGAAATCAACAAGAATAAAACATAAAGCCAGAAAGGAAGAATTTCATATCTCTAACAAAATTCCTGTCAGTTATAAGCGGAAGCTTTTTGTGGAGGACTCTGAGAAAGATAAAGATAATGACTCAGAGTGCTTTTATTGTAGTGTACTGTATTAAAAATGAAAGTCGAACGATGGATGGAAAAAATGCTTGGATGCCTCAAGTGGCACACGAAGAGTGCTGGCTGCGACGAAGAAGATGACTTTTTGTGTTAACACTGTCGTCAATAATCGATTTTTGTAATTCTTTGTGAAAAACTGATCAAAAATTTTTTTTTGTATTTGCCTATTATTTTCTGAGATACAGTGAAAGTACAAGTTATCAGTTACAGATACAGTTAATTTGGTGATATCTGTAACACATTTATGAAATGTGTTATGAAAACACATTTATGAAAACACATTAATCCACAGGACATTATTTAAATTTGTATTTGTATTTTGTTGACCGTTTACCCGTGTTAGATGGGTTAAAGTGGCCATTATGTATGACATTTTGTAAAAATGTATTACAAAGTATTAAGTTGGGCTGGTGCAAAAATAGACTTTTGACATGTTTTAGATTTGAATATAGTTTAATTAAAAATATTTAAATGATATTTCCATATTACACACAAAGAGTAAACAATAATTTTTTTTAAAGTAAGAGTAAAAAATACTAAAATCACAGTCAACTAAAAACAGTCAGTACCGCTCAGATTCAGTAAATGAGAAACACTGTCCAAATAGAACGCGCACGTACGGTTTCCTTTGATGTACCGACACTATCTGGATCGCGTTCGCTGGTGCTCGAAGTTGCGCAGTTTGCCGTCCAAACAGGCCGCGCCGCGCCACTTTGGTTCGGCGCAGCGCAGCGCGGCTGGTGTGGACGCGGCTTCATATGATCATTGTATTTTAAAAATTAAAAAAAATACAATGTTTCAAGTATTAAGGGGTTAATTTAAATTTTTTTAAATTAATTTCTCTTAAACAGTAAGGGAATTTGTCTCTAATGTTAGTGTATTAGTTTTAGCTTCGTGGTTACTAACACTAGTAATAGAAATGAAATACATGTATATTTTATAGGTACACTTTTGCTTAGGAATCGCAAAAGTTCGTATAGTGGCGACAAAATACAATTTGTAACTAAGAATTAGTAGAAAATTTCCAACTGAATTGAAATAATATATTCCCTGAGATAATTATTTGTGTCACGTTAGGTAAATGAAGTAAATGTATAATGTAGTTTAGTGAGGGAAACTATAGAAATCGTCAATGCGTGAGAGAACAAAAATTAGATTAAATAATACAAAATTTAAGTGATTGCAATTAAGTCAAAGAACGTACTAGAAAGGTTGTAAGTAATGAATGGAATAAAAATTATACGGGAAGGCGTTACTAAAAGGGAAAGGATAGCAGATAGATGACAGCAGTTATTTGATAGCATAGATAGGAGTTATTTGACAGAATTACTAACAAACGTTGTCCATACAACCATACAAACACAAGTTTCATGGAACTTACTTTTCTCCGACAACATTTTACGTAAAAATATACTTCAGCTTATGTGTCTATTCTATATTTAAAACATTGGCTAGGCGTGTTACGAACGTTATCGATAAGTACTTCCATTTTAGACTGAGATGGCAGCGTCCCAGTTTATTTTCAGTTTGTCTGGAACAGACGGTTAATTTAACGTTACAGCTGTATGAATTTCTCGTGCCATTTATATCACGTTTCCGAGTGCAGTCTATATTTGTATTGTTTATGTGCGTATGGATATATAATAGTTATTTGTGTTTATTGCCATTTCTTACGTCTCAATATTCATTTCGTTTCACTGTCATTCTGCAAGGCTTCTTCATCTTTATCCCCTTGTTCCATTTCAGTATGTTTCTGAGCCACCTTGATTTAGGTACCCGTCTCGTTATTCGTGGAATGGTACGCATTAAAAGTTATATTTTATTTAAATTTTCCATCTTCTTGATACACCTCATACGACCAAACATACCCTTCACTTTTAGTTTCACTTATCATTGGGTTATACATAAGCACTGATTTTCTCAGCTCGCGTTTTTGATATGTTGAATACCCGATATTGATCTGACCACGTCCAGACAAAATATTCTGTCTTGCGTTATTTATTATGCATTGATTCATTACCCACAATTAAACTACGTGGTATGAAAGTTACTTCCTTCGAAAACAGTTTAATTAACCTATTTAGTCAATATATTTTTTTAAATTGGGACGCGGTTTACTGCTTAGCTTAACAAAATAAGCTGTTGCAACAGTTTTGATAACAGATTACGTTTTCACGGTCGGTATCAGTAGAATTTAAACTTCCATATGGGGGGGGTGAGGCTTCTAGATGTAGTCTATTATCTGCCGCAGGGTTTCAATTAGACATGGTCTAAATCAGGGTCCGTGTTTGCCGAGGCCGGGTCCAAAATTCACCAGGAACAGATGGATGTTGACCGAGGCGCTTATGAGGGGATTGACCTGCAAACTCGCACAACGGCGGTATAACTTTCGGGAAAGTGTCTGCATAGAGGCGTTCAGGGAACGGTCACTCAGGACGTTTCGGATAGTCAGGTTAGATGTAAAGTAATGAGCTTTGCAGACCCGCAGCAAACCTCTGTCCAAGAGGGACTATAGGTTTTTCTTATAAATCTTTGACAAGTAGCCCCACACTGGGGTCGCATTGGTAACCACTGGTGCCACATACATGGTAACGATGAGTTTGCCTAGGCGGCGGCAACAATGATTTGGCACAGGGCTGGGTTCGGAGTTGGTATGAGCGACGGGCAGTTTTGCGGGCTACTTGCTCGGAATGTCGATATGTCGACAGGTGAGATATCGATCGAGCTGAAGCCCTAAGATACACGTACTTCACACCGGGAGAAAATGGCAGTCGAAAAGGTATAGTCTGGGAGGAAGCTTTCTACTCCTGGAGAAGACTACAGCTGTGCTCTCGCCCGCGTTTATGGAAACTCTCTATTACTCCATATGCGGAGATCCACTCAACGTCTTCATCCAGCTAGTCCTGAAACCAGATGACGGCCATTTCGGCACTACGATCAACAGCATAACTGCCGTGTCGTCGGCGAACATGCCCAATCAGGTATCAAGAAGTTTGGATACGTCGTTCACGTACACAAAGAAAACGCTGCTCTGGGTTACACCAGCAATAATTGCTCTTTCTGAAGAAAAAGCGCTACCCATTCTCATGCGGAAGGTCCTCGTCCGAAGAAAGCTAGAAATCTAATAGTGTTAGAATTCTGTAAGCAGAATCTCCATCAACTTGCAGAAGATTTCAGGATGGCATGCACGAGCGAAGGCTTTCTCGACACCAAGAAAAACGGCAACAGTCTGTTCCAGTGAGTAACCGGCTTCGGAAGCCGTCTCCACCAAACGCATCAGCTGATGCGTTGAGGAGTGACCAGCGCGAACCCGAATTGCGCGGATGACCAGAATGTCCAACCGTTTTAGGTGGCCCAGTACTCGTTTACTTTAAAAGGATGATCCTCAATAGGGGCAGGACGCGCCTGGGCCCTTGGACAGTGTACAACCTAATAATCCTTTGCAGGAAATACTAGGTGGCGGAGCTTTTCAACCACCTCGGCAGGGTCAGATGCCACAACAAGAAGGCATAACATTACTGGTTGGGAATGAAAAACATTTTTATAAAGGTGACATACGCACTCAAAGAACCCATAAATTTATGCACTTTCACCATTAAAGCTGCACACACACACACACACACACACACACACAAATTGATTCAGTATCAAAAATATTGTAGCTCAGTGTTGTTTGTAAGTAGATAAGAAACATTTTGCCTCTGAAAACACTTTATCTTATTTTGAACATTTACTTACCTCTGTTGTCCATGAGTACTGGAAGCTGAGCTCAGATTGCACTGGGGAGCAGTGTAATCCTAACGACCTCCAACATGGGATCTATGTTGAACTATTCTCTACGCTGCATAAATTAATTTATTTATGTCACCGAACCGTATAATATAGGCTTACTTTTACATTCTCATGCGTGTGCGGAAACATGAAATTTATTAAACCAAGAAAATAAGTAAAATAGTGGATTTTAATATTTCAAAAATATTTTATTTGTCACAATCAGACGAAGATTGCTTTATAAGTTAAACAAGTTTCAATTTGTTGTGTCTGTAGTTTAATGACTTTATAGTCAAACAGATTGCATTGGAGATATCAGTGGTTTTTCACAGAAGTTTTACTATGATTAAAAAGCCATTTTCACTTCATACTAGAGTAATTTTATTGTGCCTGATTTTATTACCACATCAGCTCTCCTTTGTTTCCTTAGTTGAATGCTTTTCGGCTTTACAAAATATTGTTTTTCTTTTGTTGTTGAATTTAATTAGACAGTTAAAAAATAATGCTGACTTTAATTAACTTTTTCAGCATTATTATCTGAATTACTTATCTCAGGAGCAATTATGTCGCAAAATTCCTTATGAACTATTTTAAAATGTATATATCAAGGATAAGTCTTAGATCCAGTTATGAGACAAAGTCGGTTATTGATCAATATTGAGACTTTCTGTGCTTGTTTCGAAAATGGCATGTAGCACAGACGTTGAGTATCCCCTGTGAAACAGAACCTAACTGTATGTGTATACAGAGAATACTCTAATACTGCCAATTATCCTGTAAACGCACACAATTTCCTTTCTTTTATATTTGTTAATTACTAATTTTTTCGCATTATGACTGTAATTTCTAATTTACGTAAAATGATAAAGTCGACGGTAAGTTTATACCCTTAAAACGTTAAAATTAAATAACACTTAAAAAAATAAAAATTTTATTGGTAAGAAGTAAGGATTTTTGACAACTTGGACAGTGAACGTCATTCTAACAATTGTCTAATTACAACGGCCAGTAACAAGAAATAAATTTGTTAAAAATAATACATTCATAATTTTAATTATTTTGCGCCGAAGTAATAAAATTGCATACCCAATAACTAACTAGTGGTATACTCTGTTTGCCTTTTACATCTGTTTGTCCGACTCGCTCAGTGTCCCACTGAAAGACTAACGTAAGACATGACAATAATGCTGTGCCGAGTCGATTAATATCGGCGCGTATTCTGCATTTAACGAACACGCTAAAAGAAAAATAACGTACTGTAGTTAGCGGTGGTGTTCTACGATACTGTAATGCGGTAAATACGCTGCGCCCGATTGGTGCTGCACTCTGGCGTTCGCTGCTGATTGCGAGTTGAGAAAGGACGGAATATGCGTTTCTAAACCTGTCTTTATTCTGGTCCTGAATCAAACAGACGCCTTGCCGTATTCTCCGACAGAGAGAAGTTTTTAATTGTACCATCTTCCATCTATGGCAGGCTAAATTAAAACAGATCTGCGGTAAGAGACTGCAATATACTTATATATATTAATTTGAAGTAATGCAAAAGGAATTTGTTTAATAAGTACAGTAATTAATGAAATTTGGTTAACCTATCACGCCACGTGGCAAATTAGAGTATGTGTAAATTGTATTAATTGTATAGCAATTGTATAACAAACTGAGTAATTATGTAACAGTAAATGAAGTCTTAACTAAGGCACCGTAATTGAATAATGTTAACCCAGAGGGGTAAAGTTTATAAATGTATACATGCCAAATGGTGAATCAAGTTAGTATGAACAATTAAGTCACCCCAAATTTATTGAGAATGTTAAAGAAAGAGAGTCATAATAAAAATATAAAGTTTTAATGGAAACAAGTGAAAAACTTTAATAGAATTGAGAGTAATGTAAAGTCAGAATAATATGTAATTTAACTAAACTAAATGTTTTCCAAGATAGAGCCATATATATGCCCGTATAACCTGTTGCAGAGTGTGTCAAACTTTCATTTTAAGTAGGCCTAAAGCTGTGTTTAATATTATAAATGGATTTTGGTGCGTGTGAGGGTTCTGGGGGAATTAGTTTTGGAACTTCTCGCTGATAATATTTTGTATGCATAGGGTCCCTCGTTTCAAGTCGAGGAACAGCCCCAACCTGAACATGACCATCTAGACTCTCTCAACTTCATCTGCCGGAGGAGAACAGCGGGGACAGGCCACACTCACACTAAAATGTAGACCACCACACCAAACTTCACACCACGGAATAAATCAGGTGACACCAAACCATATTACTTTTATACAAGGGAATGTAACCCACTAGAACTCGTGGACATATATCTACACAACATTCAATGACTTTAAACTTTAAACATTTTAATTGGGTCCCCGGTTAACGGGACAGAATTGTGCGCGGACTTGGGGGGGAATCTTTTGTACATTTTGTAACTCTGTTTGTATTAAATGTGAGCCCAGAGGTTGGCATGTATCTGTGGCTGATTACCTTTCAGGCATGTAAATTTCTTCCTTGTTTTCAGTAGAAGGGTATTAGTGCTAGTAATTCTATCATTCACCATGTAATTTCACTGGTTAAATTTAGTTTCCATTTTATGCATTAATTTCATATATTTATATTCAGTTTGGGTCATATAATGGATAGGAGTTTCTTTGGTAGTTCAGTCGGGTCCCCAGTTTAATCCTGTATAGGTGGATTTTCATGCAGACTTGAACATGCTCTTGGGACAGGTTTAGTTATGCACGATCTTGCCTAGGAACATGTCGGCCTTTGGGCCAAATTAATTTTTAAAAGGTTATAAGGCATTATGACACATTACTGTTTTCAATATTTAACAAAATTTATCATGTTTAAATTCTTTTTAATTGATTATGATCACTTGTGTGTTTACTGAATTCTAATTATATTTACTCCAAGTCTAAGTGCTCAATGTAGGAGCACTTTATAATAGTATCAGGCATTATGCTAACTCCTGAATTTTAGTATGCCCTGGGGGCACTGGTGTTACACACATATATCTTGAGTTATTAGGTATTAAGACCTTGCAATAGGTGTTGCGTGCAAGGATATTTATAAATTGTAAATTATGTACCTCATGGGGTGAAAGATGTGTGGCAAGATTTTAGTATTGAAAATTGTAATTGTCCTGTGTTGTGGAACGTGTGTATGTGTTGTATATTGTAGACATATTTCCTTATATGTCCATTATATGTATTGTATATTCATGTGTATTTTTGGGGGTTAGGTATAGGGCTAAGTGGGGAAAAGTAACACCGATTGGAAAAGAACATTTTTTATTCATTTAATTTAAATTTTATATTTACATTTTTTGCAGAAACATTTTTTTTAAGGAGAATATAGAATATAAATTTTATATTTATTGATTTTTTTTAAGTAACATTTTTTAAAGGAGATATAATGATTTTATTGGGTTAATTTTTGAGATTAATTATTGAGATTTAAAGTTTGTTCATAATAAAAAATTTTATTGGTTGTTAATTTTGTGAGTTTAATTGCAAGTCCCGTCTCACTGGATCCAGCGCATTTTTGGCTTCTTTAGGCTTTGGCCTAGTTTTAATTATCTTGTGGCCCCTCTTTAAAAAAAAAATTCCAAAAAAACCCACTTTTTTTATGAGTCAATACAACACTTAAAGAGGGGTTACAATGCTACTCTATATATTATTATTCTATTCCTCGCTTTGCGATTCTTACAAATCGAATTTCCAGCGCTTTGAATTTAAATCAAAAAATCTTTCTACTTATAGTTAATTAACACACTGGGTTCTTGCCTTGTACTTGAAACTGTAGCTAAAAAAAGAAACGGATTGTGCAAGTAGAAAGAATACTGCTACAACAGAATTCCCTTGTTTACAGCTTACAAAGAAAAGAGTTGTAATTTTCACTGGACGTTATAAAAAACAAATTCTTTACCTCGTATAATAAAAAAAAACCACAAAACACTTATTTTTGCTGTTCTAGAGTTCTTACACTGTCATAAGAGCAGACAGCTTTCTAGACGGCGTTAACTTCTCTTTAGTGTTATATGCGCTGTTTAATTCCGGCTTTTATACTCGAAATACTTTATATACCCCGCATCCCCACATAACACCTACAGTATTACATGCAATGGCATACAAATAACCCAATTTGTGGGTACACATACACTACATATTGTGCAATATTATGTAGAAAATTTAAATATTGAAGTAAGTTATTTAAATGAATATATTTATAAGTAAATTTTGCATCAGACAATGTGCTATTTCTTACTTCCTTATTTTCTTTTGATAATTTGAACCGACTGTAAGTACTCGGTTTCGTTCTAATTACATTAAATTTGATTACATCAAAGACATGTTCCTTATTTTTTATGGTTTTGAAAAGAGGGACACTCACTATCCTTAAAAACCGCTCACCTAGTCAATGTCAAGTAGTTTCAAACCTACCTATTGTAACTGATCGTGGTTATGTGGTAATAGTATTGTGTTGTGTTGAAAAATATATAAATATGTGATCTTGTAAGAATAAAATTGTTTGTTTAAATAAAAATTTTTTAATGAATTTTTTTTTTCTTTTATTAATCAATTAATTAATTGAGTTTCGTGATGTTCCGAAACGTTTCTCACTTAATTCGAAAGTTTTATAGCCTTTTGTGTATTTATGAATAAACTCCAGCCACTTATAGGATTGTCTCCGATATCAATCGATCCTTGTTTATTTTCGGTTTGGAGGTTATCTTCCTTCTGGTGGTGAAATTCTGGTAGTAAATTCTGTTTAAATTAATGTATTGTTAAATGGCTATATTTAGAAATGAGAAAACTGTTTTAATATGAAAGGTATTAATTATTTTATTCACAATTGTGTATTTAGACTCTTGTCGATATATATAAATCGATTCTCAGGGATCGTTTTGTTATTACAGATTTTTATATAAAGGTTCTTTGAACAGCTATTTTAGGTAAAGTCAGAGAAATAGGGCAAAGATTAAAAAGTATAACATTACAAGATAAATTCTTAAAATTAATAGTACATATATTCAATTGAAAGTGTAGAAATAAGTAAATAGATTGCGAACCGTCCCGCCGACAAACAGTAGATGGCTGTGTTCAGTTGAGTATTGGTTAACAGCAATGGCCGCCGTCGAAGTTGTAAATCGTCACCTCGCAGTTTTGGTATTCAAATAAAGGTGTTTTCCTGTTGAATTTACGTCCTGGTGTCTGCAAATCTTCCTTCTGATGTTGGTGTAGTGTCTCTGGTTAAGTTTCGGTGTTGTATTTGGAAAATTGGTGTATTTATAAGTCAGTTTCACTTTTATCGATTAGGCACTTTTGGTGGTTAAGTTATATTACTGTTTTATTGAGTTTAAATGTTATTTCACTGTAGTTTTGTGCTATATAATGTTAGTTCGGTGTTTGTATGTGTTTATTTCACTGTGTTGAGTTTGTAAAATGTTTTTTGCCGCCACTCGCGATTTTCACTCTCGGATCGTACTATTATTCGCCATTACGGTATTCGTAACTAGATTAATACGTTTTAATTGCTCGTGTCAAGTGTCCCGTACAACGTTCAATAATTAACTATCTAACTTCCTTTACCTCCGACTAAAACCTTAGCCAAAGCAATATTATTCCTTCCATTGTTCGAATTTTATTTTGCATCCTGTGCATGTAATAAAGTTACATTATATAACTGATTATACTTTGGTTATTCTTCAAATTTATTAGCTAGTTGTTACTTAATTTTATCCTTCAGTTCATTCGGCGTATTTTGATACCAAATAATGCCGTTTTATTAAGTTTTTGATCTAAAATTGGTAATTTTATCTTCATTTTGTATATTGTAAATTTTAAGGTCTAGCTTCCTGTTGTTATCCAAATTCTGCCATTTTCAAGTTATATTTATGATTATTAAATCTCATATTGTAATAAAAGGTTTATATTCCCTTAATTTCTTGCAATTAGATGAATTGGTTAAGTTTTAAAATATTATGTTGGAATATATGACTCCCCTCTCCAAATTTTTTAGTTCTGTCATTTCCATTTTTATTAATAATCCTGACTATAATTTTACAAAATCTTTCTTAGTTATATTTCTAATTATATGGCTTTGTTTCTGGTTTACCTTATCTAAATACCTTCAGTTTAAATGTATTTAAGTACTTAGTTTCTCAGTTTTGATGATGTTTAGATTTTATCATTTTGCCTAGATTCCTAACAGTTTTTACATACAAATTTTTATATAAATAATACATATTGAGTTATACCCTCTCTGACTTTTTGACATTGTAACATAAATTAAACATTTTCTTCTATTAAACAAAATAACAATTAGTACCTGTTTCAATACTATTAACATATAACAAATAATTCTAAATAATAGTTGTCTTCAACAAATCAGACATTTTTTTATATTCAAAACTTAATAATAATACATAACAAATATTATTTAAAAAAGAATGTTTTTCCATGCTAACATATTATTTAATTATTAACATTAATACATGTAATAAATATTTTACAATTAAAGGATGTTAGTGGTTCTAAACTGTTTAAATTTTCCTATTCCTAATACATTTTTAAATATCTTATTCTATATAAACAAAACCTTATTTCTATACTCTTATTCTCTATTCCTTATACTAAGTTTATTTAGCAGTTTTTTAACTGTTTTTTAATAGGGTTTTGGGTAATTGTACCCTGTCACTTTACTTTTTATTCAGTGTCTGCTTCTGTTTTATTTATCATTTAAATAAATGCCATTTAAACAGATTGACAGTTCTATGCTAACACATGTATTATATCACCTCTGTACAGAAATTAAGTCACTCAAAAGTTGTATTATTTCATTATTTACATAGTTTGTGAATGCCAATAATGAAACATAAGGTTCATTTTTTATAATACCAAAACTTGCACTGGTTCTCTTTACACTCCTTGATTCTATTTCTAAATGGTCATATAGTCTCACTAAAATCAAGAAATCTATTTGCGGGTTACAATGAAGATTTGTTCTTTGGTATTATATTATTGTTTCACCTTGGTCCACTTTCAACTCTTACTCTATATACACTTTTAGTCTTGTTTCTATTGTACATGTGGGTCTTTGCATGAATATTTTGTTACACTTTTTATTATTATTATTTTTATTTATTTTGGGATATGGGTGTTTTTTACAAGAGCATTCCTTCTTCTTGTGGATGCTGTCTTCTTCTTGTTTCTTCATCGATGTCTTCTTTTCTTCTGGTTTCTTATAATCGTATTTTCTTCATCTTCTTGTGGATGTCATCGGGTTTTTGGGTTTCTTCTTCACCTACTCTTCTTGTTTCTTCAAATGCATCACCTTTTATGGTGGATCTTGCCTTGTTCTGGGTTTCTTCTTTATCTATTCCTTACCTTCGTTGTGGGTTTAGTAATGTTCTGGGTTTCTTCCTTATCTACTCCTTACCTTCCTGGGTTATATTTTTTCACCTTTAGTTATTAAAATTGGTTTTGATGATTCATCACTTGTAACATTTATCTTATACGAACTTATATTTTAAAATCAATGATTGTACTGCACGGTTGTTCTGAATTAATTCTTCATTATATTGCTTTCTTCGGATTTAAACATGTTATTATATTATTTTAATGATCAATTCGCCATTCATTTTTATGTGCTTATCTGTCATGCTACACTATTCATTTCTGTATATTCATTCATATATGCTAGGGTTTCAAAGCATATATTGATTAGATATGCTCGTTAGTGTACTTTGGTATATACGATAGACTTTTATCAAACGCTCCTAGAATGTTTCTATGCAATTTAGAATCACCGTGTACATTGACATGTATTTAAAAAATGGTCCATTTAAATATCCTCTTAAAGTTCTAAATACCCTTTATGGGTATTTCATTCTCCCCCATTCTGATCACGTGTCCAGCCCACCTGAGTCTACCAAGTTTTATAACATTCACAGTACCTGGTTCGTTCAGAAGAGTGTTCAGTTCTTGGTTGGTCCTTTTCCTCCATTCACCTCCCACACATATTGGACCAAAAAGACTGCGGAGGATTTTGCGTTCATGAACCAGCAGGCTTGACTCAGACTTTCTAGAAATTAGACACCAGTACATTCTCACACATCATAGTAGTCTCCTTTTTTATTACTTTCCAGATAAAATTAAATGTTTTTCGTAACATGAAGTTAAGACCTACTGACAACCGCAAAGGGTAGATTCATACTTACACTCTTGTTGAATACTGAATAACCGACGTCGCATTAGCGTGAACACTCTAGTTCATAGGAGTATGTGTGTGGTTATTTACATAGAAACATCAGGTATTACATCTCTCTTTCTGCCGTGTCTGAATACGTTACTATATATAGTCTGCACTCGACACGTATTGTCCATTTATAGACTAATCAATACCCGGCGTCTCTTATAAACGGGGTCGTACATTACTCCGACAGCGTAAGTACTTTACTTTGTTATGTTACCTATCTGACTGAAGTATAATACATCACTGCGTCTCTAACGATTAAAGTAATTATCATTACTGCTCTTATCATTTTCATTATTATTAGCGTTGTATTTGATGTCGTACAAATTACAAAAATTAATTTAAAAAAAGAACATGAATTAGTACTACATGTTTGTGAAAACCATATAACGACAGCTGTTGAAGTTTGATTTATTTGCAGACTACGTTCGTCGTATTGAATCAGATGTTAAACATCGTATAATTTTAATAAACAAAAGTTTATGGTCTTCAGGTGTTACGAAAATTAACCTAACCTTTATAAAGCTAACAAATACATAGAATGTTCGCAAACGCAAAAGATATAGATCAGTTAACAACCCAAGAAATAATAATGTTAAATTAAAATAAAATATAAAAAAATATAAAAAATAAAATTACAATATATTTTATAAAAAATACAATTACAATTTTAAATATTCATTTCTTTTTGACAATCAGTAGAGTGGAATCGTCAGCTGCCAAACATTACACTCAATAAAAGTCTGATGTACAAAAAATGTCCGCAATTACAAAACCTGACCATCATACCAAAAACTAAACGCAAACGAAACATTTAAGTACACAAAGATAAAAGACATTCACAACCCTTGAAGTGTCCACGGAGCAAAAGTGGGTCCGACAAACAAACTTCGGGTGAGATATCGTAGAAGATACTTTAATTGTGATTTCAATTGTTTTTCGAATACTAGAAAGGACTTTGTTCTGTAGAAGAGTCACAGGTATGCTCGAAAACGGTAGACAGGGCTTCAATTCAATTCCCTTCCTCACAGTAAGCCTACTACTTTTTACTTCCATTATCTGAAAAAGGAGTGTCTTGGAGCTCGAATTGACAAGAACAGTCAACAATGGACTTCGTGTGTTATTGTTTCGACCTTCATCAGATAGGAATGGATTAATCGCGTATGGAAGACGTCTTGTGAAACCACTGTCTATTTCTTTGTCAGATCGCATCTAACCGCTACTGCCTCTACTTATTAGGGAAACAGCTAATACTGTCCTTTAGGATTCTCTTATAGCTTACCAGATGAAGTTATCATCGAGGAGGGGATTGGATATATATAATATAATGTATAACAGCCTATGTATTATCGGAACGTTGCATTTAGAGAAACTTGTATAGCTGCTTGGAACTTGTTAGTAATCTGTTTAGGTATATTTTGACTAGAATATTCCTGTACCTACCTCCTGCTAGTCTTTCTTGTTTCGAAAGCTACTTCATGCATACAATACTGTATTGCAGTAAGAACATTACGTCTTTTCGGTCTAGACATTCTCAATACCAATGCGATATTCTTGTCGTTTACTCTCCAGTAAGTGCACCCATAATGAAGGAAATAATTCCTCATAACCTAAAAATAAAAGAGTATGTAGTGAAGGAGAACAAATTTCTGCTATTACTATAGGATTATCAGATGGTTCTTGAATGACGAAACGCATTTACAGAACCCATCAAGTGAAGAAATTGTGGTAGAACTAAGATCACTTTCTTAGGTTCTAAGAAACCCATAATCACGTAAACTTTAAATATCAGACTTTTAATAAACTCTTTTTTACTTATTTATAAATCCTACTAGACCTTGAAAAACAATTTATGGCGGGTCGACTAATGATATTTAGTAGGGTATGACTGAAAGAAGACTGCAGTGATTCAAATTGGATTTCTAATAAGGAAAAGAAAATTACAACAGACTACTTTGTTGAGAGGGAATGAGAGAGAGGCATAGAGAAAAGGTAGAAAGAGTTTGGGATTTACAGGGAGAAGAAAGATTGTGAAGGGGTAGAAGAAAAGAACATCTTTAAGTGTAAAGGAGAGATTCAAATGTTACATGGCGGTCTGATAAGACCTTGTATGTTACATGACATACGTGTTAACATAATGTACAGTGGCAGAGTAAACTTGTAACAGCTTAACCTCGTTGACAAGTGCTTGCACATTATGTTTGCTGTGTAAAGAAAACCTCTACTGACGTCATACAAACTTTGTTGAACATCTACTTTTACTGCACAGTGTTTTATTATGTTGTACGTTTGCCTTGTTCCTTTTAGTTCAAAACATTTCTCTCACGTAATGTGTCGTTGCTATTTAGATGTATTCCCACCGCACATTGTATAGACTGACACGTCTATGTAGAGTTGTATGTGTGTGTTGATGGTTATGACGAACGTGGTTACGTTTGCCTTGTATACGTGTGTGTGTTCACGCATTTGTAAAATGTATGTCCGCTCAGTACGGTATATAAGTTTATCTATTTGAATGGTTATTTATATAAACAAACTCATCAACCCTTAAACCAGAGACAATTGTCTATATTCTATACGATATTAAAGTAGATTAATTTTTTTACATTAAACCAGAAAAATTTCAGCTGAAATTTTCACATTCAATAACATTTCTAATAAATAAACATATTCTTAAAAATACGTATTAACACATAGAATAAAAGTATGTAAATAATGCAAACCGACTTTTACGCAATACCCTTACTCAATTTTTCACATTTGTAATTGTTAACAAAGAAAATATTAAGTGCCCGAAATCGAATTGACATATTCTACTACACTTCATCTGGTAAAGCCCGGAAAGTCACATTAGTAGAAAAAAGTAATAATAAATCATCTGTTAGCGATAACAGAGATCTTCTCTTCGGAACGAACGAGTCAGTAACATTGGTTTTACACGTATGAAAATCTTAGACCCAAAACACCTGTCACTTCTTACCTTCCTAACAACCAATTAACAACTAAAAATCAAATCGGGGGAAGCCAAATTAATGTAAATATTGCTGAGTGCTTGTGACCCATTTGCACATGGATACTCCTACAGGCCTACATACATTGTCCGTAGTCTACTTGAAAATGAACGCAAAATTCTGACTACAGTAGTATGAATAATACGCGCTGTATTATCTAAAACGAATATTTTCTACTTATTATGATCAATTATAGTTTCGTACAATGAAATTTGTCTTACTGCCTATACGCAAGTGGCTACATTTGAGTTGTTTAATACAAAATGAAATACACACCAAAAATTAAAATATTCAGGTGAGCTAAAACAACCGATACCTCGAAAAAGTGAAATGGTGGTTTTGTTAGTGTAGTACTAGGATACAGACCACTTAAATACTAACATTTCAACACTTAAGTACTTATTAATACCGAGTGTTCTGAAACAAACATTGATTGGAAAATAAAAATTTTTATTCACAATTGTTGTACAACATAACCAAATTACAATTAGTCGGAGTAGTCGAGGTACATACATTTTTTTAAATAGTTTTAGGTACATAAATCTGAAAGGTCCTCTATTACTTCACACTCTGTTTGTGGTTCGTTATTTTCTCTGCCTGTAAAACTGTTTACTTTATCTCTATATAGTGCTGAGGTCTCCAATTCTCTCTAGTTTTCTCTAAAACGTTTTCTCTGTTACCTCAGTACCTGTAAATATGTTTGATATCTTTATTTCATTTCAATTATGACTGTTGGTTATTGAAGTCTTTAATAACTTACCTTTCATTTGCAAATTTTTCTGCATGTCCCTACTTTAGAACGGTAATACATCTAGCCTTGTAGGAAACCGTTATCTCCTTTTTGCTTTTGTTATCTCCTTTAAAAAAAACGTTGAGGTGGAGTTAAACTGGAAGTGCCATTGCCCTGAAGAACGATTCACGTCTTGAAGAGACGTTTTCCAACCGAAAACTTTGTTTTTAATGGAACTAGAGTCCCATAGTCACTAAAAATGTTAGAATGTTTAATAGGATCAATATACATAACCTCGATTCCTATGGTTAGGCATATGAACAGCTGAGTAGCAGTCAGCTGTTAGACACGGTCAGATGAGGCCACTAACCAGATTGCAACTAACCAGTTTGAAATCAAGATTTATCTGCTTTCATACCTTGTGAAGATAATACACTTTAAAAAAATGCAAAAAGTGAAAATGCGAAAAATGTATGTATCTGGCTTCGAAAATAGACTACTTGTTTGTAAGTAATTACTCGTATAATCGTAATAAATAATTAACTTCTTCAGTTTTTTAGTGGTTAGAGACATGGAAGAAAGCGCGGTACACACCGCTTGCGCTTCTATCTCTAGGCATGTCAATAAGTGTAATTATTTACATTTAAAATGCTTGAAATTAATTTTTTTTATGTGTGACTATGTGTTTCTGTGTTTGAGGAAGAGATTTAAAGATTTAAAAAATTTAATTTAACGGTTTGAATAAATAAACACAGATGTTTCATGCTGTTACATTTACGTACATTATTTTCGCTTGCCCTGATGTACCAAATTTCTTTACAACCTCGTTTCTTTGTAGCGTTACTGTATTACTGTACTTAGATACCTGTAAATTAATGAATGAAAGACTGAGATAAATTCTAGGTAACATTTGAAATGAAATAAGTATGGAGACATAAATGCCACAAGAAATAATTCAACATTTTCAACTGAAGAAAACATCTGGTTTACTGATTTGAATAAGAGCTGGAACACTCCCAACTAAATTTGAAATTAAAACACTCATTGAGACTGTAAATACACTGCACGTAAAAGACAGACATAATAATGAAGTCCAACATTCTATGGAAAACACGATGTAGATTTAAGCAGATAGTATAGAAATCTAATTGCACTCTCCAGTTTTCGACACAAGCCTTCGTTAAATAATGTGTCCAAAACTAACTTCAATTAATATTAGAATTAGTACTATATTAATTTAAACCTCTACAGCTGCTTGTATAATAGTAGTGTTTCAGCTTTATTACGCATTGACATCTATGGCCAGTACTATAAAAGATTATAAACATGTAATACCATACTACAGTAATTATCTTTAATTTTGTTGATTTGTTTCTTTCAGTGACAACACAAATGTGTGCAAAATACTTTTAAATGTAGAACTCAGGATCTCACTTCTCTAATAAATTTTTCCTTTCGACTCCACATTTTTCACTCCGTTGTTTCTTATTATTCAACTTTCCCCCTCAAGCTTTTGTTTGTCCATGTTTATTCACACACACTTGCAAATTTAATAGGTTTGCAAATATATTTATTCATAGTTACTTTTGGCATAGGTTTTCAAGCCACACAATCCACACTTCGAAACGTAAAACAAGGACCAGCAAATCTGTAACAGAATGCTTAATCAACATTTGTCCCTCTATACATCAATAATAGTGCTTTCCGTAGTAGCGAAAAATTGTTCTCCTGGCAGAAGCTAGTAGAGTTGACAATTGTAATTAAACAAGTCAACGGCCTGGAAGAATAATGCACTAGAACCTACAAATTTATGGTTTGCCTTTTTTTTTAATTTATGCCTTTGAATGTTGAAAAGCCGGTCGCCAGTCATGTCAGTTGGGTTGATTCACGTTTTTTCGTCTGTGTGATTTAGTATTTGTGGCTTAAATCTACACAGTCTCAGTTTCATATTAATGAGTTTCTGTAAATAATAAAAGCATCTTTTCCTTGATATTATGTTGCAGACATAATGCGTATATATTTAATTTTTTTAAAGTGTCAACAACTTAGTAATAAAATATAAAAACTCAGGGTATGAAATTACCTGTGCGTTTATAACAACGATATTGACAACGGTTGAATAACATGTAGTCCTACCCCTTAAATATAGTACGCAAAGCAATACTTATAATCTACCTGATTGTGGGAAATCTAAAAAACCTTATTGTAGGCCTACAACGTAGCAACACAATAATAGTTACCAGAAAGCAGTAAATGTAAGTAACTTACGAGATAAAAAAGCGTTTGATAAATTATAAGCCAAACTTAAAGTAATGACGGAAGTGCAAGGCAATAAGGTGGATGCAGCTAGGACTGAAGCATGCAACAAAAGTTAAAATCGATTAAAATGGCTGCCACTATTGTAAATTTAACAGGAAATAATAAAATTAAAGGAAGTGTCAAATTCTCGTCGAAGAAATTTAAAATAAATAATCGCAGTGGGGATGACATGTCACGAGGATATGTGATATACATATTTGGTAGAGAGAGTGGGTGAGCTACTTTCAGAGAAAGAGAAAAAGGACTGTAGATGTACATGTCTGTGTGTCCGAGGTTTGTGTACGACTGATGTGAGTGATGTTACTAATGGATAAAAATCGGAGATAGGGGGCCTTTTCACAACGTCTACCCTACGTGATCTATATAACACGAACACCAAGTAGAGTTATTACATAATAATATAAAATATACACAAATACATAAATTTGAATCAGTGTAAATTATTTTTATTACTACTGAATGGTTTTTTAATATTCACTTTTTACTTTCTCTTTGTTTTGATTTACCAGGTGTTGACGGTTTCATCTGCCAAACTTGTCGGATAATTTACGGTAGTCCTTCTCCAGAGGCCTGTCTTGACCAATCAAACGATAGTAGTTATGTTGCCGTAATATAGTATACTGACTCGCGATATTCTCTGATTGGCCAACCATGTGTCAGCTGAAAGTTTCACCACCAGGAAATAGATCTCTGCCATTGCAAATCCACTCATTCCGTTTAGTTCTACCGTCCCAACTTGGAATGGGTTTTGCCTTTCATTAAATTTTTTTTTCATTTTGCTCTCTCCCATACAAATCTCTTTTATTTCCTAGCCATATTATACATATTATCATCAATCCGCCTTTATGTTGGACTTCCTCGCCTTCTCTTTGCAAGCGGTTTCCAATAAGTTCACTTTTATCATACGTGATGAATCCATTTTTTCAATATAAATCCATTTTTTTCAATAACAACATCTTTTCCCATCTTGATTCTCGTTTTCCTTTATTTGGAATACCGTTTGCGTTATTCAGTGGGAGGGGCTATAATTAGTGCCTAGCAAAATAAGAGTTTTGTATCTTCATAAAGCGGAGTATTCAATTCCTCGGTACTAAGTTGCCTACAATAAATCTAAAGACTTTACCAGAAAGATCTATAAATTCCAGTTGCGATTTAAATGTTTAAACACGTATATTCAGAGTAACGAAAGTTACGCATATGCGCATATGTTCGAAAGTATAATTTTCTGTTATAAAATTATCTTTGTTGTTGTTTCCTTTAAGCTTCATTTTCATGGTTATCGTTTCGTTTATCTTCAACCCACTTTTTGCGCCTTTCTGTCAAGTTTCTGCTCTATATAGTTTTGAAGGTGAGTTTATTTTGCAGACTAAAACAAGATAATCAGCAGGTGTGTTTCAATATTTACAAGTTTTCCACGATAATCAAATCATTTAGTTTGACCTCAAAGTTTATACTAACGACGCTGGCTGGTTTGACTTCTACAAATAAGTTACAAAGGTCTATGTTACATGCTTCTTTGGATTTGTCTTATTAAGCGACTTGTATGCGACTTTGTACAGTCAGTAAATTAACAAAACTTTCATTTTAACATTACGTTCAGTGAAATATATTAAAGCAGAGAAACATCTGAGATACCATAACACGAATCGATGTACAACTACATTCCACATATTTTTTTACAATGAGGTGTATTAACCAAAGTTATATTTAAAATACTTACCTTTAGAGAAATTAAGCAACTGCAGCACATTCTTTGCCGAATGGATGACTGCCGCGTCCCCAAATAATTAAGGAACTATAAGCCGATGGGACGGAGAGGTGCCGGACGTCCAAGGACCCTACTGTCTGGTCGCGATTCGATGATTGAGCGTTGTGTAAGGTGGGAGAAGCATGGCCGGGTATTTACGGTAGGCTAAGTGGGGGTAAACCAAACGGCCAGTACACATATTTCACCCTACCTCGCTTACAAGCGGCCGCGTGGTGGGGGAGAGCAGCCTCGATCTTCCAGTCGTGGCCAGACAGTAACCAGCTTTAGACTTCGCCTGTTCGAGACCGGAACAAATCATGCTTAGTTTAATCCTTGCAGATGATGATGATGACGAACTACAACACAATCGTCCAATGGTAAACTTTTGCAGTGATTTTTAGAGAAAGAGACATTGACAAGGAGCAAGTTTAAGAAATCGTTGATAATTATGTTAAAAAGTGTTGGAGATGGCAGATTCAGAAGACGTAGACATTAGAGAAATGAGAGACGGACATGACTTGACTCTGGGCTGTGTGGTTGTGCGTCGCAGAGATGTACCACGCTGGAATCTGAGTTCAGAGCAACCTTCTGGAGATCCTGCCTCATGGCCCTGCCCAAGTAGGGCGATTTTACTCTTCAGCAGGCTTTACATCAGCTGTTGTGCTAGCCTACACTATCGCAGTATACACCGAGGTCGTTTCCACGAATCAGCTGGATGTATACGGTAGTGGCCCAGCCCGGTTATAAGAGGGTTATCTGGGAACCTTGCCGCATTACATTTTGCGTGGAAGACGTCTGATAGTGTCGTCCAAGGATGTTTGAACGTTACGATATATGTTCTGAACGCCTTCGTTCAGAAGGCGTGAAGAAAATCGACGGGGGACTTTTTCTGCTAGCCGAAGACTCCTATCTAGGACGCTTTGCAGCGTTCCCCCCCCCTGTTTCTTTCCAGGTATCCTCAGACCAGGGCGGCGTATCTGATGACCGGCAGCAGATACCCGCCGGCGATCATTTTGCCCAATTTCCTTGTCATAGCCGAGCTGATCAGGAGTGGAAACAGTAGGCTCAGACATACAGTATATATACACAAGTTAAATGTAGGCTATAGTCCGGGAACAGGATACATCCATGTGTGTGGGGGGGGGAGGGAAGTGATGGGTGAGACGAGATACGAATAAGTGAAGAGAAAAGAAAAAGTAATTCGAACAGAATTCGGCAGTAAGGAGGACAACAGGATAACTTTATAGGAGAGATAGTGTGTTTTTTGGCATACGCAGACACAAGGAGAATTCTCTCTAATAACACAACAAACTGAAAAAAAATTATCCTGAAGAACGAAGTGACAGAATAAGGGGTGGAAGCGACTGCAGGATTTAAGCGGCAACTTTCAAATTATATTACACCGCATCTGATTACAGAGGTTATGCGCTGCACGACATACATATTAACATTATGTTTTGTGGCAAAGTAAACTTGTTACAGTTTACGTCGACAAGTGCTTGCACGTTGTGTTTACTGTGAAAACAAAACCTCTACTGACTTCGTACAAAAGTTGTAGTGTCTCCAGCTATTGTTCTGTTGTAGCATTGTTTTATTACTATATGCCTTGTCTTGTTCCTAACAGTCATATGGTAAAAGACAACAGTCTAGTATATTTTGTCATTTCCATGTAATCATTAAACCCTTCAAACAATTAACACTGATATTTGAGTCGTGTCATAGCTTGCGGGCGCGAGCGTGTGTGTAAGGGCAGTGGAAAAGTCATTCTGAACACACGTCAGTAATAAGATAAGATTTGTGATTTAGGCCTACTTTTTTAAATTGTTTATGTTCTGTTGTAGTTACTATTTTCCTTTACATTCCACAGGCTTTCTTTCTGTTCTTCTGCTTATTTCTTCCTCTTTAGACCTGCTACACTCTTTATATTGTTATATGTCACCTTTATCCTAAAACTAATTCATATTTCCTGTCTTTTGTCACATCCGAGGATACTCGGATTATTACATGTATTATCATGAATACTGTGATGTGTTCTCTTTTGTCTCATTATATCTTCTACCCATATCCAGAATTATTCACTTCGTACTTATTTTCCTTTGATGAAATACTGCCCACTGATCTTTACAAATTTATTTAAGTGATTTTCGATTTTATTATTACTTTGTCCGGCGTTAGATTTTGCTTGTTCGGCAAAGTTTTCTCAACGTTGCGCTATATATGTATATCTTTCCCATTCAGACTAATATCTCGCAGAGACAACAAAGACATATTTTTGGAAACGTTGCGATAAAGCCTTCAGCAAAATAAAATTAAGACTAAACCCGGAAATAGGACACTTCAAAACACACGCACAGTTATATGTCACATGTTAGACTAGATTACAGTATTGAACATTTGTCTGACAATCGCGACTGCTCGAAATATTATTTTGTTCAGACGTTGTTCAAACATATAAACAATTAAGATTAAAAAAAGATAGTAAAAGCTATCTCCATTTTCAAACATTTGACATTATGACTTTTGACTTAAAATTTATACATAGGGCCTACTGCTTATAGAAGAAAATGCATGTTATACCTAATGCCACTATCTCTTGTATTTCAGAGGAACCCTAACAACGCCAATATCTTTTTGTAAATCGGTTGCTAAATACTATTTTTCCGTATCGGCCATCTAGGGACCACATGCCAATTTCAATTCTTTACTCTTTGTTCTTTCCTTGCAAAAGTAGGAATTAAATTCCGAGGTAAGATCAGATTGTTAGTCCGAAATGATTGTTTTTCGTGGTCTACTCTACTAGGTTCTTCCTAGGTTCCTAGGTTCCTTTGCTAAATACTTTATTGTTTAATAAACTGTAGACAGAGGGGTTTGAACTGTAAATCAAACGGCAGTATTTCCGTAATCCTTGTCGCCAGTTTTTTTTACAGCTCAGCACGATTATAAACGACCCTTTCCATAGGTATTAACTTTTCTTAAGATTCCACAATTTGCTGTGAATTGCATATTCTTAACACAGTTAATAATAGAATAACTATCGGCAGTAGATAATAGAAACTTTCTTATTTAATGTTAAGTGCTAAATAATATAGCGATACCAATCACAGGCAACTTAAAGACATATAAGGTACCGTTAGATGGCCATAATTTAGAATCGATTGCAATACTATTGTAATAACAAAAGAAACATTGTAAGAAGAAAAAGCATAAAATAAACGTGTTTCATAGAGAATAAATAACTCGTGACAGGATTTCACTTACAGCTGTAAAAGTGAAGAGTTTTAACTTACATTGCTAATCTCGTAAATTCGTATTTCATAATCATGTACTAATTATAAAATGTACAAAAGCAGGGAAAGGTTTGCTAAGAGCAGAGTAATCAATAGTTTTAAAGGAAGAAACATTTCACGAGGAGAAATTTGTAAACATATTGTCTGTTTTTATATTACTAATTAAAGGATTAGTAAAGAACATAAAATCAATTTCCAGAGTGTCATTTAAGAAAAAAATCTTTTGTATATTAACAATGTAAAAAATAATTAAATGTTTTGATAAGACATGCGAATAGTATAACAAATCTTAAGTCAATATTAAAAACAATGTATTACATCATATATGGCGATGAGAGTAACGCCGTGAGAATAATATCGTATCACCGTATCACATATGAGCCAGATCAAGAATTAACTCTTCCAATCATTGTGATATAACCACTGTAATATTTATTGGATAACAACAATTTTTTTAGATGATCTTCTGATATGTGATTGGCATAAACGGTATATCAGGATGAATGATTTTTGTTGCAGCTTAAATGGCAAGATTTCATTTTTTAAGGAGATAATTCTGTGTTTACTAGATTACTTTATATTTAGTTCAACACTGACAAAGAAGCAATTCCCTAATACATATTTTTTACAATTCATAGTTTATTTAACTTTATTTTAAACTGATGAGAAAATAAAAAACTTTTAATTAGTAGTATTCTTTAATTTGACAGTAGATGAAAATATGAAAGCAGAAAAATAAGTTTGTTTGATAAGCTCTCCCTCAAAGTGAATGATAGATTTTTTTTAACTCAATCTTGCTGTTGGCGAATTTATGCTACTCAGGTATATTTTGTAGATCAGCACTTTCAAAGTAACTCAAATAATCTAGTTGAAAACAAGTTTATTTCAATCGATGTAAACTAAACCAGTAGGAGGCGTGAAGCAAGTTTTTCATTATTCAGTTCCACGAACGTCGTGACTTTAATACAAGTTAAAACGAAGCTCCAAAAGACAGTTTTATTAGAAGCGGAATTAATGAAATACATTTTGCTAGCAACATTGTTTCATTTTGAACTTGTTCCACAGTTAGTCTGGGTGTTTTGTATTGAGCTTACTCATACAGTATTGCAGTGTAACTTTTAAACAATTTTCACCCATTTTTACATCGATTCTATTTTTAAAATTTTATAAATACTTAATTTTACAATAGACAAATAACTATACAATCAAATACTGAGAAAAACAAACTCAAATGTTTTCCATAAATGTTTCTTATAAACATAATATACAATTTAGAGTTTCAGGCTATTGTTTTAAGATAAGTGAAAACAATATTCTACAATAGAAGAATTAAATTAAGTATATTTCGCTGTTCCCTATATAATTTTTGAAATTTGGACACCTCAGAAGTTGTAAAGTTGGATTGTTTGAAATTCCACAATGCATATTTCTTTTCCTGAATGGAATAGTCTAGTAGGAAACGATGGCTGAAAGGGTGGCTAGTAGGAGACGATGCTCTCTCATTCTATCCTTAGCATTTTAAATTTTAATAATATATAAATTGCCTCAACGTTATCATAAAGTAATTCCTAATAATGTTAAAGGCATTTCTCTTACATAGGCCAGTTCTCTCAGAGGTAATTATTGTTACTGTATTATAACTTTATATTTTTTACCAACACAGGAATATATACGGCACTCTTAATCGTGAACTTTAAAGTATTATATTTATAATATTAGCCGACTTATTAAAGTCGTCTTATATAATTATCTTGTCACACACATATCGACATTGATGTTAACAAACGTTATGCATGAGGACGCATATTTGAGAGTTAATTTTTTGGATAAACTGTATTATAGAATCCAGTATCCGTAAATTTCGTTTTCTCAGATTTCCTGGAGGTATCACTGTTATGATAGTAAGTTTCAGTGTGCGGGTTTTAGTTGAGTCTCGTCCTCGTAAATAAAACTTTCTAAGATAAAGTATGTCTCAATCCAATCGGTTATGATATATGCATTCACAACTGTATACGCAGATATACAAAAGTTGTTTAATGCTCCTAAAACAAAACTGTCGTTTACTTACATGTCTCAGTAGCATCCGTTAATTATAGTCACAGATTACCACAATGTATATTTTGCCGACTGAGTATTCAAGTACGCTTTTCTTTTCGCTCTATTACTTTAAACACTCTGTGAATGGGCCTTTTTCACCATTATGTGTTTTGAGCTTGTAAAATATCTGGGTAATCTGTTGTTACTAAGAGGGGTGTAGTTCTGTAGAGGGAACTCAGAAAGTTCTCTCTTCCTCCTACTGCATCTTAATGTTTAAATCAATACTGTTATGTGATAATCTTGGGCACGTTGACCTACAGCATGGAATATCAACTCAACACCAGAAGTAATAAAACAGTCACACGTGTTTATCGCCCTACTACAAACAGTACTTAATTAGATAATCATTATTTACAAATTTCATAATTCAAAACGTAGTATCAAAGTTTATTATCTTCTGTGGTAAGAATTAATCGCTTAATTTACCTTAGCTTCATTCAATGTTGTATCAGGTGCCAGTGTTCTATTCTACAGTCCTGATAGCGTCTTTGACTCATTCATATGCTCATGATCGTCTAGCGTTGTGCAAAAGGTTCTGGGAGACTGAAGAATACCTCGTCTCTTCCAGCTCCGATACATCCAAATGAGGCTGTAGCTAAGGATTCAAAAGATCGGACTACCTCACGATTGTTTTCGAGCCGGTAGCTTGTTAGATATCCATTTAACACTAATCCTACAATAGCTCTAGTGGATCTTATACAATTTTCTTGTCGCTTCCTTGGTTTGGAGAGGAAATGTTACCGTGGTCCGACATTTAAGGAATTGTATGTGAAATTAATGCATACTATCTCGCCCAGGGACACATGGTTGCCGTTTCCAAAATGATGGATGGATTATTCCCCATCATGATGTCTTCAAAACTAGGAGCAACTCGCACCAGATCCGAACTGTCTTCGACGCCAGCGCACCGACCACTACTGATGTGTCTTTTACTGATGTATTTTGACGGCTGCTAAACTTCAAACTTTGGACTCCGATGTCACCACCTTGCTTCGACGTTTTCAGCTTGCAATCTCTTGTGTTACTGAGAAAATATATCGCCAGATACTGGTTCATTTAGAAGACTCACCGTCCACCTGTATTCTGTAGCGTAAATCCACTTCTGATCCCATAAGGGTTTTATTTTGCGTAGTGTTACTTATGGAATTGTTTGTGCTCCATTAACGGACTCTGAAACAATCGGCTGTTGATAGATTGAACAAATATCCATTGGCACGCAAGGCTTTGCTCAGTGATACCTTTGTTGATGACATAGTTTCAGGCACAGATCCCTTTCAGGAGACACTATCTCTATGTGCGGGATCTCCTCTCATCTGCAGGTTTTGTTCTGAAGAAATTGACTTTCAGCAGCACTACCATTGATGAATGGCTACCGGCTTATGTGAACAATGATTGTTCTAAGAATGTACTGAGTCTTGCATGGAACCTTCGGAAAAATTCTTTAGCATTGGCTATCTCAGCTCAGGCTGGATCTCCAGATCCATCACCAAACGTTTCGCTCTTTCTATGCTAGCTCAAATTTATTATCCATGTGCTTGGATAGCCCCAGTCACCTTTCTCATTAAGACTATTTTTCAGCGCCTTTGCTGTTTATCCCTCGATTGCATCATCCCTCTGCAACATGTATTATGTGAATCTTGAAGAAACTTCTTCATTCCCTTCCCACTCTCAACAGTATTGCGGTGCCCTCGCCCTATGTAACGAGTACGTCCTTCATTGATTTTCAGGTGCTTATCAGCATGAATATGCAGTTTCTTTATATTTGGTGTTTGGCCAAAAGACTATTTGTCATTCATGTATGCAGGCAGCTAAGACCAAAGTTGCACCTTTGACGTCCTTACCTATGAGTCACCATGAATTATTGGAGACTCTTCTGATTACATTAGTGCCTCTCTAGGTGCAGATCTTCCTACAATTTTTTCAGTAACATTTGCCTCTGAACTGACTCCGTGATCGTTTTGGACTGGATAAATTTCCCACCCTACAAACTTACAACTTTTGTAAGCAATCGGATGGCTCCCATTAACGAATTAATGATTCTGCCGACCACTTCTCATTCGAGTCCTGCCGACTGTGTTTTCCGACTTTTTCGGCTGAAGTTATTTTTGACCACCCATTTGTGACGGTGTGGTACTCTATTTCTTATTTAATACCGTCATCTTCTGCATGGCAATTATAGGAGAGTTAAGAACTCAAGCCTAACTATCACATTTGTTTGACTGCAGATTAATCTTCCTTTGTTGAAATATTTCCTCCTCACGTCGTTTGGTGGGAGTTTTCAGTTTTTTTGTAAGTTGGCTCAAGTCTCGATCGGGGACTACACTGTCGTCACTCGCCCTCAGGCAGCTGGCCATTAAATACATACATATGCAAGTACATTCAAGCTTGTTGCTTCTCTTCTGAAATCCGGGATATTGTGGCCGGTCGTACAACATCTCGGGGATCCAACGGTTTGCACATTTTGTCGGTCGTTTTGTATTAATAAGATGTGGGGATGGAATTTACAATGTGCCTACGCATTGCTCAATCCTGCCTGATAAACATCAACTTGTGCTGTATATTAGGCATACTAATGTTTAGTTAAACAGGCTGGTCCGTTGCTAGTTCAAAGTCAGTTATTTTTTTCTTACTGAAATGTATCTATAGGTCTGTTGTGTCATAATATTTTATATTGTTTAACGGTATCCAAGAATTTGGATTTCATGGTTATTATTTACTTATAATGATAACATCACGATTATATAAAATTACACTTATATGATAATCGTAATATGATTATATTAATTTATACAATTATAGGCCCAATTATTATGTCTTAATTATATACACATATCGGGTTGATATACACATACAGAGATACACATTTATTTGAAAAGTTACATGAGCACATTTATTATTAGAGTTCTGAAACTTCCATAGTATTTGTATTGCAAATTAACCTGATTATAGCCTATTGCGAGTCAACAAAAAAATAAGACAATTTTTAAACACAGTAAACATTTGTAATATAAAAAAAATAATTAAAAGTGACACCAATCAGAAACGATGTATGTGGTTGATGATTTGATCGGTGGTTTCTGAACAAATTGACAAACAAATATAAAGGAAAGAACAATTGATAGTAAATTTATAATTATTAAAACGTCAAGAAAACGTCATGAAACTTTACCAACGTCATATACAAAGTTCACGAAGTTTACTGTCACTCAAAATTTAATTATTGCCCTGCTCTCAATCCTGTACTGCTAACTTACGAAACAAACATTTCCGAAATAATTTTATTGTCGCATTTTTATTTTTGCGATAAGAAATGTGGGTAGATCTTTCAAAGACTGTAAAATAAACCAAAGCGTTTTCCACCATTTGTTTATATGTCTCCCGATATGTTTTACCTTTATTTTGACATGTCGAATTAACTCTGAAAGCGGGCTTAAAACTTCGTAAATTACATTGTATACTAACTTGATACAGTCATTTTTCTTTAAGTTACTTACATACTTACTTACTCAATCCTTAGCTTTTCTACCTTTCGGTGTAAAGCTATGTTGGAGTTGAGTCCTCGGAGGTCGTCTTTTTCCACATATCGCACCATTTGTTTCTATTTCCAGCGAGCTCCTTCATTTTCTCCCATTTTACTCCTCTTCTTTCTGCAGCTGTGCGGGCTTCATCCTTCCAGAGCTTTCTCGGTCGTCCTCTCTTTTTTTTACCTGTTTCTCTGGATTCAAACACTTGCTTTACCAGTTTTTCCTCCCCCATCCTCATTACATGTCCCAGCCATCTAAGTTGTGCTTGTTATACTGTTATTGCTACAGGAACAATATCTAATTTTTTCCTAAATATTTCATTTCGAATTCTATCTTTTTTTGTCTTCCCTTCTATTTTTTGAAGAAACCTCATTTCAATACTAGTTAGCTTGCTTTTTATTCTCTCATTTGTTGTCCATGTTTGCTTCCGTAAGTTAATACTGGCTTCATGATTTTTCTGACTATTTCTGTTTTTTTCCTAGCGGGTATTTCTTTTTTACCCAGAAAACTTGATTGAATACTATTGAATATCTTCCTGTTTTTGCTACTCTTTCATTTATTTCTTCCTCTAAATTCCCTTTGCTGTTAACCACTACTCCCAAAAATTTTATAATGTTTACTTGTTCTAAATATTTTCCATCAAGTTCTATATAGTTTCTCTTCTGAATTTCCTATTACCATAGTTTTAGTCTTCTGTATATTAATCTTCATGTTTATCTTTCTATGTTCTTCATTAAATACCTTTATGTTATTCTGTAACTGTTTTTCTGTTTCTCCTATAATCATCTCCTATAATCATCTCCTATAATGCTATAAGCATAATTCTGTTATTGTTATTATCTTCATATTCCAGTACCCTATTCTATATTTACTCATACTTTCTTTACATTTTTCGACAACATCATCCAACACCAGGTTGAATAGCAGGGGGCTTAAAATACACCCCTACCTTAAACCTATTTTGCTGGTGAAAGTTTTTGATGCCTCGTTTCTTACTCTTACGTAATTGACGGTGTTTTCGTATAGGCTTTTTATGCCCTCAATAAGCTGTTGTTCTACTCCCTTCCTCCTCAGTATGTTCCATACGTCCTTCCTTCCTTCATATACTATCGAACGCCTTCTCCATATCCACGAAACATGCACGTATTTGTCTTCCCACTTTGGCAGCTTTCTCACATAACTGTCTTACTATGAAGATTTGGTCCACTGTTCCTCTCTTTTTTCTGAACCCACTTTGGCTTTCTTCCAAGGTGTGCTCTACTTTTTTCCTTAACCTGCTTTCTAGAATCCTCCCGTACTGTTTTCCTACCGTGCTCCCTAAAATAATGCCTCTATAATTAGGACATTCTTTACTGTCTCCCTTTTTGTATATAGGCGCGATCATTCCTATTTGCCAGTCAAGTGGGACCTTTCTTTCTTTCAATGCTTGGTTAAAAATGTTTAGGAGTTCCTCCTTTCTTTCCATGTTTGCGTATTTAATCATTTCTGTTGTTATTTCATCATGTCCTGGTGCCTTCCCTAATTTCATTTTCTCCATTGCATCACTGAATTCTTCTCTTGTTATTTTTTCTTCTTGTAATTCATTCTCTTCTTGTTCCATGTTTTCAGTATCTTCTCTCTTTTCTTCTTCTTCCTTTTCAACGTTATCTTCGTTTTTGTTTTCCTCTAATAAATCATTAAAATATTCTCTCCATTTTTCCATAATACTTGTCTCTGCCATTTTGATATTTCCAATTTTGTCCTTTAAATTTTGTAGCATTTTTCGTTTAATTTGCGTTTGTAGCATTATCCTTTAAATTTCGTTTTCGGTTTTCTCATTTGTTTCAATGTGTTGTAGAATAATTTCTGGTTTTCATTATATGTTTCTGTAAGTTTATTCCCGAAGTCTGTCCATGTTTTTTCCTTGCTCGTTTTTATTTAGTTTTTAACTTTTATTCTTTCTGTCTTATATTTGTCATAGTTATCTTGTGTCTTATTGTTCAGATACGTTTCCCACGCTTTTTTCTTTCCCTTTACTGCTTTTTCTATCTCTTTTGTCCACCATGCTGTCCTCTTTGTAGTCCTATTTCCTATTTTTGCTACCCCACAACTAACTTTCGCTGCTTCTTTGAGGCTTGATTTATAATTCTCCCATCTTTCATCAAAATTTTTGTTTACTGTTTTCTTCTGGAATTTTTCTAGTTTTTTATGATAATTTTCCCTTGTTACGCGTTCTTTAAGTTTATACACTTCAATTTTTTCTTTTATTATTTTTATTTTTTTATTTTTTATTTCTTCTTGCATTACTTTATATATCATTTTGACTATATAGTGGTCACTCCCTATTTCTGCACTTCTCTTAACCTTTATGTCCTTTACATACTTCCATATTTCCCTATGTATTAGATAATAATCTATGATGGATCGCTCTTTTCTATTTCTTTCTTCCCTCGTAAATTTGTGTATGTCCTTATGTGTAAATTTTGTGTTTCCGATAACTAAATCATTTTCCATATACAAATCACTTATTCTTCTTCCATTATTATTTTTCATGTTTTCCCCCTCTCTTCCTAGCCAATTTTCTATTCCCGTGTTATCATTTCCCACTCTGCCATTTAGATCCGCCATGACCATTATATTATTATTTTCTACTGCATCTATTTCTTTTTGAACCTCTTCAAAAAATTCTGTTTTTTTCTCTGCTGATGCGTTATCGTTTGGCGCATATACTACTATTATATGATATTTTTGTTTATCCATTATTAATACTAAGGTAAATATCCTATCGTTTACTTCTTTCATCTCTACAATTTTTTTCATATATTCTGGCTTTACTATTATTGCCACGCCGGCTTGTGCCACTGCTGTATATTTTACTCCTGACCAAAATATATTATATCCTTCTATGATTTGCTCCCCATAACTCTAGCCTTCTTTTTGGTTTCAGTAACTGCTAATATATCTAGTTTTAGTTTTTTCATTTCCTTCACTAGCTCTACTTCTTTTCCCTTTAGTCCTCTAACATTCAATATGCCCAGTTCATAGTTTCCCTCTTTCGTCCTTTTTCTGTTTTTCCATCATTTACTTTATTTATATTATTGTGTCCTTTCTTATCTCTATTTTTTTCTTCTCCTTCTTTGTCTCCTTTCTCATGTCCTTATTCTTTGCCTGGGTCGTTGTCCTTATACCGTCCTTATTTTGCTTTATCAGTTTCTTTAAGTTTTAATAGTTTAAAATAATATAAGTGTACTGACAGTCTACAAGTGTACGCTGTAAAAGAAACTTATAATAAAAAGAAAGAGATGTGGAGTCGTGTATGTATTGTCGTGTTGTTTGTGTTGTTATATGTCGGGCGTTACACTCCGCGCACTTTATGATACTTACTGATGACTGGATCCTCTGCGATGATGTCGTCCTGCAAAACAACTTAAGCTACTATGTGTTTGTGGGCGCCACTTGGAATCTTTTGTTCCAAGAAATTGTTATTAAAATTAAAATTTTGATTTCTTAGCAGTTAGTTTAATTCTATGAAAAAATGTGAACAAGACAGTTTGAGTTTGAAAAAATAACGTATGTTTTAATGAATCTTAAAAAAATCGTCTGAAGGACTAACATTCGTGAAAAAATAAAATTGCAGAGTTACAAAAAATAAATTATTATTGACAAGTTTTTTCTCCAATCAAGTATCGGCTAACAAATATTCTATTTTACTCAGTTGAAAAGCATGAGTTTAGTATATGAAAAATCTTTATACTCAGGACGTGACTCCTTTGAACTACCAAGACAGATCAATAAGATGCTTTACAAAAATTAAGTGATTTGAAGGTGTGTGGCATGTGTAGTACAACTGTGTGACAAATGTTACCAGGTAAAAAATGACTTTAACTTTGAATAACTCACGTTCCGATGGGTAATTATTTCTCGCACTGAACACTTCTCTCGGGTACGTTTTCAATCTCGCCTCTTCGTGTTGACGTTCCTTGTGCACTGATATTATTTAAAAGTCAAAATACGGTTTTTTAAAACTTCCGCACTTTTGGAAAAAAGTTTCGCAGTGAATTTACGCTTGAATGTGCCGGCTACAATCAGCTGTCCGCGTGGTTTCTCAATTAGCCGCCACAGCGCTGATTCTCCTCCTGCAGTTGAGGAACAGGCTTTGTGTACGTAACGTTATTGGGATTGTTGTCAAAGTCAGTTTGTCTTAGCGAATACAGCAGAATTGATTCTCTATTAAAATTTTGGTCCTTTCCAGGGCCGCTGATATTCTGGCTGCGTGCGTTCTATTAAATGTGTCGTGTTGCTGCTTTATTTCAGCAATACATTGGCGTATACTCTTGTAGCGGTTAAGTCAGTCTTTTGTCAATGTACGGGAAAAGCCTTTCTGCGTCCTCACGTCGACTTCTCGTTCTTCGGTTTCGCCTCGGGTGTGATGATCAGTTTCGTGGGTGATGTGTCTCTTCTGGATTCAGAGCATAAAGTGTTTTTCGGTCGAATTTTGTCTTCCTTTTATACTCTGTAAGGCTCATTGTTTTAGCTTTTTGACATTAACTTCCGGTGTATTTGTGCAAAAATTCCTTCTAGAACGTTCGAGAATTATCAAATGGAACATTATGGAACAAATTTGACTTCCGTAGAAGCTTTAGAACAAAAATTTCTTATTCTTCACACTAAGGATATTACAAAAATTATTCTGGTATTTGTCAAACAATTTTACATAACTACTTACAATCTGCATGCCATTACTATTTTTGGATTCTCTGCTTTCAACTGAATCTAATGATACTAATTACGATTGATTTTGAACAAATTAACTATAATAAAATAACGCAAAATACAACTCTTACCTTGGAATGTTTCCATAAAAATTCAATTTTTTAACTAAAAAATTGTTGTGAAGTTGTTTGGTTCCTTCTACAACATTAATACATAATATATTAATATCTTACTACAACAAAATAAATAAAGTTTAACACATATAATATATAAATAAATTCAGTTTTACATGGTCCATGCCTATGGCCTAAGTTGTTGTCACTGTTAAAATACAATAATTAGTCTTTTTTCCATATTATATATGGGATTTTTTCGAGTATACACTGAGAGTTTATTATATTGTCTATCTTTTGTGATACCTGGTTTATCCTGTTACATATTATTTTTATTATAAGCTTACTTAGCATCATATTGGTTTGCATAAGTGATTCTTTTTCTTGGTGTGACAAATTTCACTCTCATAAGTCAAATTCTTTAATAATTAAGTTTATTTTCAACTGAGTATGTTTGTTATTATAGTACACTGTAGTATTGTACCTTTTTCTTTTATTTTTGCTAACATTTTGCAATAATTTTGTCAAATATGACTGTTTTTTGTGATGGGTCTTTGGCTTCAGCCAGATGTGGTATAGGTAAATAGTTTCCTAACTCGACTATTAAAGTGTTTAAGTTAGTCAAATATATTAGTATAGTCACATTATATTGTATTTCAACTTTATAATGCAATTTGGTTGCATTTTGTCAACATTAAATTCATAAATATTACAATATTATAGGTCTACTACATGTTTTCAGTTAATACTGTTTTTGGCTATTTTAACTGATTTTTATTCACTTTACAGCTTTTTTTATTTAAGATAAATTGTTCATCTTTGTCTACTTGATAATTACATATAGTTTTTATCTCAATTCAATAATAATTAATTTTTACATGAAATCTGAGTGATTGGACTCAGCTCCTAAACATATACTTTTTGTCATAACATTTATATATCTTTTATTTTAACTTAGATCCTTTCTAATAATGTATTCAAATCATTTAATACATTTATTTTATTTACATTACATAGTATAATAATGGATCTTGTCCATTAATTCACAATAAATAGTTTTTTATACCCTATTGAGAGTTACATTACTTAATAATTAATGACCTCATTTTGGTTGTTTCTGATACTATTTGTCTCTCTTATAGTATATGATTGGTTTTACTCTGTTCTTCACTTAAATAATATATATGGGGTTTTAGTCTTAGTCATAGTCTGGTCGTTTTTTCATGTTAATGATATTAATTATTAGACAATATTACAAAATTTTTAGGATTACTTGGGTTCGATACTGTTCACCTCACTTTCCTCTTATGATAAATTGCTATGCAAATAATTTCCTTTATGGAACGTTCTGTGACGTTACAAACTCTGTTAAAGAAAATTTTCGTTAATCACCGTATATGATTTAAAAAGCTGATTTGAAAGCTGAAGAATTCAGCAATGTCTATAAAAAAGGTACAGACATTACACTTTTACTGGCTGTTGGCATACTTAATTTGTATTTGAGTAACGTGTCAGGTTTATTTAAAAGTTCATTGTACCGATGGCTTGAAATCTCACTACATTTAGACCTTCCTAATATGGTGAAAAACAGTCCTACATTAAGGTAATCAAAAACGAAACGATGAAATGAGGTAAAGACAAACACATAAATGTCACCAGAAATTTATACAACATTTTCAAATAAAATAAGTGTCTGCTTTAATGATTCAGAATAAGAATAAATTGGAACAGCGCCAGCTGAATCTTAAATAAACAGCCGTCGAACTGCAAGTTTGCTGTACATAAAACAGAAGCATAAAAATAAAATCCAATACTTTATGTAAAACAAGTTGTACTCTGAACGGAGACGTTTAGAGAACTAGTTTTATGCGTCTATTTTACATAAATAGTTGTTAATATTAATTTTACAGTTCTAAATGTCAATTAGAATTGATATCAATTAGGATAGTTGTTGATATTAGAATTACAAATATTATTCGTATTTTATGTTTCTGCTACTACATTTCTTTATAGTTTAGTATTTGCAGTTTCGCTAAATTACTTATTGTTTCAGATTTAAGTACTTCTGTTCCTATCTACAGCCTTGAAAAAACATTCCTCTATCCATGTAAGTGTTTGGGTAGACTTTTATCATTTCATTTCCAATTTTTTTCTCCTAGTCAAAACCGTTTTTCTCCTATTCGTTTCTCAAATAATAGTTTCTGAGTTACTGGTAGATAACTGTTTATAAAGTCCTAAATATGTCCATTTTATTAGGTTTGCTTATAGATATATTGTAATCATATAAATTTTGAAGGAAACTATCTTGATCGAATTTGTAATGTGCGCATTGTATGCAATAGTTTTTTACTATGATCAAGAAGAATTAGAATAGAATTACTTATATTCAGTTGTAGATTAATTTCCTACAGAAAAATAAGTTATGAGCTCATTTTTGTATTCAGTACGTTTTACCTCCCTCATTGTTAGAAAGCCCATATAAGTATAACTGTAATTTGCTAATAATAAACAATATTTTTCTTATTTTCAAGAACACACACATGTCAATTACAAATGCATCTATAATTATAATTAAGCGATTATTATATTATTAGTAGGCCTACGTTAAATTGTAATATTGTATTATTAATTTTTTATGAATATTACAATTATGTCTACCTGTTTAAGTAAAACAGTACGTAATAATAGTAATTATTTTGCTGTCTCACTCAAAACAACAACGCGCGCGCGCGCAAACACATTCGGTGAATTAATTGATCCGTTTATGTGTTGGATTATTTCTCTATTGTCCATACACAGGTCCTGGTGATGACCATAAATGTTGTCTAAACGCCAACACAAATATAAAATATCGGTATGGAGAACCATACATGACTTCCATATTCTAAGATTTATATTTAAAATCATTTTCGAAATGAAATATTACCATAGAAACTACTTCTTTCTACTTACTGCTTCAGCCTTAACCACAGTACTGTGGTCACTAACGTATACCACCTCACGTTATCGCACTCGATTTTCACTGATGATGGAAGTCGATGGCATTGCCGAAATGTCTGGTTTTGTAGAAAACATTGGACTACGGCCAAATATCCCGGGAAGGAATTTCAACAAAAACTACTTCTTTGTTGCCGATAACGTTGTACACATATATATCAGTGGCGAAGTTACATGGAGGCAATTGAGGCAATGCCTACCCTAAAAAATTCTGTAGAATAAAAATTATAAATACGTATGAACTACATAACGTAAAGATTATACATTGTTACTGCGACTGTCAAATTTATTAAACCGAAACGTGCTTTATTGAGCGACCGCTAGATGGTGACAGGTGAGATTCGGCATAGTTCGTTTAAAGCGAATGAGGCAACCTGAACTTGCCTCAGCGTTTTTTGTATACATCGTATGTAAGCAATGTAGTGGTGTGATAGGGAAGTGTAGGGAGGGGGGATTGTCCCGCGCTGTACACATACAGCGTTGAGGCATGCCTCACTTCTGTGGTCCAAACAGTTAAGTTAAAGCGCCTGTGTTGTTTCTAAGTGTTTATTTTATGCGGTTATTAAAAGTGTCACTGTTATTCCGCTGAACTAACAGATGATCAAGATTGTTATTTGAATTATTTGTAACATTAAACATATATATAGAAACTAATCAAGTTTAAAAATTTGAAGTTCAATCAGTTGTATTATTGTGTATGACTAATACAAGGATTGTTCAATAGAAACACGTATAGAGCCGTAAAGCATTTTTTATTCAACGATTTTAAAAGAAGTCTCCAATAACATTAAGACATGAGTTCCACTGTTGCGCTAACCTGTGGATTCCCTGCTAGTAAAATTCTTACGGCTGTTTGTGGAACCATTCGGTTACAGCAAACTCTACCTCAGCGTCCGATTTGAACCACCGTCCTTTTAGTGATTCCTTAAAAAAAATTTCGGCTTGCACGCGTTATGTTGGTGTGGGTTTCGGCACTTTCCATTTAAAAAGCGTGCAAATGTAAGAAAATAAACATGAGTGAGCCCAGAAATAACGTGAATTGTGTGTGTGTGTGTGTGTCTTACCTGCCTTTTTATTGCTGTATTAAATGAAAAATATTATATTACATTAAAATGAAAAAATTATAATTTTATTGCCTGGCAACAAAATTATTTTATTTTTAACAATTACCATTGTTTCAAAAAGTTTAAATAAATTTTCAAGTACTTTACTCTTGTTAAAACGTAAAAGGTTGCAGGTAAACTACCCCTTCCCCTTAACCGATCTTTACCAAAATCGAAAGTCCTTGAGACCTCTACAATTCAGGGACGTATGCAAAAAATTATTTGATTCTGTTTGAATTTGCGGCTCTTATCGTTTGCCATAGAAAATACGCTTGATAAAAAAACGTTGCAGGTAAACTACCCCTTCCCCTTAACCGATCTTCACCAAAAACAATAGATCTTGAGTACTCTACAAATTAGGGCTGTATGCAAAACATTATTTGATTCTGTTTGAATTTGCGGCTGTTATCGTTTGCCATAGAAAATACCCTTGTTAAAAAAACGTTGCAGGTAAACTACCCCTTTCCCTCAACCGATCTTCACCAAAAACAATAGGTCTTGAGACCTCTACAATTTAGGGCTGTATGCAAATAACCTTTTGAGTCTGTTTGAATTTGCGGCTGTTATCGTTTGCCATAGGAAATACCCTTGTTAAAACATAAAACGTTACAGGTAAACTACCCCTTTCCCTTAACCGATCTTCACCAAAAACAATAGGTCTTGAGAACTCTACAATTCAGGTCTGTATACGAAATATTATTTAATTCTGTTTGAATTTGCGGCTGTTATCGTTTGCCAAAAAAAATACGCTTGATAAAAAAACGTTGCAGGTAAACTACCCCTTCCCCTTAACCGATCTTCACCAAAAACAATAGATCTTGAGTACTCTACAATTTAGGGCTGTATGCAAATAATCTTTTGAGTCTGTTTGAATTTGCGGCTGTTATCATTTGCCATAGGAAATACCCTTGTTAAAACATAAAACGTTGCAGGTAAACTACCCCTTCCCCTTAACCGATCTTCACCAAAAACAACAGATCTTGAGTACTCTACAAATCAGGGCTGTATGCAAAAAATTATTTGATTCTGTTTGAATTTGCTGCAGTTATCGTTTGCCATAAAAAAAAATCTACACACAGACACACAGACACACAGACAGACACACACACAGACACTTTTCGGAAAACGACTTTTTTTCATGTTTTGAGTGTAGTACAATCAGAATCTGCAATAATCTCGAACACGATTTTTTTTGCCATCACCATACTTCCATTCCTTAAGGAATATGGAAGTAAAATTGCGTCTTCACTTATTGATCGATCTTCGCTAAACCTTCCATCGCTAAAATTTATTTATTTATTTTATTATAAATACTGATTTATTCTTTTCTTATAGTATTATTTTGTAATTTCTACATTATTGTCTAAATAATAACAATCAATAGGAATAAATATTTCTGAAGAAGATCTACTTTTTGAAGTCAGTATACAATTTCGTAGATTGAAGTTTTTAAAATATTTTACGTAAATTATTATTTCAAATGTAATAGAGCTTTCAACGAAATAAACTAAAATATTAATTTCAAAATGTTTCAAGCTTTTTTATATAAAGTCGTTTGATATTTTTCTACGTTATTCGGTATGCAAATGTATTATCTGTAATCAAGTGATAAGATTTTATTAGTATTTCGTTTCATATAAATGGTAATGATATAACCACAATGTAAGACGTCGTATACCTGTTTTACATACAGTTTACAGCTAGGTATAAATTAAATATTAGTAGTAGATAATATATTACATACGGTAATGACTGAAAATTTATTATATGTAATTGATTGTTATTAATAGAAGAAGAACGATTTATAGTCGGTTGAAGACAATTCTACTCTTACGTTCAACGGGTCAATGTATTTCCCCACTTCCCCCGTTGTTTTTGCAGTATTTGTTCGCGAAACGTGTTATTATCTTCCCTGCGAAACATGTACGAGGTATACTTTCGTACGTACGCTTACTTTCTATGTTCTTGTGCTGTGTGCACTCCAGTTTATAATAGAGAAGATTCTCAGGTCTTAAAACAAATTACGTCAACGTAGGTGTATATTAATAACATACTATTGACTGTTACGTTGAACAGAAATCATCACGAGACTTATATGTTTATGTCTCAAATTTTTAATTCATTTATTAAATGAGCGAAACGAGTTCTCAGTATTAACTCGATCGTTTGGTATCTGTCTGTTTCGGGCATGTCTCATAATAACTTTTGAATCCATCACCCGTTTTTCGTAAAACTTGGCATACGTTTCTATACATTTAACCTAAAGAATACTATTATTTCTTGGATTCATCCTCCCTCAAAAAATAGGGTGGCATTAGGAAAATGTGAGGGTGTCAAAAAACTTAAAATAATGGCAGAAATTCATATAGGGCTATCAAATAAAGAGAATTTTAACCGCAATCGATTTGGTTTTAAAATTGTTCTAACTTGTGGGGCATTAGGGGGGATATACCTACTTACTATTTTCTTTGAGAAACGAATGTGTGACATCTATAATATTATAATGAGCATATATATTAAAACAGATTATAGTAATATTATAAAATCATTACTTCTTTTTTATTTAGAACCGTCTAGTAAGCAATAACTTTCGAAACAGCAAATTTACAATGCATGCATTCCGATTCCTTCTGAAAAATATTATCTTCCTACACCAAATTATTGTCTTTCCAATCACCTATTTGAGACGTTACTCTGAGTAGTCAAATATATTGTGTTCCTTTTAATAATTCCTAATAATATTCAATGGCATTTTCTTCTTACAAACCACTTTTACTCCTCTGACATGATGTTGCCTACACAAACCTTTCTCGGTCCGCATGTTACAAATATTGTCCACAGTAAAACATATGATGATGACATACATTTACAGTTCAAGGTCATGGTGAATATAGTACGTACCGACTAACGCGTTTACTGGAATATTGAAGGCTGTGGCGAAATACGTCAGCCAACAAAATATAGACTATTCCTGTTCACACCTCAATCTGCGGACACATCGAGTTTTGTTGTGTGGCTTAAAATTAATAATATTAAAACATGATCATGAACATATGACATTGGTTCTAGAAAATAAGTATAAGAGAGTAAATAAATATAAATAAACCTCTGGTCAACAGTCCATTAAGGACCAAGGGATACCGAGCGGCTTTTTGTGTTGACGGCTGCATGGCTAGTACAACGCGCCGCCAGCCCCTAGTTGCGGAATCCGCAGCCAGAAGGCGCCGTTCTTATCTCAGGTGGCTACTCAGTTAGTGCACGCCGCACGGAGCCTCGGCGGGAGAATTGAACCAGGGACCACGAGCACATCAATATGCTCGACCACCTGAAGACAACATAAGAGAGTACAGGATGTAATCAGAGAGTGTGGATCCTTAACATACAGAAACAATACATATATTCCGGAACTTTTAAAAACATTTATGACTAGTAAATAACGCACTTCATACAAAGCGAAGCATGATTACGAAGGAGCAAGTTACTTTACGAGTCTTTCTGAGTACTGTCTTGACCATTTATTAAATCTGCTGTCGATAATTATTATATAGTAGCAGTGTTGCCATTTATTAAGTTTCGTCAGATTCTCAACAATGTTTTACGGAAAAAAACGTGTTTACTCTAACTCATTAGATATGTCAAAAGCAAGTCCCACTTATAGAAATCCATGCTTACAAAGTTTTAAAAAGGTCGTTCCTGTGATATTCTAACATTACAAAATTACTTGAACTCAAAGTAATTAATTAACTTTGTCACGCAAAGTTGTTTCGTGCAAACGAATGTGCACAGTAACCGCGATATGTCTTTATTTGCATTATTAATTATCAGTTCTTTTTATTCTTATTCTTCTTTTTCTTGTGCTTCTTCATCTAGTACTTCTTCTTCTTCATTACCACTACAGCCCAACGTGAGTCTTAGCCTCCAACATCAATCTTCTCCAATGTCTCCAATCCGTGTCCATCTCCACGTAACCCCCCACATCCATTCTTATGAGATCTTCCAGAATATTATCCAGCCATCTTAGCCATCTTATTAATCGACCCCTCTTTCTGCTTTCATACAACTGTGTCCTCACAATTTTCTTTGCCTACGCTGATCATTCATCCGTTCTCGGTGACCTAGCCATTGTATTGAGTTGGCAAACAGTAATTAAAATAAGATCACAATTGCATAAGGTTATGTAGACCACATAACTTTTCGTTCAAATATAGTACAAATATATAATTATAGTTACTGTTGACCCATATACAGATACCGGAACCTGTATACACAGCATTGAGAGCTAACGAAACCAAACTTAGTTCGAGTATTTTACTGTAATCCGTACAGGGTTTTTAATGTCACTGTAGGTAAGAAAACAACATGAACATTCAACATGAGTATGCTATGCTAAACTTAAATGCGCTTCACAGCTGTTGGGCGATGGACTGTGAACTATTAGTTCATACCAAATTCAACTATACAGTCGAATTTATCATCGAATACTGATAGATACTGCAAAATAAGATGTGAAAAGAAATGGAAATTTTCATAGTATAGTTCTCAATGCACATCAATTTTTCTACAAAACTAATACCTTCAAATGTTACAGAATTTGGTCAGCTTTATATACTTTTACACTGTATAAATATTGCATGTATATTACAAATACTTTCAGAAGTCTAAAGTTCTTCAACATCAGGCTCTTTAGACAAAATTGAAGGGAAAAGAATAATTAATCCTAGGCATTACAAACACTTGATATTTTTAATTTAATTTTCTATAATGTTATAATTTAAGTTTTTGTCATCTCGATTTTTAAAATTGTTTCTATTTTTGAAATTACATATTTTAAAATTTTCTCCTTTAATCTCATCTTAAAAATAATGTTAGTGTCTTATAAATATATAAGTATTTCAGTGACAAAGAACTGTAATATTTGTAGGAGATATGGTCTATATGGAATTAATAAATTTATGTGGCAATTATTTATTGCCGTTGGGAACCAAGCAGATATTATTACAGGGTGGCGCAGGGAAACGGAAAAATTTGAAATAATTAGAAAAAATGAAGGAACGTTACAAAACTTTATTTGAGGCTCAAAATATGTTCTACAAGACTGGAAATTACATTAGGCATCAATTTTTAAAAATTACTACAGTTAGATGCTGCCCATTTTGCCGTACACATTCAGTAAGTCGTTTCTGTAGGTTTTGCATAGCGCGGCGCAATGTGCCACCTGAGATTTTGGCGATTTCCTCTCCAATCTGTGTCTTGAGCTGAGCAAGGGTTCTTGGTCTAGTCTGGTACACAATGCTCTTCAGATGTCCCCATAAAAAGAAGTCATAGACTGAAAGGTCTGGAGATCGGGGTGGCCAAGCTATGTTAGCATTCCTTGAAATTATGCGATCCCCAAACAAACGTTTCACTGCTGCCATAGACTGTCTGGCAGTGTGTGAGGTGGCTCCATCCTGTTGAAATCAGGTGTGCTGAATGTCAAGATTTGGAAAAGTATGGAGTCTTGGAGCCAAAAATGTCTCTAGCATGTTGACATAACGTTCAGACGTCACAGTGACAGCAGTGCCTCGTTCATCTCCAAAAAAGTAAGGGCCTATCACCCCATGACACGACACTGCACACCATACGGTAACTTTGGTACTGTGTAATGGACGCTGGTGAAGCTGAGCAGGGTTTCCTTGAGCCCAGTAACGGAAGTTCTGCTTATTCACGTATCCACTTAAGTGAAAATGGGCTTCATCGGACATCCAAAGATTTTGAATGAAGTTAGCATCCTCATTGATTTTAGCCAACAATTGTTGTTGTTTTAGGATTCAGTTGTTGCACAATCTGAAGTTTGTACGGATGAAATTGAAGTTCATGAAGTATTCTTTGAACGCTCCGACGTCCGAGCTGCAATGACGAGGTAATTTTTCTCACCGAACGACGAGGACTCCTTAAGATGGCAGCTCGCACGGCATCGATGTTTTCTGGGGTACGTACAGACCGTACGCCCCCACTAGGCTTTTTCTTCAAAGCTGAACCAGTCTCTTCAAAATTACGAACCCACGTTTCGATTGCGTGTAACGAAGGAACTTGACCGCGGGGCGGGATCTGATAGTGGCGCTGAAACTCTCGTTGTGCAGCTGTCAAACTGTCACCATTTCGGTAAAACGACCTTACGGCAACCGCACGCTCTGCATCGCTCCACTGCTCCATGGTAACTAAATGTCCGTTACTGCTAGACAGACAGTTTCACTTCTGCTACATCTACAGGGCTGCCAACATCAACTTCAAATTTTCCCGTTTCCCTGCGCTACCCTGTATATCAAATAATAAACTGCAATATTGTGCCTTGAAATGCCGAAAATTTTTTATTACTAAACATAACATGTAGGCTATTCGGAATAGCCCTATATTATAAATCTACTATTGATTAACGGAAGGCATTATTATTAGCATATACGTATTATGACAAAAATGTACTCATTAGTTATGCATTAGTTGAGCTGTCGATTAACTATGGTCAGGAATAGATCTACCTAACAAAATAACTATACATATATTAATTAGACAAAAAGCATTTTTGTAGGTAAAGCTAGAGGTAGAACGAAAGGAAAAATTTTAGACTGTGTTTTTCTGAAAGACAATGATCTTAAATAAATGCTATTTACATTATTATGTTCGCGTAAGAGGAGAATGAGCGTTGTAAAAACAAGAGGGAAATAAAGCAATGAAGATAACCAAGTAATGCTGAAGTAAAATACAAATTCATAAATTCCTGGAATTTGAAGTCCATTAGTGAAGTAATGAAACCGTAGTTAATAACAACGCACAAGGAGTTAGAACTGTAATCACGACATTGCTGGGAGAGCAGCTTGTTGGAGAACAGACTAATCTCTCCTAATCGTTGTATTGTGTTCATTATATTACGGAATTAAATGCAGAAGATCGTACGTGTACTCTGTTTTGTAACCGTAAAAAGAGGTTTAGATCGCTAAAGTCAGATTGTAGATGAAATAAAGCCGCGTTTACACACACCGTAAAATAGTGAAACGTGCAACGCCGCGCTAAGCGGGTGTTCTTGTTTTATTGCCTCTTGAGATAATGTTGTCCATCTGCTTTGTCGCATCTGTATACAGGCAGTTCAGTTACCAGCAATTCATGCACTGTTGTTTAAAATTTTATTTATTCAGATAGTGGTAAGTGAGGGTTAGGTTTAAAGTTCCAGATAACTTCAAAGTGAGGGTTCACATAACCTTAAAGTGAGGGTTAGGTTCTTAAAGTTCACAGTAATAAGTAAAAGGTAGATAGTGAGACGATTTTTCCCCGACGAAACAATACCAATAGCAGAGATTAGGTTCTAAAACACTCGAAATTTTTTATTAAATTTATAATTTTTAATGCCACAAAATATTTCATATATTGTGATACAGGTAGATTTACAGTATGTTTTTCATTGTAAACGAATTATGACATTGTAAACGAATTGAGGATTGACTGATTTGACGCGACCTTTTTCTTTACCTACAAGAAAAATTTCCACATCGTTGATGCTTTTTAACTGCTAGTGTATTGGAGACGTTATAGCAAACTTTATAACGATCAGAAACAACGTTAATCTGGGAATTGTAAAAGCGAGGCCTCATTCTATTTACAATCTGCTGTGAATGTACGTTGTGGAACTCGCTGAAGGCGTAGCTCCAACTTTCAACGTTGATAACTTCTACTCTATCATAGCCCCGTGTAGATTTTAATCATTTTTTTAACTCGCAAACAGTTTGTTATTAGAATGAAACTAACTAGAGATTTCACTAGGAAGAGGCAAACACAGTAGTTCTTACGAGACACTACCAAACAGCTCGCTTTCCACACATTGCTTCCCGTAAATTCTAGTCATGTGACTATAGAATTTGTGTGGATTAGCGTGCAGTAACTACTACTGATTAAATAAAATAAATAAAGCTACAGAAGCCCAGATACCAGAATATAAAGTGTATGAACATGGATCAATAAGGAAACTTCAGATCCAATACCTGCTCAAACACGTCAATCATTTGTCACATATGCTAAAGTATCTAGCACTTTTTTTTTAATTTGTTGTGACTTGCAAGAATTCGTGTAAATATGTGTCTCAAATAAACTAGATTACAAAAGAAATATTTCTATCGCATGCACACAACATAAGCAAACACTGCTAATACAGTCTTATATATCTCTTCTAATATATATATATATTATAACTTAACCGAATCTCAAAGATTTGGAGTTGTATGTAAAGAGTTTTGAAAATCAATGTTTAAATAAATTTAAACCGTTACAATCACGCAAGTGCAGTAGCGAGCGTTCAAATGAATTGTATAGCGACCAACGGCAGCGTCCGGTGGCATTACGTAACCACATACAGTTATAACAATTAGGGACACGCCCTAATTTTAAATTATTAATATTTCGGAAACCGATAAATATAGGCAAAAACCAAAATAGCCAAAATGTTTGCCGAAATATTAGTAATAGGGTGTGCAAATGTCAGTTCATATAATTAAAGATTAAAATAGATAATTAATTTTTTTAATAACTCCCCTAGTGAGTGAGCTACGGGGTTATGTCATAGTTATAAAATTACCAATCAGATGTATATTCTAGAATAAGCATAACTTGGCTTGCAGCCAAGATAATTGCAATACAAATTGCAACAGGACATCCTGTCCGACATTTGAAATCCAGTGTTTTTTCAAAATTTTAAGACTAATAACAATTCTCAAACTGTAAGAATTATTTTCGTTCACACAAGTGAGGTGAGTTGAATTACAAGGAGAAGGGGGGGTGTCTCAGCCAATCAAATTATTCTAAAAATTTGAACGAACCGTTAGATTCGGGCTGAACACAGGCACTCAACTGTAACGACTCGACCTGTGAATACGTATACTTACGATACTCTTACTTTTTTCAACAAATAAGCGTACAGCTCAAAACATTAACCTGTTGACTTACGCATGTAAAGAGATCAGTTATATAATACGTGAAGACACATCGAGAGTACAACAGAACGAGGCCGTCTAGTATGTGGTACAAGCTGAAGAATTGACGAAGCGGAGCGCAACCCAAGGCGAGATACATACACCAGGAGTGCAGCGTATACCGGACCGAGGGGCCTGACGCAGTTGCAGCAGTTAAAACCACAGACGTTAAGCCATCAACAGTTGCAGAAGGAGCTGAATGTTGCTGATTCCCGAACTCTTAGCCGTGGAACCCAAGACGCAGAGGAAATCATCGCCACTAGCAGGTTGGACCAGGAAAACCAAGGAATCTCAGGAGCACCTCATCACGATCTTCAGAACAAGGGAAGTCAAATATAATTTATAACTTTATAAACTTCTCAAAAGCTTATTCTTTTTCTTTTAAATCATTGTAAAACTAAATTGATTCAGATGCCAATAAAACAGAGACTCTAGATTAATAAGACACATTCATACTGAGATAATCTGTATAAAACGTATAAGCTTAAGTAATAATCAATAGATAAGAATTAGACGTATATAACAAGCGCTATATAAATACTAACATTGAATTACTTAGAGACCTATACTGCAGTATACGTGAAACAGTCACAAGTAAATGAAAGCACGTTGAACTAGATTCACAGCTAACTTATTTTTCAGAGTATTTAAATCATCTAAAGTAATAAAATCCGTACGAAAGTACAAAAGAATTGAAAATGCCATAGATTAAATTGTTTTAAAATTAACTTCTTGAAATTAATGAAAAATATAACTCGTATAAATTGAAAATAATAAGCTCGTCTTCTGAATGCTAATACCCATTCAGAAAACATCGTACAAGATACAAATTACTGTTTAGTATGTAAGGACTGCTCTAGTTATAAGATTTTCATACATATGTGCTATCAGAGTAATAAACTCAAATTTTATCCACCACCGTATTTTTATTGCTGTACTACAAAGCCTACCAACATCACAAAATTATTCAAAATAACTATAACAGTACTTTGCACACTTGAATTAACCTACTTGCGAATTCAAAACACAAACTCCTACGCCCTTAGACGGAAGAAGTCGCAAGAACGCATAGCAGGTAGGTCACTTCAGAAAACAACCATTTATCTCCTTATATTGATAAAATAAATATAAGAGTTAGCAAAGAACTTTATAATATATATATACAAATCCAGGTATTTTCTATGTACATACAAGCTCTGTAAAAATAAGAGAAGCAATACTATTTGAACATTAATCACCTGGGGAGGGAAGTTTTATATCTGCAGAAGGCTGAGCAATTTCATTGCTTGCCACACTGCGTTGCCCACAATAAACCTAAACACTATTACTGCAACACTTATAAAACATGTTGCGCTTTACAAGTTAATTTTATTATGTTTACCACAGCAGTTTGTATCAATTGCTCCTCAAGAATAAAATTGCAAAAATTATTACTTACCTAGTACTATGTAAGTAGCATAGCTTTACTTTACCAGTAGGATTATTTATAATTAGGTAGACTCCTAACCCCCGACGAAAGAAACTTGTTATACCGTTTTGTTTTATAAATGTTCGTATATGTGAACACACTTAGACACGAACGCGTTATGAGCTACACAACTCAATTCACTTTCACACTGGAGGTCATGAATCTAATTCACAAAAATAATTTATTTAAAGCGTTCATTTTGTCTGTAACGTATGAGTATTCTGAACTCACAGACTGGTGTAACTTAACACCAATAAACAATCTTAACACTATCTAACAAATCTAACAATTGAATAGCAAATATCTAATATCTAACAAATAAACAGATTTTATCTAACAAATAAACAGCAATAATAACTTAACACTATCAACACTGAACCGGTAATTCAGCAGTAATTAGATGAATAACTCTGTTACAATTATCAGGGTAATCTTGCTCAATACGCATTACGACAAAGTTACCGTGTGTTCAGTCGACTGTGAAATCTCATTAACTCAATGTAATTAACTATGGTCGCGAACTTTCTGCAACGTCCGTAACTTGAAGAAACTAAATAATGGAATGAATGTTAATGATTCTGTAAAGCTCGCCGTATACTTTCGATATCAGAAGAATTTATCCTAATAAACGTTTTATATATATTATGCTGTCAGTGTTACTGTTGTTTGCAATCAAACAAAATGCTCAGTGAATAATTAGTTTTTTATTTTAAAGCATGCACGTGTATGCAAGTTTGAAGCTTTCACGCCGGCTTCAACATTGTTGAAATTGCTATTATTAGACGGCTTGTTAGGGCGTGGTCCAGACTTGTTGCTGTTAACAAACGTTTCGGCCCCACCATCGAAGCCCATCATCAGTGTCTAAGATTGGCACGGTGTCCGCCAACTCACCCCAGAGATAAGGTCCTGAGAAGGCCCACTTACATAAAAATGTGTGCCAGCACGATCTAAGTTGGAAGGCGGCATCAACCAATCAGCATAAAGTGCAATCAGATTGGCTTGGGACCACAGCATGCCAAATCCTATTTAATAGGAGGCTTTCTCCCCTTCTATTCAGCCTTAATATAAAAAGGAGGTCCTTTCCATAAAAGAAAGCACCAAGACCCGCTACCAAGTATTATACACCAGGATCAGGCAGCCATCGGAGCACCATCCGGACGCTGTAACCACTGGGGGGGCACGCATGAACTGCGCCCCTCTGCATCTGGCATCTGGCCTTCTATTCATAACGACGGAACCAAGTTTGAAGATTTCCACGGACTCCATGTGCAGCCGAGGATAGTAGGCACTCTCCGAGGATAAGATCTTGGTATCCTCAAAGAGGACGCGATGATCAGGGTTGGAGGGTGCATGCTCGGCCACCACAGAGTTCTCCGGCTGCCTGAAGCGACAACTGTAGACCACGGCCTAACACTCCGGCTAATGTGTGTGTAAGTACTTTCAACCAAGCACATGTACGTAGATTGTCAGGGCATGTAGCACACATAACACAAACGAAATTATAAAAATAAACAATTAGTCAATTCGATTAATTTTAGTTTTTAACTTACTATAACAATTTTAGCAACTTATTAATGTTCACCTTATTTTAAAACGTTTCAAATTGCGGAGCAGAGTCCCCATCTTGTCAATTTTTTTTACTAATGTAATGCCCAACGCCCAATACTTATTCTACACTAATGTAGCATTCTAACTAAAATTCAATCGTGAATGATTGTTTTATACTACTTTTGTTTTACGGTGTACTATTTGGAAATCAACACTGGTTTTGTCACTAAGTTACACAGACGAAATATCAGAGTCCAAGTGTTGTGTTTGCTGTGCAGTTAAGATTATCTCGAGTCAATGTGTTTTAAAATAATATTACTCTTTAGCTGGAACGTATTTTCGTAATATTACTTGGTTGATTATTTCTTACTGAGCTTTCCTTCCGATGTTGTTAATTATATTTCGTGCTGTAAATTATTTTCTTGGTAGGTTTTTAATTATATTTTCTTGTAAATTACATTCTTCTGACTTTTTTCGATAACATTATTGTACAAAACAACTGTTCTCCCTTACTTTGAACTATTAAATTTACAACAATTAATAATTATTGACCATTTCATTCACTAATACACAGTTATCTTTCGCTTCAGTGTTATCTGATCATACGCTTAAACATTAATGAATTGGCGTTCTTTTGAAAGTATGTCATTGTTAGAAAATAAACTTTCTTCTTCTCCCTTTGGTTTTGTTTTATACTATAATGGTTTTAAATTCTTATTTGTTCTTATAAAAACACGGCTTTTTATATTCACTACATAATTTCAATATACTTATTTTGTATCTAATATACACTTTGTACGTTTAGCACTCATAATTTATAAAATTTATAGTAGTACCTAGCTTTACATAAGGCTTGTGATTCCTTGGTTAGGCCATTGTATGATTTTAATTTCTGTTTCTTACAAACGAGTTCAACATTTTATACGTTATGATTAGTTGAGTTTGTATGTACATACAGTTTTTTACATGCGTTTGTCAATATTACATTAGTAATTTTATTTTAAGTCATTTAGTATATTTCCTAATTATACTACAAGTTGACATTTCAACCAACCCAATATGGTGAATGCCTTCTTGCCTTTCACTCTAACTCAATCTTTTTACCATCCTTTCATTTTACATTACATACTTTACCAATTTTCACTTAGTTTACCATGATTTATGTACTGCAACAATTTACAGCAGTTCAATATATACAAAACGCATCGCCTTCTAGGAAAGGGAAGGAGAAAAGTGACGAGTACAGAATTTGGTTTGCACGAATAATCAACTAAATTTCAAATCATATAAGTAAGAGTATTGTATTTATTTAATCGTTTCATTACTTTTGTCTGTAGTTTTTATGAGCTAAACAGAAAATTTTTTGTAAGTTATGTTGGCCAAGATTTTTGTTGTAGGTCTGTCTTTTAAACTTTCTACTATTTCTATATATATCTTTTTTTTTAATTGAAATGTCACAAACTAAAAAGGAGACTAGCATAAAGTTTGATTTCGCAACATTATAAAATTAAGCAAAAAACAACTTAAAACTTAGACTAAGTGGAACTTGTAACACAGGATTTACAACACGGGTTCAAATTGTACTGTCCGTATTTAAATTATAATAAATAATCAATGCACGGGCATTGTATTTACTTTTTTCACTTCTGCCCGTTTTCAAAATAATTTATTTGTGGTCACAAAACTAAATATTTATAAATACTAGATTAATAAAACTGAATTTGAAGGTTTTACGAACTTAATAATCGTTCGGCCCCGTTTTATAGCGCGTTTTGTATATTTGTATGCATTTACAATTTTTAAAAAGTAAAAAGTTAATTGAACCTGAACGTAGTGGAAAACAAAACAACAAAACAAAATATTAGTGTTCTCTGCAAGCAGCGCCGTGTTTCAACTTATCAACTCTAATAGACTCTGAAATAGCTTTCTTCCATTAATGTACAGTAGTATCTCAGCTTGAAATTACAGCCCAGACGGCTATCTTGCTATGTTGTATATTTCCGAGTAACAAGAGAAAGTTTTAAAAACATATAAATCTACTTGATTCTTTAGATAAAGTCCTTTGAAAATAAACTTCAGTTTCTTATTTTCTGTTGTTTGGTGTAGAATGTAGAGGAAAATTCTTCCAGAATTTACAAAAATCCAGTCTTTATTAAATGTACGACCAATTTATGTGAGATAAACGACTTCGTTGCTGTTAACAGAAAGAAGCGTTTTAAAACACGATGAGTAACATGAACTTTAGACTATATGTCTATATAATGTGTAAACTTAAGAAAGATCGATTAGAGTGTACGAAACGGAAAACTGAAATCGTATAACAGGTTACTGGAAAAACATTAAATATTTTTCTCCAGGTAATTATGGAAAACTAACAATTAAATTTACCTAGTAAATTCTGTTAAAATAATTGTGAGATGATTGATAGATTTATTTTATCATCTGGTAATGCTTAACCGTAAATAAAAATTACAGCTAGTTAATAATTCAGCAATAATTGTTTTACAAATACATTCAGAAGACACCAAAGTCTTCAAAGTTAGCCTGTGCCCCCAAAATGTGATTAAAATAGATAACACCATTTGATTTTTGTCGCCACTAGTAACTGAATAATCTTGTGTTCCTTGTGTTCTCAGTCAAGTGACATCTATAGAAAAATTCAGTTTTCTCTTATCTACTTAGGAGTTTTATCTTCCTGATACTATAATTAAAAGAAAATATTCAATTTAAATAAACTTCTAATTCATTCTAATAGGCTAATTGGCAACGAGAACATGGAAAAGAGGATTTAAATCACACAGCTGTGTCGTACAGGGAAAAAACTATCTTCGGAGCTGCGACTTCCTCAGCCTCAAATGAGATCCCAAAAATATTGTCCACTATTAATCTGTCGCCTATCCAAGTTTACAGCTGCTAACAATCTGAAAATGATACGGATTTTAAAGATATGTAAGGAAGAAAAGTTTGGATAATTGTTTAAATAAAGGAGATTGTGGTTAGACATTTTTATTCGCTTGCGGCAACACAAGTCGTTCTCATAATATGACTGTAATGGTTATTAGCAGCACAAATCTTATAGAACACAGATAATATAAATATATACAATGTAGACAGAATACAAATATTAACGTTCTACTTATTTGTTTTTACAAACCACAAAAGTCGTCAATGAGTTTATTAGTAATTTGGCTCTTTTAGTAAAAATTTAAAAAAAGTGTTCATTATGTTATGGTGTGTTACCAAAATGTTAAAAAACATAGTTAGGTATTAATAATCAACTGTCCTTTATATCCCAATGAGAGGAAACAAACGTTTAAACGTTAGAAATATGGCTATTTCCTTAATACGGTGTAACGCTGGTTGTAGAGCTAGTTGCGCAAAATCCTTTCTCACAAAATAGTGTAAAGAGTAAATTAGTTTTCTATGGGCTAAGTATTCCCTTCCACTCTACTAACAGAGCAATTTTTGTGGAATTAAACGTTCTTGTTATACGAGATTACTTGTACAAAAATTAATGTTGTGTATGCAACATGCAACTAAAAGCTATAGGCCTATAAATTATCGCAAAACGTATTGAGATACGATTACATTTACCCACGTATCTGAACTTAAAGTGATATATATAGAGAGACAATCAACGTGAAATTTAAATTTTAACAGAATTGACTCAAATACAACTTTGAAAGCAGTGGTTACGTGTATAGTTTTGCACTCACATAGAAACTAATTTGCATAACGGCGTATCACTATTCAACCCTTATCCCAACAAAAATTACAGGTACTGTAGTTTAAAGCAAGATGTGCGAGTGAATAAATTGTATGGACAAAAAAACAAATATGATAACAAAAAAAGGAAAAATAGGGTACAAAGAGAATACTGGGTGTAAAAAGTATGAAGTCGTAGCCCTGTCATCAAACAAGATGGAATAACAGTAATGTAAGAGAGAAAGAGATGCAATGATTAATGTAGGCAACTACAAGTGACCCGGTTTTAAAAGTATCCCTGCATTACGCTTTGAATACTTAAACGAACAAATTTCATTATTCTTGCACCTAACGAGGTGTAACTTGAGTACTTCATAAATATATAAAGACATTATTATATGCTAATGTATACCTACTGCTGCAATAGTATAAATATTGCAGTTAATTTTTCAGTGGATGGTTAGTGAGGATCGGTAAAAAATAACATAATTTTTTTTAACTTATTTGCGTCGACGTTTCGACAATGTTTATTGTCATCATCAGGACAATTGTTGCTGACGCCAAACACACAACTGTAAATTTGCCCGGACCAACACCATATTTATAAAACAGAACAGATGACCCTTGTACATTTGAAGGAAATGGGATCTATTTCCTTCAAATGTACAAGGGAAACGTCGACGCAAATAAGTTAAAAAGTTTGTGTTATTTTTGACCGATCCTCACTAACCATCCACTGAAAAATTCATCGATTGACGGTCACTACAAATTTAAGGATTTAATTGCAATTAATGTTACTGTGTATATCAATATCAAAATCTGCGCTTATGCGTAAAAAATAGAGAACACAGGATCTGTATACAGCTTATAATGCAAATGCGATATAATTAGAGACTATAAAAAATTGTAAGCCGACTCTTTGAGTATAAGTTGCTTCATGATTTAATGCGCCGTACAGCTCCGTTTCGAATACGTCGAGTAAAGTCTATACCTAGTAACAGATTGGAATAGCATGACTCATAAATAAATAATTGACTATTAAAGGTTTAGGTAAGATAGTATTTTGCGCAGCGAGCTCTCCAACCGTCAAGGGAATCAGCTGTAATCATTTTGAATTAGACAGAGCCTTGGCCTTTATTTATTTTTATATGGAAAATTTTGATTGTTAACCTTCAATTGCATTTGACAGTGAAACTTGATTTAAATTTCAAACCCATCTTCTCCAATATTTAATTCAATCTTCGTGTTACTTTTAAGTATACAAAACATCTCTACATATATCTGGCTTCGTGGACTTGGTTTTTTGACAGTTTTACAAGTTTTCTTCTTCTTCTTCTTCTTCTTCTTCTTCTTCTTCTTCTTCTTCTTCTTCTTCTTCTTCTTCTTCTTCTTCTTCTTCTTCTTCTTCTTCTTCTTTCAACCAAGAATTAGGCTAATAGCCTGTTGCGACTGATCAATCTACTTCTTTTCTGATCTCCTGAGTGATATTCGTCCCTGCAATCGATATCTATACATAATCTTTGGCATCCTCCCAGTCCTCATTCTTTATAAATGTTGTTCCCATTTACTGCTATGCTCTCTAATTTGGTCACTTACGCTGGTAACTAGTAATTATTCCCGTATTTCTGTATTCTTCATTCTGCCTCTCACTGTGCAATATGCGATCCTCCGCAACAATTTCATTTCTGCTGTTTGGATTCTTTTTTTCATTTGTTCCTGTGAGTGTCCGAGTAGTTTTACAAATGTGAACCGAAATACGGAAAATAGTGTTAGAATAAAAGAAGCTTGTCCGACTTGTCATTCAAGTTTTGAGATAAAGAAATCCGCTGTCGATTCTATTCTGTTGTTTAAATAAAAAGAAATTCCGGTATCAGTAGATCACGGTTGTTTTTGCACCGGTAAGATATCATAATCCTTAAAGAATGCGCAGAAATCAGTGATTGATGTTAATCAACTAGCCAACTCTGCACACAGAAAGAGATTGAAAATAAATTGAAGCAAGGCAAATACGTGAAAATGGAAGGACAACAGTTCCAAAAAATATAGACGGCAAAGTCTAACAAAAATGACGAAAAAGATTTTGATGAGGTACAAAGATTTACATACTTTGGAAATATAATGACTAGACAATGAGGAATTGGAGATAAAAGCAAGGCTAATGAATTGTAACAGTTTGTATGAATTGTTTCTAATTCTGTGAAGTGGAGCACTACAGCTTAAATTAACGCTCCAAAGAACTGTAATTACATCCATAGTAGCATAAGGTTGTGAGAACTGGACGTGGGGAAAACAGAAGAAGATATGCTGTATCTGTGGGAGCACAAAGTCTTAACAAAAATATTTGATAGCTAAAATAACAGAATTTGCAGGTACAGTGGAAATAGAGTAAAAGATACCAATGAAGTCACTAATCACCAACTTTAATTAGTCACAAACAACAATTAAAATTTTACAGGCATTGCACAAATGCAATGCACAGAGAAAGGCATTGAAAATGCTTCAATAAATCTAAAAAATATATATATTTATGTTCATTCACCAATCAATTAATTCATTCTTCATTTACCAATGTACTGATTATAAGTTAAATGTAATTCATAAGCGAAGTTTTATATGTGTACTACGTTATTGACAACAAAGAAAAAGTTTCTATGGAAACTCACCGGTTCCCATTTTCGATCACGCACCAGCGGTCGTTTTCAAATGTGCGACACGTCCTTATAAACATTTTCAGTGTTAAAATCAACAAGGCACTCTTATACAATAATTCAAGTTAAATCCGCCCAACAATAAATGTCAGTTTATTAGTTTTTCTCTAAATGACTCAATAATCACTTCTCAAGAAGTCTCAAAAATCACTGCAAACCGCCTTCGAAAAATTCTAAAATCGCCAAGTGTATGTAATAGCTAAGCCGGCCACTGACGCATACCCCGCACAAGTTCGAGATACATCGGCTACTTTTCCAGCGGCGCACCGGGAATAATTACGTTGTAACAAGCGCTAAAACAGTCTGGAGACTACGTCAAAGCCCGGCACTGACTGGCATGCCGGTTCGATATGCGCTGGGACGGTCGACAAACGTGTAGAACGACGTGTACAAACAAGTATGCTTATCTCCCATGTTCAAGAGGGTTCCGTAATTGTCGTTCACCTTACTGACCTCACTGTTCGTCCCGAACTGGCAAATCGTCTTGCAGTAATACTTGGCTAAGCGATCAAGATTGGCGACCTTCAAATTCCTGCCCTTCCTGTTGTATCCGATAAACAATATCGTTGATTCTCTTTTTCACAGAATAAGACCCTTCCCAGTTAGTTTGAAGTTTCGGGGATGCGACCACGACGGCACATTGGGTTGTACAGCCAAACCTAGTATACTTCTTCGAAACCTACACTATTGCTACGAATGTCAACCGCGTTTTGATTTTATCGCTTGCTATCTTCAGGCGTCCTCTTATCAAGCGATTCATTTCTCACAGTTGGTTTTCTAATTGCGAAGAATACTTGTGAGGCTAATGGAATTGAGTCCCGGCTGATCCGAACATCAAGTCCCCAGGAAGACGAATCTCCCCGCCCAACCATCAGATTTGTTGCAGTCATGCCGGTTGTATTGTGTACTGATTATACTCCATTAGGTATAATTATATACGCTGGTCCCAGTCTGTTTGGTTCTCGTCAACTACCTTCGACAGGAGCTGCTTACTAATTTACTTATTACTTACCAGGTTAGAAGCTCGTCGGTCTAGGCGCGAAGCGAATCATAGTTTTCAACTGAGGAGTGAAACCTCTCTCGCCCAGACCGACGCACTTCCAGACTTAAAGAAAATCGGGACTTTTTAAACTATTTTCTTAATTAATCTCCTTCCTGTCGTAGATTATTTAGTATTATCAGTAAAATAACGTAAGCATACCGCAACAATAATAATGTCGGAAATGATAAGAACAGTAGAGACGGAAGTTGGTGCACACTGTAGGAGTAACGAACGACCCAGTTTATAAGAGACGCCGGATATTGATTAGTCTATAAATGGACAATACGTGTTGAGCGCAGACATGTAACGTACTAACAGGGCAGACAGATACATGTAATAACTGGTGTTCCCACATCAATATTCACGTATACCTCGGGCTACATATATCATTGCAGTAAGCGTAAACAAGTATGTTTAGCTGTGGCTATTTAATAATGCTGTAGCTCAATCCATCGAAGATAGTTATACTAAATCATCATTCACTTACTTTATGCAACGAAACATATGGACTTTTAAAATACGTAGATGTTAATATTAATGCACTTAAACACGTTATAATTTTCTTGTCCAACAGGGGAGAGTCATACGCAGCCGCTGTAAGCGTTTAGACTAAACAAATTGCTCCAGTCCAGCGTTCCTTATCATTGTCAACTCACTCTATCACACGTCACTCACACTATCAACTTGATTGGAATGGATAAGTGTCGATTTAAATTTAACGTTGGTTGCCAATTATGAGATAATGTTTAAACATAAAGAGGAAAAAATTCTACTATAAAAATACCTACAGTTACTAATGTCAGCTTTAGTAATATAAAGTTTGTTTTATTATGTCATGAAAATTATTTAAAAAGAAAGAATAACAAAAGTTCGTATCTAACAATTTTATTGTAAATTTTTTTTAACACACATTAAATTATCATGCCCATAATTTAGTTTAATATATACAAACTGTTATGTTACTAAATAGTAAAAATATGTTTTACATTATAATTTTTATTTTGTCATAATCTACAAATTTCTTCTACTTGTCTTTTATTTTAATTATCTGATTTTGTTTATAATAAAAGATTACAACAATAAAAGAATATGTTCGTAAATAATAACAAATTCTTTACTTAAATTTACAGAGAACAATACGTTAACTTTTTTCTATGCGTTTATTTTATACATTTATTTTGTGCGACAGTAAAGCAGATTGACCTGACACTTTCACTGAAACCCCACTTCAAATAATCAAGATTTTTCTACACTTGAGACCTTTATAATTTCTAATCTATAACTTTATACAAAAATAGGAAAGCGCGTATCTTTTCACGCTAATATGTGTACTGTACTGACTGCTCGTAGAGAAAATTCCGTGCTTTTCCTGTTTACACTTGTTTGGACTCTCAGATAAATGGAGAATAAGGTAGAGTTTTCTGTAAGGAATTAGATTAACATTCTTCCGTCACGGATCTTCCCATTACCTAGGGTAGAAAAATACATAACTATAATCGACATGATTTACTCATATATCCAGCAATGTAATAAACTATGAGCATAGTTCGTGTTTGTCTCACGGAAACGGATTTGTTCAACAACGGAAGCCGATAGAAGCTTCCTGTTGATTAGAAGAATTTATTACCATTATACTAATCACTCTCAAATGTTGTAAACCAGTCGGTTCTTGATGAATTCTAATCAGACTCCAGAAGTTCGGTGTTGGCTATTGTAACATATAGAGTTATCACGGAATTACGGAATCACGGAATTATAAGAATTTATCACGGAAGTACTGTCACAACACAATTTACTACAAACCATAATTAGTGGTTATCACCAAAATTAAATTGTTAAACGTTTCTCTCTTGCATGTTTTTTCTTACCTGTAATTCCAAGTTTCTGCTATATTCATTCGTTTAATTGAAATTTAATTGCATACGAGGATCTTTGAAAGGACTATTAAGTATCACGAGGTGCGCCTGTCGGAGTCAAAACTAGAGCATGTGATAATAAACTCAAGGTTTTATAGCAGAAATATTATTTTATAAATAGATGTACGATAATGGAATCTGTTATTGGGATTCTCTATTACAAGTTGGGGTTCCCTATATCCTTCCTCCCTATAACAATTTGAAAACTCAGAATAGGTAATGTTTTCATATTTATGAATAATAAGAAGTGTTACGAATAATATGAAGAATGATATTAATAATATTGTGAAACGAAAGGTTGAAATTATTGGCCATATTATGAGTAACAAGAATTTGATAAAAACAATAATGGAAGGGTACATCGAAGGGAAAAGAGGAAGAGGAAGATCGAGATAAGACTTCAATATATAAAACGGATTCGTGATGTGGTGATATAAGTTGTAACAGCTAACTGAATAAAAACAAGAAATAAAATCACATTTTGCCTGTCCTACAGTTGTTCAAATCGTCACGACACACTAATGTAGTCTGATGCCGTGGGCTTCTATAGTTACAGTAACTCTAAGAACATAATATTGAACTGTCATTTCGAATTACAGTAAACCTTGAACTTACAAATCATATTTTAATCTCAGTTGCTTGAACTGATTTTTTGTTTTAGTTTAGACCTTACCTACTTAATCAAACAAGAAGGAACTAGACGGAAAACCAAAGATAGAAACAGAAACAGAACACTGAACAATATACTTTAACAACTTCCAAAGAAAGGATGTTTGAGACTATAGATTTTACGACAGTAGGCCTGCTTCCGCAATCCCGTTTCGCCACCTGTTCCCCTCTCGCGGAGTGACATTATTAACGACCCATTTACCGTAACGTTTTTGAGATCCTGCAAAACCCAATTTGTTGTTTCCCCCTTTAAAACATAACTTAACGGAGTTTTTGAAAGAAAGTTTGAACCTAAATTACTTAAATCACATAGGTATACTTAACTATCGATACGGAAAAGACCAATTTCTTGCACAATAATACCTGTAAGATTACTATAGTACTGTTCGCAAACAAGGTAATTGTGACCACGTCAGCGAGCCCCCAGCCGCGCGGACTATGTCAAGGCCGCAATTAATTACGTAGTATACACTGGCGCTAAGACGTAGTTTGGATCGTTCTGGTCTGTGAGCGGAGGTATAAATACATGGCGACAGAGGCCTTAGTTTTTGAGTTATAGTCGCTATATATTACTGTGTGCGTTCAAGCGCACATTGACTGTGTTGTTAATTACGAACTGTTTAACTGTGAAAATTAAAGCTGGTGATTAGTGACTTAATTGGGTCTTGTATTTTGTTTTCCACTGTACCTACGACGATCGAGTAGACCGTCCTAACAATACGTTTGTTCCTTCTTCCCAACATGATTGGTGATATTTTGCATTCCTTTAATGTTTCATTCCAAATTCTCACTAGTTTCTCCAGGACACAGCTAAAAAGAATTGCGGATAAGCCATCATCCTGTCTTACACCTGCATTTATTTTGAATGGTTGAGATATTTCTCCCATGAATTTTACTTTTGTCCGTAAGGGTTTCACGGATTAGATTTGCCAATTTAGATTTAACACCAAATTTTCGGATTATTTTATCTATAGTTTCTCTATCAACAGACTCAAAGGCCTTTTTGAAATCAACAAATGTTATTACGATCTCCTTTGAATTCAGTAGCCTGTGACGGATTATTGGCTTCAGAGTGAATATTTGTTCTGGACAGGATCTGCCCTTCCTAAAGCCACCCTGATATTCACCCAAATGGCTATTCAATGTTTTTTTTTTTACTCTCTTCAATAGAATCTTTGAAAATATTTTATATGCAACTGGAACCTCTTGCTTATCACCCTTCTTATGCAGCGGATGTATTAAGGCCACCTTCCATTTTTCTGGGATTTTTTCTGTTTTCCAAATTTCTTAAAAAATTAATTGTAGATCATTTTTGATCTTTGGTAGAGACCATTTCAAAAGTTCAGCTGATATAGAGTCTTCTCCACTAGCTTTATTATTTGTAAAAATTTTAATTACTTCTTCAATTTTTTCAATAGTCGGAGGTGTATCTTCTTCTAAATTTTCATAAATGTCTGACAGTTCTAACCTCTGAATTGGTTCCGGGTAATTTAAAAGTTGATCAAAATATTTTGCAAGTATTTCACAATTTTCCGCATTGCTTCGGCCAGTCCTACCACGTTCATTTTTAAAACAAACACTTAGTGATTGGTAACCCTTTAGTTTATTTTTAAAAGTCTGATAGAAATTACGACAATTATTTTTTATAAAATTTTCCTGCATTTCAACAAGTTTTAATTTTTCATAAGATTTTTTTAGTTCCCCTTATTATCCTTGCTGTTTCCTTTCTTTGTTGCTTAAATTGCTCGTAGTGTTCAGATTTCCCTGAGCATTTCCACTTTTTCCAATTTTTTGCTCTCTCTGCTAAAGCTTCTTCACACAATTCATTCCACCATACTTGCCTTTTATTTCTAACTAAACCAAATGTTACCTTTGCTGCATTATTGATTTCTATAGATACCAGATTGACTTCTCTTGCCAGTTACCATGCTTAACTATTTTAATTTCTTCTTGATATTTTCTTATTGATTGTTCCGTTATGACAAGTCTGTCTGTATTATACTTTAATACCTTTTGTAATTTTGAATGAACTTTATTAGGTAGGAGTTTAATTTTAGACAAGTAGTGATCAGAATCAAATTCGCCATTTCTTATTACTTTCACATTCATAATTTCCTTTATATTTCTTCGAGAAATAGCTACATGATTCTAACTATAGAGTTTTATTTATTATCATTTTAAATTTCTCCCAATTTATCATTAAATTGTAAATATGTATTTATGGGCACGTTATTGTAAATACCATTTATTAAAAAACGTTAAATGCATTACACTATAAGTGTTCATCCTTGGCGACGCCTTTCGTTCGTTAACCCTTTTCAGATCACTACTAGACATGAGTTCTAGTGATATAAAAATTCTTTGCCAATCGAAATAAGTGAAATAAGTCGTTAATAGTGAAATATACAAAACGTCAAGGTTTACAGTGGGATAGAAAAATAATTTTGTTAAGTGTTAGAAACATAAAAACTTGACTACGTTTTATCAGCTTCTTAAGTATCTACTGAATATTTCAAATATCAACTAAAAATATACGGAATCGTCTATAAATATTCTTAATAACAGTGGAATTTGAGAAAATTAATTACAGTTTTCAAGCTTATTCAGAAATTAATTTACAAATTAAAAAATCCGCAGAATTAAAGTCATAAACACAATGATATTATGTAATTTAATTAATTAGGTAACAATAGTATTTTGTATGATAGAACATGTACGTACTTCAATCCACGCATATTTCTACACTTAACTCAGTATTGCGTATAAAGATTTAAATACAAAAGAAATAGTGAACTTTCAGATTAATGTTTATTGTAAAACCGTGTGTTTTATTCTTCCTTAGTTTTCATTCTCTTAATTACAGACACCTACTTCCACAATTTAATAACTCTCGAAGAAAGTGTAAATAAGCTAGTTCTTAAGCAGTTTTTATTGAACCATTACTTTAAACACACCGAGAAAATAGTCCACTGAATTTGTTTTGAGCTCATAAAACAACTGGGTAATCTAGTGTGGTAAGAGGGTTGAAGCTCTCGTACCTCAGAAAGAAATACCCCTCTTCACGCTTACACCGTGATAGCGACAATCAATACATCTACAAAATGAATGCAACGGTGAGAGAAGCGAATACGACGAGCCACTTCGCATGCAATTACACAAGAGTTGTAAACGCTCTGAATCTAGTGCAAAGTTACAGCATGAGATACTGTATTCGACTATTCGACTCAAATAGCAACACTTTGTCGAATAACTATTTTCGGTAAAGAATACATTACAAGCGATTACAGCACATTTTCCATATTTTATGATTCGCTCATTAAACCTTTTAATTTAATTATATGCGCTCAGCTAAATTGTGCATAATTAAAATCGTATTAATATAATATCTTTTAAGTCAACCATTTTCGTATTAGAAATTTAGAATCTGCTATCAATATTGACCAATAATTCGATAAAACTTTAAATACATCTGTAACGTCAACATAAAATATTACCGGGATTAATTTAATCCAGCAAACGGCAAAATGCTGTTGGCCAATGCAATCAGTACTGGCTATGTTATCAATAAATTAGTACATAAATATTCAGTCTACAGCTAAAATTAAACGAAAATCAAATATTTCCATAACATATGATCTTATGCTAACCATAATTTACATTATGGATGTGTTCACGAGACTGCTTGTATTCAATCAATGAGTTAAAAAATGAAACTCAAACTTCGTCGTCGCCAAACCGGTTCCGCATTACAGACAAACTTGATAGTATTATCAGCATCACCTTCCTTTTAATCATAATTATATACTTTCTTTATATTATAATAATTAGTTATTATTGATAATATAATATTATATTAGATATTATTGATAATATATATAATCAATATATTGTTCTAAAGAGTACGATCGTGATTACTGACTTGGTATCATCAGTATATAATTAATTCTTTACATAATGTATCCATTACAAGCAAGAATTATAATTCATAATTACTATACCTTGCGAGAATGATTAGATAATAGGCCTATATAATTACAAATTTTGATAATTTTTCGACAATAATGTTAGGTACGTGAATAGGTTTTACGTTAATATATAATTCGTTATTAAGAAAACGCTTAGTTTATTATTAAGTGCAAGAGATTGTTATTATCTTAAATCGTTTAACTTCAAATAGTCTAAAATTAGGACAGAATTTTTTTTTTTTAAATAACTGCACGACAAAAACTATGTTAAGTATGTACAATTTCAAAGTCTGTAAAAATCCTTTTATACACTTTACAGGTATTTTTTGAAAAGGGGATATTTTCTTACTTAACCAAGGGGAGTAGTTAATTTTATGGTACTTTGCATTTACAGTTTATAATTGCATTCATTTTTATTAGCACTTGCGCGGGATTAACATTTTTCGGTAACCAGACACCTTATGAAAAACGTACATTTTTAAATTATTATTTCTCAGAGACCAAAAGCTGACAAAGAAATCTTGCATGTAATAATATCGACTTTAAAACTGCTACTCTCTTTATAAATTGTTGAATTCAAAGTATATGACTTCAGCCATTTTGTTAATAAACAAGAACTCAAATATTCCTTGTATGCGAAGGCTTTATACAACATGAGAGATGCCTTTAGTAGCAGCAGTGACAACCGAGAAAACTGAACCAAGAAAACGAGTCCATAATTCTATAGAATTATGTGACGACTAGTTTCAGTTTGGATTTCACTGACATAACAAAAGTAAATTATGACCCGTTGAAACGGCTAATATTGACTGGAACGAACGTTTCGATGAATTTAAATCCAATAAACTAAATAAATAATGTGCCACTAACGGACTATTATAATAATACACGTCTCGTGTCACTAATTAAGGGTCTATCCGCAGTGAACATGGGTGGCTGAATATTATACTGTAATACAATTGCAATATTATGGCAAACATTATTGGTGTTTGATTAACATTACAAACAGAACGAGCGACACAGCTAGACAGTCAGTGAAACAAACTTTACACAGCCAGAAATTTATTTTATGACTGATACCACTAATTTATTTTTGGAAACAACCAACACAAACAACCAAATTTGGTTTCTATTCAATCTTCATGCCGTAACTTATCTGTATTCGTAATAGGCGCCTAGAGGTTTCTCGAGAAAACAAGTAGACTAGAAGTTGGGGTAACAGGCTCATATAGGAAGGTGTAAATGTAGAAGTAAATAAATAGTGTTTAACAAGACTGGTGCCTCAATAACAAGGATTTAAATAACTCCTAGCTGCATCAAAAGAAGGCGATAAACTAGACGATAATAAGGACTAAACAAACAGTACAGTGATAGATATGAACTACAATTCTTTTTTAATGGAAGAAATATAAGGGAAAACTGGAAATGAAGCAAATTAATCTTCCTAAAGAGTTACTTATGACGAAGAGGAATTAGCTCATGAAGTAGGAATGACTGACTGCACAGAAGGGAGGTAAAATAGGAAAAGCAAAGAAAGGACAAAAATCAAACAATACGAAATACATATTAGAAAAAAATTTATTAAAGAGAAATAATATACCCAAAATATTTTCTTAAAAACCACTTCATCGCAACAACTATTAAAACCGGTGGTGACGATGATTACATGATTACAAGACCATTAGTACCATTAGTTCTGCTTGTCTCCAGATGTTCACAACTGCGCTGATGAAATTTTTGTTTCAATTTTTGAAATCTGTATTGCTTGAACAGTGCTTGAACACTATTATTTACTTCTACATTTTCACCTTCCTATGTGAGCCTGTTACCCCAATAATTAAAGCATTATTGATGGCTTTAAATCCCATAATACCTACTACGTAAGCACCATATAAGTAGCGTTGTATATTACGCTAATCCAACAGTAGTGTAGCGTATTTACGTAACGATTAGTTCAAGTAGTAGTCAATACGTTATGTGCCTCGACTGATCCATAATTGTCAATAATATCGCACTTTTTAATAATTACATTACTGGACATTTAACCTATAACATTTTACTGGATTAATTTAGAACCATACACTTACCGTGTATTGTAATTATAATACAAATCTAACGGCATAATTGTATTTAAGGGGTTATTAAATTATCTCTGAACAATGAATATTGTTTCTAATTACTAACATGAGGAACGTAGTAGGCCTATTATGTACCCTATATCATTTAAGTATCCTGTTAATGATAACATTATACAATTACAGCTTATTGATTAGGCTAAAAGGTTTTATTATATGAACTGTGCGAATCTCCATCATAAAATATGCAGTGGTCATAATCTCTCGTAATTCAAGCTTTTTTATCAACTTTATTATTACTGTGTCCGTCAGTCTTTCGACTGGTTTGTACCCTCCCCGCATATACCCGCGGTGCGTGTGTTACGGAGACTCTCACAGGTATATGGGACCTACAGTTTAACGCCGGATCCGAACGGCATAGTTGGGGAGGGTTTATACTAGGCAGAATACTTCTCACTTGTTTACCATTGGCTTGCGAGAGGGAACGGTCGTATCTAAGTCAGATGGCCCCGGTGGGAATCGAACCCGCGCCGACAACATAGCAGCACCACACACTAGCCACTACGCCACGACCGTTTTTTATCAACAAAGGTCGAAAAAATAGTTATTAAATAATTTCTATAGATTTACGCGTCAGTTTAAACTGAGATTGATGTCCAGTGTTCACTACTTTTTCGTATCCAGGAAAGTCTGAATAAACTCTTGTGTAAGCGGAAAATGTAAGTCGTATTGTTTGATTCTCTCACCGGCTGCAATGTGGCATCCGTTTTGTAGAGGTATTGATTGTACATTATCATGGTGTAAGGGCGAAGAGGGGATTTTGTTTCTGAGTTAAAAGAGCTTCAGACCGCTCACAACAGTACATTACCCAGCTGTTTTATGACCACATAATACATAAATAAATTTAATGGAGACGGTTCTCGAGGTATTCAAAGTAATTATTGGAGAAAACCCGCTTACGAATGAGCTTATTTGCATATTCCGTTAAGAATATTGCATTGTGGTAGTCTGTGACTATAATTAACAGACTGAAACAAACGACGATTTTACAGTAAACTTTAGTCATTGCGTTTTACTTTGTCAGTTTGTGTTTGAACTTGTTTATACAGCCTTGAGTATACAAATACATATAAGGCATGCTTGGTGTTTTAATGCTTAACATTTTAGAAACTCGGTGAGTGGACTGAGTTTGCATATGTTAAACAAGTAACGAAGTACTAGACTTATTTAATTTATTTACTTACACCAAACCGCAGGTAACGTATGACTTTAATACTTCAGATGCCATATATCGTCAATTAACGTATTATAAACTAATTTATAAAAGTTATAATTAATTGTCACAAACGTGACTATCAACAAGAAAGATAATTGTATATGATTGCTTACAACTAGCTGATAAAATTTTCATAACTATAATATTAACAGAATTTCTTTTTCCATTTCACCATAAGTGTCCAACTAACACGATGTATTTCGATTGTTATATCATTTGTAATTCACTACTGAACCTATTTCTATAAGTGAATTGAAACTGGTTAACGAACGATACACTTCATCAAGGTTGAATTTTATATTGGAATTGCAATTCATATTTTTCAGTAAGTACTTAAAGTAATGGCTAGCAATAAATTTCAGTCAATAAATAAATATGCGCGCGCGGTTGTATGTGAGTAAAATCTGAAGCTGAACATGGATAGATTGTAGATATTTTAGGAATAAGCGAGGTTAGGTGCCTGAACAACGGTGACTTTAGGATTTTAGCTCACAATATAATTAGCATTTGGATTTACAGTGAGAGAATGCTGAAAACTAAAGCAATCTCAAGAGATATGGTGTTACTTCAGGTTTATATGCCAACCCATGCATTACCCAGGCGAACGGCTATAGGGATATGTGTAGGAGCAGATTGATGAAATCCTAATGAAAGTTGAAGACAGGGCTAATCTTATGCTATGCTAGATGGACTGATGCCGACTTGAATACAGCGGTTAGAGAGGGCAAAGAAGTGGATACTGTAGAGGAATATGGACTTGGGAAGAGGAATGTTCGACGATCTAAGCTTATAGACTTTTGTAAAACTCACAACCTCACCACTGCTTATACTCTCCTCGAGCAACTCAAAAGAAGAAAGTATACTTAGACCACGCCGGACGATGGCGTACGTTATCAGATACACTATATATTGGTGAGAATAAAGTTTATCAATCAGATCAAAATAGCCAAGAGCTATTCTGGAGCAGGCGTAGACTGAGATCATAACCATCATCATAATCATCATCAAGAGAAGTTGAAAAACAAACAAAAAACTAAAAACGACAGCAAGCCCCAAGAGTCTTTCAATATTCCAGATCAAATTAAGAATAAATATATACGAATGGAAGTGACATTCCGGAAAATGGCAGGTGTTTAAAGAGGAAATAACAAAACCATCAGGAAGCTTGTTTTGGGACAGAGATAATACACTACACAAGCTATGTACAACTGAAGTTGTACATCAGTTTTATGAAGGAACCCAGGGAGTGTAAGATATCAGGTGATTACATCGTCTATATGAAATACACAAACACGATAAACAAAGAAGCTAAAAAAGCAAGAGAAGACTGGTTTAAAACGAAATAAGGAAATATATGAAAACGTGGTCAGAGGTAACACAAAACGCGCATACGTGGAAATAAGAAGACAACAACAGAAGAACTAAGATGCTAATAAGCATATAGGATAAACATGTAAAAATTATAAATGCTGAGTAAGGAATTCTAAAACAATGGCAAGAATATATATAAGAATTATACAAGGAAGAAGATTTAGATAACAAAAATTTTGAAAAATGTGATTAATGTTGAAGAAGATGAGAGCAGGCCACCAATTTTGAGAGAAGAGTTCGATAGGGCACTTAAAGGATTGAAGGATCACAAAGGTCCAGGACCTGATAATAAACCTGGAAAAATTTTGAAGTCACTTGGATTACAATCCAATAATACGTTGTTTGGTATGATAAACGAGATATACACAAAAGGAGAAATACCCAAACACTTTGAACTATCGCCCATGATATGGATTCTCAAGTTCAGAGATACGGCACGGAATGTTCAAACCCCTCAGAGAAGTAAAGGCAGACTATAGGAATAGAAGAATGATTCTGCAATTCTACAAAAAACCAGAGAGCTCTCTTAAGCCGAGATGGACTCAAAGCAAAGATATCGAAATGTGTTACACAAGGGTGTGGATTATCCCCACTAATTTTCAACTTGTATGTAGAGTATGCAAAACGAGAAGCAATGGAATAATAATTAATGTGTGTTATGAAACCATTCGTTTTGCAGGTGACATTGCATTACATATAGAAGAACTGCAGAATGTACTTAACTAAATGAACACGATCCTAAAAGATAAATGTGACATGATGATAAATAAAGAAGAAAACAAAAGTCATGAAATGTTCCAAAACTGGAAAAGAGAAGGTTGAGATAGTTTTGGACGATAGGAAGCTGGTGCAATTGGCACCTTTAAATATCTTGGGAGGTGTATTACGTCAGCTGGGAGAAGCACCCAGTGATATAAAAAATAGAATTGCACACGCAAGAGGATCATTTGTCAAAAAAATATCTCTTCCAACACTCTTTACAAACTTCTTCCTTCTTCCTGGTTTCCAAGAAACGTGTTCCTGAAAACTAGGAAAACACTTGTAAAGAGTTTCATACGGAGCATATGCACATACGGCTCGGAAACCTGGATTCTGAAATTGGAGAAGAACTACCTTGAAGCTTTTTAGATGTGGTCCTGGAGGAGGGCCTTACGAATACTGTAGACAGAAATAGTACATAATGGAGGTTTTGAAGAGGATGCTATGAGGAACCACTGCAGAATGGAGAAGCCGAATGTTTGGTCAACTGCTACGCCATTCAAACTGGTTCACCAGCCTGATCGAAGAAATGATCAAGAGGCGTAGCCCAGACAGGAATACATAAATGATATTAAAGGAGGAAGAAGGTATGTGGTGATTAACAGACTGTCTACGGGAGGAAATAAACTGCAAACCCACCAATTTCTGGGTTGAGGTGAAGAAGAAGATAATTTAATAACAAAAATGTTTACTTTGACAAAATTCCGTATGTATTTGAATTGCTTTACACGTATTCGGGTTTTAAGATGCAGTGACGGATAAAGCATGTTTCTTTGGCAAACTGCGACCGTCGAATACTCAAAGATATCTTACTGTTTCATTAAGACAGATAGTTTTCCATTTCTCTTAAAATATGCATTAAAGTAAATTTTCATAGTGTTTGCTAATTACTGAGTACGCCTTCCATAGGAAGTTACAAAATTTTGTGTTCTTCTAAATGTCAATTTAAAGACCATATGCGTTTCAGGCACCTTTGATAAAAAACTAGGTATAATTGATTCGAAATAATTATCGAAACAACGTGAACCGAACCAGCTTATTGGCTTCCCAAAAATTCTGCTCTTATGATATCCAAAATTCTTTTTGATTGATTCCGTTATGGTATTACATGACAACAAAATAAATGTATGTGAACAAGAGAAGTACCCCGTGAAACGAGTGACTAAGTGAGCCAGATAAGAAGCCACTCCTAAATGAAGGACATAGTAACAATTTGAAATATAGAATTAAACAGGAGAAGACTTCCTTAGAAAGAAGAATTTGGTTTTACATTTATATATTGAATATATCTCTTTTATATTTCCCATCCTCCTGAATGAACGTAAATGAGACATGAGAACAGATGAATAAGAAGTTCTTATTACTTCCGTACGATTGGGATTAATAATAACTGTATATCTTATTACTATATTTAGTACTGTATATGGTCGGAGTATTGCATTAGTATCATTAACGGTACTCTCTGTGGCACATTCACTAAAGCCAGACACATTATTTATTTATTCAGAATTGTAAATTCATCAGTATTCTGTAGTCACATTCAAATTAAATATTTCATTTATCAATACAGCTGTTTAATCAGGTAACAAAGATTGACTTTGAACAACCAGAAAACGACATAATGCTTCTCACATCAGAGTATGCATTAAGATATTTAGATTAATAAATCGTAAAGTAGATAATTAATGAGCTATTATAATAATACTCAAACCTGTCAGTAAGGATATATTTTCAGTGGACGTGATTAATTTAATATTGTACTGTAATATATACTTCAGCAAAATATATTTAGTGTTGTGTTAACGCAACATTCTGTGTGACATTTTTATTTTGTATAACCAATATTGACAACTAAAATTTGGATAATCTTCAGCGCTAACTCAGTTATGTTGCCAGTTTAATCATTGGACGATTTAAATCGTTCCCTTCATGAGTATTCAAATTTACCAAATTACGAAAATTAAAGGACACACTTCATTACATAAATAAATAAACCAATACAGACACCTCCCTGTTATAGTTTCAGTACGCCTACAATATATCGACAACAAAATCACTCCACCCGGTGTCAAAAATTTACATTTTCGCTCCTTAGGAGTAATAGTAGGCCCGTGTTCAAATCTTTACCCTCTACCTACCCTTGCAAGACTAGAGGTCCCAAGCCACCGAACCACAGTGTCGTCATTTATCCAGGTTATGTGTTCATGCATGTACCAGTTGAATTTACGAGTGGAGCCTTGCGCCACGTATAACTAACTATACGAACCTACCCCAGGTAAAATATGCTGTACATGCAGTACTGTCTCTCGCTAATCCAGACCTCCGGGTAACCCGGACTAATTCGAAAGAATAAATAAAAATAACGTGTCTGCTGAAATGATGAACTGCAGTTTTCCTACTAGTTTTCTGTATTGAAATGGCATTAATACTGCCTACGTAATTCTGTATTTATATTTAGAATGAAATATATGGGTTGATTGAGTCATACATCAACCACTGAACTAATGACTTTGAAGAATCTGCGAGATTGCCCAGCAAAAAAGTACATCTTCTCTGAAACAAAAACACAATGGACTAAGCGATTTCCCCGAAAGCAAATTGTATTGTATGTCTAGTATTGTATTTTTTACTGGTTCAAAATTTCTTCCTAAGACTTCGTATTGGGCAAGTAGGCTATTTTATATCAAGTAAATGTATTTTATTTCATTTTTTTTCATCTTTCATCTTTGAACTGTTTTAAAATTCATACTTAGACGTAAATGTGCAATTACACTGATATTAAAAGTCTATCATTCTCACTTTCTTACTATTTTAACCATTACCTGTACATTTTAAAATGGTTATAGGCAGGATATTGTACTCTTTCCGAATAATCTGCATTTTTGGTAATCCGCACTAGTTCCGATCCCATCACGTCCGGACAAATGGGGATATAAACAAGGAGAGGGTCTAAGCAGTTTAGTTTACACTTTACGTTAAATAATTCACACTATTACTCCCTCGTCATTTCTTTACTGTTCACTGTAGGGTTATGGTAAATCATGAAAACTGCTTTACACTGTATCAGATTTCCTTACGGAATTCTGTGTTACAAATATGATAATGGGTGAAAAACATGCAAAATATTTAAAAATCACAGCTGAAGTGAAATCAGTCTCTTCTTGGATACCAACGAGGCACGTTTACACACCTTCGTACAAAGTATAGGCCAACGATTGTTTGATGGAGATGCTCTGTTGAAATTGCATCAACTATAAGAACAGTTATATCATTTTGGATATTTCTGCGTTTTTGTTGAAGTTAAAGACCCAAGTTGAAGTCTTTAACTAATGGTTGTTGACTAATGCTCTGTTTTTGTTGAAACTTGAAACTACAGCCCCTTAAATTGTTATTCCACTCATTGTCTGTTTTTTAAACGGCAAATAGTTACATTGTTAGCTAATTGTCTGTTCCTGCTTGACCAAAAAGAGTTACATCATTTGTTAAATAATTTTCTATTTCTGTTGAGTTAACAAACAGTTTAATTGTTTGCTAATTCTGCTTTCTGTGAAGTGACAGAGAGTTATAATTTTTTCTTTTATAATAAATATCTGTTTATGTTCAAGAACCAAGCGAATATATTACCAGTTTTCTAATTATCCGTTTTTATTGAAGCAACAGCGAATATCAATTACTCTTACACTTATATTATTTGTTTGCTTATTCTCAGTTTCCATTATCTGTTCATAGTAATACTATTTTTCCTAGCAAAAGTCAACTGTGCATGATAAAACATATCTAAAATATAAATCCTAAAAGTCGATGATGAAAATAGTAGACACTGAAGATACATAAATTTATTAGTCTCTTTTAAGGTACTGTTTTGTCACAGATAATTAATAAACAATTTACAAAGTTCACTAGAAAACAGATAATTCGTTATCTGTCGTCTGCTCTTTCCCTGAAGTTTTAGTTTGCGTCAAGTCGAATAAACTTCGGTAACTTGTTTCTCTTAAACTTCAGTAGTATCATAGTTAGTCTGAGAGTAATGCTGTGCAAGATGGCTGATGCTTATAAACTTGCCAGCGGCAAGACTCAATTTACAAAAGGAGAACTAAATAACTAAATTCAGCTCTCCTCACAAGAAAGTATTCATTAAACAAAGTTATTTTACTTTCATACTTCCGTCTACCACCATGTTAAAAATACTGATTAATGAAACTTTGTTTCTGTAATAAAATGAGGGATTTCACATGGCGTGAAAGTAGTAAAAAATGTGTTTTAATAGCAATGTATAGAAGCATGTGTATTTGTATGAGTATTTGTACGTATTGCTGATTATATCTATGAATAAAATTGATTATAAATGGAATAAAAAGATAAAAGAAATATAAATGGATAAAAATTAAACTCGTGCAATCTGTCTGCTTAGCATTTTCAAATTAGAGTAAACGGTTATAAAAATAATAAAAAGTAGTATATGAATATATCACTTGCTAATAACTATTGCTGATCCCTTTTTCTGCTCACACGTCCTAAAATTTGGAAATTTCCAAAACGCACCTCTATATTCAGATTGTTGTTAATGTTTCCTTTAATTCGATGTCCTACATGAATTTTACAACTTTTCAAAATTTTGATCCCTCATATTTTTCCCTCTGGTCCCCTATTTTAAAGGGAATCAATATTGAACACAGTAGGTGTCTCTGGGGTGAAAGTGTAGACACGACTGCCACGTTTACGAAAGTCGGTTGATGTATTAAAAAGTTATTGTGGGACATATTCCAAAGACACAGATAGACAGACGATAGACAAATAGCAAATGCCAAACTGTCAAGTAAAAAGTGAGTTGGACGCATTTCATTTGTTCAATAAATTTTGTATAAAATGTCTGGATAAGTGCAGATTAAAGTCTCTCCCACTCTCTCTCTCTCCCACTCTCCCACTCTCCCAATCTCTCTGTCTGTCTCTCTCTCTCTCTCTCTCTCTCTCTCTCTCTCTCTCTCTCTCTCTCAAACACACACACACACACACACACACACTCACTGACTCACTCACTAACACAGCGCGCGCGTTTATACAATATTTTAATTTCTATAAAGGTGTCGTAAGCGTGCAGATAAAGGATTAGGAATAAGACACATTAACCTAGAGAGATGAGTTGTAATGGAAGAAACATACAACGAACACGGAAATAAAACACCGGTTGAATAATAAAAACAGACTTCAACAACATAGCGTTAGCACAAGCAAAGTAATGCTTTTGTTTTCATAGCAAACATAATATTCAAGCTCTTGTCGACAATAAGCTGTAACAAGTATACTCTACAACGTGAATTATGTTAACATTTATGTCATGTAACGTATAATTTGCATTGTAACGTATTATTAGCCTACCTTGTAATAATATTTGAAAGATCTGTCTTACTTCCTGTTGTATCTTACGCGAGCACGTATCTTACTCACACCTATCTGTCCCTCTGCCACTCTGTCTCTCTCTCCCTCTCACTCTCTCTCTCTCTCTCTCGCTCCCTCACTCTCTTCCCTCTCTCACTTCCCTCTCTCTCTCTCTCTCTCTCTCTCTCTCTACTCTAATCGTATTTGAGCAACTTTTCCCTTTTGTCATTCACACTTCACACTAACTGCGAGCGCGCGCGAGTGTGTGTGTGTGTGTGTGTGTGTGTGTGTGTGTGTGTGTGTGTGTGTGTGTGTGTGTGTGTGTGTGTGTGTGTGTGTGTGTGTTGTAATATAACTTCCCATTGTTATTTTATGTTGTTTTATTTTATATTACTACTTATTATTTTAATTTTATTTAATAAATTTTTTTTCTCAATTAAATTCTTTTTATATTATTTTAATATTCAGTTTTATTAAATTGTATTAATTCGTTATTTAATTCTTTATATTTCTGGTTAATTATTATTAATTACTTAGTATTTATCATTACTTGTTCTTATTCAGCCTTCGTCGGTTTGGTACAAATTAATTCAAAATAATGTTTTGTGAAGACCCAGTTCGAAGTGGTTGTCGACTCGGCTCATATAGGCTATCACCTCTTTTGGTTCCTTCCGACGATATTCAGCAATTAACTCCCCTTTCTCCACCTAAAATTCCTTAACTAAGTAATTTTTTATAAATAAAGCTCTGGTTTATATCAATTAATTATTTTTTATTAATTTGTTATTCTTTAAAAATCGTAAAACGACTCACAGGTAGACTGATTTGGTTGCCCGCATTCGACTCTTTTTCTCAGTTCGTCAGTTACAGATTTCGGTTTGATAATTTATGTTAATTTTTCAAGGGTCCTTTTATTCTGCTATTGAAAATTCAGAAATGTTTAAGAAGTACAATACTTCACAAATATTAAAAATCTTACTTACTATTACAAATAATGTCAAACTGTTTGAATATAAACAGTAATTATTTTATTTGAAGGTCGAAGGCTTCACCAAAATGGCGTCGCTTTCAGATTGAGCTAGTGACGACAAAAAAGATGGCCGCTTGTCCGCCACCTCAAATATATGAAATCAATCGTCCCAGCTTTCTTTTAAAATATTTAAGTTTATCTATAGTGTTCACTGAAATTATGCCGGATTCTGTGTTTTCCTTCACCGTGTTGTTGTGTTCACGTTTTCGTGAAGTTTCCTTGGTGTTTGTGAATTCGTAAATTATGTGTGTAGTTTGGTTAAAACTACTTACTTTACTTTATCCAATGCCAGCTCTTGGCATCTCTGCCATTCGCCTACGAGCCTCCCAGTATAGGACATGTATCGCGTCTGTCTTGTACGTCCGTCAGTCCTGTGCACTGCTGTAGGTGCGGACCGTCCATCTTGCTGGTGGTACAGAGTGGGCAGATGTCGGAGTCGGCTAGCCCAATCCTCTGCAGATGCGCTTGTAGATAATCGTGGCCAGTTAGGAGTCTGAATTTGGCGACTGCTTCTGCTCTTGGGAGATTCCGAGGGATTTGTTTGTCGTGAGCTAAGCTTTCCCATTGCTTTCCCATGCAGGCTTCGCGCAAGAAGTTTTTGGTCCACTTAGAAACCACTCTCTCGACTAGGTTTTTTGCGGTCATTAACGATGTTGTATTGCTAGGTTGCGGGAGGCTGGCCCCCTGTTTAGCGAGTTGGTCGGCGCGTACATTGCCCTCGATTCCTATGTGGCTTGGTATCCATTGCAAATTAATATGCCACCCGCTCTCTGTCATTCCGGAAAATAGTCTTCAACCGGCCATAGTTGCAGCACAGTCAGTGGGCGTGTTGTTGGTGAGGGCTACGATCGCAGCTTGGGAGTCTACGAAGAATACAACTCTTGTTGGATTACTGCTGACTGCAAGAAGCCTTTCCGCTGCGTGGTGAATTGCTAGTATTTCTCCGTCAAAGTTGCTGGCGTTGGATCCTATCGGGCTAAATCCCTCAAACAGGTGGCTATAGTAGCCAGCCCCCGCGGCTTATGTCATCGCTGATCCGTCGGTGTATACGTGCACCCACGTGTCTCTTTTGTACAGCTCGTGGATTGTTTGTAAGGCTGCTGACTTCAAATCGTGTGTATTGCTGAATGCTTTTGGAGTAGTGTGATTTATAAGGGTGAGTTTCCCCGCTGGCAAGAAGCTAAAAATTTCGTTGAATGTTGAGAGCTTTGCAGCTTGCCCGTGTTGGATGCGATATTTTTCTCTTATTTTCTCAGCACGGGGGGTGGTGGATAGGGTAAAGAGTTCAAATACTGTTTTTCCTGCGTTTAGCATCATTTTGTTGTTTCTACACCACGTGGCTATCTTCGTTAGGACGTTGTTCATTGTCTCCTCCAGGCCATCAACGCTGCCACTTGTTGACCAGATGACAACGTCATCAGCGTAGAGGAGGCGAGGAGGCATTGCACTCCGGGCGTTCTTTCTATGGCTTGTTGTAGGTCGTTAATCATGACGTTGAAGAGGAGGCAGCTAAGTACTGCTCCCTGTGGTAGTCCTTGTCTGACTTGTCTGAAGTTTGATACTGCGTTTTGGAATTTGGTCCGGATGAATCTCTGTGCGAGGAAGTTCTTTATCCACTTGCGCATATTGCCTGAGATGTGTAGTTGGCTGAGCTTGCGGAGCAGCAGGGATCTCCAAACTTTGTCATATGCCGCTTTAAGGTCTATAAAGACTGCAAGCGTTGATTGTTTGCGATGGAAGCCGTCCTTTACCGCTTGTGTTAGCTTAACAATTTGGTCTACTGTAGACCGGTGCTACCTAAAGCCAGCTTGGCAGTCTGAGATGGCTGCGGCATCTTCCAGGTAGTGTCTCAGTTTCCTATCTATCATTTTTTCAACTGCTTTTCAGATGATGCTTGTGAGTGAAATTGGTCTGAAGCTAGTGAGGCTATTGGCGAGTTTTCCCTTCTTAAGGATTGCTGTAATTTCGGCCTTTTCCCATGAGTAGGGAACGTGTTTTTCCCATGTGAGATTTGCAAGTTTTAGCAGTGTTTTGCGAGCATTTTTGTCCAGCTTCTTTAAGAATTCTGGGAATATTTTGTCTGGGCCTGCCGCTTCGCCTTTCTTGTGAGAGTGAATCGCTAGCTCGAGTTCGGCCAGGATGAAAGGATCATTGAATAGGTGGTGTTGAGTATCGGTTGCGCAGGTAGGTATGCCGTGTTTTACAGCTTTCCTTTCATTTCTGTTTAGCGTTAGTTGACTTACTGCTGAAAAGTGCTTGCATAAGGCGGCTGCGATTTCTTTAGGATTTGTCAATGTTTTTCCGTTAGCCTGTACTGGTTCCCATTTGTGCGTCTTTTTTTCATTATTGAGGCTTGATATGAAGTTGTGGGCGTCTAAAATCCAGGGAGGCCACGACGTGTCTGTATGTCTCGCTTTTTTTTGTTTTGATTGCTCTTTTTAGTTCTGCTTGTTTTTTCCTAAGATCTATGGAATCGCATTGCAAGTTTGTTGATTCAGGTTTTCTTCGTGCCTTGTCTCTGCTAGCTTTCAATTCCGTCAGTTTTGCGTTCCAAAAAGGCTTGTAACGTTTGACTTGGCCTCTTGGCACTGCTCTCTTTGCAGCTAGTAAGACGGCGTTGACAAATCTGTCGGTTGATTTGTCTGGATTATCGTCTATGAGATTTTCCGTAATGGTGTTGTTGGAGATGCTACAGAACTGCCCCCAATCGGCCTTCTTGAAATTCCACCTGGGGATCTGTCGGCAGGGTGGCGATCTTTTCTTTGGTGCGATTTTCAGGATCAGTGATCGATGCCCGCTTCCGTCGTGCGCATCTCCAAGGCTGAGATTTGCTCTGGCGCTGAGGTTCGAGTGCACCATGGCCAGGTCTGGTGTCGATAAACTGCCAGCAAAGGACAAAAATGTTGGGTCACTATTAAGTCCGATAAGATTGGAATTGTCTAGTAGTTCTTCTGTTTCCCGACCTGCTCCGTTGGCGGTTTTGTAGTCCCATCTATTCGAGTGGGCGTTAAAATCGCCGATTATTATATAATTGTGCTGCTTAGCAGTGTTGGGAAGGCGATCGAAACTGGGTTTGTTGTTTGAAGGATTGTACATGCCAAATATATTGTATTGTGTTCCGCTTATCCAGATTTTTAGGCCAATTAATTCCACTTTGTCAATTTCCTCCATTTCGTGTACTATATAGAAATCGCTAGCGTGTTTCTTGTTGACACCCACCAATATTCCAGAGGCTACTTGTCCGGATCTTTTTAGGACATGTGTCGTGAAATTGTTTACCTCATAAAACTGTGGGAAGTCTGTGGATGCTCCAGCTTCGACTATAATAAAAACGTCAGCGTCATGTTGGTATAAAATAGTCTTGAGTTCTGTGAACTTTGCGTTGTTTAAGCCTCCGGCATTCCAAAAAATGATTCGGAGGCCTTCGTCAGGGCCTTTAGAAAGGCCATTGTTGTTCTTGTATCTATGCGTATTCATAGTAGTTTGGTTAAAACTCACCAACTTCAAACAGAGATTTTTCGCTATACTTGCGTTTATTCGTGAATGGCGTCCCTCTTACGTGTATTTTCTGTTCTTGATATGATATTTTCCGTTTTCTTGTATTTATTTCCTCTTGGTTTAAAAATTTTTCTTGTTAAAAAATATTTGGTTTACTTTTTTTGTCAACTCAGAATTGATTCCAAATGTATTTTTTCTCTCGGTTATACGGAGTTAATGTTTTCACTTTCAGATGTAACAATTGAGTAAATCGTTCCTCTTCTCCCTTCAACGAATTTTTGCCCAATTTTTCTAATTTTTGATTGGTTGATTCTGTTGAACTTGGGGTTATGGGATTTTGTATTATTTCAAATAACTGATTTTTTTACCTTCCAGTACAAGTTACGACCTAATTATTACCAAATTTCGCTTAATTTAATTTACATAGTTGTATTCCTTACTTAATTACAAACAATTTGATATCCCTTTTGCTATATTTATGTTACTTAATAGGAATGCCATTACATTTACAAAAAAAATCGGTTTATAGACCCTTTAGGTACCTGATTTTCAAAAAATCATGTCAAACTTCTTTAAATTTCTTATTACATTGTATCATTACTAAAAAAGAACATCCACTTAATAATCAGGACTTGTTTTTGTTAATTAACATTGATTTGTCTTTTGTCAATTGACTTTACTACTATTTTTAATATTCAATTTTCTGCCTAGGTCATGCTTTTTGTTCAGTTTGACATTTTCTGAAACATTGTTTAGCACCTTCTAATATTCCAAAAAATATGTTTACAGTCCTGAAAGATAGCTTATTTGTTAAATCTGTTGTTTGATATTAATTTACATTATTTGGTTTTTCTATTATTAATTTTGACAATAGTTGTTTGAATTTAGCAGTGGCCTATGTCATGGTTTCACATTAATTACTATGTTACATTAGTTCATTAATCTCCTTTTTTGTTAGGACCCTTGTTACATACTACTAATGATTAACTGTTTTATTACATTTGAATTATATCTTTTCTTATCCTCTTATTACCCTAAGACAAATTATAAATATTTCAACTTGGAATCATGGTTCCATGACTTATACGCTACTTAATACCTAACATAAAATTCAACTTTTAAACTAACTTTACATTAGTTAACCCACAACATTGGTAACTCCATATAATTAATTAACATAATAACAAAACAAACTCCTTTCAATTCCTTCTACCTTTCTAATGTTTAGTTATTTCTAACTAGGTTCATTTATCATTCCTTTATGAATGTTTTTATTCACTTTTGTGATTACCATGAAATGACAATTGTTCTTCACTTTCATAGTAATATTCTAATGTGTTCAGGGGTGTGGGGAAAAATTAATTATCAATGTTAAACTTGTTCTCTATTATACTTGCATTACCACTTAATTTGTGTGAATACATTTGTGTTATCATGTGTTTTGTCCATGTTTATGCATGTTCACACTTACGCTGGTATTGTTAACCTGATTATGATTGATTATATTTTGATTTGTTTACTCACCATTTCACTTTTATAACTAATCTCACTATTATTCCATTTTAATATAATTGCTTATTATCAATTACATTCGTTTGAATACACTACATTTTGTAGTGCATCTTCACATGTCACTTTCACTGATTTTTACACTATGTTTGTTGTCATGAGAAGAATTTAACTAGACCATCTAGTTGTTCTTGTCTGACTATTGACAATTACCCTTCCGTCATCACATCACTTTTACAACTTAATATTATTAACAATGTTTTTTTTAGTTTGGTTTCTGTATTGTACTTCAGGGGTTTTAGATTGTAATTTAATTATATTTATTTTGGCTTTTATGTACTAAAGGTTCCTATTTTGTGGGTCCCCTTGGTTTGTTGCATTACAATGTGTTATGTATAAATGCTACCTTACCGTAATAGTTTAGACGGTCAGTCCTTGGCATGAATTAAGAATTGTTAACTTGGTCTTTAAAGTCAGTAAATTGTCTGATTAGTGATAAATTTTGTCAGTTTAATAGAAACATTTAACAAATATATGTTTATATCTTATAATACTACGTTTACTCCTTTGAATACCTGTAGTATGAAAGAGTGCTGGAGGTTTTATAACACATAATGATGTCCTGTCACACAGTGCGAAAATTCCTGAGCAAAGAAGCTGTCAAGTGTCCGTAATTTAAAACCAAACACATGGTATTTCACTTGAGTGGTTAACTAAGGAAGAAACATATAAGTAATAAAAAGTAATTAAAAAAAACTGGAATGTTTCATCAGCGAAAACAATCAGAGATCTTCTTGTGGGAACCACCGTGTCAGCAACTTTGGTTTTATACGTGTGGAAATCTTGGATCCAAAACACCTATCCTTTTTTATCCCTTCTTTTTAAAAATGTCTTTCCTACACTTTCTTGTGACCTCCATGGTTTAGGCATCTGAACACATACAATCTTCTTCCTTTAGAATTCTCTTCAGGAACTCTCCTCCCATCCTTCTTTAACTCTTATTTATTAACTGGTTTCCCTCACCTTTTGGCTTTTACCTTCATTTGGCTGCACTTATTTTATCGCTGACTGTCTGTCACAAACTGTAAAAGTGCGTGTAATTATATAGGCAAAAGTCCTCTTCTATGACTCGTAAAAATTATATATTCGTAAAGGAGTTCCATATATTAAAAAAAAAGTAGTTTGAGTAATAAATATCCCCATAAGTCAGCTGTCCCTAACAGCCCGCGTCCCCATTCATTCGGTATCCACTGGAGACATTTTCTTGTGTTTTTAAGACACATACTTTTATAGCACATCGCTACTAAACTATTGTCCAACCTTTTGTGAAAATTCTGAGTATACAGCTTTAAATATTATAAATATTAAAATTGCTGTACCTAATATAAACATTTACACAGATCTACAAATGTTAAAATGAAATTCTCAACTATTACTTACAAGTTACATTGCATTCTTGTTTTCTACTGTAAATTTACTGAGTAAGATTTAAAAATATTATTATAATTAGCTCGTTAAATCCTCATTATATTTGAAGTCATAGAAGTACTGAAATGACTAGAAACAACACCATGTAATGCAATAGATAACAGTGGAAGGGTCGGAATGACTAATGGGCCAGGCTGCGTAAAGTGACCCAGTTACTATAATAACTATAATTTATACTACGAATATTTAAACATATACAATATTTACTGTTACGTGCTTCTAACGTAACACTAATTTAAGTACTTCATAAACTTACAGTATTACGTAACAAGTTGTTATAGTATTCGCGGATGTTGCAATTAACGTGGTAGTACTGTCATGACAATGGCGAAAAGAATATTAAACAACTATTACCATCGAGTGTTTTGTTGACTAAATAGTAGTGTGTAAATGACAATGTGTCTTGTTATGTGCTGTACATAGCACGCTGTAGACACATTTAGAGAGATTACTTGTGTCTTCCGGATTCTTTTTTTACGTAAAGTAGGTGATGCTGATTGCAACCTTTATTAAAGCAGTAGAAGCTCAGTAATTAAATTCAGTGTTCACTCACGAACACCATATTGTTACGACATCACAGAACAATCTACGTGTTTGTCGAATGTGCCAGAAGAATCTCGCTCTACTGTGTGTGGCGTACGTGTTTGTAGACGCATTTGCGAGAGTCTTCTCGATGCCGCCAGTCGTGCGGACTGTGTCAAGGCCGCAGTTAATTACGTAGTTCATACGGACGCTAAGACGCAATTAGGAATCGTCTAGATTTTCGGCGGCTATAAATACAATTACTGAGGGACGCTCAAGTCAGTATAGCAGCGATATATTTACACTTCGGTTCGAGAGTTATTATCGGGCGACATTACTGTGTACGTTCAAGTGGTTATTAGTGAAGTGTTGCGTTTTATAATCGGGCGGTATAATTGTCATACAATTTTGTTTAATATTAGTGACATTTTATTGCGTGTGAACAATTTATATTTGATTTGTTGTAGTAGACTGTGAAAATTAAAGCTAGTGATTAGTGACTTAATTGGCGTCTTGTACTTATTTTGTTTTCCAGTGTACCTACGACGATCAAGTAAACCGTCGTAACAGTGGTGTCAGAAGTGGGATAGAACGGTTAACAGTGGAAACACCGGACACTTTGTATAAAACGAGTGTAATTCCTGATTAATCGGGAACATGGATCCCAGGCACATGATGGAAGCTTTACAAACACTGCTGCGGCAGACACAGGAAGAAGCAGAAAAACGACAGGATGAGAAACGCACACAGGAGGCGGAAGAGACAAAAGAAGAACGAAGACAAGAAAGGGAAGAAACAGAGGAACGACGTAAACGTGAAACAGAAGCCATCAAAGCATTAATGTAAGAGCAGAAACAGATCCAAGAGCATGGTATCACAGAATTGAGTCTCCTACGAGGTGAGCTTAATAAACAAGTTACTAAAATATCAGAGGTACAAGAATTAATGACATTAAAAATAGCTGAAGTAGAAAAATCTGTCTCGAGTGTTGAAGAATCGATGTCTAATAAAATATCTGAAGTAGAAAAATCAGTCACGAGTGTAGAAAAAGCTATTTCAACAAAAATAGAAGACTTGATTACAAATATAAAAGAGCAGATTAAAAATGAAGTCGAGCAGTGCCTGAAGTTACAACCAAAACAACTTTGTGCACAGACTGTACCAATGATAAAGACAGAAAAAGACGCATAAAATAAGTTAATAGAGAAAGTCTCATTGCCTGAAGTAGGGACAGTTCATGTCAAAGCTCCAACCTTTGACGGAAGCAGTCCCTGGGCAACGTACCTCCGCCAATTTGAAGCTGCTGCATGCGCAAATAATTGGACAGAGGCTGTTTCACTCGTTCTTGCATTAAAAGGACCTGCGGCAGAATTACTACAGAAAGTGCCACCTGACAGCCAGAACACCTATGCCGAATTGATAAAAGCTCTGGAGTCACGGTATGGCGATAAACATTTGCGAGAGGTGTACTACGCTCAGTTGAGAACAAGACGACAACATTCCGGGAGAGTCTTCAAGAGTTTGAAGCAAGTATCGACAGATTGATTAGATTGGCCTGTCCTGAAGCACCAGAAGACTTGCGAATAAGGTTTTCGGTGCAGACATTTATTCATGGCATCGGAGATTGTGAACTTCAGCAAGTGTTACGAATGGCAAGACACCGAAATAGCTCAGAAGCTCTTGTTCACGGCCTACAGTTTGAAGCTGCCAAGTCAGCGTCCCACTACATTAATGGGTTTATGCCATCACATTGCCGTTACGATGGGTGCAGAAAAACAATGTTGTCGGACAAACAATTCAAAAGTTCAAGAGAGTCGCAACAATTTTAAAAAGACAGAAGACCGAAATGTTACAACTGTGGAAAACATGGTCATCTACAGGTAGACTGTTGGGAGAAGAAGATACCGAGAGAAGAGCATGATCCCACCAATTGGAGAAGTAAAGCCCCAGAACAGCACACAGTTTCCACGCTACATAAGACCAGTGGAAACTTGATTGTTAATGGATTTGCGGAAGGTAAACCAACATCATTTACAGTTGACACGGGCGCAACAGTGTCCATTGTACACCCTGACTTAGTCAACAACCGCCAGCCTCTAATTAGCTCTTGTACAATACAGACTGTGACTGGGAGCCCCGTCAAGGTGCTAGGAAAGGTAGACGTACGTGTACGCCTGGGTCTTCTCGAGTTTAGCCACCAAATGCTCGTTGCAGACATTGTCGATGAAGTGATTCTTGGCACGGACATTATGAATGCCTACGGATTCGTTGCGGACTTAAGAGAGAATGTCCTGAAGGTTGGCCAAGAGAAGATAAAGCTTTGCATGGCTAAAATGACAGGGTTTACCAAACATTCGATTAAGCGAGTGGCATTAGTCGAAGAAAAAGTCAACAGGTCTGGTCAAAGGAACCCTCCCTATTGCAAGCGGAAATAGAGGAAGAACTAGCAGAGGAAATACAAATAAGTGTAACGACAAAAGAAGTAATTGGAAAGCCAACTATGGGTGTCGAGTCAAAACTCTTGCTTGTTCCTGAGCTGATAGAAGCGCAGTAGTGTTTAGGTCATCAGTATATGACGTAACGGGAGTGATTCCAGCAAAACTAGTGGTTGAGCGGAAGACTCGCATTCCTGGGAATGTGATGTTCGGATCACACGATACTGAATTCGAAGAACGGGAGAATTATATTTCGGAAGGACGTCCACCTAGATCTCCTGGTCGAGTAGTACTTTTAGAGACGGTTTGCCAGTTCGGGACGAACAGGCTTAAGGAGAAGCCAGTGTTACGACATCACAGAACAATCTACGTATTTGTGGAAAGTGCCAGAAGAATCTCGCTCTACTGTGTGTGGCGTACTTGCTTGTAGACGCATTTGCGAGTCTTCTCGATGCCGCCAGCCGTGCGGACTGTGTCAAGGCCGCAGTTAATTACGTAGTTCATACGGATGCTAAGACGCAATAGGAATCGTCTAGATTTTCGGCGGCTATAAATACAATTACTGAGGGACGCTCAAGTCAGTATAGCAGCGATATATTTACACTTCGGTTCGAGAGTTATTATCGGGCGACATTACTGTGTACGTTCAAGTGGTTATTAGTGAAGTGTTGCGTTTTATAATCGGGCGGTATGATTGTCATACAATTGTGTTTAATATTAGTGACATTTTATTGCGTGTGAACTATTTATATTTGATTTGTTGTAGTAGACTGTGTTGTTAATTACGAACTGTTTAACTGTAAAAATTAAAGCTGGTGATTAGTGACTTAATTGGCGTCTTGTACTTATTTTGTTTTCCACTGTACCTACGACGATCAAGTAGACCGTCGTAACAATATTAATCACATCTGCGAATCTACGAAGCTACAGGCCTACATCTTCCTGGCTACAAACAACTATACAAATTGGCCACTTGAGTACGTAGTCGAGGAAATTTTATCCTCTGATAGGGAATCAATCGCAAGTGGACGTTTCGGCGAAAAGGAATACACCTCATCAAAGTTGACCATCCAACTGCGGTTATACCGCTGAATACTATATTTATTCGATTAGGAAATATTTTAAAAACATGAATATCCGTATGCTGCGCGCGCGCGCGTGTGTGTGTGTGTCATTGTAATCAACGACAGTTTGTTTCTAAAGAATATAAGTAGTCGCCGCCACTGAACCAGCCAATGGTCATCCATGTAGATCTTACAACATACCCATGTGACGCTTGACTTTTTACATACATAAGCGACATAGAAAGAAGTAGATGTGATTGACTTGAATATCTTTTACCTTTGGACCAATACAACTGCTGTTACACAGCAGTATAGGCTGCATATTATGCTTTATCGCTACTAAACAATATGTTATTACACAATTGAGATAATGGCAAGTTGAATCGAATCTCTATAAATGTATCAATTTCAATTTTCGCGCGCGCAGTCCAGCTGAACTACTCAGACTGAATTCATTACCGCAGCTATCACATAGTTGTGCTCATGAGTTCCATTAGTACTCGCATCTGAACGAGAAAGTTACAGACGTCTCTGAAACGTATTCTGAGAAATGTCTAGCTCTCCTCTGCTATTTACAACTCTTTCTTCTAACATAAGCTTGTAAAACGTTAAAACGTTTTAAATCGAATAAAATACAGAAATAATTCATAAACTATCGTCTTAAATACTACATAAACAAACTGATCCTACTGATGTAAACGAACTACCATTAATAATATTTACTTTACTTAGTTAGGATTGTATTGTCTATAGAAGAGGATTTGACAGAAGACATTTACGTTAATCAGAGAATGTGCCAAGGCTTTAGCATAACTCCAACATTGTTTAATTTTTATAGTGATGACATAGAGAAAGGAAATTAATTGTGGATCAGATAATAAAAATAAATAATAGAACAAACATGGATACCATGCTGTTTGCGGAAGATCGCTAACTCATAAACTATAAAATTAGTTTAAGTACCCTGTAAGAAACCTGTAGCCTGTAGTATGGAGAAACAGGCTCTCCATATAGCCTGTGCTTCTAGAGATATGAGTTGAATTCCCACTTTGCGGCTGACGTAGAAATATATATCGAATACGGGTAAAGAATATGACAGGATGCCAGAAGTTCATAGCGGAACGCGTCAATATTTTGAGCTCAAAGTCAGCTTACCGAAAAGGAAAATTGTGGTTATATAAAAATAGAAGACCTTTGTGAGGGCGAATGTGAAATGTGAGTTTGGAGGCTGTCGATGATTTCTGTTAACTGGATGATTACTGTTAAGAATAAATTCCTTCCGGGAGATAAAACAGAAGTAGCGACGTCGAAACTAGCGTTTCACAAAAAGAAGACCTCGCTGCATAATAATCTGTACTCACACTTCTATTAAATTCCTTGTCTAGGGCTGTGTTGATGTATGAGTGTGGGTCGTGGTTTTTGGGAGAGGATGCAGAGGAGATGAAGGCTTGAAACTACGGAAAATGTGGTTTTAGAGAACACTCACCAAAACAAGCTGGGTGGAGAGAATGAATAATGAGCACGTTTTGAGTGGAATTATGTAGGAAAGAGCTGTGGCAAACACTGCAGGCATTAGGAGAGCAAGATTGTGTGACATGCACTCCGGGCCGACATGCCTGTAAAAACATTCTACACGACGAGAATATGTTGATGAAGAGGTTGCGGCGCTGCCCTGGTTTTTCGTCCTTTAGATGGGTGATCGGTGTGGAAGGATGTGGTCCTTATGTCGAGATGGAGAGGACTCCGGGAGACGGGTATTTGTGGCTGCAGGAGACACGGCTTGGCTTAGTAAGCATCGTTTTTCGTATTCAAATGTATGTGTCACATTATTTTTTATATCATGACATTTTATACCCTATGTATAATACACCAGTAACATTCTCGTTTACTTCTTTATTTGCTAGTGCAGTTTCATATTTTTTCAATTACTCTATTTTATCAATTTTTCTATTATTTTAATTTGCTTTCACTTGAGCGAAATATGTCTTTCCTCAACCTCAGGCATCAAATTTGTCCAACTGTTGTGAAAAAGTAAAAGTAAGAAATCATTTTCCTGTCAAGTAGCCTATTTGTTTACGTTTGTTCTACGCGTTATGTAAATTTCTATTATTCTGTATTTAATCTTATAGAAGTTAATTTGTATTAATTTTTTAAAAGTTAGTTATTAGTTTTTTGTAAACGTCTGCTGATACTTTTACAACTTCCATTTTTCCATAACGGTTACACTTTAAGGAGTATTTTTTGCACTAAATTGGCAAAAAATTGTAGTAATGTTTATTAAAATACTAAAAATGTAATAAGCATAGCTTGTCTAGTAAGCATATGTAGTTAATATTTAAACTGTTAGTTAGAAGAATTTCAAAGTAACGCTTGCTACCGCCTGTACAGTCAGTTCCTTACTGGGGACCACTTTACCTAGTAGTAGAGGGAAAGTGAGCGTTAGAAAACACTTCCGGGTTCCAGTTGAAAACACTACCGGGTTCCAGTTCATGACGTCATAGAGGCACTGGCAGCTGGTGTCCGAGCTGTCCATGTGACGTCACTGTTTTGTGTGTGTGTGTGTGTGTATGTGTGTGTATGTGTGACTGAAACACTTCCGTGTTCCAGTTCATGACGTCATACAGAGGCTCAAGTCGCTGGCGTCCGCATGGCTAAAACCTGTTTCAAGACGTCACGGAGGCCGTGGTTTCTGCATGTTCAAAATTTGGTAGCCGAAAACAATGTGTAGCGGATGGGGGTACCCGGAATTCGGCGGTTGCCCGGACGCGCAGAGGCTATGTCATCGGGTACCGTTACTCGAAATTTTGGGGGCATCGGGTACCGTTATCCGAAATGTTTAAATCAACGGATGGGGGTACCCGAAATTTGTGGGTACGCCCTAACCGGGTTCCAGTTCATGACAGAGGCCCTGGCAGCTGGTGTCCGAATGTTAAAACACTTCCGCGTTCTGGTTTATTTTGATGTAACAAAATAATCGTTCTCTCTCGAAATTTTTTTAATGTCAGAATTTTGGTACCCTAAATGATTAAAACAACGGATGGGGGTACCCGAAATTTGTGGGTACGCCCACATGACGACGACGTAGAGGGCGTGATGTCTGAAATGTTTAAATCAACGGATGGGGGTACCCGAAATTTTCGGTGTCTGAAATTTAGTACCCGAAATGTTTAAATCAACGGATGGGGTTACCCGAAATTTTTGGTGTCCGAATTTTGACACCCGAAATGTTTAAATCAACGGATGGGGGGTACACCCTAAAACAAGTCCTGTATGTCTAAACTCTGGACGGGGAGGAGAAACCGTTACGCGAAATTGATCGGTTAAAATTTGGGACAATAGGTACCTGACGGGTTCCGAAATTTGGTGATTAATGACATCCCGACGCGGTTCCTCCGGTACTCAAAACCGGATATTGTATTATTATAATGTTTATATTGTGTTAATATAAAACAGATGCATCGATTTGAATACTGTTTAGAAAACATATATTCTTATTATGCGTTACTAAAATTGTTAACTGAATAAATATATTTACTCCTGTGACGATTCTCCTGTAAACCAGTCAAACAGCATCTAAGCTGGTACAAGCGGTGTGTGTGTGAAACACTACCACGTTCCGTTAATGTATTCAAAGAGGAACTGATAGCTGGCGTCCGTGTTTTATAAAGCTGTGTGTGTGTGTGTGTGTGTGTGTGTGTGTGTGTGTGTGTGTGTGTGTGTGTGTGTGTGTGTGTGTGTGTGTGTGTGTGTGTGTGTGTGTGTGAGGTTGACGTAGAGTTGGCTCAGGCAAGCTGTTGTAACTTGCAGCGCTCTTTCTCTACTATAAAAACCGGTTTCTTTGCTGTTACATTCCATATGAGAGACTTACATCTCTACTGCTTTTGCGATTATTCAAGTATGATAGGAATAATTGTTTTGTATAAGGGGTATAATAATAAAAATAACATAGGTTATGGTTTATATGTATATATAATTTTTAATAATATCAAAAGCTTTTACAATCAAATCATAAGCTATAAGTTTTTTCTCTCTCTACACACACATGTTCTATATTCACAAGACAATTATAATTGAGCAAAACATACGCCCTCTCTCTATATACATAACTAAACAAAATAGACACTTTATCTATATATATATATATATATATATATATATTTACATAATTATACAAAATAATCTTTTTTCTCTCTCGCTTTCTCTCTCTTTTGCAGCCTTGAAGGTTCTCTCTCTCTCTCTCTATATATATATATGTATATATACACACATACACACACACACATATAATTAACAAAATAATAATTACATTTACTACAACCAAAACAAGCCTTATATGTCTAACAATAATAATAATAATTAATAACATACAATATTACAATGTTGATGTGTAATATATTAATAATAACATACTGAATGTAGACACACATCAAATGATAATTAATATGGTGTTAACTACATGTGTAAAATGGTACACCAAAACCTTGAATTCAACTCTTTTTAGTATTTTAGATAATAACAGTGGTAACAACGCTTATAAAGCGCACATCCAGTGGAATTATGCCTTAACCAATTACATTTTTTCGTCAAAATAATTTTTTAAAACAATTGTTCTTCAGAGTGTAAATTCTCTCCACTCACAAGCACTCAGAATGTTACAGTGGTCACCATATGGTGGTGAACGACATACATCTCCCTCGCATTCGCACAAACACATAACATCGAAACAAGGTTTCTGTAACTATGAGAGACATCTTTTAAAAAATTTAATTACACATAAAAATTTAACTAACACTTTAATGATTGTTTATCTCAACTTTTTATGTTATAAACCACATACGTTTTTTAATAATTAAAAATAGAATATAATTTCCTACAATTAATAATACTTGATCAAATACAAAAGAATGTAGACACATCAAATGATAGTTAGTGTGGTATTAAAAAAACATGTATTCTGAATTAAAGTCATTTTGATATCTTAGATAACAACAGACGCGACAACGGTTACGAAGCGGACATCCGCTAGAGTCATGCCTTGACCACTCATATTTTTTTACTAGCGAGGTATACGCTGTACCAGTAAAATTATACATCATATAGTATATCTGATTAACCAGCTTTGTTTTAGCAATTAGCAAATCTTTTATTTGAAGATATTCAATATTATGGTTGTTACAATAACTAATTGATGTTTTGAAGAGTTTGAAAAACTCATTACGAATAAATACTTTCATTTTGTAAATATTCTTTTCGTTTCGTATTGATATCCATCTACTCAGTGTCTTACGATTATTTCTAAAATTATAATCGAATTTAATCATGTTGCATTGACAATATAATCTATTATTACCATTTATTTCTCTGTTTAAAAGTTTTTCTACAATATTAGATCCAAGCAACACCTTGTTCTTTCTCTGAAAATGAATAGCTAACATTAAAAAACGACAAAAAAAATAGAGAAGTCTACTTCATCATTTAAAAACATTTTACTATTAATGTTATTATTACTATTATTATTATAATAAATCAATCCTGTTCTCGTTTATTTGGTCTGGAAAAAAAGAGAAAAAATTAATACATAACCACTTCTGTATAAGTAATTATTAGTGGTACTGAAATATCATACTCACATAATCAATATCCAACTGCACGCTCACTTTCTCGTTCGCCAGCGGAGTGTGTGAGGTTACGCATAGTGATAGGACACAAGGCTTCACAGCTTTCAATTGCTCCTCTGTAAATACGTCACACCATCTTTTAGGTAGGTATACATAGAAAAGTTTATCCTCCGGCTGAGGACAGGCTCCGGTATCTTCCAAATCTACCACAACTGACTCCCCGAATTTCGTTTTCACAAATTTCATGTGAATTATATGATACTTTACTCCTAAAGAAAGACTTGACAAGTCTCTTTTTGGTAAAAAATTTTCAACTGTCTTCGCGTTCGCAACGATTCCTTCCATGGCGAGTACTCATGACTGCACAGGGAAACACTGGCGTATTTATTCTGTTTCCCCCGACCACGTTCCTTCCTTCTAAAGCGTCATCTCCTTCGGTCACGACACCCTACCCCGCACCTCCACCGCAACGGTAACGGCTATAATTTTGCTTCATACCCCACCCCGCGTCGTCACGGGCCACCATCTGCTTTCGGTCACGACCGGACGATGACATCCTACCCCGCACCCCCACACCGCACCCAAAGCCTCACCACCACCCCGCACCTCGCCTACATATTTTGTTCAATTACTTTGTCTGTCGCTCCGCAACGACCGGGTTTCCCCCACCCCACCCCACCCCGCACCCCACTCGAGTCCGTCGGTCACGGTCACCCCGCACCCCACCCCGCGTCGTCTCGGGCCACCATCTGCTTTCGGTCACGACCGGTCGTACAACCCAGCCCCCCGTACCCCGCACCCTACATCCCGTGGGAGGCGACTCAACGAGCGCGCTTCGGTCAAGGTCGCCGGCATCCTGTACCCCGCACCTCGCCTACCTCTCGGTCACGGACACCGGCTGCAACCTAGCTCCCTACCCCGCACCACCATCCCACACCTTTACCCCGCACCGCATCGGTCACGGACGTCAGCTTCCTACACCGCAATCCCCACCCCACCCAGCCCTCCGCAACGCGCGTCATCGGTCACGACCGGACGATGACATCCTAGCCCGCACCCCCACCCCGCACCTCCAGCACACACCGCATCGGTCACGACAACCCCGCACCCCACCCCGCGCAGCTGCTCCTCGCGAGCGGAGCGCGGCGACAGCGTTACCGGTCACCGGACTGTCTATATAGGGAACCGACTACGCGAAGCCGGCCTCACTCCTTTCACAATGACCGACAGCAGCAGCAGCAGCGGCGGCAGCAACAGCGAACACCGTGCTATCAATGGTAATGTAATTACTATAAAATTTATGATACTTGACAATACACTAAACACACAAACAGTATTATTAGATTACAAACACACGGTTATTGATAAGATTTGTAGCGAAGCCGTTGCATTAAATAATTATATAAAGTGGTATTTAGCAGTTCGTGTATCTTTTAAAAAATTAATAAACACCGAAAATATTTATTGTAATGCGGTATTTAGATCACGTACAGAACTTAAGTCACAGTATGACGATATCGATGAACAGTATTCGATAGCTAGCGAGAAAATAATGGAATCCGTTGACAAATTCACGCGTGACGGAAGCGGGTGGGTCGAAAATGGTGTCGAGTCGGTGGAAATAAATATTACAAAATACAATCCTCTTGTGGGGTCGAGCTTTCTACCTACACCATCGAAATTGTCACACAGTAAGAAAGGAATTATTAATGTGAAAAATTTAGAAGATGAAAAGTGTTTCTTGTGGTCTGTGCTCGCCGGTATACACCCGATCGCGTGTAACCCGCATCGCGTTAGCCATTACCTTCCGTACGAAGAAGAAATAAACATGAAGGACATACCTTATCCCGTCGCAGTCAATAAGATAAAACGTTTTGAAAAATTAAACGAAAACATATCCGTTAACGTTTTTGGCTACGAAGGCGAGGTATATCCTTTACGTATTACTGAACACCGCGGTCGAAAGTACCACGTAAACCTACTGCTACTGTCCGACGCGAACACTACTCACTACTGCCTCATACGGAACCTTTCGCGTATGCTTTCGTCGTTGTCAAAACGAAACGGCGCTTCGTTTTACTGCAACTACTGTCTACACCGATTTTCGGACAATAAAGATACTAACGCGGCGCGAAAACGAGTTGAAGAACACGAACGCAACTGTTCTCAGCATGCAGTACAGAAAGTAAAACTTCCTGACGAGAACGAAAAGTGGATGTATTTTAAAAACTTTTCACTTTGTCACCGCGTACCTTATACGGTATACGCTGACTTCGAATCGTTTATTGTTCCGACCACCGGTAAAAACGTGGCACATCATATACCAGCCAGTTTCTGCTATGTGATAGTTGACTGGATGGGAAACGCTGTCAAGGAACCTGTAATATACCGCGGTAAAGACGTGGTGGACACGTTCCTTCGTGTGCTTTTAGTCGACGTTCAACGACTCGATAGAAAGTTTAATAAACCGATCCAAATGACAGCGGCCGATGAACGGTCATTCCGAAACGCTACGCACTGTCATCTGTGCAAGCAGCCGTTAACGGACGACACGGTTCGAAACCATTGCCACATAACGGGAAACTATTTAGGCGCTGCTCACAATGCGTGTAATATAAATTACAAAATACCAACACACGTTCCGGTTTTTTCCATAATTTAAGTGGCTATGACTCGCATCATTTGATGCAAGGTTTCGGAAAGTACAAGGAAGATGAAATAACGTGTATCGCTACTACAACCGAACGTTACATCTCCGTTACACTCGGTCAGCTCCGGTTTCTCGATTCTCTGCGGTTCATGAACGCGTCACTTGAAAAACTCGTCTCCAACTTATCCGCGGATAAATTTAAAATCCTTAATCAATTTTACACGCGTAATGTTAATTTACTGTTGCGTAAAGGCGTGTACCCTTACGAATACGTTACGGACGATTCAAAATTTGACGAGAGGCAGTTACCGGACCGCGAACATTTTTACAACGGGTTGACAGAGTCGGATATAAACGAAGAAGATTACGCGCACGCTCGAGCGGTTTGGTCGGCTTTCGACATGCAAACGTTCGGTGATTATCATGACCTTTATTTAAAAACGGATGTACTACTGCTTGCTGATGTATTTGAAAACTTTCGAAACATGAGCCTACAGTACTACGAACTCGATCCGTGTAACGTTTTTACCACCGCCGGTTTAGCGTGGAACGCGATGCTGAAAATGACAGGAGTTAGGTTAGAGTTACTCCGCGATATAGACGTACACCTGTACATCGAAAGAGGTATCCGTGGCGGCTTAGCAGCAATTTCTAGTAGGTACGCCAAGGCCAACAACCCGTACATTCCCGATTATGACGCAAGCAAGCCGCATAACTATTTACTTTACCTCGATTGTACCAACCTGTACGGAACGGCTATGACACAGCCTTTACCACTGTCCGGTTTTCGATGGTTGGAACGTACAGTGATCGATACGTTGAACGTGCACACGTTACGCGACGATGGTGACACCGGTTATATCCTGGAAGTCGATCTGGGGTATCCACATTACCTACACGACTTACACAGTGACTACCCTTTAGCACCTGAAAAGCGTACTATTACGGACAGTATGCTTTCACCGTACTGCTATCGCATGAAGCTGTTAAAAGACTTTGTGTGCAGTAACGGTAAGGTAGAGAAACTGATAACGTCCCTCGAGGACAAGACAAAATACATTGTTCATTACAGAACATTGAAACTCTACCTCGAACTAGGAATGGAGTTGAAAGCGATTCACCGTGTGTTAGCATTCACACAGTGCGTATGGTTGAAACCTTTCATCGATTTTAATACGGAGCGACGAAAGGAAGCCAGAAACACCTTTGAAAAAGACTTTTTTAAGTTAATGAATAACGCACCGTACGGAAAATCGTTGGAAAACGTACGGAAGCGAATCGATTTCAAGTTAGTTCCAAACGAGAAGAAACTTCACAAACTAACCGCTAACCCCAGGCTACAACATTTTTTCATCTATAACGAGGACCTGGTAGGTCTCACGATGAAAAAAATATCCATTACACTGAACCGACCTTTGTACGTTGGGTTCAGTGTATTGGATATTAGTAAGCTGATTATGTATCGGTTCCATTACGGATTCACGATGAATACGTACGGGTCACGTGCACGTCTATGTATGACGGACACTGACTCTCTGTTGTACGACATTCGCACCGACGATGTGTACAAAGACATGGAGGAGCATCTCGAACTCTTTGACACGTCGGAGTACCCTAAGGCACATCCGTGCTATAGTGAAACAAACAAGAAAAAGTTGGGTACTTTTAAAGACGAAACAAATGGAATACCGGTACTTGAATTTGTCGGGTTGCGCGCAAAATGTTATTCATTCGTTACGGCAAACGATAAAGAGAAAAAGGTAGCGAAAGGTGTGCCACGTTCCGCGATAGCTACACAGTTGAAACATCAACTTTATAAACAATGTATAAAGACCACTTCTCAAACTTATACTACGGCGCAGACTATCCAAAGCGAAAAACATAACATATACACAAGAAAGCTTACAAAATTATCGCTGTCACCATACGATGACAAACGATATGTCTTGGATGACGGTGAAACAACACTGGCGTACGGTCATTATAAACTCTGTCAACCCAGACGCGAGATAATTCAGCAAGCGAGAAAATCCGTTATAAATTATGCGTTCGATATACGTTGATATAAGACTCGCTTGCAGGAGCAACACACTGTCAGTAACGACGATGAAGTCGGTGAGGTTCAGTGAAAACGTAACGGTATATCTCGTACCAAAATTTTGCGATTCGCGTTTCGGGTGGCGATATGGAAAACGTACGCAAAACTATTGCAAAGGAATTGCACAGACCGGTGAGAAGGAACTTTCCCAGACGTGCGGTGGAGGTGAAGGGGTTACACGATCTCTACCAAGCGGATTTGGTGGAAATGATACCGCATGCCAAGTTGAACAAGGGGTACAAATATCTAATGACGGTAATAAATGCATTTAGCAAGTATGCATATGCGATTCCCTTAAAAACTAAATCGGGTGTTGAAGTAGCACATGCTCTCGAACCAATAATTGTAAAAAATAAAATGAAATACCTGCAAACGGATAAGGGGAAAGAGTACTTTAACACTACCGTACAAGCTTTACTAAAGAGATTCAACGTCAAACACTATTCAACGTATAGCGGAGAAGAAAGCGTCCATCGTAGAGCGATTTAATCGTACGTTGAAAACGAACATGTACCGCGCGTTCAGCGAGCAAGGCCATTATCGGTGGTTGTCGCTTTTGCCTAAACTGGTGATGGAATACAACGACAGAGTGCATAGAACTATAGAGATGAAGCCGCGACAAGTCGACAAGAACAACGAGCAAATTGTGTTGGAACGAATAAGAAAAAATATCGTACCGCGGAAAGTGAGCAAGAAACATAAGTTTAAAATAGGCGATCGAGTGCGTATCAGTAAATACAAAATCACATTCGCTAAAGGTTATACACCAAACTGGACGAACGAGATATATACAGTGCACAGAGTTCAGCCAACCGTACCGGTTACGTACTTGTTGAAAGATCACACGGGTGACGTTGTGGAAGGTGGGTTTTATGAACAAGAATTGAGTAAAACCAGCGTTGGTGATGTGTATCTCGTTGAAAAAATATTACAACGTAAAGGTGATCGCGTGCGAGTGCGCTGGCTCGGCTTTGACGGTAAACACGATTCGTGGATACATAAAAAAGATCTGATATAATAACATTACCACAGTATTTAACCGAACGTAAACGAGTTAAGATGAAGATTGAACAACAATCGTTAAAGTTAAATGTTAAGAACGTAGACTCTGCTAAGTACAACGGTGAAGTTGCATATAATAAACACAGTCCACTGTTTCCAAACACAGTTCGATGTATCGTGTGCGGCGGGTCATGTAGCGGGAAGTCAAACGTTGCCTTTAACATGTTATTCGATTCAAACGGACTGCGATTTCAGAACCTGTACGTGTTCTCCAAATCGTTATTTCAACCAAAATATCGTATGTTGGAAGACGTTTTTAATGCTCTCGCTGACGAAGGAATGATGTACTTCACATACAGTGAAAACGATGAAGTACCACCTCCGCACGAAATTGTACCTAATTCAATCATGTTGTTCGATGATGTGGTATGTGAACGGCAGAATAACATACGAAAATATTTCGCTATGGGACGGCATAGCGGTGTGGACACTTTGTACCTTTGTCAGACGTACAGTCTGGTGCCAAAGCAACTGGTGCGTGATAATGCCAATTTCTTGGTTTTTTTCAGGCAAGATGATCTCAATTTACGTCACGTTTACAACGATCACGTTAACACAGATATGAAATACGAAGAGTTCAAAGCGATGTGCGCCGAAGCGTGGAAGGATCGTTACGGATTCATAGTCATCAACAAGGACTCACCGATAAACGCGGGTAGATACAGAGTGGGTTTCGATCGTTTTATACATAAATAGAATAGTTTGTGCGAGAAAGTCATCAGTGTCAAGATGGATGACAAGCAATTGACACATGAAATCGATGCAATTAGCGATAACATAAGACAAAAGTATCGCGCGTTGAAACATGACATCAGAGAGAGCGATGAAGCGTTAACGAGAAAGTACAAACCTCTTTTGGAACCGTTAACCCAGATTTCGGAAAAGTTGAATGTCTCCGGTGATAAAATTAAAAAAATAAATGTTGAAGATGAAGATACGAAGACAGCTGTCGAGATGACACCACCACCATCACAACCTCGATTCCTTAGAACGGAAGTGTTGGCACAAACTCCTGATGTCGAAACATCGAACGTGACTCTTGAAGAGTTTTTAGCAACACCCGAAGGTCGACAGGAAGCACAAGAATACGTTGAACAGTCTGTCGAAGGTCAGCTCGCGAGGAAATACTTACTACTCGCTTTATCTGATGATCGAGACAAAAAGATGGATCATACGTACGGTATCCGTAACGTTGCAGACAAATGGATGGTGGGAAATTCGGTGTTGGAGATCAATCAAGACGACAGCTTCTACATAGCTGGAAAACGATACAGGGGTACACCGGGTCTCTACGAACTTATGTTTATGAAAGAACCCAACAAGAGCGTCTATGATGAAAACGATTTAGCAGCGTACAAATCTATACTGTCGGACACTAACGCACATAAACATTATCATTTACCCGGTGCTAAAATAAATACAAACAAAGGTGTAAAGTACAGAGAGATAATCGCCCGATTGTTCCCACCGCGCAGCGGACGTGGTATCGATTACGTACACTGGAACGATCCCAACAAACTGGTTGAACGGTTGAGACTGCTGGTAAGTTCAAAACGCGCCGGTCACACCGGACACGACAACGAAATCATCTCCGTTGTGGAGGAATTACGTGAAGCCAACATTATCGTATAAATTTTATGAACGTCGGTGTAACAACTCATTGACGTCAACACTGTCAACATGTGCGGGTTAGATTTGACACCTGACTTTGAAGTCGAAAACGAAAGACTGAAAACCTTTACATCATGGCCTGTGCATTTCATCAGTCCAACCGCTATGGTTGCCGCAGGCTTTCATTACACAAATGAAATTGACAGGGTTCGATGTTCATTTTGCGGTATAGAAATCTTTCGTTGGAAAGAGGGTGACGATCCGATTGTGTTACACACGCGATGGTCACCACAGTGTCGTTACTTAAAACGGTTAGCACATCATTTGTAGCGTGCAGTCGTACAATGGTTGTGGACAAGTTCGGGAGACATCAAAGCGCCGTGAGCGTGCGACGAGAAACAAAAAGACAATTACGCGATACTGTAGGATTTAAGATTACGAATGATGGGCATATAGATGTTGAAAACAAAAAGATCCGCAATCTGAACGAACCGGATGCAGCAAAGGATGCTGTATCTCTGACTTATATGCAAACACATTGTCTGCTACTCGATGATGAACGTAAAAGCGTGGACGTTAAAGGGTGTAGATTGAAAAATGTTGATACTCCTGTAGACGTTAAAGACGTAGTCAACAAATATTACGTTGATGACAACTGTATACAACACTCGAGTCAAGAGAGAGGTGAGGTCATCGATGCACGAGATCGATGGGTAATCAACGTTCGAAGTCCGGAACAAGCGACCGATGCGGTTAACAAAAACTATGTAGACTCGAACGTCATTAAAAAAGTATCGAACAGCTATTTGTTTGGGCAGAGCTGGTTGTCGGGAGTGAGTTCACCGATTTTTGGAGATGACGCGGTTAACGTAAAATACATGTTGCAGAACACCGTTAGCTTGGGCGAAGATGGTGTTTTCAAAGCAGCGGAAAAGAGAATAACAGACGTAGCGGATGGTTTTGCGGAGAGCGATGCTGTTAACTTACAACAATTAAATGACGTGAGACGATACGTAAAGAGCGAGATGTATAAAGTCGTTAAAACATTTCAGTATCAACTGGATTACTACTTATTGAAATTGTCTAAGCCACGTAGTTCAGAAGACGAGTGGACACTCGACACGAAGGAAATAAGAAGGTTAATAGATGAATACGATAAAAACATAGAAGAGAAAGACTGGAGATCGGTTTACGATGTACAACAACGTTAAGAGGAAAAAGGGGTGGGGCGTCGGAAACGTGCTTAAAAACGTTGTACCGTCCGTTGTTTCGTCAGTTATCAATCGAGCGGTGGACGCACTACCTGTCGAATTACATCTGCCGGGTTACAGATTCTGTGGACCGGGCACGAAACTCGAAGAAAGATTAGCGCGTGGTGATCGTGGAATCAATCAACTAGACGAAGCCTGTCGCGAACACGATATCGCTTACGCTCAATACAAAGACAACGAAAGTAGACGTATTGCAGATCGTAAACTCGCGGAAAAAGCGTGGGGACGGGTAAAGGCTTTGGATTCGGGTATCAGCGAACGAGCTTATGCGACAGCAGTTGCAGCGGCCATGAAAGCAAAATCAGCAATAGGAAGCGGTCGACGTCGTAAAAATAAAAAGAATGTGAGTAGTCGTGGTCGTGGTGCTGGTGGTGGGATGAAGAAGAGGAGGAAGAGAACTGTCCGAACCGCTAGGAAAAAGAAGAGAACTGCGTCCGGATTGTATCTACGTCCGTACCGAAAAAACTAATTCACATACCGCTCCGCCCGTTGTCCGAAGATGAATTACGTGTATACGCAAAAAAGCTAAACATACCGTATTTTAGAGGTGTTTACATGCGTAACGCATTACCGGATACAGCGCCGTGGAAGAACGAAAGCGTCATCGTAAATTTGGACGACGAGAGCGGACCGGAAACCCACTGGGTATGTTACAAGAAGCGTGGAAATCGAGTACACTATTTTGACGGGTTCGGTAATTTACGTCCACCTCTCGAGCTGATGCAATATTTTGGTGATACAGCCGACGTTCGTTACAACTATGAACGGAAGCAACCTCCTAACACGGTCATCTGCGGTCATTTATGTTTAGACTTTTTATCGTCTTCTGATCAGTAAACTTCAGCATGTCGTCGCTAACGGTCACCGTGACGGGTACCGACGCTGCGAATCTCGTGTGTAACTTTTTCCCACCTCTCGAGTTATACGGTGAATGGTACGTTGGACTATTGGATTTTACATCGTATAATTCAATACCAAACGTTACTGAAGGAAAAAATAATGCATTTCCAGTAAAAATTTCCAAGGATCAGTGGTCCGTCATCAAGTTGCCTACCGGCACCTACGAAATCAGTGATATCGAAACGTATCTGCAGAAACAGTTAGGCGAGAGAACAATCAGTTTACGTCCAAACAACAACACATTAAAGTGTGAAATTTACTGTAAGCATGTCATCGACTTTTCGCATACACCGAATACCATTGCAAGTATGTTAGGATTCAAGGAGAATCAGCAGCTGGAAGCGTATATAACACACGAGTCGAACGTACCCGTTGACATAATCAAAGTTAACACCGTTCACGTACGGAGTAATATCGTACAGGGTGCGTACAAGGACGGCCAGGACCAGCACACGTTGCATTCGTTTTATCCGACCGTGGCACCAGGTTTCAAAATAGTTGAAACACCGACAAACGTAATATACTTACCGGTAAACGTACAACGTGTAGACAACATAATTTTGTCTCTCGTTGATCAGGACGGGGATTTAGTCGATTTTCGCGGTGAAGTTATCACGATACGACTGCATCTGAAAATATGGGATTGTATTTCGGACAAACGTCACCTGTAAAAAGGGAGTGTGTACGAAAGAAACATGGTAGTCGGTGTTCAACGTTGAAGCGATTGACATCAAGGAACAAGCGTTTCTTACTTTCACTTGGATTCAAATTATACGATTAAAATAATGTCGGGTGAAATTCTAGCTATCGAACGAGGAGCGGCTTTCGATAACAGAGTCGTTGAGTTCGAATATCGTACGCACGCACCGTATGCTTCCACCCGATACGGTAACAACGATGAAATACGTATACCCATCCAACAACAGGATGTTTTCACTTTACCGGCGGAGAGTTTTCTGTACATCGAAGGAACATTGACCAAGGTTAACGCTACCGACACAGCGTTGAACGTGAAATTAATCAACAATGCAATGGCTTTCTTGTTTGAGGAGATCCGTTACGAAGTGTGCGGTGTGGAAGTGGATCGTACAAAAAACGTTGGAATTACGAGCACTGTGAAATTGTTACTATCGAGCAATGAGCATGAAAGAAAGCATCTAATCAATGCAGGATGGGTGACGACAACCGACGAGTCGTTGACAGTACACGAGAGTACCGGTGATTTTACGTTTTGTCTTCCGTTGAAAATGCTACTCGGTTTCAACGAAGACTATACACGCATCATGCTGAACGTTAAGCAAGAATTGATTCTGTTGCGTACCTCTACCGATCAGAACGCAATGGTGCTAAAAGAATCGGGTGCAACTGCAAACGGTAATCTCGTAATAAACAAAGTACACTGGAAGATGCCCTATGTGCGCGTGTCAAACAAGTACCGAATACCGCTATTGGAGCACATCGAGGAGGATCATGAACTAGTGATGCCGTTCCGCAGTTGGGAATTGCACGAGTATCCCGTTCTACCGACGACAAATCGACATTCGTGGACCTTGAAGACATCGTCACAGTTGGAAAAACCTCGGTATGTAATATTAATATTTCAGACGGATAGGAAGAACAATATAGCGAAAAACGCGTCGGAATTTGATCACTGCAATTTCACGAATGTCAAGCTTTTTCTGAACGATAAATACTATCCGTACGATAACCTGAACCAGGATATCGATAAAAAACGTTACGCCCTGTTCTACGACATGTATACACGTTTCCAAACATCATACTACGACCGTCGCAACAGAGCGCCTCTTTTGACACCTAATGAATTTATAACGAAAGCACCGTTGTTTGTCATCGATTGTTCCAGACAAGAAGAACCAATCAAGTCGTCTGCCGTTGATGTGCGTTTAGAATTTGAATCCAGTAACAATTTTCCAGATAAAACCACCGCTTACGCTTTGATTATACACGATAGGATAGTACAGTACACAGCGTTGTCGAATACTGTTCATCGTTTGTCATAAAAAAACTTGTTCTCCCCTCTACTAGTTTATAAAGATAGGTATTAGCGATCTCTACATAACAACAACCTCAGTCCTTTTCAACGATGGAAGGTGACTGTGACAGCAGCACCAGCAGCCATTGTGAGTATAACGTTTACTTGTCTCTTGCATATCCAATCAACTCGTACTCTAAGTTCGTTACCGTCGGACTGTATAAAGAACTCAACTATGAACCGGGTGTTTTGTTTACAAACGGAAAAAAGAAACGTATATTACTTGACTTTTCTGAGTGGAATTACTTGTTGATCTTTCGTGAACAGTTACTATCCAGTATGTTATTGTACGAAGAAGGTGAAAACCGTGAAAAGAAGAAGAGTGTGATGATCAGTCGTAACTTTGGGAAAACGTTTGTTCGGATTAAAGGTAGTAAGACCGAAAAATTTGTTTTCACAGAACCCGAGTGGATCCGTTTTGGTTGTTTATTAACAGTATTAAAGAAATATCTTGTTCGCTTGTTTTATGATCAAGATCACTTCAAGTCGTACATTAATCAGGTAGTAGCCAAGGGGTGTTATGTACCACCATCCTTCTTTTTCCCCTCGTTTTTTCGATTGGAAAGCAGTCGTCACGACCAACAGCTAACATTTGATCGTCTTTACGATGAACTGGTATTGGAAGGAAAAGTAGAGGGGGAATTTGAAAAAATTAACGTACTCGATGCGGACATGTGTCACTCGGAAAAATGAACTTGAATAGGACGGTTATTGCCGAGTTTGAAGCGTTTCGCGGTGACAAAAATGAATATGTAATCAAAGAGTTCGTTACAGTTGATATAACAACCGGACGTTTTGTTATCGTGTTGTTCGCTCCACCATACGAAAGTGCACGACTGCACCAGAAATTCCGAAAAATCAATGACTGGTTGGAAACACATTATCACAGGATACGATGGAACGATGGTAATGTACCGTACAAGAATATGGTACGCATCGTTGCAGACATTTTTTCAGATTATCCTGTTGTCTATACAAAAGGGTTTGAGAAGGCAAATTTCTTACGACAGTTGTATCACCATGGTGAGGTGATTGACTTAAACGATATTCAAGCACCTGTAGTTCCTAGATCCTTTGTACCCATCATACAATGTCCTGTTCCTCATCGTCAACCCGTTACCACTCCCCCCTTACACTGTGCATTACGCAAAGCTTTGTTTTATGCAGAATGGTTGCGGCAACGAAATAAAATATAGTCGGTTGTGAACATGTTTTCATCGTGGTGTTAGTGTGAATGCTACGTGACAGAAATGTCCATAAACGTAGAATTAGGTACCGTAGTGTGTGCGTGAATGTTAACCTTGACTACGTCACTGTCGCGGTAGAAATACTCATAAACGTAGTCCTGGTAGCTCGAGACGGGTCACTGGCACGGTAGATATACCTGTAAACTCGTCAAGAACCAGTATGGGTGTGAAAATTACTCATTACGGTACAGCAAATGTGAATACGCATCATGTATGAACAACATATTCACCCGATTAAAAAAATAAAAAAAATAAATAAAAAAGTAAATAAAAAAATATGTACTGCTTTTACACATTGGCTTAGCATTGCATAATGTATCTTTATTATTATCTACCACTGTACTAGTCAATAGTACAGCGATAGATAACGTGGAGTAGGCCTGCTTTACGAATCTGTAAAGTTGGGGAAACCACGTTAAAAAAAGCGTAGCAGGCTCTCATTCGCCTCCCTCAGGCTGCTAGGAAGAGGATGAGAGGTAAAAAAATAAAAGTATAACGAAATGTTTATTTATTTAATAATAAATAAACTTATATTGTGCTTTTATGATTTTACACATAGGACGACAGTAGATATCACTCGTCCACCTCATGGTTACAAGTAAGAGATGAGAAGTATAAGTACAGAAATAATTACAGTTAAGCGATAACGGCCCCTTGGTGTAGTGGATGCACGCCGGTTTGGTGTACCGGAGGTCCCGGGTTCAAATCCCGGAGGGGCCGTAATTTATTTTTATGTAAAAATTAATATCCAATGACATACCATTGTTACAGTTGAACACATGCGTCATGTGGTCGTACATTCCGGTGTTACAATTTCGGACACCAAAAATTTCGGGTAACCCCATCCGTTGATTTAAACATTTCGGGTACTAAATTTCAGACACCAAAAATTTCGGGTACCCCCATCCGTTGATTTAAACATTTCAGACATCACGCCCTCTACGTCGTCGTCGAACCAGCTATCATATCCACCCAGCCTCCTGTTTCGTCGTAACCAGTGTTTTATACATGCGTCATGTGGGCGTACCCACAAATTTCGGGTACCCCATCCGTTGTTTTAATCATTTAGGGTACCAAAATTCTGACATTAAAAAAATTTCGAGAGAACGATTATTTTGTTACATCAAAATAAACCAGAACGCGGAAGTGTTTTAACATTCGGACACCAGCTGCCAGGGCCTCTGTCATGAACTGGAACCCGGTTAGGGCGTACCCACAAATTTCGGGTACCCCCATCCGTTGATTTAAACATTTCGGATAACGGTACCCGATGCCCCCAAAATTTCGAGTAACGGTACCCGATGACATAGCCTCTGCGCGTCCGGGCAACCGCCGAATTCCGGGTACCCCCATCCGCTACACATTGTTTTCGGCTACCAAATTTTGAACATGCAGAAACCACGGCCTCCGTGACGTCTTGAAACAGGTTTTAGCCATGCGGACGCCAGCGACTTGAGCCTCTGTATGACGTCATGAACTGGAACACGGAAGTGTTTCAGTCACACATACACACACACACACACAAAACAGTGACGTCACATGGACAGCTCGGACACCAGCTGCCAGTGCCTCTATGACGTCATGAACTGGAACCCGGTAGTGTTTTCAACTGGAACCCGGAAGTGTTTTCTAACGCTCACTTTCCCTCTACTCCTAGTGCAAACCAATGGAGCAACATCGTCAGTTGGGAGAATAACATATTCTCTATATTTAAACTTATTTTTTTATACAGTAACAAATAAATTAAATCGCATACGCATAGGGTACGGGCGTATACACACGCTCGCGCACAACATCGTTTACTTTTTTTTGGTTGTACCGTTTTACAGTAATTGAAACGCCTGATTGCCAGTTAAATGTATCGTATTCATTTTTGCACATAGATCTAAGTTCGAACGGAGTTCATTTTAAATTTTATAGACACATACTGGGTTTTTCAAATAAATAATAGTTAGACATACTTCTTACACAAAAAGGTTACTTAAAAATGACTTAATAATGCATAGCATAAAACCTTGATCGAAAAGACAAGTAAAAATAGAAACGTTACCACATATCTACGCAAGCGCATGCGTACAGGTACTCCTCCCAACCACACACACACATTTACGTACATAACCTACCAGTACATACTAATAAAAGGTAAGAAATTACTGTGAATCACTAGTAAATGTTTGTGAAAATGTAAGAGAATGTTCAATACATTAACAAAGTGTCGCATTTAACTGGTTTTGCAAAAAATCATTTTATGCTCTGTCACAATAAAACATGAAACAATTAGTCGCTAATTACTTTCGTAAATTAAAATCTACTACAAACTTGATAAATTCTTTTTTTCGTGTTGCTTAAAACGCTGGTAATAACAATAATGTTTCACGCTTATATGGAAAAACACTGAGATAAATATTGGTGCTAAAGCATATAATCTGAGTCTTGTGTGTACTTCACTGTAGACAAAACAAAACGTTATCATTGACATATTTCGCATTTATACCTCCTCAAGTATTTTTACAATCAGTAATACAACTTGATGTGTAGTTTGATGACAGTTGATTACACAGGTTACTCCTTGTGTTTCCTTGCTAATTTTTGTGCGTGTCATGTTTCCCTGAGTGTGTTTGTAGTTTGTTACGAGCAGTTTCTTACCACAAAAGCACAATACAATAAATGTGTTAATAACGTTTAATCTATTACAGTTAAACAAATAATATTTTCAGATTCAGTAGGAGACATAAATACACAGGATTTTTTTCTGACGCTTGGTTTAATCACAGTAGCTCTAAAGATTTGACGCTCGTGACAGAATGGACAAAAATAGCAACTCTTTTAAATTCACTTCACATTTTTAAAATTAGAAAATACCAAAAATATGAATTTACACGGTCGGGTGAGAAATAAAAGAAGATTACAACTATCTATTTGTTTATATTTCATCTCAGAATTTACGAAAGTTCTGAAGTAACAAAGTTAGGGCCCTTCTTTCTTTGAACAGAGTATACACAAGAGTTGCAAATGCAGTACGTTCATGTAGAAATTTCTATACACGGAAACTGATAACACTGGCCAGCAATAACTCACTTTAAACTAGCGCATAAATATACATTTATGAAATTACTAGTTTTTGTTCAGATTTCAATGACTAAGTAATTTGTAATACTAGCATTACAGCCATCGCATGTTTCATGATGACAAACGCAAAGTGCATGTTACAGATTAATACATTTTAATAGTGCTTTTAGACTAATTAGTACAGTATAACCAAATACTGTATCATTAAGTGGCTATTAAAATGACATTGTAATATTCTCCCATTTTCATTTCAGTAATTAGGGGTCTAATTGTCTACTGTTAATTTAGTTAGAGCTCTATAATATAGGTATTCGCACCCGCCATCTTTGCTCCGAGACTTTTAAATGTAATGTGGCGGGAGCAATGTACGCACGCTGTGCGTTGGATTATTTAATGTAAACTATGTATGTAAATATTAATATTTTTACATATCAGGGTTATAACCTTAGTGTACTAATTTGGTTTATGTATTACACACGAATATGTATAATAATCATCTCATCTTGTCAGTGAAAACAAGGTTATAAATACTGGTGTTAGAGATATTATTAATGTTATGTAGTATGTTTTGTTGTACTACATCTCATAATCATAATGACTGGTTGTTGTGCTGTAAATTGCAAAAATCGAACAGAAACTAAGTTTAGAACATTCAAATTTCCGGCAGACCCTATTCGATGTGCAAAATGGATTCAAAATATGAGACGAGACAAATTTATACTAAGCAAAGGAATGCGTCTGTGTGAGGTAAATTTAATGGTTGTTCCTTAAAAGTTTGTGAATGTTAATCATAACGACTAAAAATGTAATACACCTTTGCACTTTAGGTTCATTTTGAAAGTTCACAGTTTGAACAGGCACGAGTAGATGGTTGGAAAAAACTGAAGCCTAATGCCATACCGACTTTGTTTGACGTACCAAATCCACCTCCTAGGATCGGCACAGTTCCACGCAGATCACTGTACAAGGTGGTTTATTTTTTTAATCCATTAATTATAAATATAATTTTATAACTAAAGCCCGGATTCACGTGCAATTGCATCTTTTTTTTTTGCTAGTTCGTAAACGGCCAGTGACAAGTTATTTATCCGAATCGGGACGTGTAGGTCATTTTAACATACATTTTATTTTGCACAAAATTGCACGTTTTGGGGGTTACTGCATAAAATTGCACATTCTGTAATTTTAATGCACAAAATTGCACATTTACCTGTTTTTCGAAAATCAGCTGCGCGATAGCCAAGCGCGAAACATACACGCAGATCGTAAACAAAGTCGAGAACAAAATCAGCACGAAGAAATTCTAGTCCAGTAAGCGCAGCTTTTGACGTAACAAAATTTTAACTGTCGATGAAATTTCACGAAATTTGATATGTATGTTTTATATGCACTCTAGAACAAAGTTAAACTGTACGATTTTTATTTGGGGGTGAGAACCACCCCTTTTTCAAGGGTGATTGATAAAAAAAAATTAACCCCAGGATCCAATAGAGAATCAAATTCTAAGCAAAAAAGTCAGTACGCAACTGTTTTGAAAAATGCGTTGTTTTCGAGTTATTCCAAATCAACATTTTCGATTTTTACCCCAAAAAAACAGGATTTTAGCGTAATTTTTAACGAATAACTAAAATACGTTTGAGTTTATAGTCAAAATGAATAGGACCAAAATTATTCTATACGAAATAACAAACAAAATGCGTTTTGGCCGGGTTTTAATCCACGAGTTGTTTTCAAGATATGGCCGTGAGAAGTTGTAACTTGCAAATTTTTTGCCTGTACTAACAAAGTTTAACACTTCCTACTAACCGAGAAAAATACTTTTGACTATAAAATGTCTAGTGCAATGAAAAATACATTATTGTTAATTTTAATAAAATGTTAAGCTAAACTTTTTATTATTAATTTTAACTAAATGTTAAGCAAAACCCCTGGATATAAACTTAATAGTAAATAAGTTAAAAATGTAAATTCGTGTTTATTAAAAATAGTTTTAGTAACTTTATTTGGACTTTTGGACAAACGAAGTTTAGTAAACATTAATTCAACAGCCATCTATTATAAACAGGAATAAAAGTAAAATCTGAGAATATATACCTAACAAAGTGGTAAGTGGTAAAGATTGGTATTTGTTGTTTTTTAGACAAAATTATTCTCCTCTTACTATGGTCTGAATCAGTAAGTTTTAAGATGAAAACTATTATTTTCATATTTTTAAGGACGTGGGACATAATTTCACACTTTGAAATTATATTTTTGGCACAAAAAACTATAATAGTTTATGTAATATCGAAAACAAACTTATACTGCGTCCCATGTATACACAAGCGGCACCATAATATTGTGTCAGTCTCGGAACAAAGATGGCGAGTGCGAATACTCCCTTTTATAGATCCTTAATTTAGTCATCATTATCATTACATCCAACAAGAATTAAACCAAAAAATGATTTGTTCCGGTCCTAAGCAGAGAGAACTGTTAGTTTAATAATACTGCTACGATAATTATTAAATAACAAGAGCGTCATTCTACACGATTCTCGGTTAGCCGAGCAGGTGCAGTGTTCGGTCAAGGACGTGCACCTCCAGACTGTTCGATCACTTGTAACTACGCAAATTACGCTGGCACGCCGCCAACAGAATGGAAAATTATTCTGGAAATTCTGCGGGGTATATATAAGGGTCTACAGCCGGTTTATAAGTTAGTTACAGCTGGCGATATTGTAGAATGTGCATTAAGGATTGTTGCGGACTAGTGGAAAGTGTTTATTGTGTTATAATTAGTAAGACACTCTAATAGTTCACATTATTATTGCGTGTGGACAAATTTAACTTCAATTAGTGTATAAGAGTACTTTGTTGATTTCAAAATTGTTATTTGTGACTAATTAAAGCTGGTAATTAGTGACGTCATTGCTGTCTGTATTTTGCTTTCCACTGTAGACTACTATACAACGATACGCGAGACCGTTTTAACAATACCTTAAATTCAACGACGGTGTTGATAAAAATTATTAGTGACATTACTGTAATGCAGTACACTGTATATTTATTTTAATTACGTAATTGATTATAGGTATGATTATACAGGGATACAGACACATAAATTAGTTAATGCTAAAACATTTGTTAAAACAGGAATCTGTTATCTAAACTAATCGTTGATTAACTGTGCTCACTATAGGATTACTTAGAATAGAACACTTCTCAGTAGGCCTAATTGATATTTATTATCGGATTTAAGGTTATTTTTGAACCTGCTTGTATTCAACCACTACGGAGCTAAACAGTTGTAACATACATACTATTATTACCAAGCCGATTACGCGTTACCAACAACTGTTTTAGTTTTATCATAATCGCCTTTGTGTTAGTCATGCTCACTGTGAAGCGTTTTGTAAGAACTATTTTACTGACATAATTCACAATTATAAGAGGTTGGTTCTGTACCCTCTTTTCCATCAGCTGTTGTTCTTTATTGTTGTTCGGATTTGTTTCTGGCGAAGAATTAGGCGCAATTTTTTCTTCACTTTATTTTTCATATTTCCTCTTCCTTCTGCGTAACCCGTGCTATTTATTGAGCTCATTCCTATTCATCAGTAAAGTACTTCCACGGAGAATTGATCTGGATTATTTTCGTTTTTTCTTACATTCCTGTATAATCATACTTGTAGTTCATACATCTACTGTTACATTCTTTGTCTAGTATTTAATATTTTCTAAAGCTATTTTTCCTGCGTCAAAGAATCGCGTAAAACTTCTTCTTTTTGGTCTTGTATACGGTTTTCTTGGTATGAGGTTTATTTATTTTTCTACATTCATCCTCGAATCTTAGCCTTTTACTCACACCTCCACCGGATACATTCCTCGTCCTTCTTTATTCATCACACGTCTGGCTGCCTACCTTTGATATGTTGGTTGTGTATGGTTTGTGATATGTTTAGTGACGATGAGGGGTATACTTTGCGTGCTCATTCTCATTCGCAACAAATAACAAATGCTGGGAGGAGGGTCTGAATATCTTCCGCTTTCCATCAATCTTGCCAGTACAAATGCTTAATCAGGTATCAAAAATCGGTGTACTCCCTTCGCTTTGGCTTTCTAGTCACATCAACCCGAAAGTTCTGATTCCTCAGGTTTTTGATTTTCCCCGTACGCACCACACTTAACAAGCTTTCCCGATCTATAGCCTGGGAAAGTGCTCTTTGGCCGATTATCAAACTACATATCTTAGTGCAGAGCCTTGTAAACCTAAACTAGATTTCCATCAGTAATAATCTAATAGTAAGTCGATAAAGGATCAATTCATCTTAGATTTAACTTTATACAAAAGTCACTGCTGCCTTATACTAAGAATGTTTATTAGTTTTCCCGTGTAGTTCAGAGTCAGAGAGAAATCATCTTTCATTTGTGACTTTCAACATGCAAGATAATCTGGTCACAAGAAGTATGAGAAATCGTTTGTTGGACCTACCTTCGTTTTCCATCCAATCTTGGTAAGGTCTCTTCCCCAACTAACATTAAGTAAAGGAACAATTTCCAAAATTTCCTAAAGTTTTGATTCTTCGTCAATAAGTTTTAAGTCATCACTAATAAAAATAAAAGTTTAGTAACTAATAATATAAAATGCGTACACTGTAAATCCTTACAAAATTACTTCTTTAATTCGAAAAAATAATAAAAATAGTTGACGAAATTCAAATATACAAACTGAATCAGAGTAATAGGTTACTGACTTGGTAGTATGGAACACTTAATTCATTGTCCTCGAATTCATTGTTGACATAGTCGACATAAGACATTGTGACGGAAGTAAAGTATATGACTCATTCTCCAACTTTGCCACACACTGTTATATAGGACACTACTTGAAACCTGGCTGATGTGAGGTCTCCTATTCCACTTTCGACTGCTTAATCGTTGTGCCATTATCTGTAATCTGACTATTATTTGTATACAAAACTTCTCCATTGTAATGTCAGACTCGATACCACTAAACAAGAGTCTGCAACTAAATACAAACTACATTTCCCTTTGCTTCAGCTTATTAATACAACTGATGAAAGAGACCTCAGTAGTAGAATCAAATATTTACCATTTCCAAATCTGAAAGTTTTATATATAATTAGCTTCTCGTTTCTATCAAAATAATTGGTCCTCTCTTCAGAGTGATTTAATTTTACTATTTCTTTTATTTCTGGCCTTCAGTTATGTCAGAACATTTTGTTCCGTCCCGAAAAGTTCTGGTGAGCGTTCCCTAAAATACCAAGAACCCGTTAACCACCACGAATCAAATGATGAGTAATAAATGTTGATTTCTTTTCGTGGACGATGGTATTTCATTCGTTAATAAAATAAAGCTTTAATGCCAAGAAAATTGAAACATTAAACTTGTTGATTACAAACACCACAAGATCAAAGCAGAATTTTTAACACAATACGATTGCACAACAAAAATATATAAAGTTTCATTTACAGCGGTTCATTTATACACTTTAGAAGTACTAAAGAAAAACAAAATTATACCAAGGCAACCAGAGTAGTTAATTTATAATGCTATTTTATCCAATTTTCTATTAACTTCCAGACAATCTTCAGACAATAATTAACCATCTCATATGTAAGGGTAATGTGTTTTGTTAACCACATGACTTATTTCTTATCAGAGAGAAAAAACTCCCAAATCTAATCTTGGATATAATAAAAAGCGACTTTTAAAATGCTACCGGCTTTATGTGTCTAGCAGAGTGCTCTGGTTTTCCGTAGACAAGTCAGCGGCAAGCAGTTCATTACTCTGTTCTATTCAAGTATAAAAAAACATCTCCCGGGCTAGCGATACTACAATCTCTAGTTATATTTCCTTCTGTATTAAAATTTTTTATTGTTTTTCTCTATAAATAAAGATACTCGTGCGGACGGGGCGCAAGGGCACACGCACGCGCACACACAATACACACAAATTCCATTTTATTTTATTTTATTTTATTTTTTGTTATGTTTGTTTCCGTGTTAGGTACTAACTATTTAAAAGTGTACTAGTCAATTAAAATCGAAGAACAACAGTAAGAACAATAGTAAAATCCTTAAAATTATTATAATTGTTACATGCACTTTGTATGCTGAAGAGGCATTTCTTGTGCGAGTAAGCAAAAACTCGGCAAAATATCGAATATGCTAATACGTAATCAGCTGACTCGGCGTTAGCGACAAAGGATAATTATCTACTTACGTATTATTTAGTTGCTAAAGTCTTAAAGAATAATACCTCAATTAATATAGATTTTCTATAGTATGGATAATTTTACATTTACTAAGGAGCTAAAATACTTAACGAAACATATATATTTCCTTGTTATCTGGCAACGAGCAACAGATATACGGGAAAACATGTTTTCTACTTGGTGCAAAGCTTCTTACGGTAATACACATGATAGTGATAGTATCATGATGATAGTGAAAACGAAGCCAACGATGATGGAAATATAAGGGATGTTTGTAATGTGAGTGGCATGTTTGTTTACCATAATAAGTGTGTGATTAAATTACCATGCTTTGTAACACTGAAATACAAAACTCTGTCGTGAAATGGATGGTTTAAAATTGTCAGTAACTAATTAGTGAACAATTAAATTTCCCCATACGCTATAGATTACTCCAGTAATGAATCATCAATAGCAAAATATTTTTTACTAGTTGCGTGAAACTAAAACGTCACATCGTTTACTGCGTTAATGCAGTACCAGTGTTTCCCCTATAACTGAAACTGTATTGCAGTGCGAAATTTGATTATTCAATATCCACTGAAAACAGTCTCTAATTACTGACAGGAAATGGTTATGATTATTAGTCGAATGTAAATTGTTAGCTTGTTAAGCTGAAAAGCCTCTTAATATGTACTTTTTAGATACGAAATGAATACGCGGTTGTTTCAGTTAATATATTTTATTTTTCAACAAAATCCAAACTGAATCTGGTTCTTTGATAATTTCATAGACTCGTGTGCTAATTTAAGATGCATTTTTACTTGTGTACGAAATAACAGTTTTCTGTCACATATAAGCGGACCAACCGAAACAACATTGACTCTTTTTTAATATCAAACAAAGTATCTCGAATGTGTCGATTTAACGTACATCGTCTTTACGCAACGTTCCACAATACGCAACGACTGCAACGTATTTGTCTATACGCAGATTTCTGTAAAGCCAAAAATATTAACTGTGTATTGTCACGGAGTGGCGCGTAGAAGAAAGTGTTTACTGAAATGGGTAAGTTACACTCTTCTCGCAGTACCAGATTGTCCACACATTTTATAAGCCAGAACAAATATATAAATTTAATTAACTCTATTATTCTTATGATGTAATTATTCGAAAATAATTGTTTTCGTTGCTAGCAAAAGTTATCCCTTGTTGCTAAATGTATGTTTTCATTGAAGTGATAAACAGCTACATTATCAATCGATTGTTGTAAACTGGCATTCATTTACTGACAACAGACTGCTTCTGGATAAACATGGCTACAATTAGTGCAAGTCAGTAGTCGCTGATAACATGTCACGATTTTGAGCTGAATACTTGTTTCGAATACTTTTGTTTTTCGCAGTTTGTGAATCGTTCACCTGTAATAAGATATTGTTACGTAATACGGAAGTATCTCGGCTATCCTAGCAGAACCCAGCTGTAATGTGTGTGTGCGTACATATTGCTGCTGCTTTGAGATGAAAGACAATTACGTGACACTTGTCATGCGTCAACCATCGACCGCGCGGTCAGCCTACTGACTTCAAGGACACTGTTCTAGTGGATTTGAGACCGTCTGTTTGTTGAACAAAGTGACAGATTATTCTGGAATCTCAGTATAAATATAAGCATTCAGGAACGCTTAGTATCAATAAATTTATGTCGGCGATTACTTCAGGTCAGTTTACTTTGGGCGATTACTCAGTGACTTTAAGTAGCGATTTAATCAAGTGAGGTTCGAGGTATTGTGTCAACTATTAGTTGACATTATTATTGCGTGTGGACAAATTTAATTTGAATTATTGTACGAGTATCCTTATTGAATAACTGGTTGATTACAAACTGTTAATTGTGATAATTAAAGCTGGTTTTTAGTGACTTCATTGGTGTCTTGTATTTTGTTTCCCACTGTACCATACGACGAACAGGTAGACCGTCGTAACAATATACTCAGCGAGACAAATGATAAACAGTTATAAAGTTTAACAAAATAGGCAAGACAGTTATATATACGTTTTACTCCGTCTTCGCTGTCAACAGTTCCGTTAAACTAAAGTATTATGTCAGTCTGTGAATACTGTCCGATATCTCTGATGCGCTATAAACTTGCCAGCAGCAAGACTGAGTTTACAGATTAGCGACGATTCCCACCGTCCCTACTGAAAGATGTTTATAAAACATTTTTCCTCTAATTCTATGTTACAAATATAATTTAAAAACTGTATTTTTTAATAAAATATCAAGGAGTTTAAAGGGCACAGAACAATGGTAAAACTTTTCAAATTGCAATATGTAAAACCTCTGGTGTGTGTGTGCGCGCGCGCGCAGGTGTTTCTGGTATCTTTTTACTTGCATACACAAAATCAACCAACTCAAGTAGGCCTATGTGTATATCTTTTCACTAGTGCAACACAGTGTAGTCGAAAAACAAACATGTTCTTCAGGCCAAACAATTTCTTAATTACTTCCAGGAACACCGATGATCGATTTTCGTAAAACTCACTGCAACTGTTGAGACTGTGTAATTGATCCTTATTACCTGGTTTTTGTAATGCAACATGAAAATGCCTATTAAACCACATTAGTTAAGCATTCTTTACTTAAGCATACTTACAAACCACACATGTATGTGGATACATCATAAGATGGATATTTACTATTTAATGATGAGCTGAAACGCTGAAAGCGTTAATCGAAAATTATCTATATAGTAGTGTCCATCAGTTTAATTTCTGTTTAACAACGTATTAGTAAATAAACTCGAGCGTTTTTGTCAATATTACTTCTACTTTCAGTAAGAAGTACAGGATACCAGTGGCGGCTGATGTATGGTTGCAGTGTTCCACAACCACTAGTATAGAATAACTAAACTATAAAATAATATACGAAAACATTAAGCAGCTAAAAGTGTCATAAATTTCAACAGAGAGCGTACTATATTCTATGCGGCAATGGTCACGTACAATTCAAATGTGGCGCCCAGGCTGGTGGTTGTAGGCCGCTTGCAACTTCAGTAGTAAATGGCAAAGCTTACTACACAAACATATGGGAGGACGTGCGCTACTCTTCACAATTGTCCTATGTTCCCAATGTAAGCTTGGTGGTTGCAAAGCTTCTGCAACGCTCCACTATTACGGCTGTAGCGCAACTTTGTGTATGAAATCAGCACAGCCTTCTTGATAAGTTGTGTCAGGTTTAGTGTTTACGTTGATTCAAGGTAAACGTTATTTGTTGTTTGAAGTTAAAAAATTATAGTAATAATTTACTATTATCAAACTGTGATTATGATACTTTCATGTCTTTTAACCTCTCTCCCATCCACTTAACCAACTACTTACTTCAACCACCAAAATTTGGAACCACCAGCCGCCACTGCAACATACAGTAGTCGAAATTAAAACCACGATTTGTCAGCTTAAACGGACATATAATTTAGAATCATGACAACTGAATCGTACAGTCTCATGCTACAATACATCTTTAAAATTTTAATTAAACGTTTAATAACTTGCATTTAAATAAGTGCAAATTTAAGTCTTGCACGCTTTCATTGTGATACGCGCACACCAGTTTGTACAGTCTAGTAAATTCAATACAAGAGTTATAAGGGTAACAGACAAAAGGGGTGTCACATTAAACTAGAAAGATGTGTTGTAACGAAAGTAATGGCCCAACGAACACGGAAATAAAACACCGCTTGAATAATAAAAAGACAATTTAACAGAGCGTTATCATGGAGTTGGTAAAGGTTTTATTTTCACGACGAAAAAAATGTTCTAGCACTTGTCGATGTATGCTGTAACAAGTACACTTTGCCTCGCGAATTATGTTTTAACATTAATGTTATGTAACGTAAGTAGTAATAAAAGGTTGGTTCTGGGACAGCCACGCCCCCCTCGTTTGTTTATGTTTACATTTTTTTCACTCCCTCCACCCCCGTCTTCACCTACATAACCGCCGCGCGGTCACCCAACTCCGCTCGTTTATTTACATTTTTTCCGGTTTGTTTACATTTTTTCTCTCTCGCCACGCCCCCCACTCCTCTCTTTATGTTTACATTTTTCCTTCCTCCCCACCCCCGCCTCGCCCCGCACCCATCGCCGCCGCCGCGCGGTCATCGACCTCCTCGTGTTTATGTTTACGTTTTTTTTCCACCGCGTGTCCCAGCTTTGCGTTGTTTACGTTCTCTCCTCTGTTTATGTTTACATTTTTTTTCCTTCCTTCCCACCCCCGCCTCGCCCCGCACCCACCGCCGCCGCCGCGCGGTCATCGACCTCCTCGTGTTTATGTTTACGTTTTTCGTGTCCCAGCTTTGCGTTGTTTACGTTTGTGCCTTTTTTCTCTCTCTCGTTGTTTTCCTTGGCCGCCGCCGCCGATCGACGACACGCTGACCCAGTAACAAACGTAAACATAAATATTCCGACAAACGTAAACAACGCAAAGCTGGGACACGCGGTAAAAAAAACGTAAACGTAAACATTCGGAGTTCGGCGACCGCCGCCGGAGCGCGTCTGTTTGTAAACAAATGTTTAGGAGAAGGGATAATGGCGTGATATATTTTTTTTTATTAATAACGTTGTTTGGTATTTGTCATTGTACAGTACAATCGGAAACTATGACGCCGCTTAAATCTGTAATATTTTTTTTAACATTATGGGCAAAATGCGATCAAATATTAGTAGCAAATTCTTCGACCGATAATACAATACAGATTGAAATGGATAAAGTTAAGCGATATTTATATGACTATGGTTATCTTAAAACAGATGATGAATTTTCGTTGCAAGCTGTAAATGAATCAGATATTGCTAACGCGTTACTTATATTTCAAGAATACTATAAATTGCCTACTGATGGCGAATTAAATAATGAAACTATAAACTTAATGTCGAAAACTAGGTGCGGTAACAGTGATATTATCGATTCTCGAGTATCTAGTTTCAAATGGAACAAGCCCGAAGTAACATGGCATTATTATTTAGCGAATCAAGAGGTGTTAGAATTGACTAAACAAGCTTTCGCAGTATGGGAGGAAAAGTCTGGTATACGTTTCAAACATGATAGAGTGAATACAGATATTTTAATTTCTAATAAACGATTGAAACATATGATGCAAAAAGAATCATGGCAATGTACGAGAATGTTTGACGGCAAAGGCGGAACATTAGCGCACGCATATTTTCCTGATTATAATAATTCAAGACGAGAAATTCATATTGATAAAGTTGAAAATTGGTCATATTCGACTGGTAAAGTCATTCCTCTTGGTCAATCAAGTTTGTATGCAACTTTAATACACGAAATCGGTCATGCTATAGGTTTATCACATTCAGATGTATCAGATTCTGTAATGTATGCTTATTACAACGGTAAAATCGAGTTAGGTGATGATGATGTTTTAGCTATTCAAAATTTGTATGGTAAGACACAAAACACTTTTATGACGTCTTTCATACCGATGTCACCATCTTCTTCAATACCAGAGACGGAAGACAAGCGTCCTATAGATACAAATAAAATTGATCTTTGTAATTTTAAAAATATTAATTTATTTTTAATTGCCGATAAACGATTATATATATTACATGAAAAATGGCTGTGGATATTAAATCCGACAGAGATGATATACACCAAACCGCTTATAATAAAGCATTGGTTAACGTTTCTTCCAAGAAATTTCACAAAAATTTTAGCTGTATATCAATGGCCATCTGGCGAGATAGTTATGTTTATAGATTCTTTGGTATTCATGTTTGATTTAATGAGTCTTAAATTAAGTCATGGTTATCCGAAGCATATCCAGTCTTTATTTAACATACAACCGAATAATTTGCATGCGGTATTTAACAGTTATACAGGTAAAACTTATATATTTCATGATGATAATTATTATAGAGAAGTCAATGAGTGTATGTTCACTACTAAATCATGGGGTTATATATCCGATACATTTCCTGGAATACCGCCTAAAATCGATTCATCATTTAGATTTTCTGATGGCAATTTATACTTTTTTAAGAATAACACTGTGTATGTCTTTAATGAATTTACGGGCGGATTAGTTAGAACAGAACAAAATAATCTATCGATATTCGGATTGAAATGTGCAAATGATGATGTACTATACAAATTGAAAGAATTAATATTACAATTGATAATTCAAAAGAAAGACCAATCGATTTCACACAATAATTGATAGTAATATCGATGAAGAAGAATAAAAGTTCAGTTTGTAAATAAAATTTATAAAAATAGAGTTGATATGTATTATTGTCGACGCTTGTTTACGTTACAGTCGATGGATAACCTATAACCTTCAAATTGATATGACTCGAATTTTTGTATTGAGAAATATTTCATTGTTGTAAAGAGTGTAATAAATTGTATTGTTAACAAAACACTGGTTTTATTTTAATTATTCCTACGAAATAATAATAACAAATCAAAGCAGATCACAATATTTATTATCATACCATTAAATACATATATAATGATCGGATTATATCAACAAATACATACAAAATGATTATTTGAATAGTTACAAATTTTGTGATAACAAAATAATTGAGATTATATTAACAAGTACATACAAAATGATTATTTGAATAGTTACAAATTTTGTGATAACAAAATAATTGAGATTATATTAACAAGTACATACAAACTAACTATTTGAACAGTTACAAATTTTATGACGACAAAATAATTGAGATTATATTAACAAGTACATACAAAATAACTATGTACATACAAAATGACTAACAAATTTTGTGATAACAAAATAATTGAGATTACATTAACTATATTAACAAGTACATACAAAATAACTATTTGAACTATGATAACAAAATAATTAAGATTATATTAACATATTTTTTTTTTTTTTGTCAGCAGTTGGAAGTCAGTCCTCCCCAACCTATAACGAACAAAAATAATAATTTGTTAATTAAACGCACTAAGAATCCTTTGAAAAAAAGTCATATTTTTTTAAAAATTAAACAAAAGATAAACTAAACTTTTAAGAACTAAAAATTGAACCCTATTAACTAAAGATAAAAAAAGTAATAGAGAAACGTATAGAATACATTATATATTTCAATAATTACATATTTAAAAAAAAATGATATAGGAAAGACTTATAAGACAACATTTTTGGAATAGAGAAATGTAAAAACGACATATGAAGAACCTACTTATTTTACAGGTAACGAATAACTACTGTATATGTATGTTCTTGTGTAGAACATATTATAATAAGTTATTTTACAAGTAACTAAATTATATTGTGAAACTAATATAATCACCTATTTTTTTAAAATAGTAAAAATTATTTAAAAAAAAATACCTTAAAGATGATAATGATCACATCCAAGCTGTGTTATCACAAACTGGCATTGCGGCATTACTTTCTTATGTAATGCTATAGGGCAATCCTCCGCCGTCCATTCCATAAATCTGACTCTACATGTCAGACATCGAACGGTGTCGCCATCGCCTTCATAAACAAATCCAGCGGCTGCGATTGTGAGGATTTTGATTCCTATTAGGATAAAATCTATGATAATGTTTTTTTCGTCCAGCTTTTTCAACTTTATAAAACGTCTTTAAGCGTTTCAAAAATTCTGTGTGATTATACATTACAACAGTTGGTATGCTTCTGGATGCTGAGCCACAATTTTTAATCGGTTTATATACACAGAAAACGCATTATCGTCAGTACGTGTTATAAGTAGAAGGTCAAAAGATTAATTTATTATCGGTTTCATTGCAATTAACACAATCACGTTTCCAGTATACGTTTCAATGAACATTTTTTTGTGTAGGAAATTATTTCAATATTGTCGATATCGTTTTTTTGTTCAGGTATTAAAAATATATATACATAAAATGTCATGGTAAATTAAAATATGTTAAAATAATTGAGATATAGTATTCCAAAGTTGAGTAACGCGTTGATCGCATTTTAAATGATTATTACAACAAGTATTTTGATACACATCAAACTTTGTACAATTTTTAACACACTCCACATTATTATCATATTCTTCTACTTTTTCACGAAGAAATTTAAATATTTTAGAATAACAGATATTAAAATTTTTAAGTCCCATAGCCTGAGTATCGTAAATATTAAAAACGATGTTTTTACGTTGATTGTGTTTATTTTGTAACATAAAAAGACGATTCATAGTTCGACTATAAAGTATCAACTTGAATGGCTTAATGAATAATGACCGTACGGGATTGTATTTATCCCGTTATCACATAATACTCTCTTATCATCATTATTGCTTAACGCTAATTTATTAATTGATACCGATTCTACTATATGTTTTTTCGATCTTATTAATTTCATAATTCTACGTTTTTCTGTTTCCGAAAGAGTATTATGAAGGCAATTTTTGAAATCGTTAAACGCGATCTCGTTATTAATTACACATTTTTTAATTCCTTTCGCTTTCTTTTGAATATTATTGTCACGCGTAGTATAGGTATATAATTTTGATCGTAAACCAATAAATTCCTTAATCGGAATACCGTTACATTCGTCTTTAAATTTGCCAATTACTTTTTTATTTATAGTAGAATAACATTTATGATCAGGAGGATAATCGCTAGTATCAAAAAACATTTTCAAATCTGGATCTAACATATCTTCATAAAAATCATTTGTCAATATTTCATAAAACAAACTGTCAGTATCAGTATATAATAACGAAATTTTGTTTCCATATTTTTTTTTCATTATATCATAATGAAATTCATACATTAAGGTTTTGCTCAATTCTAATACCGCGAAACCTACATAAATTGGTTTATTAAAATAAATAGACGTTTTGTTTGATAATACAGCACAAAGTGATTTATCATATATAATTCTGTCTTTGAAAGTCGGCTTAGAAATAAGTTTTAATAATTTTTTATTTTCACTTACAAGATCTAATTTCATTCTTTTTCTTACATTTTCCATACACTTACCAAAGACAGAATTATTTAACAATTTAAAAAAATCTTTTTCAAACTCGTTTGTTGCAATTCGTCGTTTTTCCGTATTTAAATCGATATACGGTTTTAACCATGGTTTTTGATAAAATTTTAACGTTCTGTGAATTTTAGTTACTTTCAACCCGTGATTGACAGCTTGTTTTAAATTGATATAATGGCAAATATAATGTTCTTTTGGTTCTAATGTAGTTAGTAATTTTGTTTGTTTTGTGTGATTTATACTTTTATTAATTGGAAGAAATGGTAGATCCATATGGTTATCGTGTAAACTTTCAGGGTATTCTATATCGACTTCTAATATATACCCTGTTTTAGAATTATTAGGGGTATTTAATATATCTGTAATAGTAATTTTATCAGTCCATACAAAGTTAGAATACGGAATATATTCACTCATCGCCCACCCGTATAGATTATTCGCGTCTAAATATGCTAAAAATGTTTTAGGATAATTTGGATTATATGTTTCTTTTATATATTCGTTATTGGCTTTTGAATGTTTTTTAATACATGACGATATTCCTCCTTTTATAGCGGCCTCAAAAAACATATACATTTCGTATTCGTTAAGCAACTCAAGTTCAATACCAGTACAAAATAGCATCGCATCAAAAGCAAACCCTGGAACGGTTAAATAGTGCGCGCAATCTAAATTATGTGAAGATAAACAAAGCAAACGAAAACTTTCAAAAACGTCGCATAAAAGCAATACGTCAATTTTCAAATATAAATCACTGTAGTCGCCCAACGATTTAATTTTAAAATGATTCCAAACTTGAACCGCGTGATTATAATCTTCATCGCTTATATGTTTCGCATTTAATTTACTATAAAATTCGACTTTAGGAGGTAGTTCTTGTACTTCCAATTTTTCCCACGAATCGGTATATTCATAAGGATATACACCTTTTCGAGTGACTAAATCCATATCATTATTTGAAAAAAATTTGCTAGTATGAAAAAATTGATTTTTTGGTAGATTATTACTTAGTTCCGCTAAGGATCTATTTAGAAAACGAAAAGTATCAACAAATTTAATAGTTATTCCGTTACACGTTTTTTTTGAAAATGATATATATTTTTCAGTCGAATTTGGAATAACAATTATTTGCCTAATATCATACCCTAATTGGCGGACGATAAAATGAGAATCATAATTTGAACTAGCGTGAATAAAAACGGGAACAAATTTTTGATTTTGTCTCCTCAGATTACAATTATTACATAATGCGGAACGGTAACGACCGGTAATATGACAATGATCTCTAACGGGTCTGTAAAATAACGTGAATTCGCGTTTACACATTTCGCAATGTGTAGTAGATTTATATTTGATTTTATCTTGTTTTGTCATTTTTAACGGTATAATATTATTAAGAAGCAAACCTAATAAATTTATGTTTTCAACGAGATATGATACGAATTTTTCCGCAGCATTTTTACCTCTATATAAGAACGGTTCTGATGGCAAATGTTTTTTAATATTAGCGGGAATTGAATTTTCTACAACGAAATAAACGCAAAAACTCATAGGTTCGTGTAGTTCATTCGCGACTGTAAAAGAATATTTCCGATCAGGGTAACAAGTACTTATCGGTTTTAATATACATTCAAAATCCGCGTAAACTACTATTGGAAGTTTATATTGGTATTGGAAATTTTGAAATTTTAAATTATCAGTCGGCATTATCACTCGTGTAGGTGTATTTTTTTGACAGTTTCGTTTATGTATTTTTAACTTTTTAGATTTAACAGTGAAGTAGGTTAGACATCGTTTACAAAATTCGATATTATTAAAACTTTTAGTTACTTGCGATCTAATTAATTTGGTGAAATTTTTAATATAACAATAATGGGTCGTATTATTTTTATTTAATAATAAAAGATCGAAATGGTTTGATTTTTCATTATCGCATACTTTTAACGGGTAAATTGTGATATCGTTTTCAACACCATACACGTTAATCGAAACGTTATTATTTTTTTCAAAAATTTTTATTTGTGTTAACGGAGTAGGAAAATCGATATTATTAAAAGTAAATTTATTTTCTAAATCCTTATAACGAAAATTTATGCGTTCCGGGTGTGAACCGTTTACGAATTTACAAAGAATCGCCCATTTAAAACAATAATTATCTGTATTTTTAGGATTAATTATGCTTTTTTTAGCAGTCAGTTTTGGTGAAAGCGGAATATACGAACTACCTCTTAAAGGCTTAAAACGATTAATTCGAATTAATATCCCGTCAATTGAATGTAACGACCATCCAGAGCCTTTTTGTACATATATGTCTTCTTTATTACAAATACTGTTTATCATACTGTCTATTTCAGATGGTATAGACGAACTATGAAGTAAAATAATATTTTTGGTTTTAAATGTTCTGTCCTGATATTCATTAATATTATTTTTAACGTATGTACATTCAACTAAAATATTGAATTTTATAGCGTTATATATTACAATCATATTACTTAAAATGTTTAATATTTCTAATTTTAAATAAATTAATAATAGACATATGTCTTTAATTACGTTATTATTATTTTTATAAAAATACGTTCTTAAATTACCCTTAAACGCATTTTCTATTTCTATAAATTTATTTTCTAAAATTATATGTTTTAATCTATTATTTTTTAAATGTAAATTATTATTATTAGATGATGATGATGATGATGATAATGATGATGATGATGATGATGATGGTGATGATGTGGAAGAATAACTTGGATGTTGTATATAAGACGACCCAGGTTGAGGATCTTGTCTGGATGAAGATCCCGGTTCAAGTGTGCGAGTATTTGCGTCATTATCGGTTCTCACAGACAATCTCTTTTTGAATGGGAGTTGTTTGTCCATTATAATCTAAAAAAAGTAAAATCATTCATTTTTTAAAAAGTAAATATTTACTATTGAATTAGTCTAACAGTAAAAGAAATAATTCCAATACCTATAGGTTGCTGTTGTTCAATAAAGCTGAGTAATAGTTTTGAAGGTACACAAAATTCGTTGATTTTGTTATGAAGCGATTGTATCTCTCTATCTGTCCTGTAACGAATTTGATGAATTTGTCTTCATACTGATGTAGAGGAATAAAATCATAGTATTTAAACGTTTTGCGGCTACGACAGTAAAATACAAATTGAGAAAAAAAATATTTACGTCATTTCAGTTAATTGGCGCTGTACATAAATGGAAAAACCAATTTGCGATAATTCCGGGTTGTTTATCACACGATTATTAATTACAGTTATTAAAATAATTGGTTCGATAACGGAAAACAGTAACGAAATCCGGGTCTAGAGTTTTAATTATTATTCTCTCTACTGTATTCTTACATATTATTTTTGTTGTTGTTTTGACATTACAACCTATAAATAACAAGTTTCACGTGTATGTTACATGATTATTAATTGCAGTTGTTTGTACAATTACGTAAATGGAATTAGCTTGATAACGAAAACAGTAAACAAAATCTGGATACAAAGTTCTAATTATTATTCTTTTTACAGTAATTTTATTTCTTTATATTATTTTTTTTTTTTTTGACATTACAATCTGTAAATAGCAAGTTTCACGCGTATATCACATGATTATTAATCACAGTTTTTTTTGTATAATTACGTAAATGGAAGTGGCTTGATAACGGAAAACAGTAAACAAGTCTCTGTACAGAGGTCATAATTGGTATTCTCAAAAAATGTATATAAAGTGAATTGGATTTTACTGATCTATGTACAATTCTTCGTTCGACTCGACGTGTTGTACTGCCGCTATCTCAGGTAAGAGACAATTTTTTGTATACACTAACATTGTTGATAGTGATAGATTTTAAATAGATAATGTTAAGTTGTGAAATTAATACTTTTTTTATTTTTATACAGATATCATCTGCTTACTACTACTACTACTACTACTATTACTACTATTATTTTTGGTAAGCGGATATTTTTATTTAATATAAAAACATTAGCGCTGTTGATAGTAATAGATTTTAAGTTGTAAAATTAATACAGATATTATCAGCTTGTTTCGTCTCCCTTCGTACGTTTTTATCAATCGACTACCGTCACTTTTGGTAAATGATTATTTATATTATAAACACTAACGCTACTGGTGGTTATGATAAGTTATAAAACTAATACTTTATTTTGTTTTATACAGATATTATCAGCTTGTACTTATATCAGCTTTCGTCTCCCTTCGTACGTTTTTATCAATCGACTGACTACCGTCACTTTTGGTAAATGATTATTTTTATTAAAAAATACTAACGCTACTGGTGATTATGTTAAGTTATAAAACTAATACTTTATTTTGTTTTATACAGATATTATCAGCTTGTTCTTCTTCTTCTCTTTTTTGTGCAACAACTTCATACATCAATTCAGTAAGTAATTGTTTAAAATTGTTTTTTAATATATGTTAATATTATCCGATAATGTAATTGTTTTTGTATATAGATATTATCATCGCTGAAGGCAGTATAATTTGTTTTTTGTGTTGCAGGCATAATGGCAGTTCCAACTCTGTTTTTTGTCAAGTTATCTGATAATGCTTATCCTCCAGTCAAAATGAGCGCATATGCTGCGGGTTTCGATCTCAGAAGCGCGTATGATTGTATGATCGCTCCTCATGACAATGCGTTAGTTAAAACTGATTTGGCTGTTAAAATTCCAGAGAAATGTTACGGACGAATTGCACCACGTTCTGGGTTAGCGTTAAAACACCATATCGCTGTTGGAGCAGGCGTTATTGATAGAGATTATCGCGGCAATGTTGGTGTAATTTTATTTAACCATTCTTCTGAAATTTTTTACATTCGAAAAGGAGATCGTATAGCGCAGTTAATATGCGAACAAATAGCTGAGCCAAAATTACAAGAATTAGCGAGTTTAGATTCAACAGCTCGCGGCTCTTGTGGTTTTGGTTCGACAGGAGGAACAAGCGTTGCAGATAACTATGATGATGATGAAAACTTATTGCTAGAAATAGAAAAATTTTTAACAGATTTCTAAATTTTCTTTTTTTTCTAACAATATTATTTATTTTTTTTTAAAATGTTGTTAGAAATTAATTATGTTATTTTTTTTCTGTTTCTAGTAATAGAACGCGAAACATCCAATACTTCTCCTTCAGCATCCGCCGGCCCATCGACGTATTTTTCAATTAAAGACCTGATTCAATGTCTTTACATAACGGGGCTGGTAAAAATAGTGCTGTGGGAGGAGGCATTAGAAAATTTGAAAGCGATTGTACTGGACCAACCTTCAATTATTATTAATTTATATTTAATTATTCAGAATGCGGTCATGCATATATTTGATGATGAACCGTCAGAAATCGATATTTTCCGTAGGAAACAAAAAGAAATGACCTTAGCGGAAATTATCGATTATTTTAATTCTCAGATTGATGACGAACTTTACAATAGCAAAAATTTAGATCATGATAGTATTAAATTGTTTCGTGAATTAATTAGTATAAAGAAATCGGCCGAGACGATTGAACTCAATAAAAACAGCGATAGTAGTACCGATACTCAATCAGATAGCGAAGACGATTTTGATAAAATTTTTAACTCTTTTTCCAAATCTAAAAAATCTAAAAAATCTGAAAAATCAAAAAAAATCAAAAACACTAAATTTGAACAAAAGTTTGAGATATTAAAAGACGGCATGAAGAAATGGGTTAAAACACCAGGTGAGGAAGGTCCATATTTGATCGAGGTAAAATTAACGCAGACGGCTGACATCAAACGTATACATTCCGACAACTGGTGGAAAAAAGTATCCCGTAAAGTGACTGTTTTAGCATCGTCACAACAAGACCCGCTGTTCGTGGCAACAGCCGATTTATTTAAATCGGCTTTAAACAAAATTAAAAATGTTAAAGATGTAGCACACGGCTCGTACAAGACGCGGTATAAGCCGTATTAAAATAATTTAAGGTTGGTCTGTTAGTTGATTGATTGATTGATTGATTGATGTATGTAAATATGTATATATTATAAATAAGTATTTAATTTTAATTGTATGTATATATATATATATAAATAATTTAATTTTAATATATATAATAAAAATAATATGTTTTACACAAGAACGTGTATAATAATTCTTGTTTTTTTTGGTCACCTGTAAAATAAGTGTGTTCTTTTTATATCATTTTTAATATATGTATTATTACAAGGTATAACGTGTTTTACATTTCTCTATTCAAAAAATTAATTTGTTTTTGTTATAAGACTTTCCTATGTTATTTTTAAACCGTATTTAATTTTACATAGAACACATTTACAGCTGTTTTTGACCTACTTCTATTTGCGTCTTTGATGGAAATGAACACGTCATCAAAACAGGAGGAGGAGAGTCGTCTTCTCCAGAAATGGTTTTTTTCGCCAAAAAGATTAACACCTGGAGAAATTGTGAAATTGAAAGCGATAGTCGACAGACCAGGCTCGACTATACAACCGTTTATAAAAGAATTAATAAAAAAATTATAGACTTTTTGTAATTTTATATATATATATATATGTATAAATAAATAGCATATAAAAAAAATTTAGTGTTGGTGTTTAATACTTTCACAAAATCCTTTCCTTTGTTTGGTATTTATCATGGATTCCCGGATTAATAATAATGTGATGTTCTAGCATAGTAATAGTGAAGAAAAAAAATATGTTTATACAGACTGTTTTAAGACACTTAATGAGGGACACTTCAACCGACTTGTAGTCGATCATAGATTAATAATAGTGAAGGAAAAAGATGTGAAATAAATACATTAAAAAAAATACATTTTAAATTTTATTATTCAATATCCAATTTGCTATATGAAATACATTATTTAGCGCACAATGATCAAGATTATGTTTATATGGGCAATCGACACGTGCCACAGTCTGCTGTTGTAAGACACTTAATGATGGACACTTAAGCGCTTCGAGATCTATTACTTCAACCGACTTGTAGTCGAGCATGTCCTCGATGAGTCTCTGCTTTTCCGCTCCTTTAGTGTACACATATTCACCTTCAGTAACGATGCTGTTTAAAATATTGTGAAGTTCGTCATAGCTGTGAATTCCACAATTCCAGCTGAAACCATGAAAAAATCTTTTCAACCACTCTACTTGTTTTTTTCTATTTTTTGATAAATAACGATAATCGAATGGTGGTAAAAACAAAAAATGTTCTCTCACACCGGTACAGTTATGATTTTCTATTCTTTGTACACACAATTCTTTAACAATATAATTTTTAGCGTCGTCGAAAAAACATTGAACATCAACAATAAAACCGATCATTATTATAAAGCGCTAACACTACAAGTGATTATAAAATGTTTATGACAAGCGAATAAATATAATGTTAACAATCGATTCATTCTATCGATTTTCTTATAACACCAGATAAAGGTAGATATACGAGTAAATTATCAGATATCAGTAAGCAGTATGCGGTCGTTTTCGACGGAAAATTCTGCGCTGCTTCTATTTCTAAACGAACATCGACAGAACCGGTTTTTAAAAGGTCGCTCTGATGAGAGCAGTCAATAACAATTATCGGCGCATATAATAAATAATCGGTCCTGTCCAGAACAGGTTCGTTCTCGCTGCCATCATAATACGATGATTGAAACCCTTTATACATCTCGTATAACGTTTCTTTACTTCCGTTTAAATTATCATACGGATAGTATTGCGAATTCAAATATAATTTAATATTATGCAAGTTGCATAAATCACAATGAGAGGCATTTTTTGTTATGTTATTTTTTCTATCTGTTTGAAAACCTACAATTATATAACGCGGTTTATCAGTCTGTGCTACAGTTTTTATCGTCCATGTTAACTGTTTAGTTTCTGGTAAAGTCGGGTATTCTTGCAACTCCCATCTACGAAACGCTAATTTTATTGGCGTATCTCTATCAACAATACTCAATAATCTGTGTCTATACTCATCGCTAACATAAATATAAGGAATTCGCCAATTGATTTTTGTTAATTGTAATTTATATTTATCGATAGCGTTTAAAACTACGGCGTTATTATCAGACGATGATCTTATTAAAATCAGTTCTTGTTTCACATTTAAAATTATGCGTTTGTATTGTTCAGCAAAACCGAGTAATAATTTTAAAGGAATACAAAACACGAAATTCGTTGTATCTGTTGTGAAGCGACTTTTTATATCTCCCGTCCATCCTGCATTAGTTATTTTCTTCATATCACCGGGTTTGAATGTTAAAATATTCTTCATTACTGATGTGATACCGACATTTTTAACACGATCTACTTCCGTAGCACATATTTCGTACCGTATTTCATCGAATAAAAACGCTAATCCGTTACTAATTAATTGAATATTTTCGTTTTTCTGATTGTTTTCACCCATTAATTTACCTTCGATATGTAGATAACTCTCACAAGGAAGTGTATAATGATCTTGTTGATGAACAGGAATACGTATCTCATCATTATTATTTAATGTAGTAGATGCGTAAGGAGTGTGTGTATGATACGCACGTCCGATGATACTATCGTCATCATAGACAGCGCTATTTAACACGTCCAGTATACTCATTGTTAATAAGTACTTTATACCCTAACGACTTTAAAAATTTTCTATTAAGAGATGTTAACTGATTAGCATCCCGTATTTTACTGGCGCTATTTACGGGCTTAACTATTGTTTTATTTTGCCCATATGGAAAAATTAGCCTCATCTCGTCTTTTTCTTATATGTAATCGCAAAGAAATCGTTTCTTCTCTAAAATTTATTAACTTTCCGTCTTGATCTTCTAATCGTATTGTGATATTATCTAATCTATTTGTATTAACTGGTAAATAGATAACGTTTGTCGGTGATTCTACTAATTTATACCCCGGTCCGACTGTCGGATAAAATTCGTGTAATATATGAGATTCTCGACCGTTCTTCAATGATCCAACCACGGCACTACAGACAAGTCTTACAACATCTGTCTTTACAATGTTGATTGTCGACTGTGATGAATGCCATATAAGCGGTTCGAGTTTGGCAGTATTAGCGAATCCGAGAAGAGAAACCAAAGAATTCGGTTTAGTGAAATCTATCGTTTCACTCGAATAGATTTCGCTTTTCAAAGTATTATTATTAGCACGTATTAATAATTTAATAATTTTCCTTTTATTACTTTTTGGTAATTTTTGATTTATATAAGTGTTTATATCCTCGATTTCATAAGAGCCTGTAGGTAATGCAATCACTCCATCGTCACCGAAATAAAACATATTATTTACATTTTCTTCAACATTCGGTATGGAATTGTATGTCATGAAATTAATCAACCCGAGTTCCCAATTTCCTTCGAGTTCGATGGGAGGAAATATATCACAACTAAGTGACGATCCTACTCCGTTTAAGCTAAACATTATTACTAAGAAACTGTAAACACAAACGTCCACAATTAACTGTATTTGATCGTTGATAACGTTTATAATTATAGTTTATATTGACGGGTTGTTGCTCCGATGTTTGAAAATAACGAACTAATTCAATTGGCGGTCTTAAATTACCAAAACTATCGAAATAGTTTATTGTCTTATTTTGTTTACGGTAACATACCCAATGCGTACCTGACCCACGTATACTATCTAAATTAACAATACCGGTTTCATTTTTCTGAATTTTTAACGGTAAAGTATCTTTCATAAAAACACCTCTAAAATTAAATACATTCAAGAGTTTAGCGTAGGAAAACAATTCATTATTGGTGAGAGCGTGTGAGGGAATCTTTATTTCTTTCGATGTTTTTTTTTTTTATTCCCACCACCGCCACCACCACCAGATTTTTTATACGGTCGTAAGTATAATCCCCTTCCCCTCCTTTTTCTTTTTTTTGATTTAGAAATTCGCTTATTTTTTTTATTTTTTTTATTTTTAATACCGCCGCCGAATTTACTTTTCGCTTTCATAATATTAGTTAACGCCCAAGCAGCAGCTTTTTCACCGATAGACGAATCTCGTGCTTTTACACGTTGCCAAGCTTTTTCCGCTAATTCACGATCGGCTTTAGAACGATTTTCAGTATCTCGATATTTCGAGTATATTATATCGTGTTCCTTACAAGTCGCGTCTAATTTATTAATACCCGAATCTCCGCGCTGTAATCGTTTACTTAATTTCGTACCCGGTCCGCAGTATTGATAACCAGGAACATGTAGTTCGATAGGTAAAATATCGACCGCTTTATTCAGTAAATTTCCGATTAATCCTCGACCGCGACGGACATCTTCTGCACTCTTCTGATATACACGCATTTGTGACGGTGATAAACAATAATTTACAAATATATATTTTTTTTCCAATCTTCTATATCTCTGACAGGATTATCTTTCGTTGTTTTTACATAAACATTATATAATATACTATACACGTGATTGTTTAATATATTAACAAAATTGTCTAATCTGTCTTCAACTCTCTGTTGAACTATATTAACTGTATCGAGTATAAACTGTTTGCTTACAGCATCTGTCGGAACCGATGGATAACCTATGTTATTTAACCTATAACCTTCGAAGTTACAAATTCCATTTGATACGGTCGGAATTTTTGTATCTACATACGATTTAGTCGCTGCGTCAGTAAGTAATTTCGGATCGGCTAAATTAATTATATTTTTCAAAGCAACGTCGTACTGGTTATCAATTTGATATAAACAATTTTCTTTTAAAATTTTAAAACTAACAGCATCTTCTTCCGAAACAGCGTTACCGACATTACAGAGTCTCTTATTATCTATATCATAATCACCCTCATCTGTTAAACGAAAACCTTCACCGGTAGGACCGCGAACAACGTTTATCCGCATATGTCTATTGTAACGTCCGAATTTATCGATACTCATTTTGTAAATGACAAAATTAACATTACTACACGTTATTTTATTATATTCGCTTCTCGCAATTCTTCGATAATTGATATGATTTCATTTTCATGACCGGAATGACCGGTATTCTTAGATGCTATTAATAAACGTAATCTGTCGCATAACTCGTTCGGATCATCCCAATATACATAATTCGGTTTATCGTCGTTAGTTAACGATAAAACACCGCGTCCTTCAATACGTTTCAGTTTCGATTTAGTAGGCGTTGACTCTGATACCAGATTTTTAATTATATTATTATATTTATGTCCTTTGTTACTCTTAACTCGATCAGAGTGACTCTGTTTATGAGCATTTGTCGCTTTTAGTATCAAACCGTACGTATGCAGATCCTCTTCTGAATATATATAATCGTCAGGTATTTTCATAAAAAGAAGTTCATAAAGTCCAGGCGTACCTTCATACGTTACATTATCGATAATAATATTATCGCCCTCGAAATTAATAGTTGAATTGCCTATCTTTATCGAATCATCGTCTCCAAAATAAACACCGTAAGTATGATCGATTTCCTTATTTTTATCATTAAACAATTTACGTAAATATAGTCTAGGCAATTTTCCTGTGACAGCGTTATCAATCCAATAATTTGCTCTACTAAGACCAGTAGATGTTGATAGTACTTCTTGTAATGTCGGCGGTGTTTCATATATTTCCGTAGCACCTTCGTTAACATCCATTTCAGGTGTACTAGTTATCGATCCAATTTTTCTCATTTTAATCGGCGTAATTCCTACTTCTTTTTGTTCTTCTATTTTATTTCCACGACGTTTATGTTTTTTTAAACGCGTTTCTACATCATCCATTTTTTCATCCGTATCATAAAGCACATTACGTAAATTTATTAATTTTTTTAAAGGTTGAACTATCGGTTCTAATTGTTTCTCTAATTCCTGTTGTTCGCTGATAGCGCTTTGAGTCAAATTAGCGTGTTTCCGTCTAATATCTTTCCTAATTTGTTTGATCTCTTTCGCAAGTTGTTCACGTTTCGCTCGCGACGTCATCTTGTACAATAATTTATCAATCCTTATGTATCTATATAAATATCGAATCCAATACGATAACGACCGCAACGCATATCACTCTCTTTGTCTATTACTAAAAAATGATGTTTACCACGTATCCATCCTTTATTACAAATTTCTTTAAAACAATCAAAACTCATATCCGTGTTAACATGATCGGCAAAAACATGTTTTAAATTTAGTTCATCTTGCCGAAATAAAACTATTAAATTTGCGTTATCTCGTATCAGTTGTTTTGGAATTTTACTATACGACTGGCACAAATAAAAAACATCAATATTATTATGTCTCCCCATTGTAAAATAATTTCGTATATTATACTGCCGTTCACAAGCTATATCGTCGAAAATTATTACAGAATTAGGTTTAGCTTCATTCGGATGTATAACCTCGTCATTATCTGTAAACGTATGATAACCTATAAACGGTATTTTTGAAAACACTCTATTTAAAAACTTGTATTTAGGCTGATACAACGATTTTGAAAACACGTATATATTTTCAAAGCATAATCCGTTCGGATCGAATAACAAATTAAGCATTAAATTAGTCTTCCCCATGTCTGATGAGCCTGTAATTAAACATCTAATATTATCTGGTAATAATTTACTATGTTTTTTCTCTTTTTCTTCAGATCCCCACAATTATAAACAATCGTATCAATATCGCGAATATTTATTTTATGTTTCTGCCGTTTAAGCTTCATCACTGACGTCTATTTTTTTACACACGTTATTATATAATATTATTTCTATTAATCCAACTGTCGTGTGATTTATCATAACCCAACCAACGTACAAGTACTTTCTCGCCTTTACGTTTTAAAATTTTTTCAATTAAATATACGTCACCAAATTTTGTTTTACTTATTTCTTGTTCATAAAAACCACCTTCTAATATATTACCTTTATCGTCCTTCAGAATATACGTTCTCGGCGCTGTAGATTTAACGTTATAAATAGTAAATAACTCGTTTGTCCAGTTGGGAAGGTAACCTTTAGCAAACACCTTTTTATATTTGCTAATTCTTACTCTATCGCCGATTTTAAATTTTGGAGGTTTCTTATTGAACGTTAATTGTTTTATTTTATTTATTCGTAACAATACTTCTTTTTCGTTATTCTTGTTTACATCTACAGGTTTCATTTTAATCGTTCTGTGCACAGTATTATTGTAGTCTCTCAATAAATCAGGAAGGACATTCAACCACGTATACTTACCGTTAGTTGTAAACCATTTCCACATTTTATTTTTCAAAGTACGGTTGAACCGTTCGATAATAGAAGCTTTTTTATCTGAATGTGTAGAATAATGATTTATATTGTATTGCTTCAACAAATTACGCACACGTTCGTTGTACCATTCTTTACCTTTATCTGTTTGTAAATGATTCATTTTATTATTTTGTAATAAAATTTTAAGTACTCGCGCAACATTTTCAGACGATTTTGTTTTTATTGGAACAGCGAATGCGTATTTACTGAAGCAATTTATCATCGTTAATATATACTTATAACCTCTATTCAACTTTGCATATGGAATCATTTCTACAAGATCGCCTTGATATAAATCATCAAGACCTTTGAGCTCAACACTACGAGTTAAAAAATTTTTTCTAACTTGTTTATGTAATTCGTTACTGATATTCTCTCTTACACTCATTATATATATATATATGTTGATGGTTCTAACTACGATAAGAAAATGAATAAAAAACAACAAACACAAATACATCAATACTATTTTTTATTATTTTTTAATAATAATAATAATAATAATAATAATAATAATTAATTACATACAATCTTCACCTTTGTGAATTTTCACCAAAAAACAGTGTGGTGATACTTTTTCATGAACAGTCCAAGGATCGTCAGAACATTTCCAACCGTTTAAAATGACTCTACACTCTATACATGATAATTTACTACCAACGCCGGTATAATAAAATCCGGCGTTAACCAGTTTTTTAAAATTGGGCTCGAGTGTAGGCCAACTTTTAAATGATAATAACATCACTTTTTTAGTCTCTGCAATACATCTTTTCGCATTCCTATAATTATTGAAATTATACATTATACATTGCTCCATCTCGCAATTCGGATTCGATAATTTATGCATAAACTGAATATGTTCGATAGGTAAAGTTCCTCTTGTCTGAAACCCGCACAAAGAACACTGAACACTATCTAAATATCGTTTAAAAACAAAACCGGATTCTAACAATTCGTTTATCGAATGATTGATTAATCTTTCACACAGCAGCGCTTGTTTTGACATTGTTTTTTAACCGACGTCTTCACAGCGACTGGTGACGCACGAACTGATTTTACTTTATACAATTTTTCTTCTTCTTCATGATCGATACTCAGTAGTGTTTGACGACTACAGTTTTTTAATTTTTTCAATACAGCACCGTATGTATAAGTAATCGGTAAACTGATTTTAATAATCTCCTTATTCCTTTCAATTTTAACAACATTTGCTCGTGTAAATTCGTTCACTATCAAACAACAAATTTCGTTAAAATTTAATTCTCCATCGAGCGGCGGGCCGAAATAATATATTTGCCAATTAAATGCGGAAATACTGTTTTCAAATTTATCAGTCATTTTGTTTTTAAAAATCGAAGATATCTATCTACAAAAAATAATTTAATTTCTGAATCATCATGACTTTCAATCAACTGTAAACAACACAGTAATTTATTTTTATTTCTTTCAAAAATAGCGCACGGGCACGGACCGTCTATAACGTCAGTAAACTTATCACTACAACAACACCCGTCTTCAGATAACTTCTTTACTTCACAATAAAAAATAATTTCTTTTAAGCAATCATATATTCCCTTCAGTTGGCACGTTCGAAAATGATCTATCACCAAATCGTCTAAACTCGTTACTTTAATAATATTTGATAACCTTAATACAACGTCTTCTGAAAATTCGCGTTTTAATAAGTCGATTATACTTCTACCGTCCATTCTTTCGTTAACATGTTCTCACAGAGACTGCAAACTGAACACTGACAATAAAATTGAACGTATACTAAATATTCGGTTAGGTGGGGATAGAAAATAATTCTTTATATATTCTAACTAATAAACAATATGGCGAGGCTTTCGCATGCTCAATCCAAGGATCGTCAGTCTCCTCCCACTCACAAAGAACCGCTTTGCATTCCACACACATTACGTCATCTTCAATTCCGGTATAATAAAATCCCGCTGATCTGAGTCTATCGGCTGACGGTGAACGTTTTGGCCATGTATAAAATGTCAACTTCATCATTTCTTCTGTTTCTTCAACACATTTTATCGCATTCTGATAATTAGCAATACACTCTTTTGATTTAGCGAGTAACATTTGTCTCAGAAAATTCATTATTTACAAAATAAATCTGACGAAAAATCTGCGCTCGTAAAAACACAATGTTGCCGCTAAGACCGCAAGCTATTTACTGACAGAGAATAAACATTTGTTTAATCGGGAACTGAAAATTATTCTTTATATATTTTAATTAATAAAAAAATATGATTTGGTAATGCGAGGGATCGAACCTACGAACTAATAATACTGATAAAACCGTTATAGGATACAATTAACGCACACGACCAAATCATATTTGATAAATAATAATTTTAAAACGATACTAAACGAATAATTCAAAATAAAAAAAGCGCATGCATTTCCAGATAAAACTTGTTTATTACTACTACTATTTTTCCGCACACTGTCTCTTGTGCAATTTAATTAATACACAGTCTGGCGAAGCTTTCGCGTGTTCGAGCCAAGGATCATCAGTCTCCTTCCAATCACAAAGTACTATTCCGCATTCAACACATATTACGTCGTCTTCCGTTCCGGTGTAATAAAATCCCGCTGATACCAGTCTCTCGACTGACGGGTAACGTTTTCGCCATCGAGGAAACGCAAATGATGCTTCCATCTGTTTCCGCGCTTCTCGAACACATTTCACAGCGATTGGATAATTTGTAATACACTCTCTCGATTTAGCGTAATCTTCAAATTTATAATACCTATCGCGAATCATTCCGCATTTCGGATATAAAAGTTTATGCATGAACTGGATATGCGCGATTGTCAGATATACTTTTGTTTTAAAACCGCACTTGCCGCATTTAATATTATCTGAATTAGTTATAAAAACAAAACCTTCGTTGTCAAAAAAATCTAGCACAATCTGGACGGGTGTAACACGCGTTACAGACATCTTAAACGAAAATCTCGTATTAACTGAAAAAATTGATACGTAAACAATACCAAACAACGTCATTAATACTTATAAAAAAATATATCATATCATTATCCCTTCTCCAAAACATTTGTTTACAAACAGACGCGCTCCGGCGGCGGTCGCCGAACTCCGAATGTTTACGTTTACGTTTTTTTACCGCGTGTCCCAGCTTTGCGTTGTTTACGTTTGTCGGAATGTTTATGTTTACGTTTGTTACTGGGTCAGCGTGTCGTCGATCGGCGGCGGCGGCCAAGGAAAACAACGAGAGAGAGAAAAAAACGTAAACATAAACATTCTCTCTCGGCACAAACGTAAACAACGCAAAGCTGGGACACGAAAAACGTAAACATAAACACGCGGAGGTCGATGACCGCGACGCGGCGGCGGTGGGTGCGGGGCGAGGCGGGGGTGGGAAGGAAGGAAAAAATGTAAACATAAACAGAGGAGAGAACGTAAACGACGCAAAGCTGGGACAGGCGGTGGAAAAAAAACGTAAACATAAACACGCGGAGGTCGATGACCGCGCGGCGGCGGCGGTGGGTGCGGGGCGAGGTGGGGGTGGGGAGGAAGGAAAAATGTAAACATAAACAGAGGAGTGGGGGGCGTGGCGAGAGAGAAAAAATGTAAACAAACCGGAAAAATGTAAACAAACGAGCGGAGTTGGGTGACCGCGCGGCGGTTATGTCGGTGAAGACGGGGGTGGAGGGAGTGAAAAAATGTAAACATAAACAAACGAGGGGGGCGTGGCTGTCCCAGAACCAACCTTTTATTACTACTAACGTAGAATCTCTAATCAGAGGTTGCAATAATATATGTAATGTTACTCTTAATACCTACTCTCTCTCTCCCCCTCTCCCTTTCACTCTCTCACTATTTCTTTCTACAACTCGCACTTCGAATCTTAGTTGATTCTCTCTATCTCATCTCTCTTTTACGTTTTGTGTGTGTGTATGTATTTATATGAATGCCAGCTTACCTCTTCTTCTTCTCCTCTCCAAGGATTAGGTTATATATACCTGCTCCGGCACCCTTCGCATCCTCAGCCATGGCTCTTCTACCAATGCTTTGTAGTTCAGTGCTGCTTCCGGAAATCGATCATCTGTCATCCTTTACAGATGATCCCACCATTGTCTTCTGTAAATTGCAATAATGGTCCTACTGCCACAGTTTCCAGTTCTTACTCCGAGGCTGCTTTGGATACTACAAGTATTTCAAAGTTTTACATGAACGCGTTACTGTCCTGAGCCACCCAAAATAAAAAAATTAGAATTGAAAAAGGAAGACACCCTAGCCCTCAATTACTCTAACAGCGTCGGGGTCAGAAAAGAACAAAAGGCAGTCAAGAGAGATTAGACAGAAAAGACTAAAGGAAGGGATCTCACCCAAGACAAGTTGAAGCAAAGTGAAAATCCAGCTAGGGCACGTCGGGATTGCCAAACCCGTATCCACAAGATGTGGACCCCTGATGGCAGCTTACCGTTTGTATTTATCACACGATCCTCTCTAGGCATGTATTAAGAATGGTTATAATGATTTTTAACGTTTATAGTCTCATGGCATATCTGATGTTATCAGTTTAATAGAAACTTTTAACGACTTTTATCACGGACAGTTTGGTCTTATTTAAATTTCTTACCGTGTGTTTTGTGTTTTATAACACCAAACAACGTTACGTCTACCGCAAAGTGTAATCTGCTTTTGTTCCTGTACTGTAGATGCACTTTTCACTTACGTACGTACAGTAAGTAGGTACTGAATATATCAGCCTCTACGCTCAACTTGAAACGCTTCGTATCTGCATTAATTTTGCCAGAACTAAATCCGTTTACGTAGATCTTAATGCAACTTCAATACACACTCATGGGTTAAGTCTTGAACTAACTAATCAGAGTATTTAGTAGGTCACTCTGGTAACTGTTCGCAAGGCTAAAGAGACATACTTCATTAAAGTTTCAGCCGATAACAATTATTATTACTCTCATCACTAAGTGAATTACGCGTTGGGTAGTAACCTTCCTTTTGGTCGTTAAATAGGAATTCAGACTAGACAAATTAATCACTTCATCTATGCAACTTCAAGAGTACTGTCCTCTCGTGTAAGAGAACCCATCTTTTTTTCATTTATATACAACGCAAATATTTCTTCTAAGTAGTATGTCTTAAATACTTAAGCTACAACAGCAGGTTTCTAACAGTTTTCGTAAAGTTTTATTACTATTGTAACGCCATTACAGAACATTCTACGTGTTTCTCGGACATTTCAACGGAGCCCGGCTGTAACGTGTGTGTGCGTACATATTGCTGCTACTGTGAGATGATGGACAATTACGTGACACTTGTCACGCGTCCGCCGCAGCAGAGACTGTTCCAGACTCACCGGTCCGCGGGAACTGTGTGCAAGGCGGCAAGCAATTACGCTCTAGTGTTTTCTAGTAGCATTGATGCCTAGTATGGATCATTCTGGAATCTCAGCGGGGTATGAATACAAGCATTCACCGACGCTTAGTTTTCAGTTTGAGTGGCGATTTATTCAAGTGAGGTTCGAAGTATTATGGCGAAGTGTTATGTGTTTTATAATTGTGCGGGACTCTATTAGTTGACATTATTATTGCGTGTGGACAGATTAATTTGAATTATTGTACGAGTATAATCTTGTTGAATAACTTGTTGATTATAAAACTGTACTTGTGGTAATTAAACCTGGTTATTAGTGACATATTGGTGTCTTGTATTTTGTTTTCCACTGTGCCATACGACGATCATTTAGACCGTCGTAACACTATTAATAAAGATGTGCAGTTTGTCGCTTTAATTTCCTCGATTTGACTAACAAATAATAATAAGACACATGGTAAATATCGGTATGGAGAACCATACATGACTTCCATGTTCTAAGATTTATATTTAAAATCATATTCGAAATGAAACATTTCCATAGAAACTACTTCTTTCTACTTATTGCTTCAGCCTTAACCACAGTACTGTGGTCACTAACGTATACCACCTCACGTTTTCGCACTCGATTTTCACTGATGATGGCAGTCGATGGCACTGCCGAAAAGTCTGGTTTTGCAGAAAACATTGGACTACGGCTAAACAGCCCGGGAAGGAATTTTAACAAAGAACTACTTCTTTGTTGCCGATAACGTAGTACACATATAAAAAATTCTCCCCTCCCCCTTCAACTATAATTTTCATTAATAGAAAATTACCCCAATTCGTTCACCTAACCTCTTCATTTGTAGATATTTCATCTACGTTTCTACAGTAGATTATTATGAGCTTCTTATCAGGATACTTTATTTATCAAAATTAAGTACTTTACTCTTGTTAAAACATAAAACGTTGCTGGTAAACTACCCCTTTCTCTAAACCGATCTTCACCAAAATCAATACACATTCACTCCTCTACAATGCAGGGATGCATGCAAAAAAATATTTGATTCTGTTTGAATGTGCGGCAGTTATCGTTCGTCATGAAAATATTTCTCTTGTTACAACATAAAATGTTGCTGGTAAACTACCCCTTTCCTTTAACCGATCTTTACCAAAATCAAAAGGCCTTGAGTTCTCTACAATTAAGGAATGTATGCAAAAATTTATTTGATTCTCTTTGCATTTACGCCAGTTATTTTTCGTAAAAAAAAATTACTCTTCTTAAAACATAAAATGTAGCTGGTAAACTACCCCTTTCCCTTAACCGATCTTCAACAAAACAACAAACGTAGTTGATTCTGTTTGAATTTACGGCAGTTATCGTTCGTCATATAAAAAATTACCCTTGTTAAAACATAAAATGTTGCTGGTAAACTACCCCTTTCCTTTAACCGATCTTCACCAACACCAATAGGTCTTGAGAACTCTACAATACAGGGATGTATGCAAAACATTATTAGAATCTGTTTGAATTTGCGGCTGTTATCGTTTGCCATAGAAAAAAATTGCCCTTGATAAAAAACGTTGCAGGTAAACAACCCCTTTCCCTTAACCGATCATCACCAAACCCAACAGGTCTTGAGAACTCTACAATTCAGGGCTGTATGCAAACCATTATTTGATTCTGTTTTAATTTGCGGTTCTTATCGTTTGCCATAGAAAATACCCATGTTAAAATATAAAACGTTGCAGGTAAACTACCCTTTCCCTATACCGATCTTCAACAAAACCAACAGACCTTCAGATCTCTTTAATTCAAAACGGTATGCAAAAACGTAGTTGATTCTGTTTGAATTTACGGCAGTTATCGTTCGTCATAGAAACAATTACCCTTGTTAAAACATAAAATGTTGCATCTAAACTACTCTATTCCCTTAACCGATCTTCACCAAAACAAACCGGTCTTGAGAACTCCACAATTCAGGGCTGTATGCAAAACATTATTTGATTCTGATTGAATTTGCAGCTCTTATCGTTTGCCATAAAAAATACCCATGTTAAAATATAAAACGTTGCAGGTAAACTACCCATTTCCCTTAAACTATCTTCAATAAAATCACCAGACCTTGAGTTCTGTATAATTTAAAAAGGTATGCAAAAGAGTAGTTGATTCTGTTTGAATTTACGGCAGTTCTCGTTCGTCATAGAAAAAATTACACTTGTTAAAACATAAATTGTTGCAGGTAAACTACCCCTTTCCCTTAACCGATCTTCACTAAAACCAACAGGTCTTGAGAACTATACAATTGTTGAATGTATGCAAAACATTATTTGATTCTGTTTGAATTTGCGGCTGTTATCGATTGCCATATAAAATACCCTTGTTAAAACATAAAACGTTGCTGGTAAACTACCCCTTTCCCTTAACCGATCTTCACCAAAAACAATAAGTCTTGAACACTCTATAAATCAGGACTGTATGCAAAACATTATTTGATTCTGTTCGAATTTGTGGCTGTTACCGTTTGCCATAGAAAAAAATCTATAGACACATAGACACACAGACACTTTTCGAAAAATGACTTTTTTTCATGTTTTGAGTGTAGTACAATCAGAATCTGCAATAATCTCTACACGATTTTTTTTGCCATCACAACTTCCTTTTCCTTAAGGAACATGGAAGTAACCCCCCCCCCCCCATGAACACAAATGAAGTCAGTACTGATGAAAATTGTAAGGACAGTAATAAAAATAAGTACTCAATATAGTCTGCTATTGACATAATGACGCATTATACATCATAAGCGGAAGATAACAAAGTTACGCTATCGGAGTAACGAGCGACCCAGTTTATAAGAGACGCCGGATATCGATTAGTCTATAAATGGACAATACGTGTTGAGTGCAGACATGTAACGTACTAACAGGGCAGACATGTAAGACGTTTGTACGTAAACATAGACGTACAGTATTATGAATATGTACACGAGTATTATTGAAATGTGACGCTGGTTAGTGGATAATGTTTGTTTAATTGTTTGTTCTGACGTACAAAGTATTTTCTCTAGAAATTACTTTCTCAATTACCTACTTATGTACTTACTTACTTTCTCACTTACTTACCGTATCTACTTACTTATTTTCTCACTTACTTACTTACTTTCTATCAAAATGTTTGCTTTCTATCAACATTTTTGTATTCTTTCATCTCGAAAAAGCGGGAAGGGATTACAATATATATTGTTATTTACCTTTGTATTTGTGGGTTTTATTATTTGTTTTGAAGAGTTTAGTAGTGTAAATTGACCCCACTTGTGTCAAAACGGATCTGTTTCCGTAATCGATTGATTGTCCTCGAGCGCCCCGTTCTTCTTCCATATACTTTAGTCCGTTCGCTGCTCACTCTCCTGTTGAATTACCTGTAACTGTCCTGTAAACTTTCTAATTTAATACAATGACAACTCCTTTTATCCCAAATAACAATATTTATTTTGTTTAAGTTATTTAGAGAAAGGAACAGTCGACTTGTGTCGATACAGAATATTGGTCGGGTCGACTACACCGCTCAATTCGACTTTTACACTAACAAGTTTCAATAAACAAATTATTTATAATAATATATTAAATCTCAGGGTTTAAGGGTTCTCCGAGACTGTCATTGAATTCAGAGAAGACATACAAAAATACAATACATTACAAGGTAAGTAAAATTTTAAAATCTTAATACTATATCTTATTATTTTTCGTCGCTAGGCAACGACGCTATATTGGCAAGATGGCCGCTGAACCAACTAACCACGTGCTGTTACAAATTATTTTAAAATAAATGTTTTAGTGTTCAATGTTTTAGGTTTTAAGGTTTTCCTTCAATAAATGGTCACTGGTGTTTTTCTGTAAGTGTAGATACTGCCTACGATAGTGTTGTGCGATCGTACCTGTAGTGTGGTTAATAGTTAAACTTGGCGTCACTCACAGACGTTATGAAAGTGTGTTCATTATACACAGTCAGGATTTTTTGAGTTTCTGCTTTTAGTTGTAGTTTTAATTTAGATATTTTCGTCTTTTTATCTTCCACCGTATTTATAGCTTCTATTGGTTATTATTTTTCATCGCCAACTGTCCAGAAAACATTATTATTATTTAATTAAAAACTTCTTCATTAGAGCTCATCTGCTCTCTGCAATGGTTAACAATACAACTTTTAAATTCCTGCTTTTCCATCAACGGTTTCGTGCCCTCACAATACTGGCCTGTGATTGGTCAAACTGAGAGTTCATAAGGTCACATGGTCAGTTTATAAGATTTAAATGTTCATTTGCCTATAAAAAAATACTCCTTTTTTAGCTTTAAGCCTCCTAAAATTTAAAGTACATCATGTTTTTCTTTATGTAATTGTGAACATTTTGATACCTTATTTTATATAAATTGTTTATTATAAAGGGTGGTTTCCCACCTTACAAAATTTCTAACTTTTGGCCTACACTTTTAGTTTACTGACAATATTTCTTTCATGTTGAATTTGTGGCTTAGGCCATTAGTGGTCTTCTAATATTATTTTATAATTTACATTTACTATTGCCTAATCTCTGATGCTGAACCCTTTTTCTAATTTTAACTATTTACTAAACGAGTCTGGACCCTTAACATTATTTGAACAATGGTTACAATAAAATCATTTAACATATTATTTAATATATTGCCTCTATGGCCTAGTTTACAATTATAAAATGATAAATACTATACTTAATGTTAAAGCAATAATTGAATAAGAACAATGACTTAATAAGAATAGTAATTTGCTAAGAACATGGTTTATGGATGTTACTCATAAGCCTTTGCATAAAATATAAACATCTTAGCTCTATTATAAACTCCCATCACAACTCTCTATTAATATGGTTCTTGGGTTTTCTTTTTACATAAAAGTACTTAACCCACACCTTTTCCATTTCCCCCTCACTGACACTTTTAGTTTGGGAATATCACTTGTACATCACTATATAATATCAGGGATCACTAACTTTATTCCCCACTCCTTCACGTTATTATATACTTACTATAATACATTTCAATTAGTTATTTTATTATTTGCATTGTATTTTTTCTCTTATCATTTATATTGGACAGTCTTTTTTTCTGTAACTACAGGTTGTTTATTTTTATTTGGTTTATGTGGATAACATAGGCGACTTTGCCTACTGAATTGATCCGTTTTGGTTTTGGGATGGGGCTACTATTATGTCGCATTACATATGCTCCCCCACCAAAACATGTTTATTTTTCATAGCTGAAGGTCTATGGAAAATTAACTGTTAATCTCCTGTTTCTTACATCATTCAAAATATTTTTTCATTTCGGACACATTGTATGTGCCCTTCACTTTGTTATTGCTTGGATTGTCCAAAACATAGGTATTATTACTGTTGTCCTTGATTACCACAAATGGTCCATGGTATAGCAGCAGAAGTTTTTTCATTACACCTTCCGTACCACTGGGCTGCTGTCTTTTTCGTATAAGCACTCTTTCTCCGACTACAAATCTGAGTTCTGGTATCCCACTATTTCTTCGTTTATTTCTCCTCAGCGCTATCTTGTTTCCAATTCTATGGTATACTCGTGTAATATCCAATTCTTCTTCAGGCATCTCGGGGAACGTAATTAATTGAGTGAACTCACGCGGTGGTGGTCTTGAAAACATCGTCTGATATGGGCTGAGTCCCAGCGTCTCATGGTATGCTATATTTAAAAATAGTTCGGTATTGGTCACGTGCGACTTTGCCTACTGAATTGATCCGTTTTGGTTTTGGGATGGGGCTACTATTACAATATTTATATCTCATCCATTTTTCCAGGAAACGTATTCTTCCGCCTAAGAAATAGGCAACTTGCTTGGCATGTGCTGTCTGCAGAGTGTATACAAGTTCGGCAGTAGCGTAATAGACTCCGTATTTTGTAGGCGCCTTCAACTATACGATTATTCTCTACTCACGGCCTAGAAAACGATGGATTCATCTTTAATCTCGGCGAGGTATAAATACATGTCCAGAGGCCAGCCAGTTAGTCTAGATTGCGACGCGAAGAGTTATCGGCTTTCTTGTTATTGTTACTTCCAGTTTACTGTAAAGTGATTGTTGTGAATTATCGTATGCGCACATCTGTAATTGGCGACTTGTATTATTTAGTGAGTCACAGTTAAATAAATTACATTTATTGTGTGTTACGTTACTATATCTTGGACAATCGTAACCTCGAAGAATTTAATAATATATATAAACTTTCACTAATGAAGTTACTGTTGTCACTTCCCAAACGTTTCGAGATGTTGTTTCTCTTCTTCAGTGGGTGTATAACAATACAATATATAACACTCGAAGAATTTTTGCTTACGAGTGTCTTTGTGTATTAACACTGTCACTAAGCTCTAACTAACGGTTCCTCTAGTATTAATTATTCTGTTTTCATTGGTCAGACACGGTGATCCGTGCGACCGTCATAACAGTATTTTATATTTTTAATTCCGTATCATATGTGGAATACTATATGTATTAATACTTACGTGTTAATATGCCATTTTCATGTTTGTTGTGTGTGGGGGGCGTGTGACTTACGAATACTCCGTACAATACAATATGATTTAAAAAATACTAATATTGCACTTATTAGCCATGTGATGTACGGGTTGTAAGCATGGCTGAATATTGTTAATTAGCTGTTTATTGTTTAGACAATACGCCAGTGGTTACAGATGATGAAATGTAGTGGTTCAGAGAAGACAGAGCGTGAATCAGATTTAGCCCATTTCTGTGAATTAAACGTTTTTTGATCGTTTTTAAGTAGACTCGTTGTTGAAAAACAACGTAAATTCGATCATTCTCTCTAATCAATCTATTGATTCTTGGAGAATTTAAAAACAAGTTTTTAAACAACTAAAGAGTGCGTGCTTTCCAAACACTTTCCTTATTGCTTAAAACAGAAATTACATTCTAGTTTACTGTTTTGTATTTGGAAAGCAAAATTTAAATATCATTTAAATTAGTTAGAGCCAAATTAAACCGTTATTTTTTCATTACATTCGAAATCTTAAAAACGGTGCATATTTTACGTGCGTTTGGAATACGAGTAGTTTGGAGTAGAAACTCTTTCGTGTTAAGGAATAGCTAAAAATTGGAGGTTCGGAATGACTAGTAATGTAGTATCAGATAGCAGATAATAACAAAGAACTCAGTTAAGGAATACACTTGCTTCATCCAATGACTATTTAAACATATAATATTTACTATTACGTGCGTCTAACAAGACAGTAACTTAAGAACTTCATAAAATTACACTATCACTTAAGAAACGTCTATACGCTGCTGTTGTAATTACAAATACTTTAGTGACAATATTGTCACAGTGACGTGGAAAACGAAATTAAACAACTGTTATCGTTGAGTGTTGTTGATTTCATAATGGAGTGTCATTGCGTATAAAAATTAATGTGAGATGGAATTCGCTATAATGGTCTAGTTACAGAACACTTTCGAAACTCCGACACAGGCCTACTGGTGGCCTTGGCATTCTTCCTTGCGTTATGTGTGATCTTAACTGTGACCTATATAAATCTGGCTGGAGCACATTAGGCACTTCTTCACGAGTTGTTTTATAGCGATCAATTAGACATCACCAACTTTGAAGCATTAAACCGACAAGGATTGTTCAGTTCGAATGTCATTAACATTCGGTGTGCCTCACAAAGCGATCATTCCGTCGCTTCCTGTGTTGACTGATACTTCGGCTTCCTTATGACCTGTACTTGAAAACATGTTTTGAGAGACTGAATCTGACATTCAACCTGCCTACGAGTCATCTAAGTTCTGCGGTACCCGTCGTTAATATCTATAATACTTGTCATTCCTGAGTAATGACTTTACTTCTCCTAAGAGTGCATCCAAACGTGGTCCGTAAAAATCTAATCTCAGCAGTCTCGAACCGCTTAATCAGGACCATGATCAAACTCCAGCTCCCGGAATCGTAATCATGGCCATAACTTTATGGAACTTAAGTCACGCCTCCTTCCGCCTCCATTTAACTACATGCTTTATTGTACGTCACAAAAATAATTAAATTTGCTAATTTTTTCCGGTTTCTTTATATCATAATTTAACAGCAGACTAGATTTTATCTACAATTTTAATAATTGTAAGAATTTTGTCCGAAGTTCAATTATTTTTAATGTCAAGGTATATGATTGAGTTTGTATTAATGTGTGAGAGTGGGTATGCGCGGGTGGGGGTACCCACTCGTGGCGTGAGTCAGTGTGGAATGAGACGTTGTGTGGTGTAGTGCAAAATACAGTCCACTTCAATCTTATTACGACTAGAGTTTTTATTATCTCCTGCATCAAACATTGGTCCTCCGGGCCGGATCACGAATCGTACATTTTATTGTGCAACTGTGGTGAGCGTGCTTAACTGTTATTTAAATAATTCAAGAAATTAAAACGGTGCAGTGTGTGAAGTTTCATTGTGAAGTGCAAAGCGGACTGTAGTGAACAGTAGATTACACCTCAACTTGGTATGTGGTGGCCTTGAGCTCAACGTTTGTACGTAGTGACGCAATTACGACTTCGTGTGTCAACACAACGCTGTGACCTTGCTACCAGTCGGCAAACACACAAAAAGAATTCAGCACGCAGATAAGTGTAACAGCATTCATTCAGTCTCTTATCTCGTGTGTTCCTTGCAACGTTAATTACTAGCGTATGTATACCTTCCATTCATCTAGCTGTCAACAGTTTCATTTGTATTACATAAAGAACAACCTATCTATATTTGCATGCCTCTAATCAATTCAATCTAATCATTTAACAATTTAAGACTAAAATGACTAGTGATAGTATGGAAGCGCTTGAATTAAAGGCGTTAACTGTAAAAAGAAGTGTACTTAAGGGACAGTTGACTAGGTTCAATAACTATCTCCAAGACACATCAGACTTTAATCAGTTAAAACTTAGGTTAGTGAAATTCGAACAATTATTGCCTAAATTTGAAAAAATACAAACTGAAATTGATGTCATAAATCAGTCGGACAAACAGAGTGAAGAAATGGTCAACCTTTGAGAATAATTATTTCAAATTATTGTCAGAGGCTCAAGCGATAATTCAAAGTGTTACCGATAGTGAAGTAGACAACAAACCAAATTTTGCAGAAATCAATCCAAGCTGGACGCCAATTACACTGCCGGCTATTAAGCTACCTACATTTTCTGGTGAATATGATGAATGGTCATTATTTCATGACACATTCCTATCCCTTATTCATAATAATCCAAATCTGACAGATTGCCAAAAATTTCATTATCTCAAATTGTCGTTCAAAGACAAAGCAGCTAGCATTCTACAGTCGCTTGAAGATTCAGGAGAAAATTACAAAATCGGTTGGGATTTATTAGTGGACCGATTTCAAAATAAGAGATACTTAATTAACAAACATGTTTCGGCCATTTTCAAGTTGAACAAGTCAGACAAGGAATCAGCTTCCTAATTGAGACAACTATTAGATGATCTTCAAAAACACTTACGTGTTCTTCATGCCCTGGGTCAACCAACAGATCAATGGGACACCTTAATAATGCACATAATTACTAATAGCTTGGATACAAACACGCATCGTGAATGGGAATCGGAAATAAAATCTGATGAGGTGCCAGCGTTATCAGACTTAATTAAATTTCTACAAAAAGATGTCTAGTCTTAGAGTCAGTAGAGACAAAACCATCGCAACGGCCTATACACCCCCCTTTTCACACAGAGAAATTTCAGTCCAGACAAAAATTGACAATCAAGAGTAATACATTTTCATCCAATCAGGTTGTGTCAGCTAAGAGCTGTTCATTGTGCAACAAATTTCATCCTATTTACCTTTGTGACAAATTCAAGTCTCTTTCTATTCCTGACAGGGAAGGTGAAGTACGAAAGATAGGATTGTGTTTTAATTGCCTTTCATCCAATGATCATAAAACTTCTAACTGTGGTGCAGGTTTATGCAAACTCTGTGGTGAACGTCACAATACTCTTCTGAATTATCCTCAGAAGCTGAGTGACAATCGTGTTTTGACTCGTGTTCAATCCAACCCGTCGGGTTATAAGGATGAAGGTGATCGTCAGAAAACATCTGTCACGTTCACTACACATACCTCCTACAAAGGAACTGTTTCATCCATTTTGTTGTCTACAGCCGTAGTAACTATTCGGGACAATCGAGGAGGTCCACATTTGTGTAGAGTGTTGTTAGATTCGGGCTCTCAGTCGAATTTCATTACAAATAAGACAGTAAAGAAATTAGGTTTACTCACAAGGACCATTTCTAGTGAAGTGAGTGGAATAGGGCAATCTATAACAAACCCGACAAGAATTGTTCAGTGTATAATCAAATCCAGATTTAATTCATTCTCGACTGCCATTGATTGCCTAGTCTTAAGTTCTATCACTCAACAATTACCTACAATATCCATTGACAGATCTAGCCTAGACATACCTCCAAACCTTCAGTTGGCTGATCCTCAGTTCAGTCAACCTGGTGACATCGACCTATTGATAGGAGCAGAATTATTCTTTGATTTACTATGTGAAGGCAGATTTAAAATTTGTGATTCTACATCCACCTTACCAAACACAGTATTTCGCTGGATTATTTCTGGCAAGATAAAGGTTAATCAGAATGCGAATTCAACTTCTGTATGTCATTTGTCAACACATCATGATATCAACAAAATCATGCAACGATTCTGGGATCTTGAAGATCACAATGGCGAGAGACAATATACTGGAAATGATAAGTTTTGCGAGGATTTATTAATGCAAACAACGACCAGACATGAAGATGGAAGATACTGTGTTCAACTACCATTGAAGGGAGAAGTCATTGAATTGGGTGAATCTAAGGACACAGCATTACGAAGATTTTTATTGGTGGAGAAACGGTTGTTAAGTAATCCAGACTTACAGCGACAGTATGTAAATTTCATGAGAGAATACGAAGAGTTAGGCCACATGAGGGAAATAACATCAACTGAGGCTGAACAGTCAAAGGCATACTATATTCCTCATCATGCGGTATTAAGCCAAAACTCAACAACAACCAAATTGAGAGTAGTGTTTGACGCCTCATCAAAAACAGATTCGGGTGTTTCTCTAAACGACATATCAGTTGTGGGACCAAAGGTGCAATCAGATTTAATCAGCATTCTTATCAGATTCAGAACACATTTGTAATGATAACTGATATTGAAAAAATGTATCGTCAGATTAACATACACATAACACAACAAAATCTTCAATTAATATTGTGGAGAGACACCCCTGATAATCCAGTTAAAACATACAAGTTGTCAACAGTAACATATGGGACCGCAAGTGATCCATATTTGGAAACCAGAACATTGAAGCAGCTTGCTCTCGGTGAAAAACGCCATTTACCGGCAGTATCAAGAGTCATCATGGAAGACTGTTATGTAGATGACGTCCTCACAGGGGTCGAAACAATTGAAGAAGGCATCCAATTACAACAGGATGTAACTGAGATAACGCGCCGAGGTGGATTGAAATCCACTTAAGAAAATGGGGCGCAAATAATCCAGACATATTATCAAATGTACCACGAGACGACATCCTGCACGATAGCACTGAAATCGATGAAGAAACAGCAGTGAAAACACTTGGCTTTATGTGGAACCCTAAACAAGACACTTTTCAATTTTCCATCAATAAAGGTAAAATGACTGATCGGCAGACAACTAAACGCACAATATTATCTGCTATAGGAACGATTTTTGATCCTCTTGGACTTATAGGTCCGGTAATTTTACTAGCTAAACTGATCATGGAACGGCTGTGGTCTTGTCAAATTGGGTGGGATGACGCAGTCCCTGATGAAATAAGTGGTAAGTGGAATCAGTTTCAAGAATCTTTACATCTACTAGCAGACATCGTGTCCCTAGAGCCATTTTGACCAACAGACGAAACGCTCCAAAGATAGAAATTCATGGGTTTTCTGACGGATCAGAGTCGGCCTATGGTGCCTGCCTCTATCTAAAAACCATCGACACTGAGGGACACATTACGGTAAATTTAATTACGTCGAAAACACGTGTCACGCCTCTGAAGAGAATATCTCTTCCCAGACTTGAGTTATGTTGAGCCTTATTGTTGTCAGAACTGTGTACATCAACGCTAGATGCTCTACACCTCGAGATTAACTCTGTTACTTATTATACGGATTCAACTATTACTTTAGCATGGATTCAGGCCCCCACAACACATTGGACTACGTTTGTGGCAAACCGAGTTTCTAAGATACAAGATAGCACAGATGTCAAATCATGGAAGCACGTGAAGAGTGACGATAATCCTGCAGATTACCTGTCAAGAGGATTACTCCCATTAGAACTGCTACAGGCTGATAGGTATTGGAAAGGACCATCATTTCTATATTTGCCCAAGATAAATTTAGAAGAACCTATCATACTTCCAGACTTCGACAATATACCAGAACGTCGACAGCGTGTTCATTCAACCGTTGTTACCACAGAAGGTATTAACTTAAACAATTTTTCTACCTTCACACGAGCTCAACGAGCGATCGCATATTGTTTAAGACTCCTTCATAATTGTCAAGTGAAAAAGCATCGCGTAAGTGGTCCTCTACTAGTAAGCGAACTTCAAGCAGCAGAACGTACTTTAATCACAATGGTACCTCTTCAAGACGTGGTAAGCTTAAGGATATTTACTCTGACAATGGTACAAATTTTGTGGGTGCTTACCGTGAACTTCAAGTTTGTCGTACTGTGGAAAACTGAAGAATTTCAAAGAGATATTACAGCATTATCCTTGGATGAGATTACTTGGCATTTTCAACCTCCTAGAGCTCCACACTTTGGGGATTTATGGGAGTCTTCAATTAAGCTTGTGAAAACACATTTAAAACGTGTAGTAGGGAAAACTCTTCTCACTTATGTTCAGTTCATTACTTTGTTGACCCAAGTAGAGGCTTGCATAAACTCACGTCCTCTTGTTCCCTTATCCGATGAACCAAGTGATCTTGCTGCATTAACTCCTTCACATTTCCTTATCGGCTACGTTCTCACAAATTATCACAGACCCCTGTTGACCCCTCCATCACAGACCTTCCTGCAAACAGACTGAATCAATGGCAACAAATTCAACAAATCCAGCAACATTTTAGGTCTCGATGGTCGAGAGACTTCATCAACACCCTGCAACAGAGACGAAAGTGGACAACCTCGTCACCGAATCTCAGCCCTGGAGACTTGGTAAACATGAAGGAAGACAACATTCCCCCTCTTCAATGGAAATTGGCTCGTGTTATCGATATTCGTCCAGGACAAGACAGCATCACTCGTGTGGTCTCTTTAAGAACGGCAAATGGGACAAAGAAGAGACCTATCACAAAACTGTGCCTGTTACCAAAATCTGAATAAGACTTTACTCTTAAAGCAATTTTTAAATGGACACTAGTTATAAGATGTAATTGTTTTATTTCCTATGTATTCATTTTGTGTAAAGCTGAAGGATGTTCCTTCATGGTGGGGGGCATGGTTGAGTTTGTATTAATGTGTGAGAGTGGGTATGCGCGGTGGGTGGGGGTACCCACTCGTGTCGTGTGAGTCAGTGTGGAATGAGACGTTGTGTGGTGTAGTGCAAAATACAGTCCACTTTAATCTTATTACGACTACAGTTTATTATCTCCTGCATCAAACAGCATAAGTATTAAGGCCTATTATCAATAGTCCCGTACACTATAATAACACAGAGGGGCTATAAGTTGCTTGTCATTCTTAGTAATAAAGTAATGAAATTTTGAATAATCTAATCCTAGAAAACTATTCTCTGTCATGTATTTTGGCTATTCCAGTATGCTACAAATTATTAAAGTTGGCCATCTGCAGTAACAGAAATAGATCTAACAGCTTGTAATGAAATTACAAGTAGGACATTTCGATAAAAGAGAATATAAAACTCCAAGGTTTGCTAGCCCACTGTGGTTAGTAACAGTTGTAGACAACAGAGAATACGGCCAGATAATTAGTTTCATGGCACTACTTTAATGGTTTTGAAACCACGAATTTAGTTACCTTTCAGACTGCGTGACTCGTTTCGTTACTGATACTTCTTCGTCACTTCCTAACTGTTATGATTATTATATGTATCCAAAAAGATAAACACATCTATATCTAGCGTTCGCGCATGCAGGAATATTATTTTAAATAGTAGGCCTATGTGAGTATTTGTAAAAAAAGTATCCTACTTCCCATTTAAATAATTATATTTTATTTACCTGCAAGGAATCAGTTGTTATATTATAATACTGCACAAGAACGGTTACTCATTGTTTCAGTAACCAGCCGGCACAATTAGATTTATATTTTTACATACGCATAATGCAATACGTAATCTTTACCTGGTATCTTTACCTGCACTGGAATGTGAAGGTCCCCGGTCATTGAACCGACGCGCCTTGTGGCCATCCATCCAGGTTTCTGTACTTGTGATACTTTACTTTTCAAGTGGAACAACGACGCCTTAACCACACAACAGTGTCGCCGAAATTGCTTAGTTATTACTTCTAAATTACATGTATATAGGCTTCTAGCACTTTTTTCTTTTACGATAATAAGCCAATTAAAAAAAAAGAATTATTATTTCTTAATATATTTGCAAATGGGCTTCAAAAGTGTACGTCAAAACAAAAAATGATGTTTGGATTTTCATATTCTATCTGAAAAAGTATGTGCTTATGACAGAACAACAAATGTACTGACCTTTTTATAGTGTTCCATTCATAAAAGAACGGCAACGCTTAAAAAATGATATTGTAACGATGGAACAGTCGAGAGTGGTTTTCTACATTCGGCTGGCCGAGCAGGTGCATGTCTCTGTCGAGGCCGCACTCAAGTACCCTCGAACAATCGAGAGTGGTTTTCTACACTCGGCTGGCCGAGCAGGTGCATGTCTCTGTCGAGGCCGCACTCAAGTACCCTCGAACAATCGAGAGTGGTTTTCTACATTCGGCTGGCCGAGCAGGTGCATGTCTCTGTCGAGGCCGCACTCAAGTACCCTCGAACAGTCGAGAGTGGTTTTCTACACTCGGCTGGCCGAGCAGGTGCATGTCTCTGTCGATGCCGCACTCAAGTACCCTCGAACAATCGAGAGTGGTTTTCTACACTCGGCTGGCCGAGCAGGTGCATGTCTCTGTCGAGGCCGCACTCAAGTACCCTCGAACAGTCGAGAGTGGTTTTCTACACTCGGCTGGCCGAGCAGGTGCATGTCTCTGTCGAGGCCGCACTCAAGTACCCTCGAACAATCGAGAGTGTTTTTCTAAACTCGGCTGGCCGAGCAGGTGCATGTCTCTGTCGAGGCCGCACTCAAGTACCCTCGAACAGTCGAGAGTGGTTTTCTACACTCGGCTGGCCGAGCAGGTGCATGTCTCTGTCGAGGCCGCACTCAAGTACCCTCGAACAATCGAGAGTGTTTTTCTAAACTCGGCTGGCCGAGCAGGTGCATGTCTCTGTCGAGGCCGCACTCAAGTACCCTCGAACAGTCGAGAGTGGTTTTCTACACTCGGCTGGCCGAGCAGGTGCATGTCTCTGTCGAGGCCGCACTCAAGTACCCTCGAACAATCGAGAGTGTTTTTCTAAACTCGGCTGGCCGAGCAGGTGCATGTCTCTGTCGAGGCCGCACTCAAGTACCCTCTAGACTTTTCGAGTGCTTCTTGACGCAAATTATGGAACATTAGTCTGGAACATCTGCAGGCTATATTTAGCAACAGCTGCCGCTTAGAAGTTAGTTACGTTTGGCGATTTATTCAAGTGCGGATCGAAGTGGTATTTACGGGACGTGATTATTGTGTTACAATTAGTGTGTAACTCTAATAGTTGAGATTATTATTGCGTGTGGATAAATTTAACTAAACTTCCTGGAGAGTGTCTTGTTGATTTCAGATTGTTATTTGTGACTCATTAAAGCTGTGTTATTAGTGATTTCATTGGTGTGTGTATTTTGTTTTCCAGTGTACCATACGACGATCCGTGAGACCGTCGTAACACTGTTCATATTAAGTAAATAAAGAATTCCATTAGTGAATTCATAATTTACAATCAAGGCGTTTTCCTTTTACTTGCAACATGTTTCGTGTGTCAAGCAGTACTCTTGTCATCAGCTATGTAGATTTTAGTCTCATGTTTCAAATAATTTGTCAAGTAATTTTTGCATTACATGTTCCATCTATAGAACATGTTTCAAGTAAGGGAAAATTATGTTGAATGTACATTAGAATAATATTAAGTAATTTGTGTATCAAGAAAAAAACTGTAACCACAAGTGTTCAATAATTTTTTTAGTATCATTTGTTCTGAAAATGCCAGACTAGAAAGACAGAAGTCTTCTCTAACTTAGCAACATGGGATTATATTGTCAACTTACTCTCAAATAAAGAAAACACCAACACTTGAGATAACGGGCAAAGAAAATTAACTAGATAAATCAAATTTTGAAATTTATCTTAACATTCTGTGACTTTCTTATGTTAAGATTCCTATCTACTTTCCTTCGATTTTAGTTTTCCATATAACGTAAATCTCATGTGGATTTTTGCTATATATATCGTTTTCTATGGAAATAATTTTCTGCATTCAATTACGTTTATACGTCCTTCGTTGAGTCACATATTTTATATAGTAAGTACTAAAAACGATTTAATTTTGTTGCAGGTTTTAAACTAAGTAGTAGAAAAGAAAATACGGAACCGAAAGTTTATTTTAAAAGGGTTTTATCTAATAATGTGGTGAATTTATGTTTTAAAAACTTTATCTTGCTACTCGGAAACACAGTACAGCAAGGCAGCAGTTTCAAGCTGAGATACTACACTACTTTAGTCGAGTAAAGTTATTTCAAAGTTTATAAAACTCGACAAGTTGAAATACTTGCAGCTTGCAGAAAACATTAACATTTTATTTGTTTTCCATTAACAGTTAACTCCAAAAATGGTTACTTCTTTTGTTTAAAAATTGTATTAATTAAGTTTGCAATGTCAGCGCTGATTGCTTGTGTAACTTCTCTTAACTCAGTATTTACTGTTTTTTTTTTATCGACTATAAAGCGCATTAACATCGGCTTCAATTAAAAAGTAATGTGGGAAGCAGCTTGATACGTTTAATTTAAAAGGTCTAAACAAACTTCTTATTACACAAATTTATATAGAAAAACTGGAGCCTATGTAGTAAATAACTGGAATGCCCATGAACTTAAAGCTTTATTTCTTCATTGACGTTGCTTCTGTGTAAATTTTATTATTATTACTATGCTGACTGTACAATGTTTACACATATTCCGGAACCAAAGATTACAGAAATGATTGAACTCCCATCTTCCATTGCTGGGATGGATTCCATCCAAAGATCTTTCTCGTTCCTTCAATATAGTCTGAATTTCTTCTATCCAAGTAGTAGTGATCTTCCACTTTTCTTCTTCCTGGTGGGGCCCATTCCATAACTCTCCTTGGCTATCTTTCCTGTGCCATTCTTTTCGTGTGTCCATACCATTGTAATTTTAAAAAAGTTTTTCCTTCAATAAAATTTGTTCCAAACAGAGCTTTCGGTACGGTAGTTATAAAAAACTTTTGTTTCTGAAAAGAATACTCTTTCAATTGGGTTACTTAAATTTACCCTTATGACTTTCTAGCTGCTTGTCATTAGTTTGTCATTACTGCAACTATTAGTTTTTAGAAACGTCTTTATGTTTGAAGTAATGTTTAATTATTATGTAGGGATTCTGTCTTTGTTTCCGGAGTGTAGGAACGGATCACAGTTGCATAACGCAGCATGAAAGAGTCGTATTTATTCTAAAACGGCCCAAATCGTCTTGACAAATTTTAATTGGAATTCGATTTTGGTCAGTTGTTAGCAATCGTGCACCCACTTCATACAGAATTTTGGCATTCATAAAATTTTAGTTAAGACATGACGTCTTCCTCTTGAGAATCTCATTTTTTCCTCTATTTTTTCCGTCAGTCATTCTATCCGTGTCATCCACTTGCTAAAAACGTGTCCTGATGGTGAAATCTATGAGCATTCTTAAACAGGGATCGTCGTCAAAGAGTACGGCCAGGTTTAAATTTACTTGGTAATTTTGTTACTGTGGGGAAAATAAAGGAGTGAAAGAGCAAAGTATCCATATACCTTTACCAGCTTGGGATGTGTTTCAGTTAACAGTAATATTTTGTTTTGTTTTAATTTGTGACTGTACGATTTCAATTTTGTTGATTTTAATAAATACAAAACCTCACGTACTATAGTGTCTTAAATCTTCTACTATTGATTGCTGTTGAAATATTAAAGATTTCTGTTGATTTCACACCGTATTTAAAGTTAGTTTTTGTTACTGTCCTAGTTTTGTTAAGTAGATTATTAGCTTTGTGACCGACTTGTTTATATTAATTTATTTTTTCTGCTTTCCAAGAACAATATTTGTATTATGTGAAAAAACTATCTTTGAATATTATCTTTGAACGGCTTTTAGGAAGCTGTTTTATTATTCTGATACATTAGTGATTAGGTTATGCTTGTAAGCAAATTTTAAGCATTTCCTTATGGGTTTGTATAGTTGTTTGTAGGTTAGTATAGCGGTCACGTACAGTAATCACATGTTTGTATCGGCGTGATGGGTTATGTGATTTAATTCAACATGTTTGTTTTTTTAGCACGTATCACAAAACACGTTTTTTCGCAACGTGTTTGTTTTTTCGCCTACGTGGACGAATTCATAAAAATTGGTGTGACTCGGTTTTTGAGAGTAATTTTCTTATTCACAATGGGTTAAGTTGAAACTAAACCACATATGCTACTAATATTAATTGTCCTCTACAAAGAAAGGTTTCTTTAATTTTTATGTAATCCGTTTGGAAAGTTGTTCTTTACAGATGTTATAAAATCTCTTACATCAATTTCTGTAAATATAATTAAATCACAAAGCACAAAACAAATTCGATCTACCTGCTGTTTACAAACTAAACTGCTCAGATTGCAACAAATTCTACATAGGCCAGACAGGACGTAGCTTCAAACAAAGATACATTGAACGCACAAAGGCACTACACTCCACTACCGAATCCACCTATGCAAACCACCTCATTGAAGCAAACCACACATACAAAAACATCGAAATTACATGGATATTCTACACGTATAAACAAAAGGCCGTAAACTAGACACTCTTGAACAACTGGAAACATACAAACACACAGAAACACATAAAAATGACATCCTAAACGAACAGACACAATTCAAATCACACGCATTATTCGAAAATATCATACCCCACACACACAACATCGATCCTTCAAAAGTCGATACCGTCGCCAAGAACAAGACGGACTGTGCTCTCAGCGGCAGCCTCTGAAGAAGCTTTTTAAAAGCGAAAACTGGTTCAGGCTATCAAGTAAAACTTTTACGTTTTTACCCATAAAAAACTTTGTGTTCCGAGTGGGTAGTGATTTAATTATATCAGCTATTTTATCTGTGATAGCAGTCTTCATAACAACTTTTCATACGACAAAGTTGATTTAATTATATTTAGTTAATTAACGGACACGTCATGGACAACATCAATTTCTGGGTAACGGAGATTGTTTCTGACCAATAGAAAGATGTTCGTACGGACCAAATTAAACATGTTTCACTGACCTCTTGTAACGGTTTATGAAATATATTGAATCCATCATATACGCTCCATGAACAATGTTCCGTGGAGGGGTGTAACACACACCTTATAGTAACAGGGTTAAGCTAAATTAATTATTCAGATTAGAATAATCGTGAATATGGCGGAGAAAGGGTATAATTTCTCCGGCGTATAAGTTTAACAGGGTTAACCAGTCACATTTCGGAGAAATTTCCAAATTTGAAATAAACATAGAAAATAAATATATCATAATCATTTTTACTACAGATCACTGCTGAGACTTGGACTCTCCCAACGGTCCCGGTCTGACGCTACGGTTCCAAATAGTTTGGCATGATTACCCACATTGTCAACCCATTGCAGCTTTGGCCTGCCTCTCTTTCTTCTTCCATCCAGCTGCATCGTTTCTTTCTTTTCTATCCTTTTTATTTTATCCTCATCAAATTTTCCTCACCTCAATCTTGATAATTAAATATATTTTAAAATGTCTAAATCCGTAAATCAGGCGTATAATTCTTTATTATAACGTATTCGCCATACACCGTACTGGACCATAAATTCTCCGTAACGTCTTTCTTTCCTTTACTTTGATGATGATCCATGTTTCTGCTCCATACGTCAGGACGGTTGTTAAAGTTTTATAAAGGGAGCATTTTGTTGACTTTGATAGTAATCTATTTCTCCTCTGCTTTAAAAATCCAAAGTAGCCTATTTGCTGCTATTCTTGTTCATAGTCCTAAGTAATTAATTACATAGAGTCTCAACAAATATAAACTTAACATTCATTAAATTGAAAACCATAAAAAAAAGAAAAACAAAGTATTATATTTTGTAGTTCATTAGTTATTTATTATTTAAAACGTATGTGTATTTTTTATTTCAGAGGAGACATTTACTTAATCCATAGATGTAGTAACACGTAATGACTTGCATAATTATAATGTTATCTTTATAAGTCTTTTAAAAACAGTATTAACTTAAGTATTAACGCCTTAATACGTACATTAAATCTGATTTACGTATTCATTATTTGGGATAAAATACACTATGTTATTTTGTCAACCACTTTATATTGACCTTATTATTATTATTAAAATTATTGTTATTATTATTATTATTATTATTAACCTTATTATAAACCCACAATGGTATGACCAGTGAAGGAACGGGAGTTCGGTGGTTCAAACTTCATTGTCAATATATGTAACCTATATATAAGTGTGTGAGGGGGCGAGTGGTGAATAATGTAAATATTAGTGATGTTCCATACTATGTTAAGGTACGGTATAAATTGACTAAGTATTATACAGTACTGTAACTCCTGCGTACACCCGTTATTATAAAATGCATATAATATATGCCTATAGACCTACTTTCAGCTAGCATAAATTTCTACAAAACTCAAAAAAAATCAGCAACTAATAAATTACTGTTATAGAGATCAAAGAAATCAGTCATGCTGTAAACAGAAATATTTCTTTAAATACAATTCCAAATTGCTTGTTTGTAGTTTTCTTATACAGTATAAAGTTAACTGAATACTGCACATTTTACTTTCAAAACGCGTTTGTAAATGATTTTGAGGTTAGAGACTCATAGACTCGTATAAATGAATTTTTTTAATTTTTTAATTATAGGATTCGTAGACAAATAAGAATAAATAGCAGATAGTAATGATAAGGAAGGCAAAATTGACAATAGTAAACTACGTGACTATTGACTTTCGAATAAATGAAAAATAATTGATTCGAAATAAATCAGTTATTACCTTCGAAAACACACCGGTTTTTGATAGTTTCAAATTTTGTCAAATTTGGTGTACGAGGCATCCATAGTAATTACAAATAGTTTCTGATACTCCATACAACTAGAATCGAATAAGAACCGGTGGCTTTTTCAAAGGATATTTCATGCTTTTTAAGTCAAATCTCTTAAGATTAGGATTACTAAAATTGAATAATATTACAAATGAGTAACGGTTTCAAAAATAACAAAGCATTTACATTACTAATTACATTAAAACACAAATGATTTATTAAAATAAACTGTGTGTACATTTTCAGAATATAGCGATACCTGGAATTTTAAATTTTTGTTTTACTAAAAATGTTGTTTTAATAATTTTGTTGTAGAAAGATAGTTGTAGAATAATAAATGCAGAAAGACGGCAACTAAACGTGGCTCATCTGTCGTTACTATACAGTAGATGACTTATTGTTATGAAAAAGGAGAAAATTATTTTATGTAAAAAATAATTATTACTTACTAAGATTGTTGCTTGTCGTCATTTGCGAGTTCTTCAGCTTTTGACCCTGTCGCTAACATTTCCATGACAGCGTTCCCTGCAGATCCCGGAAATAGGTATTACTGATAGGAAAATCTGACCGTTTGAAATATAACATTAAGTGTGTGTGTGTGTGTGTGTGTGTGTGTGTGTGTGTGTGTGTGTGTGTGTGTGTGTGTGTGTGTGTGTGTGTGTGTGTGTGTGTGTGTGTGTGTGTGTGTGTGTGTGTGTGTGTGTGTGTGTGTGTGTGTGTGTGTGTGTGTGTGTGTGTGTGTGTGTGTGTGTGTGTGTGTGTGTGTGTGTGTTCAATCAGATGCAGCATATAATCTAATTTTGGTTAAGGATAGCATACCTGTTAGAAACTGATATATTCTTACCAACAGATTAAAATTAGGATACAACTATTTGTATGTAATATGTGCATATTATATAAAAATTCGTGTCAAATTCAAGCGCTCAGAGACTTTGAAAACAAAAATACATGAAAAGTTTGTATATCGTACACAACAACAATGAATATTTACGATGAAGATTAAAAAATGGTATACAGTTTTAATGAAAAAAATTGACAATAAACGTAACATAAAAGTAACTCAACTTCTGTTATAAGATGCTACGCTAGATACGCTATGGGTTATCGAACACAACACAGGACTACTCTGCATTTTTTCTTTAACCGCTCGGTAATTAAAACATTACTAACGCATCACAATAACGAATATTACATTGTAAAACAATGTAATAACACATGTAATAAAACAATAATAACACATTTCACATAGTCTTGGTCTTTTCAAAAATTTGGATTGGTAATCGCATGCCTATGAAGTACACACTCAGAAGAGAATGTAAAGAAATAATCGTGATGATTACATGAAACCAGCGATATTTAAAAAATGTGTTATAGGACTATGATGCAGTTTCTGTGACGAAGAAAGTATAGAAACAGAACCGTTTATGATTAAAATACAATGTGTCTGGACCACTCACAGTTAGCCGTGACCGTCTAGTGGTTAGGACATTGCGTTGTGGCCACAATAACCCAGGTTCTAATCCTGGTCACTGCAGCGTGAATTTTTATTTGATTTCTTAAATCTTGCACATTTTTAATAATATTTTTAATAAAATTATATTTAACATCGTAAGATATTAACGTACATATCACTTTTTTAAAACGAGTCTCGACTTTTATAACGTTGGCCGTGATGTTGATTCCAATTTGTGACGATTTAAATTGTGACATTTACAGAATAAAAAAAAAATTTTAATTAATTAAGGTTGCGTACAATTAACCATTTAAATCTCACAATAATAATAATAAAAACATGTAGGTACTAAGTGTGAATGGAAGAAGTAATTAATAAGGGCAAAGTATCCATAAAGAAAAGGCATATTGTAAATAATTATTATGTTCGTATTTAACCCTTTGCTTGCTACCAAGCGCTTACCTGTTGATACCGGACTCGACCTGTTTTCCGAGTCTACTGTAATTAAAAATAATAGAGTAAACTAATGTTAATAATTAAAGTATCTGTAGACACAGATAGTAACTAAAACAATTAATTTAAATGATGTATTTTTATCTAGCGATAGTCTGTATAAATAAAAAAGTTTATTTAAAGAGAAACAGGAACTATATATGCTCGCGGAATAAACACCCCACTCTCTCTCGTCATGTACGAGGGTAGCGGACGAAAAATCGCTCTCTTGCGATGACGACGCCCAGCTGTGCAGACGCACGAGCAAAATGCTCTGTTCAAAAGTTATACAATTTGTTGTTAGTGTGGATTAATTAATTATTATTTTGTATTTTACTAACCGTTACAAAAAGTGTAACATGTAACGTTAACAAAAAGAAAATTCCAAAAACTCTGTAACAAGAAGAAAGATGTAACTACAAACGACGAGTGTTAATAAAGAAAAAACGATGACTGCAATCTTCACCGATGGACGAATCTTTTCAACATCTGACCTGTGGTCATGGACCATCTAAATGAGAACTCTAGTATACCCTACCGATGATGCAGTTCGAGACATCTGAGAATCAACGAGTATCTGTGTAGAAGACTCTACCTACACAATCCTGCAGACGTATTAAGCCATGAACAACCGAGACCAGACCAAGACGAGGACGACGTTTTAGGACTCCCAAGACGGAACCACATGGAGGCGATTACTACATCCAAAAAAATAGAGGTGACTCGATAGCACGTCTATCGAGGAATAATGATAATATTTTTGTAACACAATACTCTATTTAAGAGACTTACAGAGACGATTGATTTTATAAGAATATAAAAACTTAAATTTGAGAATTTAATTGTAACTATTCCATATCATTCAATTGTAACTATTCCATATCATTCAATTGTAACAATTTAGATATTAACGTAACGTAGTGGTATTAATCCCATTCTTCTAATGGAAGATATATGAAGCAAAAAGGTAAAAGTCTTGCCAGATAAAATTTTGAATTAAATATAATTAAAAGATTAGAGACTAAATACCAATGGTTACCCGGATCCGGGGGTATAGCTAGATAAATTTGTTGTGATCCCATATTCTAAATAAAGCATTTCACTTAATTTTACTAATTTAATTAATAACGTCATGGGATCTGTTCTTTGGAGTAAATGTTATATTTCAAATGTTTAATAAAGCAAGTCTTCTTGTTACACACATAAACTGAGTATATAAATCAACAGTTTCACCTTCCCTGATTCCTTGTATGTCTTACTGTGTGTTGTTCTGATTTAAATTTCAGCTCGTCTCGAATAAGGCAGCCTGAAATAATTGGCAGAACCAATTATTTTGGGTTCCCTCCGTTATAACTCTAAAGAAGAGGTAATAAGATGCGCAACTCTGCTAATTTGTTTAAATTTTGCTACTAATAACAAAACAAATTTTGTGACTTGTGTTGCTAAACAGTAATTGTGTCCCTATTCATAAGCTGTTGATTTATTTACTCGTGTATTTTAATATGTGTCAGAAATTTAAATAAGATAAAAATAATAATTAATATTATAGTAATATAGTATAGATAATTTTATTTGGAAATATGATATGTGTGAAGTAAGATTAACATATAATCACATGTAAACAAAACATGTAGGAGCTTGTCAAAAGTTCATTCTACAACACTTCTGTTTGTAAACAATACCAGACCGGTTGAATTCTTGTCTGTTCCTGTTGGTGTGTATTTTGTCATTGTGAGCCTCCCCCATCGCGGAATGAAACAATCACTTCACCCTCTTTGATAGCTCTATTGTTATAAGAAGCGTGTCCTTTCCTGTGTGTCGTCTTGTGCCTAGTAAACATGTATCTCCCCTTTGTTGAAAATTAAATCGAATTAAAACAAGTGTAATAATTAATTTAATGGAATGATGTTTCCCTAAGTAAATAAACTAGTTCGAAATAAAAAGAAACTGTCTCTTAAATCAGACCAAAGTACTAATAATAAATAATGAGTCATTTAAAATAAAAAGTTTAATAATATCGTAAATTATTATAACACGTTAGTACAATTATAATTATAAAAGTGTATTAGTGAAATAAGTAAAAAGAAATGAATAATATGTGTGAATAATAATAAATAAGTTGTGTCCTGCTTAAAAATAAGTCCCTAGCCGCCAGCTATTGTTAAATGGAACAATAGAGAAATATCCACCCTCGAGTTGACTTCTGCCCTTTGTACTCATAAACGAGGCCATTGTTTAAACTAGTTTGACCCACATTCCAGCGTAACAGCTGATCGTTGAAAGTAAAGTGTTTGTCCCCTCTTGTTTAGTGTGTTACAATTGATTGTTTAGTAGTGAATAAAGATTCCCCTTCGTGACATTCCGCTTATCTCAGTAAAGTAAGCAACTAGAATTAAAAATAATCTAGGGTTGAGTATGGGATCAACTTTAGATTATCTTAAGTATAAATAAGCGAAATAGATATAAGGAACGTAACACAGTCACAATGGCGCCGCACTGAAAAATTCTTTACAAGAGTTAAAGAAAGTAGCAGAAAACTAACTACTAGAGTTAGAGTATACAAAATGTAATCAGTCGGGCCATGATGTTGTGAGGTTACGTAAATTAGTAGTAGAAATAAAATTAAGATAGATTTTAAGAAACAAGATAAAGGGAAGGTCACAGAAGAAAAGAAAATGAGTACCAAGAGCTGATCGTTTAAATAGAATTCAATGCCAAAGGTTTAATAATAATCTCTGTTAATAAATGTTTACAATGTATTAAAGTGTATAGGAAATAATTCGAGGTAAGTTGTTTTTAAAGCCCCAAAGTAATAATAAGTGATTAATAATTGCTAAATAAATCTTAAGTTAAACAAATTTGTGTAACGTGTAAATAAGTAGTAGTAAATCGTATCGCAGTAAATAAGAGAAAAGTGAATAATAATAATAAAAGTTACGTTGCGTACTGTAAACACCCCAGTTGTGGCAAGGTAGAGAAAAGGAAGCGTGTTCAGTATTGTATTAAGCAGCCACCCTCTCAATTGTATTAAAGGTTGCTCTCCCTAAACAATGAATGCCACCGCGAGTGGATTACAATGCATTGTGTAAAGTGTCTCCCCTTCCGCATATTTTGTCTAGTAATTGTTAAAGAGTTAAATGAAAGGTATCTTCGTGAAATTCCGCTTCTCTCAAAACAGTGATCTAAAGTGGAGTATGGGATCCTCTTTAGATTACATTAGAAATAAGTTTATGATATATAATCCAGAAGTGATTATACATGTTAAGTAACGAGTCACAACGGCGCCGACTGAAAAGGATAATGATGAGCCAAGAGAGCCAAGAGATCATTTTTTTTTTTGAATGCTGAAATCTAACGTGTAGAGTTAGAGTAAGCTGATGTCAGTCGGGCCACGATATTGTGAGTTGCTGAAATTAGGGAAATTAGTATTATGAGTAAGTACTGTATTTAGTGAGAAAAAGGGAATTTCACGGAGGAGGAACATTTAAATGAGAATTAAGATCATTTAAAGAGAATTTAAAAAAATAAACCGTGCAATAATAATAAAAGATAATAATAATAAGAAATTTCATACGGAACTCCCCAAGCTTACTCTCGGTACATAGCTGACCAAAATTTTAGGAGTCTGTGTTGGTAAGGAGGCGGAGTATGTGACGATTTAAATTGTGACATTTACAGAATAAAAAAAAAATTTTAATTAATTAAGGTTGCGTACAATTAACCATTTAAATCTCACAATAATAATAATAAAAACATGTAGGTACTAAGTGTGAATGGAAGAAGTAATTAATAAGGGCAAAGTATCCATAAAGAAAAGGCATATTGTAAATAATTATTATGTTCGTATTTAACCCTTTGCTTGCTACCAAGCGCTTACCTGTTGATACCGGACTCGACCTGTTTTCCGAGTCTACTGTAATTAAAAATAATAGAGTAAACTAATGTTAATAATTAAAGTATCTGTAGACACAGATAGTAACTAAAACAATTAATTTAAATGATGTATTTTTATCTAGCGATAGTCTGTATAAATAAAAAAGTTTATTTAAAGAGAAACAGGAACTATATATGCTCGCGGAATAAACACCCCACTCTCTCTCGTCATGTACGAGGGTAGCGGACGAAAAATCGCTCTCTTGCGATGACGACGCCCAGCTGTGCAGACGCACGAGCAAAATGCTCTGTTCAAAAGTTATACAATTTGTTGTTAGTGTGGATTAATTAATTATTATTTTGTATTTTACTAACCGTTACAAAAAGTGTAACATGTAACGTTAACAAAAAGAAAATTCCAAAAACTTTGTAACAAGAAGAAAGATGTGACTACAAACGACGAGTGTTAATAAAGAAAAAACGATGACTGCAATCTTCACCGATGGACGAATCTTTTCAACATCTGACCTGTGGTCATGGACCATCTAAATGAGAACTCTAGTATACCCTACCGATGATGCAGTTCGAGACATCTGAGAATCAACGAGTATCTGTGTAGAAGACTCTACCTACACAATCCTGCAGACGTATTAAGCCATGAACAACCGAGACCAGACCAAGACGAGGACGACGTTTTAGGACTCCCAAGACGGAACCACATGGAGGCGATTACTACATCCAAAAAAATAGAGGTGACTCGATAGCACGTCTATCGAGGAATAATGATAATATTTTTGTAACACAATACTCTATTTAAGAGACTTACAGAGACGATTGATTTTATAAGAATATAAAAACTTAAATTTGAGAATTTAATTGTAACTATTCCATATCATTCAATTGTAACAATTTAGATATTAACGTAACGTAGTGGTATTAATCCCATTCTTCTAATGGAAGATATATGAAGCAAAAAGGTAAAAGTCTTGCCAGATAAAATTTTGAATTAAATATAATTAAAAGATTAGAGACTAAATACCAATGGTTACCCGGATCCGGGGTATAGCTAGATAAATTTGTTGTGATCCCATATTCTAAATAAAGCATTTCACTTAATTTTACTAATTTAATTAATAACGTCATGGGATCTGTTCTTTGGAGTAAATGTTATATTTCAAATGTTTAATAAAGCAAGTCTTCTTGTTACACACATAAACTGAGTATATAAATCAACAGTTTCACCTTCCCTGATTCCTTGTATGTCTTACTGTGTGTTGTTCTGATTTAAATTTCAGCTCGTCTCGAATAAGGCAGCCTGAAATAATTGGCAGAACCAATTATTTTGGGTTCCCTCCGTTATAACTCTAAAGAAGAGGTTATAAATTGAAACGTAGATCCCTTACGTGTTTAAGTACCATCGTGTTCACTACACCTAGAGGATGTTCAGCTCCACAGTTATTACGAAACTTTGTCGTGTGTCGTTATTCCATTACAATATATCCTTTGTGATTTCTAGTTATTTTGATTAACAACCCGCTTAAAATTCCATGGTGAATTAAAATATTTCATCCGAACATTTTTTACTTTTAATTTTCTAAACAAGTTAAAAAAATACAAAATACGTTCAAAACAAAGGATTCATAACCTTATGTTTCATGTAATGAATTATACAATAGTAGTTCTCGCAGAATTTTGTGATTCCTGCAATTCGTAATGTTATAATATATAATAATCCATGAATCTCCAGTAAAGAATGTAATCCGTCCATTGTTAGGCCTCTGCTCTCTTCGTTATATTCGTTGATTACTGTGTACAATAATGATTGAAAGAATTTAAATTTTACCCTTCTTTCCCATTTTAATCAACAAAAATCTACAAGTATAGCCACGCCTTTACTTGCCCTGAATCTTTCGTCCACACCACTATAAAACGTTTTTAACTTCTTTTTTGTTTCAGTCAATACTGCTATATTAATATTTTTTTCTTCAAATACTTTTGCTATTTCCAATTCTTTGCCACTGATCCTACTGCCACAGTTTCCAGACCTTACTCCGACGCTGCTTTGGATACTACAATATTTCAAAGTTTTACATGAACAGGTTTGTGGTCTGTAAGATAGTATTCACTAACAATTTCAGTAAGAAAGACCAAAACGGTGGCCTTTAAAGTTAAATATCCAGTAAGGACTAAGATAGTTATAAACAACAGCACTTCAGAACTAGTGAGCCGTTTCAAATATCTCGGCTGTGCAGTAAGCTATTAATCTGAATATGACATAAGAGAGAAGATAAATAAATTTAGGAATATTTGTGGTACGATTCATAGAAATCTTAGAAATAAAACAAGACACAGCACAAGGATTATATTTTATAACACAATTGGAATACCCACATTGGTTTATGCCAGTGAGGCGTGGGTCATGACAAAAAAGGAATGCGGCAAGATTCAGAGTGCTGAAATGCAGTTTCTTCGAAATCCTTTAAATTATACACTGCAAGATAGAATAAGGAATGAAGATATCAGAGCAGAACTCGAAATAAAGGACATAAATGAATTACTTCAATTTATAGAAGACAATGGTGGGATCATCTGCAAAGGATGACAGAGGATCGATTGCCGAAAGCGCCACTGAACTATAAAGCCATTGGTAGAAGAGACGTGGGTCGTCCGGGATGAGATGGGTGCCGGAACAGGTTTGTGTGACCTAATCCTTGAAGAGGAGAAGAAGAAGTATTTAAATTTCTTACGCGTAATTTTTTTTTAATTTTACTAATTACAAAAATAATTATGTATTAAAATATAATGAAACACAATATTTGCACGAAAAACTTGAATTTTATTTTTAACGTTTTAATTCATTTTACCGTGATACACTCTTCACACTGTTTCTATCACTTGCTGACAGACATTTCGACACTTTGGATCTACATCTATACCAATAGATGTTAACGTAATGTCAGGGCGTTGAGTATTTGGAGCATATTTATTTGGAGCATGTCGTTGGCTCAATCACATAGCGATGTACAAACAACTGCAGCTTGACTGTAACTGTAACTATAACTTCCAGCACGTTAGTATAAACAAGGACTTTCCAGAATGTTATGGAAGTCGCAGAAGAACTTATCAAACGTTTTGGCGCCTTCCCAGCTACTACGTCATCATTTATTTTGATAACCTCTATCAGTTAGTCAGTCAACACACTGTTTTACAGAAATTAGTGTTTGTTTAGAATTACAGTTATTTATCAATAATTGTAATAACTGTTAACAAAAACTTGCAGGTTTGATTATATCTCTGGTATGTAAGTATTTCACTGTAGGCCTACTGAAAAAAGGTGTTTATTCGATAAAACGTCTAATCAAAATACGCTCATTCGGGAAAATAATGTCTTTCGTTTTACGATACGAAAAACTTTTCGAAATTCCAAACATTACTGACAGGAATAGAGTAAGTACTGCAGGGAAGAAGTGATATTACAATTAAATAACAGTTTACTGGTATAAATCGTGATATTAAATGGTGGTTTCTAATTATGTAGTTAAGAAAGTTTTAACAGATGTGGTACGGCACTGGGTTATCATCTAGATGTCCCGAGTACAGTAAAATTAATTATGTCAATTCCCAGAATGGTTCGAAAACCTAGGATTACATCATGAGTACTAGACGGCGACTGCGCATAGTGGCTGCCACATTATCCTTCCTGTATGGCTACTCGCTCTGATTTCTCTAAGTGATTCTAATTAATAAGTAATTACTTTGGTCCAGGTTACAGGTCCTGGTAGAGCAATAGGATAAAGCATTGTGAAGTGTGTATCGTGGCAACGTTGAACTTTTAAAGAAAAGAGCTCTTGCGTGTACAACTGTAATGGAAGGAGTAGCAGTACAAAAACATTAATATAGTATATTTATTAATATATTAATAGGCACGATTATATTACCAGTTCCTACGAGATTTCGTTGAAAACGGAAGCATAAAACCACATTTACGAAGGCAATTTATTAAATCTACAACGTGTTTCCATTTTATAAATATTGGATTTTTATTATGCCTCTGTTGTGTGTACAGCGTTTTACAACGTAAATCCACTTACACTTGTCAGTTGAACATTCCATATTGCTTCGATTCGTAAAGTATATAGAAAAATTATTTTACTAATAAGTTTCACAACAGTAATTCACAGTTCAGTAGAAGTTGGCAGCGGTTTCTATAATTACCGTGCTTGACATATGGTCCCCGTCTTCCTTTGCAGTGTTTACAAAGGCAATGGCACATGTACAAATCGCGTTACTTTACGGTGGCCGCTTCATAACTGCGCGAAAAGTGAGGGTAGTGGGAAGACTACAGTTGCAGTTGTAACACTTCATTTCAAAAACGTCCGTCTTACTGTTGCTACAGCCGCCTTATTGGTGCCCTTAAGTACTTAATTATTACAAATCAGGTTTTACACATTGTTGACTTTTTCCGGATTTCATTCAACTAACTGCTCTTTGTAATTTTACTCAGTATTACTCGAAATTGTATCAAATATGTATTCTTAGTATCAGAACTATGTTATTTGTTACATAATGCAAATAATAAATAATTACTAGTATTGGCCGCTTTTCTGTCCTGAATTTTTTATTTTCCAGAAATATTCAATTCTTTTTGCCCTTATTCTCTTGACGTTCATTTAATACACTTCTATTATTTCCAATCTTCTTCCATTTCCTAAGTTTATAATAACTTTTCATAAACATGATAAGCTACCTTGAACGTTTACACTGGACTTAAGAAGTTGATGAAGTTTTCGCAGCGTAGGATACGTTTTTGTGTTGAAAATAATAATTAAATGAAATACAGGCTTATACGGTAAACATTTCACGGTAAATGTTTTTGAAAACGCATCAACACTTACGCACTCAGTGAGGTGTGCCGTTACACTGACAAAAACAGGGTTCTGCGCATATCACTTTCACCAAGGTTGCCGGCCACCATAAAGTACACCAGTAGTACGTATTGCCAAGAGCTGTGCTAATCTGATCAATCCTACAGGAATTTATTGGACATGTCTCTGAGTAGCGTCTGCATAATGATAAACCGAATTATTTTATTTTCTAAATAAATGTATAAGAAGTACAGGTTACATCAAAATTATTTTCCAACTATTTATTTATGCAAATTTGTGTGATCAACATCCACATATACGGCGCTGCTTTGTAATAAGACTACATTGTCAAACCTGATGAAAAACCATTAGTTATACTTCTGTTTGACGCAGATTTAAATTAACTTATCTAAGTACCTGGTATCAATATCTAATTTTTGTAATAGAAACTAGTTTTTCTTTGTAGTTCAAAAACTTCATTCAAGCTTCACTAATATTCACTGATCCAGCACACGAAATAATTATACATGTTACGCCTCCATTGAATTGAGTGGGACGAATATCTAACTAAAGGTTAACTTTAGGAAGAAACAAATGTTTTATGTATTAAAGTTTTACACTGAAATCCAACTTAATTCTGCATAAGACTAGTAACTACCTTTCTTTAGCACTACCAACGGACGCTCTCTTTCCCGAAGCTTTATAACATTAACATGCACGCGAATAAAGATAACAAAACAAAGAAGCACAATGGAAAATTGTGAATTAAATATCCTTTTATATCAGAACAATTATGGAACAGATTACAAAGCATGTCAGAAACAACTTATTGAAATTTAGAGAGAATATGCAATAATTAGCTAAAATAATTATGTATTACCCTAAACACAGTATGTAAATAAAGTATACGGATGCATGGTATAATTAAACTGTCTTGTTTGCAAAATAGATACACTTCATTGACTTTTCGAAGTGCAAAATGTACGTTTTAAAAGTTGCAAAATGTTCAGCCAACTTTTAATGACAGCTGAGAAAAGTGGTGGCAGTTTTGTATCTAGCAACAACGACAAGCTAGGAAACGTACCCGTTTACTGCCCAATTACGGTGTTCCTATTTCTCTTTCTTTTCTTTTCTTTTCTTTTCTTTTCTTTTCTTTTCTTTTCTTTTCTTTTCTTTTCTTTTCTTTTCAAATAATTCAAACATGTCATTTCCTACCATTGACGATAAGCGTGAATTATCAGCTTACGATAAACACGTTGTGGATACTCGTTTTGTGAAACAAGGAAAGATGAATATTGCAAAGACAGAAAGTTCTCGAACAATGTATGGTGTCGTTCTACACGTTTCCCGGCCAGCCGAGTAGATGTGTTTCTCCCAAGGCCACACTCAAGTACGCTCTAGACTTTTCGAATGCTTGTTGACGCAAATTATGGAACATCTGTAGACCATAAATAGACAACAGCTGTCACTTAGAAGTCGGTTGTGGCGATTTATTCAAGTGAGATACAAAGTATTGTGGCGAATTGTTATCGTGTTATAATTAATGTGGAACTCTATTAGTTGACATTATTATTACGTGTGGACAAATTTAATTTGAATTATTATACGAGTACAATCTTGTTGAATAACGTGTTGATTACAAACTGTTATTTGTGATTAATTAAAGCTGGTCATTTGTGACGTCATTGGTGTCTGTCTGTATATTGTTTTCTACTGTACCATACGACTGTCAGTAAGACCGTCGGAACAATATATTTCAATCCCTTCTTATTAAATCAGCCTTTTTTGCGTCAAGAATTCATCGTTCCAATTTTAGACTGCCCGACGGTAGACCCGCAACGTTCTTGGTGTGCGAGAGTTCTTGGGGGAAAATGAGAGTTCTACCCCGGAAGTGACGTCACACGGCGGGAAATTCAAAAATTGTAGTGGTGGGGGTAACCATGCGGCAGTAGTCTGTCGGCCATGTTGTCGTCGTCGCCGCCTAAAGTGGGGTAATGTGTGCGTTGATTGGCGGAGGCGTGGCTATGTTCGCCGTTCGCCGTTGACGTCGTCGTTGACGTCGTCATCGTCGCTGGGCGGCGGCCTGGTGGTGGCTTGATGGCCGCCCGCCGTGGTGTGTCGCCGGCGGCCATGTTGGAAAAGGTGCGATGTTGTCGATTGGTGTAAGAGAGTAGTGGTTAAGGTACGGCCTGGTTGCCGATTCGTGCGTGTGTTATAGTGTATGGTTATGTATATGTAAGGGGTTTTTCCGGAAGTTCGGCCATGTTGGAAAAGCGTCGGTGTTGCCAACTGTTGTCGGTTCGGTGTTATAGTGTACGGGTTGAATGTATGTTTCGCCATTGTTGCCAACTCGGTGTTATAGTGTACTGGTTTCGTGTATATTTACCCTGCCGTGCCGATATCGTCGATGTTGTGTATAAACATGGTTATTCCCACCACCACAATTTTTGAATTTCTCGCCGTGTGACGGTCCAGGCTAGAACTCTCATTTTCCCTGTAAGAAATACACATGATATTCAGTGTTCGATTCACTTATCTGAACGATTGCATTGTTGACAACTGTGTGTCTATGTGTTAAGTAAATTGTAGTATGCGAAAAGGATAGTTGAAAATAAACACTTATACAATGAAAAAAATATGTACAAGTTTATTACAAATATAAACATAAAAGAAAAAATAACTACTTTACAAATATATAAACATAAAAATATATACAAATTTATACATTTCACAATCAGGTATTTTTTTTTACAAGTCTCCATCCGGGTGGTTAATTTCCTACAACTAATATTTACAAATATATAAACATAAAAAATATTATACAATAAAAAAAATATATACAAATTTAAATATTTCACAATCAGGTTTTTTTTTTAAAAAGTCTTCATCCGGTGGTTAATTTCCATCTGTAACAAAAAAGTAAGAGTATTAGTGACATGTGGTTGTTACAAGTAGGATGGATTACTAAAACCTTTATTAACACTGTAATATACCTTAAATATGCATACGCCCATAAAACGTACGATTCGACTTTCCGAATACGTACATCCTGCATTGTGGGCATGCGGGTGGTGTCCCCTCCATCGCTACCGCCTGGAACCAGTTGAGGACGCATCGGTAATGGTATGTATGGCCACATACCAAACCGAGGAGCCTCTGCCCGTCATTGTATGATTCTATGCATATACTGCATGTATTGTGTGGAGGAATCATACCTTGAACAGGACAGGGCTCACCGCGACGCCAACATCATGTCGGTAGACTCCTTCTAAGAAGGAGTCTCAATGTTGTTGGGTCATCGTGCGTCCTCGGTTCGGTTGCGTGTAGCACTTCAAAGAAGACGGGTAGCGCGTCTTCTGGAGGGGTCCACAAACGGGGATCTCTCCGCAATAGTTGCTGCTGCTGTTGCTGATAAATGGGCTGTGGGCGTGGTTGAGGTTGCATCTGCGGTGGCGGCGGTGGTGACGGTGGTGGTGATTGCGGTGGCGTAATCGGATGTGGTTGTGGAGGTGGCGGCGGTGCTGGTATCGGGCGAATGTCACTAAAAAAAAAAAGACAACATAGAAATTATGTATAATCGCAAATAAAACAAAGCAGTATGTACGCATAAGAAGATGACTTACATATTTATGTCGAGGACTTCTACATCATCATCATCACTGTCACTATCATCATTACCGTTCGGATTTAATTCAAGCGTATCAGCATCGCTTTGATTGTCCACCACCTCCATAACTTCACCTTCTTCTGTGGACTCGACATTACTGAAACAAAAAAAAAAGGAACAATTTTAATACCAGATTTAAACGTAAGAGAACAAATGAATGTTAATTAAAAACAAACGTACCGACTCGTACCGGGTCGAGGGTGAAATACCGCCACTCCTGCAGCTAGAGCATCACTGAAAAAAAAAGTATAAATTGAACACATGAGGTAAACGCAATAGTATAAGACTTTGTTGTTAATGAAAACTGACTTACCGCAACACACTAGCCTGTAATCGAAATAACGCGCGTTTAAAACATTGCAGGCTGTTTGGAGATAGGGGGCGACGACAATCTGCAGCAGCAGCAACAGCACCAGTCAGAGCGTTAGCATCACTTAAAAAAAAACATGTATGAAATGAACACTGGAGGTAAAACGTAAGAGCACAGGAGTTTATTAATGAAAATTGTCTTACCGACTCGTGCCAGGTTGCGGAGATTGGGGCCGAATTACAGCAACAGTGGGAGCAGCAGCATCATTGCTGAAAAAAAAAATAAATTGAACACCGGAGGTAAAAAAAAAACACAAAAGTACAAAAGTTTATTAAAATGACAATTGTCTTACCGACTCGAATCGGGTTCTGGAGATACGGGAGAATCAGTGGTGACAGGTGCCTCGTCTGTATCACTGAAATAAAAAAAAATATATATAATTGAACACCGGAGGTAAACGCATTAGGACAAGAGTTTATTAATGAAAACGGTCTTACCGACTCGAGCCGGGTCCTGTCAAAGCACGACGTAACCGTTGTGAACTATAAAAAAAAAAAACACATCAATCGAATGGAATATTCTTTTTGTGCATTATAAATAAAGAAAAAAATGTTATATTTACCATCGTACTCGACGTTGCTCTGCTGTCCTATTTTTCACAATTTTCTTGTTGTTCATTCTGTAAAACGTATCAAAAGTTGTAAAATAAGTAAATAAAGAACATAAAGTTAATGTGTGCGTGTGTGTGTGTGTGTGTAATGCTGAACATCATCTTTACCGTTAGTTATCGGTCCGTGTACTTTCTCTTTTTTGCCTTAGGACCAGCAGCGTCGTTGGTTATTGCTGCTATCATGTAATGCCCGTACGCGAGTGTACTTACACCGTCGTCCAGTACATACCTCTTATCATCATAAGGAGACAGGGAAAGTTTTGTTATACGTTGCGTGTACAGCTTATGATGATTGCTTCGTATACAGTCAGCAGAGGTGAATACGGTACGACTGTCAAAAAGACACTCGCTGTACAATTGATGTCGTAACCTTTTTTTTATTGCCGTCCTTGGCACACCTTTCGCCACCTTTTTGTCGGTGCGGTCGGACAACAAGAGCGAGTAACACTTCGCCCTGAGTCCGACAAATTCCCTGATGGGTTTTCCATTGGTCTCATCCTTGAACTTCCCCACGACTTTTTTGTTGACGTCGCAATGACAAGGATGATCCACGGGATAGTCCGATGTGTCAAAAAGGTGGAGATCCTCTTTCATATCTGAGTACAAATCGTTAGTCTGAATGCTGTAAAGCAAACTGTCTGTGTCAGTCATTAGTAAGGTCAATCGTTGTCCGTACTTGGCGACAGCGTACCGATAATGAAAATTGTACATTATCAATTTGCTGACATCGAGTACTGTGAAGCCGACGTACACCGGACGGGAAAGGAATATCGTCCTATTTCGTAAGGCCAGTCCGACCAAGTTATCGGTGTAGCGGATCATACGCTTTAGCCGAGGATTGGAAACAATTTTCTGCAGCCGTTGTTCGTTAGAGACTAGTTGGAAGTCTATTCGTTTCCTCACGTTCTCCAGCGATTTGCCATAGACGGCGTTGACCATCAGTTTGAAAAAATCCTTTTCGAAACTGTTGGTGGCTGCTGCTCTCTTTTGCGTGTTGAAATCGATAAACGGTTTCATCCACGCTCTCTGTTTAAAACTCAACACCCTATGTATCGCTTTCAATTCTAAACCGAGACTCAGATACAATTTTAAATTTCGAAAATGAAGAACGTAATTTTGCTTGTCGTCCAAAGTCGTCAGCAACTTGGGAACGGACGACGAAGGCGTTTCCGATCCGCTATACCCTTTTGTATAGTGCAGTCGTGTGTGGAGTCGTCGAGAGTACGGTGAAAGTACGTCAGGATGGACACAGGAACGGACGGGTGCCAATGGATAATCGGAATGGAGGTCATGAAGTTCAGGTGGATAGTGTAAGTCGACCTCGAGTATGTAGCCCACGTCACCGTCATCGCACAGAGTACGCACGTCCAGTGAGTTGATCTCGTTACGATCTAACCATCTGAAGGCGGCGTAAGGGAGCGGTTGTGACATGGCTGCACCGTAAAGGTTGTTGCAGTCCGTGTACAATATGAAAGAGGTTGGCTTTGAAGCATCGTACTGATCGACAATTAGTGGGTTGTTGGCCTTGGCGTGGCGGTTGGGTACCATGCTAACGCCACCACGAACAGCCGATTCTATAAAGAGATGCTGATCTATATCCGTCAACAGCTCCAGTCGCATACGGGTCATCTTTAACATCGCATGCCAAGCGACACCAGGAAGCGAGTAAAGATGAGCCGGATCGATCTGGTAGTACCGCATGGCCATCTCACGGAACGCCTCGAAGACGTCGGCCAGTAGCAGCACGTCTGTTTTAAGATACAGATCGTGATATTCGCCCAGTGTACTGATTCCAAAAGTACGCCACACGTTGTGCGCGTGAGCGTAATCTTCGTCAGATATTGGCGATTCACTCAACCTGTTGAAAAAGTGTTCGCGTGCGGGCAGACGTGTTTCGTTGAATTTCTCGCTACCTGTCATGTAATCGTAAGGGTACACGCCCTTACGTAAGAGTAGCTCGAAGTGTTCTTCGAAACATTGCTTCGTTAAATCGAAATCCGCTCCGCTCGCGTGCAAGTTTCCAACAAGTGTGTCCAAGGACGTGTTCAGAAATTGAAGCGTGTCTACGAAACGCAGACGACCCAACGAGACTGATACGAAGCGTTCGCTAGTGGTAGCGATACAAGCGAGATCGTCGTATTTACCCAACCCTTGTACTAGGTGATGTGCATCGTAACCTCGTAAGTTGTGAAAAAATACAGGTATGTGTCGTGGAGTCTTGAAATTAAGGTTACAGATGTTGTGAGCTGCGCCTAGGTATCGTCCTGTCAGATGACAATGGTTGCGCACTTTGTCGATTTCGTTCAGTGGTTCTTCACAGAGATGACATACGAGGGCATTTGCGAAAGATAACAAATCACGGTCACTCATAGTCATAGGGACAATGGATCGGATGATTCTGAAAAGTTCTCGCTCTTCAGCGACCAGTCTATTGAGAAAAACGTCTACCACGTTCTCACCGCGATAAACGACCTGGGGTTTGAAAATGTTACGCTCGTAGTCGACTATGAGGTAGGAGAAACCTGAAGGAAGATGTAACGACTCCGTTGTGGTGGACGATGTGTGCGGAGGAGCGTCGCAGCGATGGCAAGGGACGATAAATGATTCAAAATCTGCGTATATCGCAAAAGGGACCTTATGGCAGTATGTATAATTTCTGAAATACATCACATTCTCCTCCTCCGCTGTCGTGGGTAAACGAATTTTCTGTTCACCATATGGTGAACAGTGGGGGATATGTTCGGTAAGGAGTCGTTCTTCGCAAAATCTATGCAGACAGTAATTGCAATAGAAAGAACGCCCGTTGTGGTTGCTTAGTGAAGAGAATAAGCGACTTGTATTTTTGATTAAACAGTAATGTTTTCGGTCGTCAGCGGTAAAAAGTAATAGATTAACGTGATGTTGTCTGCCGCTGGAAGGAGTTATTCTTAAAGGGTAAATTTCATATTCTTCGTAACCGAAAACATTTATAGAAACGTTAGGATTGTCTCGTTCGAACTTCACAATGTCGGATAGACGGGTGGGGTAAGTTATACCAGAAGTATTGATACTGCAGATATGCGGCTTGTATTTGGATACACGATCGTTGTGTGAGTGTTGTGGAAACAGAGCGGCCAACACTGACCATACGAAACACATTTGATCGCCTGTATTGTTCACGTTGATGATGGATTTAGTACGAGACAATTCAGGAGGTGTACGAATGAAACTGGAGGCGGTTAGCGGTTGGTATCGTGAGAGAACGAGTTCTAAGGAGATTATGCGGTCTAACACCCAACCGCTACCCTCGCGTGTGAATTTATCAATCGATTCAATGATCTTTTCGTATGAAGCTTCTAAACGATCGGGCAATACATCTTGGTCAGCGATCAGTGTCGTATGACATCGTCCGTGAAAATAAGCTTCAGTCGTCACTTCTTCGTCCTGGTCCGTGTCAGCGTTTACGATGTACTTGACAAATCTCGCTTTAACCGTTATATGCCACTTTATAGAAAGCAAACGTGTCAGTTCGTTTAGAATGTCCGTACGTAACGTATCGTGCATTTCATCAAAAAAGGTTATGACATCGTTGACACATTCTTCGTCATCTGTGATAGGCGTGTAAACGCGCAATACCAACGCGCCGCGTAACGAATATTTACATTCAACAGCAAATGACTGCATTATCAACAACAATGAAAACACGAAACTTTAACAATTACTTGCTCGCTTGAAGAACAATTGAATACTGATACGAAATTAGAAAATAAGCACTATTTTATATGCGACACGTGAAAGTTACACTGCGCGAGACTTGAAGGTGAACGCTGGCAGTGATCGTCGCTCTACTTATACTATCTATGACAGTAGCGCGCGCAGCTATCCGCTCCCACTATCGAACTATTACCGCTGACGATCCCCCACTACCAACTGCGCGCGCAGCTATCTGCTCCCACCACCGTGCTTTATTTCATAGCGACCAATTGACGACAGCCATCCCCACTACGGATGCGCGCGCAGCTATCGCTGAGGAGGTGAAATGCAACGCGACAAACCAACATTCTTGCTTCAGATATGGATGTGTCCACATATTCTTTTGCAAGCCGCTTAAAAAGCTTTTACAACATCAGTCGTCGTGGTAACATTAAATTTTTCGTTCATAAATTTCCGAATGCGAACGTAAAAATTTTTGACCTAGCCAAAGCTGGGTTTATTTACGAAGACGATGGTGATGTTGTAAGATGCTGCAAGTGTAAAATACGAATTATGGATTGGGCAGTGGGTGATGATCCCGCCCAAGTCCATAAGGCGTCAATGCCCGCATGCGATTTCGTTCGTGAACACTTGTAGAAGTCGACGCACGCAAAAACGGCTCTTTTCAGAGCCAACATAAACTCATGTACAAACATGCCCGTTTGGGTAGTACTAGTAGTACTAGGTGTTACTACTACTACTACTACCGAACGACAGTATTCACTCCAAAAGTGTGAGTGAAGACACATAAAAAAAATTACTCAAACAATATGCGTATACACTATAAATATCATGATCACGATTAATAGCGTATCACTCACATCGCAGATCATCGAGACGATGGACGTCTATCGATATGATGATGGGAAACATTTCACAATAACCAAAGCTTCACGAAGCGCGATACGGTCCAACTTATGTTCCATGTATTTTGTGAAGAAAAGACGATTTTGTGGCAACTACTGTACACGTTACAAATTCGGCGTTGACAAATATCACGCACGTTGTTGGCGTCACATAAAAAAACACCGCAGTGATTTGCCACCGATCGTGCTGTTGATGATAGTATCCGATCGTATACACAACAAATCACGGTGGCTTCAATTTATCGTAGAGTGCGAACAAAATAACGTACCGATAGAACTTGTGGTTTACGAAAAGAATATGTTCAAGTGTACCGTACGTCACGGATGGAATTTTCTTTCACGTTTCCGTCCGATTCCTGAACTCTATAACGCTGTTCAGCGTGTGCACGGCTTACACGATTCACACGGACAGATGAACTACACTACTGTATACACGGACATGCTCGCTTACGGAAGTTCGATACCACACGCTTCTTGTTGCATCGTCCTTACGGAGCGCACTATTCCGATACGCACACCGATGGAAATATACAGAAGCGTGATGATGATAGTGCCAAAGTGCGCACTGGATCCTAGCTACAACGTAAGTTTTGACCTGCACTGCCCACCGTCCTCGTTACCGACACTAGCGAGAGGGAAACAGTTCGCGTTGGTGAACAACAAGGCGCAGGGATTATTTTCGGTAGCCTTTCTGAAGGAGGCATTGCCTACACTCCGCAAGTATTGCGAATACTTTGGTCTGCGGTATTCGCACGAACAAGGGTACACGGTGAAAGACCAGCGTTTGTACGAACAGTGGCAGCATTGCACGGGCTCTATGGCGGACGAATTTTGGTTGTTGAACTCGTATCTGATACACCTGCATACGAAATCGAGAAGTCAACGCCCAATCGCTGAACTCAAAGCTAAACACATGTGCGAGTGGCTACCTGAGAACGATAACGTCATAGTCGCGGAAATGCACGAGTACCGCGACAACGTTATACGTAGCGTCATGTTCAAAGACATGAATTCTGTTAAGACTGTAAGAGCGTTGGACTCGAAACAACACGCGCTCCCGAGATACTACATCGGTATGAGCCTCGTGCGTAATGGGCGTATGAAAATCAGTTTAGCTCATGTTTTAACGTACTTGCGCAATCGGAAAAAGAACGCGATGTTCTTCCGTTCGGTCGAGATGATATAAGCGGGTGTGGAGCGGTGGCGGTGTGACAGTCGCGTGATGGAAGGTGGACGTGCCAGAACGGCATCGATGAGAATTACCTTCAGCACCGAGCCGACAGTTTACTACATTCCAGCGTATTGCGAATCACGGTTCGCACGACGACACGAAAATGAAACGAGCTGTGAAGAATATACACCAGAGCGTTCGCAAGACTATCGCGACGGAGTTGCACAGACCGGTAAGAAGGAATTTTCCGAGACGTGCGGTCGAGTTGAAGGGACTTCACGACTTGTACCAAGCAGACCTGGTAGAGATGATACCGCACGCAAAGGTGAACAAGGGATTCAAGTACCTTATGACGATGATTAACGCGTTTAGCAAGTACGCGTACGCCGTTCCATTGAAAACGAAGACGGGTGTAGAGGTCGCACGAGCTCTGGAACCGATTCTGCGTGCTAATAAAATGAAATATCTGCAGACGGACAACGGGAAAGAGTACTACAACAGTACCGTAGAAAAATTGTTGAGCAGATATGGTGTCACACTCTATTCCACGTACAGTGAGAAAAAGACTTCCATTGTGGAACGCTTCAACCGTACGTTGAAAACGCACATGTATCGCGCGTTCAGCGAACAAGGTCATTACCGTTGGTTGGATATGTTACCGGAACTAGTCAGCACGTATAACAACACCGTGCACAGAACGATTGGAATGAAACCACAACAGGTGAACGAATCCAACGAACGTACAGTGTTACGCAGGATTCGTGTGAACACGGCGAGGAGCATCGATTATAAACGACCGAAGTTCAAAGTAGGCGATCGTGTGCGTATAAGCAAACACAAAATGACGTTCGCTAAAGGATACACACCGAATTGGACAAACGAGATATTCTTCGTTCACACAGTGCGTACCGGCAGCGTACCCGTCACTTATTCGCTAAAGGATCATACAGGAGAAGTGTTGAAAGGTGGTTTTTATGAACACGAAATCAGTAAATCGAACGTTGGTGACGTGTACTTGGTAGAAAAGATCGTACAACGTAAAGGCGATCGTGTGAAAGTCAGATGGTTAGGATTCGATGGTAAACACGATTCGTGGATACACAAGAAGAACTTGGTATAACAACGATTCGACTCGAGGAAATAGAACTAGTATGCGTCGATGCGTTACGATGACAACATGCGCGCTGTGTACAGTGTAAAAGACATTGTGTCACATCCTGGTTACGATGAGTACATCGTGAACACGACCGCAAACGACGTTGAACGCATGCGCAGGATCTTGACGGTGTACGAGTACTGGCAACGGGTTACCAATCGCGTGACGAGGTTCCGACTCAGCGAAATAGTACCAACCGGCACCGGATTCGATCACTACAAAGAATGTGTTTGGTCGGATCCGAACTGTGAAACGGGTCCGGACACATGTGTATGCAGTTACATATCTACCGACTGCTACGATATAGTGCGACTATTAAATAGACTGTGCGTAGAACGACAACATGAAAATATTGCAACAAGCGCACAGACTAAAAATACAGGACGTGGACTATTCGAAATTGTGCGACGATGGTGGGAGTGGCAGAAAAAAACGTAAACACGGACGTCTTCTGCCCGATACCGTTCGTTCGATTATCTGCGGACCTTCCGCGTGCGGAAAGACAAACGTCATGTTCAACCTGTTGTTCGATGTAAACGGATTGAGATTCGTGAACTTATACGTGTTTTCTAAATCACTATTTCAACCCAAATATCAGATGCTGGAGACCCTGATGACACGACTTTCCGACGAAGGAATGGGTTATCACGCCTACAACGATAACGAAGAGGTACCACCTCCCGACGAGGTCGATCCCAATTCTATTATGGTGTTCGATGACGTGTCTTGCGAAAGGCAACACAACATACGCAAGTATTTCTCTATGGGACGACACAGCGGTGTGGACGCGTTTTACCTTTGTCAGACGTACAGTCAAGTGCCAAAACAGTTGGTTCGTGACAATGCCAATCTAATAGTGTTGTTCAAACAGGACGATCGCAACTTGAAACATGCGTACAACGATCACGTCAACACGGACATGAAATATGACACGTTTAAGAATATGTGCGCTGAGGCGTGGAAAGATCGTTACGGCTTTCTCGTTGTGGACAAGGATTCTTCTATCGACGCTGGCAGGTATAGAGTCGGTTTTGACCGTTTCATAGTAGACGCGCCTAACGATTAAACAAAAAAAAGTCACACGTTCAGCTAAATACACATGACCTGCTGTCAACGACTTTAGTTGATGTTCTGCCGTTTATCGAGATGGACGACAAGAAGAAACGACTAGCACGTGATATCGACACGATTAGTGATGATATACGGAAGAAATACCGTGCGTTAAAACATGGGATTCGTGAAGAAGAAGCATCGTTATCCAAAAGTTACAAACCGATTCTAGAACCGTTACAAAATATTTCGCAAGCGTTGCTTGAAAAGAAACGTAAATCAACAAATGAAAAGCCTTCAAGAGTGAAAAAGATGAAACGTGAAGAGGATGAGGAAGAGGAGAAGGAAGAGGATCCGACAGGTGCAATTAGTAAAATCGATGCGGGAACACCATCTCGTTCCCGAACGAAGCCACCGCGTTTCCTGAAAACGCCCGTGATAGCCGAAACATTAGACGATGATGATGATGATGATGAGGACGATCCCAGTCTCAACATTGAAAAAATGCTAGACACACCGGAAGGAAGACGTGAAGCGCGTAGATATTTTCAGGACAAATATGACAGTGAATCATTAGCGAACAAGTACATGCGTATGATCGTTTCGTCCGAACGCGATCGTCTGATGGACTATACGTACGGTGTAAGACATGAAAACGGAAAATGGATGATCGGTGATTCACAGTTCGAAATCGATACGGACGATTCGATTCTTATCAACGGTAAACGATACAAAGGTACACCAGGACTCTACGAACTAGTGTTCATGAAGCATCCTAATGAAAATATTTACAAGGAATCAGATCTGAAAGCGTACAAAGATATACTGCGTAACACCAACGCGCATAAGCAGTATTACTTAGCGAACGCACAGGTGAACGCGAACAGAGGTGTAAAGTATAAACGAATAATATCGCAACTGTTTCCGCCGAAACGTACAGGACAGGGGCATAATAATATTGATACATCGTATATGACGTTAACGAGAAAAAAAGACAAAATCGATTACGTGCACTGGGACGATCCGAACGAACTGGTGGACAGATTGCGACTGTTAATGGCATCACAACGTGTTGGAAACAGTGGGCACACGAACGAAATCGTCTCCATAGTGGAAGAACTACGTGAAGCAGGCATAATCGTATAATAAGAGCGGTTCGATTCTGAAAGCCGATAAAGTGTATAAATAATACTGTCGTACATGCGCCGGGGACATTCCACGTTTGGTTGTGACAACATGGATATCGTGCTACTGTTTATTATCGTGTGCACAAGTGCCGTTGTCGCATCGAGCGTTAACGCTAACGATGTTGATTTCGCTATAGATTACTTGGTGCGATACGGTTACGTACCCGACGATAGTTTACGACTCACGGACGACGCCACCATCGATATGGACGCCTACCTTCGCACGTTTCAAGTGAATTACAATTTAACCGTAAATGGAGAATTGAACAACGAAACGATGAATCTGATGCGTGCGCGGCGATGCGGTAACGAAGATTTCGTGTCGTACACCTTACGAACACCGTGGGCCAAGAGACGTTTGTCGTGGCGGTTCTTTCACGGTAGCGCCAGCGCTATAGAAGCGTCGCGACAAGCGTTCGCTGTATGGCAGAAACATTCGAACCTGGAATTCGAATATCGACCCAACGACATAAACGCCGACATGGTCATTGCTATGAAATATTTTAAACACAGGTGTCTAACTTCCAGGTGCACGATCTGCGGGTACGATTTGGACGGACGAGGAGGTATACTCGCTCACGCTTATTACCCGCCCGATTTACCGTATAACACTACCGAAATACACATGGACTACTACGAATCGTGGAATTATACGAACGCAACCGAAATACCGGACGATCAGACCAGTTTCCTTCAGGTGTTAACGCACGAAATCGGACACGCGTTAGGACTGTCTCATTCCCTCGAGAAGGATTCGATCATGTACCCGTTCTACGTACCACGCTCGAACGGTGCGTTCGACCTGAGAGACGACGATATAAAAGGCATTCAACGCTTGTACGGGAAGCCGCCGCCGCCGCCGCCACCAGCTACGACGACGACGTCAACGACGACGGCGACGACAACGAACGACACCGTTCGGACGACGGATTTATGTCGGCTAAAGAACGTTAATCAATCTTTAATAATCAACAGACATCTGTATATTGTGCACGATAACTTTTTGTGGACATTGGATCTCGAGTCGAAGCGATCGAGTCCGTCGTCACCGCTTCTGTTGACGGATTGGTTGACTTTCTTACCGTTGACGTTCACCAACGTTTCAGCGATGTACCAGAGACCGCGAACCGAAGAAGTGGTGCTATTCATAGACAACTACGTATACATGTTCGATATACACAGTCTGCAACCGCTGAACGGGTATCCGCGTTCGATCACAACGCTCGGTGTTCGCACGATAACGAAAATAAACGCTGCGATACACACGTACACGGGTCGAACTCTTCTGTTGTACAACGATATGTATTACGGCGAAATAGACGAGTGCACGTTCACGATCAAGAAACACGGATACGTTAAAGATCGTTTTGTCGGCTTACCAGAAGCCGTCGACAGTGCGTTCCGATACATCGACGGAAAGATTTATTTCTTCAAAGACGCACGCGTATACGTGTACGATGAATTTCTAAATACGATCGTAAAAGGAAAATATAGCGACGGACTCTCCGTTGTCGGAATAAAATGCATAGACAGTACGATCGTATCAAAACTAATCGATTTATTACGCGAGTACGTATAAATGCCGTGAACAACGGACGAGACGCATCATTCACAAGATGAGTGTTGACAAGTTCGGCAGACACCAGAGCGCTGTCAGAGCGCGAAGGGAGACGCGTCGCAGTCTACGGGAGGATATTGGTATCTCGATGACCGAGGACGGGCACTTCGACGTAGCGGGGAAAAAAATACACAACTTGGGCGAACCGCAAGACGGTAACGATGCCGTTCCACTGCGCTTCGTGCGTGACCACTGTCTGTTTGCCGACGATCCGTCGTCGACGACGACGACGCAAGGAATAGACGCGAAAGGTCGTAAGCTCGTCAACGTCGGCGCTCCCGTCGATCTCGGGGACGCTGTCAACAAGCAGTACGTAGACTACTCGTGCTTACGTTTCACACAGCTGGTACCGAACAAGAAGAACGGAGCTGTCGTCGACGCGCGGGATCATCGCATACAGTCTCTGAGGGAACCGATTCGTGCGAGAGACGCTGCGACCAAAGTATACGTGGACTCGAAAATCATACCGAAGGATACGAACTCTAACCTAATGGTCGGCAACGTGCGGATAACACAGTTAGCGCCACCAGTCAACAACAAGGACGCGGTGAATTTGGAATTTTTGAACCGACACACGATCACCGCGGTAAACGACGCTTATTTCAACGCACAAGGAAAGACTATTCTAAACGTCGGCGACGGTGGCGCACGGGCTACGGACGCGGTGAACGCACGTCAATTGGAGGAGGCGAAGCGGTACGCGAAGAGCGAAACGTACAAACTCGCAAAAGTGTTCCAACATCGTTGGGAGAAAGTGGTATCGTATATCTATAAATTGCATAAGCACGCAGCGCGTACTTCACTTGGTGCCGAAGAGGCGGACTTACTACTTACGAACAAGTCGGAGACGAACGAGTTGATTAGTGATCTGGACAAATCTAAGGACGAGCACGATTGGAGATCCCTTTATCGAGAGCAAGCGAAACAGTAGTCATGTACGAACTACGTAGCCGAAAAAAAAAGGGAGGGCGTGGTCTTATCGGAAAAATAGTTAAAAGCACGGTACCATTCGTTGCGAAGTCAGTACCTACACTGATCAATCGAGCGGTGGACGTATTACCGGTGGAACTACATCTGCCCGGCTACAGGTTCTGTGGACCCGGAACGAAACTAGAGCAGAGATTGGCTCGTGGTGATCGAGGAATCAACGAGTTGGACGAAGCTTGTCGTGAACACGATATCGCTTACAGCAAGTACAAGGACAACGAACGACGACGTGTAGCGGATCGTGTGCTAGCCGGTAAAGCGTGGGAACGAGTGAAAGCTTTGAATTCCGGCATCAGTGAAAGAGCGTACGCGGCAGCCGTAGCAGCAGCGATGAAGGCGAAATCAGCGTTAGGCAGCGGGCTATGCTGCGGTGGCAGTGTGCGTAAACGTCGCACCAGACGACGCAAGCCGGTTCGACGCACGACAATCAGGAAGAGGAGGAGGAGGAGGACAACGACAACTGGGGCAGGACGTCGACGAAGACGGGCCGATGGTAAAAAGGCTTCAGGACTATACCTTCGACCGTACCGAAAAAACTAATCAAAATACCCGTGCGTCCGTTGTCCGATCGAGATCTTTATGAGTACACGAAACTATTGCGTATACCTTATTTCAGAGGCGTGTACATGCGCGACACACTTCCTAGTACATCACCGTGGGAGAACGAAAGCGCAATCGTGAATCTGGACGACGCTACCGGACCGGGCACGCACTGGGTATGCTACAAGAAGCGAGGCGACAGAGTCTGGTACTTTGATGGATTCGGCAATCTGCGCCCTCCTGTCGAGCTAATACGGTACTTTGGATCGAACGTGACCGACATTCATTACAATTACGCACAGAAACAGCCATCGAACACGGTCATCTGCGGACATTTATGTTTAGAGTTTTTGATATCGAACGATCAGTAAACGCCAAGATGTCTTCGCTTACGGTCACTGTCACAGGAACGGATCCAAGCGCACTGGTTTGTGACTTTTTTCCACCGCTTGAACTGACGAACGGTGAATGGTACGCGGGACTGCTGGACTTTACCACGTACAACTCTATACCGAACGTGGAAAGCGGAAGAAATAACATCTTTCCCGTACTAAAGGGAGCACGTAAAACGTTAGAACTCGTCAATATACCGACCGGAGTGTACGAAATCAGTGATATCGAAACATACCTGAAGAAAGAACTAGCAGACCCGAAATTTTCTCTACGACCCAACAACAACACGTTGAAATGTGAAATTTATTGTTCATACGATATCGATTTCGGATGTACGGAACACACGATCGGTACCATGTTGGGTTTTTCCAAGAACAGAAAGTTAGAAGCGTATATATTACACACGTCGGACGTGCCTGTAAACATTAACAAAGTGAACGTTTTGGAGATAAGGTGTAACGCTGTACAAGGCTCGTACAAGACGGGACGAAACGAGCATATACTGCACTCGTTCTATCCAACGGTTGAGCCAGGATTCAAGATAGTAGAAACGCCTATAAACGTCATTTATTTTCCACTTAACGTACTACACTTGCGTAACGTTACACTGTCCGTACACGATCAGGACGGTGATATTGTGAATTTTCAAGGCGAAGTCATCACCGCACGTATACATTTGAAACGTGTGTAGTAATCATGGGAATTTATTTCACCGATACCCCCGTGATGAAGAGCGGTGGCGGCGGCGGCTCGCACCACGAGATAAAAGAGGTCAACACTTTTGGAAAAGGTATCAGTAGACGTTCGTCGTTGACACGGTTAACAGCAACTAACCGACGCTACCTGATTTCATTAGGATTCAAAGTCAAGAAAAACAAGTAATATGGCGGACAGCGGTATCGTCTTATCGGTTGAACGTCGACCATTCTTCGAAGACAACATCACACATTACGAATATCATCCTCATGCACCGTACGCGTCAGCGTCACGATACGGAAATAACGATGAGATACGCATACCTATACTGCAACAGGAAGTCTTCACTTTACCGATGGAAAGTTTCCTGTACGTTGAAGGCAAATTGAGCAAAAAGACCGACAGCACCGGTAGTGTGAACGTGAAAATGATCAACAACGCGATCGCGTTTCTCTTCGAAGAAATCCGTTACGAACTGGCCGGTGTGGAAGTGGATCGTACCAAGAGCGTCGGCATCACGTCCACTATTAAAACCATGCTATCTGCCGGCAAGCAGGACATTGTTTCGATGCAAAACGCCGGTTGGGTTGCTCCTACAGCTAACGAGATAACACCGACCGGCCAACACGAGGAATTCAACTTTTGCATACCGTTGAGGATGCTGATGGGATTCGCTGAGGATTTCACGCATGTTATTTTAAACATGAAACAGGAACTTATACTGTTGCGCACTTCCAGCAACGTTAACGCTTTGTTCTCGTCTACGGATGCGCCCGCTAACGCCGATATAGAACTGACCAAAATCTCTTGGATGATTCCGTTCGTGTACGTGAACAACGAAGTACGGATACGATTGTTGGATATCATACGCAAGGACCTACCGCTATTCTTACCGTTTCGTAGTTGGGAACTGCACGAGTATCCGGCTTTACCGACGACTGACAGACAGACTTGGACTGTGAAAACAACTACACAACTGGAGAAACCACGGTACGTGATACTCACCTTTCAGACCGCCAGAAAAAACAATCTGAAAAAACACGCAGGTGAATTCGATCACTGCAATGTGACAAACGCGAGACTCTTTCTGAACGACAAATACTACCCGTACGATAACCTGAACCTGGATATCGATAACGGACGTTACGCATTGCTGTACGACATGTATACACGATTTCAAAAATCGTACTACCACAGAAGTCAACCCAACGTACTTCTAACACCTACAGAGTTCATAGCAAAAGCACCGTTATTCGTCTTCGATTGTAGCAGACAGGACGAATCGCTCAAGTCATCACCAGTCGACGTCAGATTGGAATTCGAGTCATCGACCAATTTCCCCGCTCAGACAGCGGCCTACTGCTTGATACTGCATGATTCAATAAATGTGTACACTCCGTTATCCAACACGGTGCGCAGACACAATTAAACGTTTACTATATATTAATGTTTTTTTTTTACTGTAAATAGAAATTTGCTTTTTTAGAATGTAATTTTTAATTAAAAAAAAAATGTAATCAATTTTCATGTATTTTTATTTTATTGTAAATAGAATGTAATGTAATCAATTTTCGTGTATTTTATTTTTGTGGAGGGGGAAAACGATTCTCCTCTTCTCCCTATTCTTCGTTCAGTGTTTCATCAGCACGAGTCGCGAGTGGACGTACAAGATGCTTTCACACGATATCTATGTTGACGATATCAATCACAACAGCAACAACCGCTATTTCACACAATGCGGTGAAGCGGTAACGACTACATCAATCAAGTCTTTATCACCGGACGATAAAGAAGTACAGGTCATCTTAATTCAAAAAATCACATCTCCGTACCCACGTTACAGAAACTTGGAAAACCGTTTAAAGAGTTTTAAAGAATGGCCTGTATCGTTAACGATAACACCTAAAGAATTATCAGAAGCGGGTTTCTTTTACACCGGATGCAACGATAGAGTGATTTGTTTTTGCTGTGGAGGCGGATTAAACAAATGGGAACGTGGAGAATATGCTTGGATGGAACACGCACGACATTTCCCTGCGTGCTCTTACGTAATGTTAATGAAAGATAAAAATTTTATCCTCAAGGCACTGGGTATTGTTACCGAGGCGCAAGCACCAACAGCTGTAGCAGTGACAGCAAAGAACGAACAACGCACCGACACGATCAAGGAGAATATAAAAAACGTAGAAGAAAGCTCGAATCGTGATACGATGTGCAAAGTCTGTTACACACATAACGTGGAAGTTGTACTTATTCCCTGTCGACATTTTATTACATGTGTGAATTGTGCCATAACCCTACATAATTGTCCCTTATGTAGAACCGCATACACTGCTTACATGAGAGCGTATTTCTAGTTCGTTTTCACGCGTCTATTGAACACCCGGTTTGAAAATATATATGCTGCTGTGACAAAAGTGTTTTATACAACCTCCGCTAATATCGCATACCTCAGTGTTTGAACAGCACGCGTTGAAGACGGACGCATGGAGCTGCTATCTCCGTACGAGTACATACGCTGCAGTGACTTAAAGCATACAGTACTGTACCCTATAGAAATTTTTGTATACAACGTTCTGACATGTAAATTTGTTGCACTGATCCGTGACGAAAATATAAAGTACAAAATAAACGTTGCGAACAAATTCTTTACGAGCGTTTCACAATATACAACGTGTCTGTTCCGTAAGACGGACGGATCTGCAACGTTCCTAGTAAAACCAAACACGTTGTATATAACGAAAAAAGGATGTGCGAGGATAAACTAGCAGTCATAGTTGACTTTCACTGTTTTATCGACAACGATGGAAACGAACTCGTTAAGGAACTAGCCGTTATGGACGTCACTGCATTTGCCAGCAGGCATGGGATATTTACACATCCAGTAGACACGATTGTTTCGAATCACAAGCATGTGAGGACAAACAGATGGTTAACAGACCATTATCATGGACTAACGTGGACGGACGGGGACACATCGTACGAACATCTTGTACCGATATTAGAAAAGTATACGTTTCCTTTTAACTTCGTGTTCGTAAAAGGATTGCAAAAAAAAAGATTTCTACAGAAGCGTATCGTGCATTTTAATATTATAAATTTAGAAGATTTCGGATGTCCTAAACTCGATCAATTACAATCAATACACGGAACAGCCTGTCTCACGCACCGCTTATGTCCGGAAATATGTACAAATAGTAGAGTACACGCTTTACGCGAGTGGGTTGTGTCATATTTTAGAATAGTCAATACGTTTCTGATAAATTACTAAAATTATTGTTTAGCGCTTACATAAAAAAAAATAGTCGTCGTCTTTCTATCGATTACATCATCTGTCTAAAAATAAATTAGTGTGTTCAAACAAGCGCGACCACTGTCTAGACGTATAACAAAAAATAACCGACACCCCTCTTCCCCACCTACCCATCGAACCGTGAGAAATCAAGTTGCATCCTGTTCACACAGTTAAAAATAAAATAAAAACAGTCGTCGTCTTTCTATCGATTACATCATCTGTCTAAAAATAAATTAGTGTGTTCAAACAAGCGCGACCGCTGTCTAGACGTATAAAAAAAAATAACCGACACCCCTCTTCCCCACCTACCCATCGAACCGTGAGAAATCAAGTTGCATCCTGTTCACACAGTTAAAAATAAATTAACGTCGGCGACATGTTCGAACAAGCACAAGTGCTGTCTAGACGTATAAAAAAATAACCGACTCCCCTCTTCCCCACCTACCCATCGAGCCGTGAGAAATCAACTCGTGACCTGTTCACACGGTTAAAAATAAACGCTTACTGTGCGTTGAGTGGTTTCCCCCCTCTCCGGTTTCCACCTCCACAACTACCTCCCTATATATTCCACTGCGCGCAAGCGTTATTCGTTCATTCGTTGAGAGACGTGCCGCAAATTATTATAAGTTCTTTATTTTAAAATGGCATCATTCACTGAAAAGTTTGCTACTATTAGCGCAATCGAGTATAAAAAAATAAAGGAATTGATAATCGGTGTAAAATATCCGATGGAAGAAATGCAAAATATAGACGCAAAATACGGTAAAACTATACTCGTCACTCTTCAAGATTACAAAGACCCTAGACTAAAATATCGTGTATATCTACCAAAGAGATACGCAGGTGTTTTTGAAGATGAGGAATTAAAAAATTTATTACCGTGCTCGCTGCAACTAATTTATCGCGGAGAAAAGGATAGAGCTTACATAGTAGAAATTGTACAGTAGTATCGAATGGACATCTTCATTTGTCACGTACGATTACATATATATATATATATATTAACATGTACTTAGTTCTATTTCATTTAATTATAAATAATATATGTGATTACACATATTTCATTTGATTATGCCTAGATAATAAAACAAGGCTTACATGTTGTACACTTTAGACATCTTCAGAATTAACAAATATATTTGTACATAATTGTCATTGCACACGTTTACCAATAATATTTAAAATAATGTGCTTACACATAATTCATTTGATATAATTGTATACAATTGTATTTTTTTTAATTGTTACTACTGTGTGTGTTTATTTCATTTTTTGTACATATTTGTCATGTCATAGTGCACTGTAATTTTCACTACTGTGTACGTTTACATATTATGTATTTTAAATTGTAATATATTTTGATTACTTTCACTACTGTGTGCGTTTACATATTATGTATTTTAAATTGTAATATATTTTGATTACATGTATTTTAATTATTTGTAATTAAACAGTATTGCTTTAACCTTTTTATTGCTTTTTTTTAATTTCAAAATTCCTTGGAACATTAACACTATTCTAAAAAAAATCAATTTTATTAAACAACAAGTGTATGATTATAATATAATTTAGAAATTAAAGAATATTTAAAAATCAAACTGACCTTATACAAGTTCCAGTTGAGTCTCGCGACGAACTATGTGTCTTGGAGAGCAGTTCGTACAGGCTTATATATAGTATTTCAAGGATGTACACGAAAGAGATGGTAACAACAAAAAAAGCTCCCACACACAAAGTCATGAACACGCACTTAGCTCGGTCTGCGTTCTAATTCCCACACGCTGTGATAACAGATGGTGTCACACATCCTGTTCTGTTATTAAAAAAAACTTTATGTACGACCACGTTCGCACGCTGCGATAAACAGATGGCCATACAGACGGACCGATTACATCATCAACAAAAAAAAAAAAGTAACGACTGCCACGCATATTTATCTTGACTTGTTCACACAATAATTTATGTACGCCTTTAAATTCGTTCACACCCAACATTAACATATGTTCAGACAGACAGCGACAATTAATTATACGCTCAGACAGACGGCGACAACTAACAGATGGTGGCAATTAATTCTACGGTGACAGCCGGATGCAATTAATTTAGCGACTCGCTAAACAGATGTCTAGACAGCTGCAAATGCACGTGGGAGTCAACTGCTACATTCCAAAAAAAAAAAAAAAAAAAAAAAAAAAAAAAAAAAAAGCGTGTGGGAGCCAACTACTGCTTGTCCCTATTATATTACATACACACCAGTAATAACGTGTGGTCTGTCAGCATTCTGTTGTAAAAAATAACTCCACATGTGAAAAGCATGGATTTTTTTTTATCGTATAATATTTTTATGTTTATTTTCAACTATCCTTTTCGCATACTACAATTTACTTAACACATAGACACACAGTTGTCAACAATGCAATCGTTCAGATAAGTGAATCGAACACTGAATATCATGTGTATTTCTTACAGGGAAAATGAGAGTTCTAGCCTGGACCGTCACACGGCGAGAAATTCAAAAATTGTGGTGGTGGGAATAACCATGTTTATACACAACATCGACGATATCGGCACGGCAGGGTAAATATACACGAAACCAGTACACTATAACACCGAGTTGGCAACAATGGCGAAACATACATTCAACCCGTACACTATAACACCGAACCGACAACAGTTGGCAACACCGACGCTTTTCCAACATGGCCGAACTTCCGGAAAAACCCCTTACATATACATAACCATACACTATAACACACGCACGAATCGGCAACCAGGCCGTACCTTAACCACTACTCTCTTACACCAATCGACAACATCGCACCTTTTCCAACATGGCCGCCGGCGACACACCACGGCGGGCGGCCATCAAGCCACCACCAGGCCGCCGCCCAGCGACGATGACGACGTCAACGACGACGTCAACGGCGAACGGCGAACGGCGAACATAGCCACGCCTCCGCCAATCAACGCACACATTACCCCACTTTAGGCGGCGACGACGACAACATGGCCGACAGACTACTGCCGCATGGTTACCCCCACCACCACAATTTTTGAATTTCCCGCCGTGTGACGTCACTTCCGGGGTAGAACTCTCATTTTCCCCCTACTTGCGAGAATATGTTCTATTAGGCCTATAGCCTATATGTGTATACCAGTATTACAGTCTTAACTAAGTAAAAGTATTTTACTAGCAAACAGAACGAATTACAGGCTATTGCTATTTATGATATCCCTAATCCACTGTTTCGGAAACACTCTAGTTTCAGTGCGTCACATGCTAATTGCTATCCGTAACAGATGACAGCACAGCAGGAAGCACCTAAAGCTCTCGACGTGGCGCCGTACGGCTCGCCATACCGAATACCCAGCAATAAAAATAAAAGCCATTCTTTCAGTGAAAAACGAAATAAATTATATGAGCATAATATTAAATAAAACCTTACCCAGAAACCGCACATTACTGCCAAACAATCACAGATTAAATACAAAATCCAACAAATTTACTGGCTATTTTCAAGAAAATTGAAATTGTGGATAACCAATATTTTTTCACGAACCACCATCAAACATATCCAATTGTACGGAGTCAAGCTGGGGAGTTCCATCCGTTCATCCAACGCTAATTATCCAAAAGTTATCAAACGATCTCAAATGTGCTCGAATATCTTCTGGACGCTCCGTGATATGTCAGTAATAAGACTATACAGGACAGCAAGGTCCGCTGTTGACGAGGAACTCAGGGATAGTCTATAAGTACTTCAGCAAGCTGTAGCACACCAAAGTAATGCAAGAACGATCCACTTGATGTCCCAAGAAGTAGCAGTCTTCAGACATGATAATCTAATCTCCCAACACCACTAAACATTGTTGACTAAGTGACCGCCATCGCCGCCCAATTGAAAAGGAATATAAACGGTAATTTACTTGACAACAGTTGAATTATAAGTTCTAGTACCAGTTAACTTGCATTGTATGGTATAGAACATTAGGATAATTTTTTCTATATTGGTTTATTGTATAGTAATCAAATGTACGTATTTTTCTGGAATTATTTGTATCATCCATTACACATAATAATCATATTTTATAATCGTGCATTTTATGTGGACGTACATTTTCAAGTCCAGTCAAAATTGTAGTCATTATAAAATTGTTTTCACGGTTGTGTATAAATGTAGTAAATATAGCTCTAAAAGCTGTAAATATTGAAATATTGTTATACATAATATAACTATTTACACTATTTAAACACAAACTATTAAAAAGTACTGAGATATAAATGTTAATTGCATTTGCTTACAATCATGTTAAATGGCCCCATATGTAAAATCTTAAAAGCAGTGAATATTTTATTTGCCTTTTTGGAATAGAGAAACAAGGAGCAGAGACACCGCCATATAATGCAGTAGGGAGGGAATGAGTAATGGGTCAGGCTGCAGCAAGTGACCCACTTTCAAAAGTATCCTTGTTTTACGCTGTGACTATTAAAACGAACAATATTCACTACTACTACGTTTTTCTAACGAGACATTAATTTAAGTACTTTATAAACCTGTATAAACTGACTGTATCGCATAACAAACATGTTTACGCTGGTGCCATATTGCAAATGCTGAAGTTGAAGTTATATTTATGCATCAGAGACATTCACATGCACTACACTGAGGTTTGACCGTACGTTTGTGACATAGAAAGAAACACAGGCGTGACATAATCAAAGCATTAAGATCATCACAACATGGAGAGAGACCATAATATCTGAAATATCGTCTGCTTTTTCTGCTTTAGAAAGTGGATCCATTCTTGGATTAATTAAATCTGAACGCAATGTTAACTTAGAATTGAATATTTTTATATAGAAACCATCTCGAACTAACGCTTATCATCAAGAAATTTGTTGGGCTAATATATTCTGCAATTATTCGCTTCAAGAGAATTTACTAGTTTATAATGAGGTGTTTGAGTAGATGAAGCTTTGTTACTGTTTGTACATCTGTCTGTCACAATGCACGCGCGTCCAAGTATAACTTTTCAAAACGCCAGAGACGCATTCGAACCCTTCTAAACCCAAAGTAGTGTATGCAATAAGGCATAAATATTAATCTCTCTACAAGCGATCTCGGTCGTTATGGATTCCACTGAAAAATTAAATGAGAATAAAAATAAATTTTTAAAAATTTTACGTAAAATTTAAATTGATATCTGCAAAATAATTCATACAATGTTGTGAAATACCATTTATCACACTAACGGGCACGTACACAAATACACTCAAAATCATATGTATCGATTAGTTAGGTAGAAACAAACGCAAACAATGCTTGAAGATACTTAAATATCTCGTGATGAATCTTCCAGCTTGATTCGATTCGATCTAAAGAGGACTCGGAATCTGACAGTCAGGGGAAAAATTTCCCTTTAGTGGGCAAATGACCGCGGTAAATTTAATATTTCTAAACATTAGTATGACTTCAGATCCTGTAGCTTAACAGTTGCTCCGACTGTCCTGCCGGTATCAGTGTCAGGCCTGTATTTTACAGTCTATTTAATATAAATCCGTTTCTATTATACGAGTATGCAATACAAATTAATTCCAATGGACACTTCTGTATACCATAGATTGAGAAACGCTCACAATTTAAAATGCAGGATGTTAAAATTTGTTCGTTTAACTATCAACAATCTTTTGAACTAATTAAAAATACTATTAGGCTCATTGAACTACAGAACTTGAGGGAACTATTTTGAATGAAATACATTTATTGTTAGGTAAAATCAAATTAAGAACAAGGCTGCCGAGAAAGTTAGAAGCATGCGAATGTCATTGTGAGGAGACAGTATGTGTCATAGAGAAATAATATGTAAGTGAGGCAGCGGTCTGTTGTTACGTTGAGAGGGGTCTCACCTCTACAAACAGCTTATGTTATACAGCTAGTCCACCGCTCAAGAGACGCTGTCAGTTTGTAGAGAAACAAATTATGTACACGTTTGTGTGTGTGTGTGTGTGTGTGTGTGTGTGTGTGTGTGTGTGTGTGTGTGTGTGTGTGTGTGTGTGTGTGTGTGAGAGAGAGAGAGAGAGAGAGCGAGAGAGAGAGAGAGTCAGTGAAAATAGATTATTGTTGTCTATTAAGGCTTCTCGTAGAAAGTGAAGAAGCCGCAACTGGCTAAGCAAGACGGGAAAGAAACCCGTATTCATACTAACAAGTCTGCCACTGTGATTATTTTTCGTTCCAGTGGAAAAATGTACACAATTTGAAAGTAAACTATATTTTTAATTTCTACGTACTTACGTAAATAAAAAACTACCAACTTCACAATGACAAAATTAAAGAATAATCCTTTTGCTGCATTATTAATATGTAAGCATATTTTAATATCTGCGTACTATTAAATATCGACCGCGTAGACCTCACAGTCTGCTACTGCAAAAGTCACACGGCTTACGAAAACCAATCTTAGAAAATTTAGAGTGTGAATATAAAATGGCAGTTCCCTTAACTCACCATAATGGATTCATACTATTTTTTTAAGTACTCTCTATTCTTTATCTTGTCCTAGTACTTATGTAATACGAATAAAGAAACATAAAATTGTTGTACATAAAAATGAGAATATCCTACATTTTAACGTGAGTTATATTTGACGATGATACTAGAAAAAGTTAGATTAGCCTAATTCTGCGTTTTACCCCTGCATACGAATGTTTATAAAAGTCTTTCAGTGTAATTATATTGACTGTCCTACTTTACTTAAGAGGATTCTAAATTATGTTTATAAAACTCTCAAATGCAGTGGGTAAAATAGAGGCTGAAGACTTCCTACACACAAAACAATGATAGTATTTCCAAAAAAATTATCAGCCAAACTCAAACTTATCTAATGGCTTTTTCTTGGGCAAATTATATTTAAACAAAATTATATTTAAACAATTATATTGTCACACAGGACTCGCCAATAGAACAGGTCCCAGATTTCAAGTATATACTGTGCAGCATATCAATATGATAAGGAGGTTGAGAGCAAAAATAATCTCTTCCAGTCGCTTTGTGGCTGTATCATTAAACACTTAAAGAAGAAAACAAGGAGAGAGACGCAATTGAAATGTTATAATGTAATAGCCATACCTCAACTACTGTATGGTAGTGTGACTTGGATTAGAAAGGTGAAAGATATATCTAGAATACAAGGAGCGGAAATGAGGTTCTTCAGAGCTGTAAAGGGTTGTACTAGGAGAGATAACATCTCAAATGATCATATTATAATGGAGCTATGCATAGATGCAAGCTTAAATGAGAAACTCTCCCGGTACAAAACGGAGTGGCCGTTACACGTAGAGATAATGGATCCAACTAGATTTTCAAGAAGAGCCCTTGACTATCATCCAAGGGGAAAGTAAAGTGTGGGAAGACCCCGTAAACGATGGTTGGATGAATTCCATTGAGACTGGAACAGGCTACCAGCCAGATGACGACGACGACTTAGACTATGTGAACTCGTGAAATGTCGTTCAAATAAAAATCTTCTTTTCTCTGTATTTCATAAAGTTGGTGTTCGCCTTATAATGGAAAACAGCTCGACCATGTTGACACATATAATTCGTCTGGTTAGCAACGGAAAATTAAAAATTAATGCATCTAGTATTTACAATTAGAGTAACAATTTCCCTCATGTACTGATAATATTTAATACCATGTTTGCCTTTATATCCTTAGAATTATACTGCGTACATTTTTCAGTCTCCTTTCTTCCTATTTTGTTTATTCTGTAGCAAATAGCGCGTCCACATTTTCACATCTTATTGTTTCCTATGGAAATACATTTTTGGGTTCAATTACTTCAAAATCGTTTAGTCGACATTAGTCGTATCGCACATATTGTACAGAGAGTGAAAAAAAGATGTTTATTTGTTTTAAACAAAGTAGTAGAAAGAGGAAGAACTTGAGAAGAAGTTTATATTTAAAGGGTTTTATATAATTACAAAGTAGGTTTATACGTTTATAAAACTTTATGCTGCTACTCCTAAATAAACAGCGGAGATACTACTGTACGTTAGTGGAGAAAAGTTACTTCGAAGTTTATAATAAGCAAAGTTATTTCGAAGGCTCGATAAGTTGAAACAGTTGCCACTTAGGAAAACCATTAACATTTTTATTCTTTTTCTAGTAGCACTTAAGATCAATTAACTCTCATTCCTTTCAAAGCTTTAAGCAAATAAACTTGTAAAGGGACCTATAATTTAAAAAGGCACTGAATGCTTATATAACTATTTATAACGTGTTAACTAAAATTTGTTATTACATAAAGTATGAAGCAAATTAAGTGTAGAGTTAAACTATAAAACAATGAGGAAATATTATAAGCGTAAAAGAGTAATTACACTGGCTGATGCTTCAAAGAGAAACGGTATAATTGGATGTTGCAAATAAATACAATATGATATTTCCATATCATAGCAATCCAGTTATGTATGTAGTTTAATAATTATACTGTTATGAAATTGAACATTTGTTTTCAAGGTATTAGTAACAGTCAAGGGATTTAATTCAAAATACGCAAAACGGTGATACTGAACAGTATCAAAGCGTGGAAATGCAGGATCATCTGCTTATGAAATTGTTCATTTAATTATTAGCTAACACTATTTGATATTTAGATCCACTATTATTTAGTTTTTCGTTTAATGGCTTAATTTAAAAATCATTGTGGTGAAGTCTTATTATCATTATCAATTTATAATGTGCCTTTCAGTGACTAGAGTGACCTAATACTGACGCTGTCCTGTAGACCTACTTTTTTTGGAGACATACAACAACAACAAGCATCTAAAAACTAACGACGTCAGCCGGGAAATGAACTAAGATATACGCTCTAGAAATTCTTTAATTCAATCTGAATGAAGATGCACCAGTGGTAGAGCGTCAATGGAAGCGCTGTAGACGCCACTTCTTTTTTAAAACAACATTTTAAAAGAGTAACATAAAAATCACCCCCCCCCCCTAAATCTATTCCACCGCCCGAGAATACACCTTGGCCTCGAGGGGAGGGGCAACATTTGTTATACTTTAGTTGGCTAACGGCACTGGTAGGAACCCGATCGTACCAATGGCTGAATGGCTCTACGTTAGTGAGTCGCAAACGATGGCATAGGGGTACCAGGACGCAACCAGTTGAATTAAGTCCTAGCTGCGGTTCTCTAGGGCTCTGTCGCGGTGGTCTGGTTTGGTAGAAACTTTTGTAAAAACATGAGACAATGCAAAACGCAGAAGATCGTATAGCGTTTCCCTTGGATGAGACACACGCCTCGCCACTGAGGTGAAATTAATACAGAGCGATTGTGTACGCAGAAAGCTGAAGCTAGACGATATGAGCATAAACATTCTTGACGAACATTTTTTTTTTTTAATTAAAAAGAATTTTATTATTTTTAATTAACACTGACGACATGTTATTGATTGGTGTCTCTTATGATCTTGTTGAACCACATTAAATTAACAGAAAATTACAAGGCACATTTTACTTTTCTATATAACCCTTAGCTCTTCTATTAGGTGTCGAATATTAACTTACCACGGTCTTTCAGTAAATTAATTAAAAATTTTAATAAAATTGACGTCATTTAAAAATCCTGTTGAAACCATATTAGGAAAATAAAAAAGATTAGCTTTTAATGTACTTACAAGAAATAATGTGTAATATTATAGTATATTATTACGTACTTTGTAATAACGTTCATGAATATAGTCCTTATAATTACAAAAAGTCCTTAAAAGTTTATAAAATGTCTTTGTAAAGTTCTATTATAAAATTTTAATGAAAGTAACTACTGGTGTCAAAGACTCAGGATGATACACGAAGAAGCAGGACCGTCGTTTGATGATCTCAAATTCATAGTTTTCCCTTTTTCTGCCTTCTTCTCTTGTCGCTCCCCTGAGATTTTACATGGATGCCCTCCGTCGATTAACTCCCTCTGTCTAGGTTAACTGGGGGCCAGCAATTGCAAACGATCTCTCACAGTTGTACTGGTTCTGTACAGCTTGGATCAATAGCTTGACAAACTTGATGACGTTATATCACGACCTTGTTGATGAGCGTCTCAATCGAAACTGAACATGGTCGACGCTGTAGGATCTAATGATGTCATTTCGCATTGCAGAGAAATTAATACCGCCAGTCTCATTGACAAATAAGATATCTACAATTATTTCAAAAATAACAATTTTCAAAACTTCTTCTAACATTTAGACCACGTGCTAAAAATGACTAACTTCCGGATACCGAAAATACCGATTCCACATGGCTTGAATTACAAATTACATTATATCCATTTGAGTCCACAATTAGAATTAATAATATTTTATTTTATTTAAGTTTATTTTTATTATACTGTTCTTTATCATTCTGCAAGCTAAAATGATTTAGTAGCCCATGAATGGATAGAACCGTTACTCTTGAACAAGTAATTCGCGCACAGCTGTACGCGCACATATTGTCTGTTCTTCACTGTTTCACTGACACACAATTTTTCACAAACAGAACACTAAAATTTATGTAATCAGTCGCTTAATGCTATGTTAAATCTAAGTCCTTAACCTATAGACAATTAGTTCTTATTCAAAGATAACTAAGCTTTAGGTTCATAATAAATCAGGTCTCACTCATTGTATATTGACGTAATGTTTGTCACATTGCATACGCCATCAAGCCCTCTAAAAAAATGATTTTTTTAATCTTGAAAATTAATTTTTTTTATAACACAATATGAACAAAGTCCAAGTTACTAAAATAAACAAACTATTTAGGCTAACACTGTCATTAAATGTGTAGGGTCCGTTGAATACCCTACGATAGGGTCCATTTCGCCGATGTGTTATCTTCAGACCCTCTTATAGGATTGGCCTTTAGTAAGAATAACTCCCCAACTTGGAATTTTACGGTCTAATGTGCTTCATTGAATTCTTCAGCTCTGTGACCGCTGTACGATATCTGTTATTATGATCAACGGCACTGGTAAGTTCTAGGTATCCAATCTCCTTATATACGTGTTCCAAAACCTAGCGGGCTGTTTGTCTGAATGCAGTTCTAATACAAGTGTGAAACTTGTAGAAGAGTTGTAATTGTTGAGTAATTTCTCGTAAAATTGCACACAATTAAGCCACAGTTACAGTTAGGCCGACGAGAGATGAGAGATGTCGAAGAGGAGACATGAGCGACTATTGAGTCTTTGACACAGGATGATACACGAAGAAGCCAGGACCGTCGTTTGACGAGACATGAGAGTTAGGATATCCTTAGCATTTTAAGATGTGGGAAAATTTACCATACTATCTATACTCTCGTCTTCAAAAAACAAAATCTTCATAAAGACAAAATTACTAACAATATCTTTGATTTACGTATTTGTTAGGAAATTTTGTTTATTTTAAAAACGACTTATATAGTGCGAATATTATACACACTTTAATAATTTAAAATGTGTAAAACCATGTACGAAATCTTCGAAAAGTTATAGGAAATGTCTCATTCAATTATATTGCTCTGATGATAAGATACGTCTTAAGCTTGTACACTGCACACTGCGTGTATCTTACTAGTAGATTGTGTCCATTGTTACATCGTTTGTTTAAATAACAACGTTATATCACAACGAAAAAGCGAGATACATTTGTTAATTTATAATTATATGTACACATACCAAATCGTTCAACATTCAATAAAGTAAATATTTGTTTTTGAAAATCTCAAAGATTCGTAGAGCTTAAAACGCATTTATTACGTTGAGACTTTGTGTCCTCAGACATAATAATTATATGTTAATCGCATTGAATTGCGTTCAGTAGGAGACATTGTTCGATGTGTTGTTTACTTCCCCGGTCAGACTGAGTTTTCAGGACCGTATACATATACCCTTAATGTTTAAAGTTAAGTTCCTTGTTGCTATTCTTCCTCTTCCCTATCCACGTTTAGGTGTCTCGACCCCACCAACTCTGACTACCGTTACAACTAACATATGTTAACTTGACAATACATCGTTTGACTTTTTTGAATTTTTGTTTATTTTGATTTGTTTTTTTTTTAACAGCAAATATTTTCCTTTGTGCTTAATGTGCGGCTTTCAGGAAGTTGCTTTACTATTCTGTTAGGCCTACTTTAGAATTGAGTTCATTTTTTTCTAAATAATTCTTTTGCAGACAGAATTTTAAATAAATGTTGTAATTTATCCAATATAAAATTTAATAAATAACCTGTTAAACTATAATATCTAATGACGTTCAAATAATGTCTTTACTTGTACTATGTAGATTTATTAACAAACGCTATACAAAATTTGTTGATAACTATGACAATTGATGACAATTCAACATCATTAATAGTGTACTATAAATAATGTACGAGGAATAAATATACATTCCTAGGAGCGATGATTATTTCCATAATTGTTGGAAATAATGACATATCAAACAGAATTTCCTTTCTAGAAATCAACAAAAATAAATTAAATATTTTTTTGTCAATATATTTATATCTAGTAACAACGTATTAACAGAATATTATTTCTTGATATTCTGTAGCATTGTTTAACTATATTCGGTGTTTGATATTATGTATTCACATGTGATATCGATGTACAGAACTTAGTCGTAAAGTTTACACGATCCTCGGTTTCATATGAACGTCTTCAAGTAATGCACCTAACGTATATGTTCATAGTTAATTACTCTGTGTTAATGAGATTTTCATAGTTGATAGCACAGTCGGTAACTTGGTCGTAATGCGTGTTGGGCAATATTGCCGTGATAATTGCCCTTGACAGTAAAGTTACCGCTTTAACGACTTCTGAATTACCGGTTCAGCATTTACACGCTGTTGATGTTCTGCATCATTAAAACATGAACGAGTCTAAAATCAAATTACCTCTCTGTTTACTTTGGTCTAACAGTGCGCGTGAATTATCCGCGTGTTTTCTGTTACGAATCTTGAATTCAATTGTGAAATTAAATAATACTTTGAAAATTATGCATTTTGTTTGTGTGAGTAAGTGTAAACGCGAGCGTGTGAGTGTTGGAGTGTTTAGATGGCGGTCTATCTGGATACTCACGCATACAAATACTGTATTTCTAACTGAAATTTCTGACCGGGTATTGGAGTTACCCCTCTTTAAATGAAACGAATGGATTCATTGAAAACATTATTTCTCGAGTGCAAAGTCCACTCTCTATTTGAAAAAATCAGTCAAATAAAAACGTCGTGAAAATTAGAGAATAAAACTAAGCATTATAAGCATTATAAAAGTATCTGTCTAAGTGTTTTCCGTAAATCCGATAACATGTATGGATTGAATCCTGTAAAGTCGGCAGTCCGTGCATAATATGCCTATAGGTACAGATTATTAATAATCATCTTTAAAAGCGTGTGTTACAATCGAATCTGTAACTGTTCAAAATACCAAGTTAATAAAGAACTCGGTAACGTTACGGTGTTTTTGTTCCCTGCAGCCGTCATCTGCACTAATCGACACTATAACCGAAAACTTTCTCCAATATAAACAACAAAGTCTGCGTCTACCGCCTTTTATTACGTGCTGTTTTTTATTGTATTTATTTTGAGCTCATAAAGACGAGATATTTGTGACGAGACATTTGTAATTATTCTCAATTTTGAATAAGGGTAGAATATAGTAGATTATAGTACACTGATAGACTAGCTAGTTTGATATAGTTTTCTGCTACTAACAGCTTATCTAAAGAATAAAACATAATTTATTACAATTTAAAAACATTAGCTAAGCCGACACCGTTAAATCCTTGATTATCTACTCCAAAATCCATGGAGGGCGATGGATTGTAATGTTTGTAATGATAGGAACCACAAAAGCGTAGGAGGATGATCAGTCACTACAAGCGTCAGTCGTCGGAATTCACGCGGTTGTGACCTATCAAAGTGACCGCCGTAAAGAACATGTTAACGAATCAATTCAGTTGGTAGAACATTACGTAATTTTCCCCATAGCTAAGTTTTCCTTAACAGTAGCCGATCTAACCATTGCTTTACTCTTGTTTGCAGCAGTACTTAATTTGAACTACTAGTAACATTGTATGTAATTATCATTGTCTACGTCATTAACCTCACTAACTGTTTGACATATAAACAACTCAGGGAAAATAACCCTTGGGTTTTCTTTTATTTCTTTGATTCTATTTTGCAAAATGAAATTGATACTTAAATTTGAATGGCTTATACAACGAATAAAAGAGACTGAAAAAGACGTGATTAAACATTATGTTTTAGAGTCTCTTCTTTCTTCCACAAGGATAACATACTCAAATAACGTGTAACTTCGAATAATAATCTGTATTCGAAACAGAGCAATTATATGCGTTAAAAATGGTATATACGAGCCAATCAATTATATGGACATAAGAAGGATCGGTTAGTAGATGTGCCGGAAATACTTCATATACTAATCCTTTTAAAATCCTTTAAATATCCTTCGTTATTTTCACATTTTCTAATCTCCAGCTACTTTACCTAGCTACTGATTACCTTCTAATCCTCTTTCTTCCATTTCCGTGTTAATTTTATCCCTCAAACTTCTCATACGTCTTTCTTCCCTCCACCTTCCACTAGGTGTCTAGTACAGATCTGTTTGATAATCGTTCCTCGCCCGTGTCTCTATCAGAGCAGCTGCCTAGGTTTTATGTCGTCGGAGTAGATCCATACAAGATGCGGTTATTGATTTACAGCTAGTTTCTCGTCAATAACAGTCAACAGTTGACTTTCCATTCTGAATACTGTTCGTTATTCAGCCTCATGACCTTCATATTCTCTGTCTCCCCGATAACCTCTCTTTAACTCTTTATCATCTGTAGTTGTCCCAGAGATCCTTCTGTTCTTTTTTGTACATACGGGTATATAGAACATGCTCTATTCTGGAGGGACATCAACACTGATACAATTTTGAAAGCTCCGGCCTAAATACTTAGCCTACAAAGCTTATTACTTATTCGATCCATACTTAATACTTAGATCCATACTTAATACGTAGATCCATATAGCATTTTGTCCTGCCGCCTTGTTGTTTTTCAAACCTCAGCAAACTGCGTCTATTCGTTTGATTTATAGTATATTTATATCGAAATCCAATAATCTGAACACAACTATTTGGAATGTCTGTTTCTATAAGGTCTTTTCTGTCTTCAGTAAGTCGTAGTTTACTTAGTTAGTCATACACAAAACTTTATTAAAAACGCGCTATTTAAACTCGACATAAGCACAGTAAAATGAAGCTGAACCTATTTAAGTTATATTAGGCGAACCATTGATAATCTATACTTTGGAGTGACACTGTACGCAATAGCTACATGTTCCGTTTTGCAATTAGGTACAATGTTAGAGCACTAATTAATAATAAGCTCTGGCTTAAGTGCAATAATTAGGAAAATATAATAAACGGACAAAAAACGTTTTCCGAAATAAAAATTTGCTCTTTCAATTGGCGTTACCACTGTCCTTTATCTGAAATCGATGAGTATATCGAGAAGTAATTCTTCAAATATTATGGCTGAAAGAATGAAATTGTTAAGAGTGTAGGCTACAATTGCCCGGTTACCTACCAAAATAACAAGATTTGTAGAAACTAAATAAATGATCTAAAGCTACAACACCTGTAACGTTAAAAGTGATTAAATGTAGACACTAATTTAGGCTTACCACTTTATCTAAATTACATAAGGGTTATCTAAGAATTAAACGTAGGCCTAATTCAGTTATTATAATTTAGTAAGCAGAATTATCACTGTTGCACACCACTGTATAAAAATTATTCCGATTAGCGCTTTCAAGCTTCACAGCTCATCGTCAGATCGGAAATCTATAATTTAGTAGTTATCTGTAGGCTGGAAACACACACACACACACACACACACACACACACACACACACACACACACATACACACACAATTTAATTTACTGAAAACTAAAGTATTTTAATTAGTAGTCTTGTGTATCAGTTTTCCATTAACTCATGTTAAGTTAAAGACCTACACAATGTAAGTCGTAATTTACACAATTAAGCCATTATTATATTACCAATACCTAAAGTTGCAGTACCAAACTACTACAATAACAAACGTAAGTCTTTGTTTAATCCTTAGTGTTTTGCATAAAAGTTGGATTCTATTTTATGCCTCGTTTTATGTACAGCGAGTTTGCAGTTTCAAGGGATGTTTTAATTTCAAACGCAGCTGGCAGTGTTCCAGTTTGTTCTTGATATGAATCAAAAGCACAGACATTTACTTTAGTTGAAAATGCTGTACGTCTGGTCATTTCAAATGTTACGTTCTAATCGTGTGACTTTTTTCTTCCATTAAATAACAAACTCGTAAGAGTAGCAACATTTCTTAACAGCGGAACACAAGCTTCTACCGACACATGACACCAAGTAAAACAACCAGCATTATATCTGCATTTATTTATTGAAACTGACTAGCATTCTTTCTCTCTCCTCGCCTCTCTCTCACTCCCTCTCTCTCTCCTTCATCTCTGCAATCTTCACTATCTCTCAATCTCTCTCTCTCTCTCTCTCTCTCACGCACACACACACGCACACACGCACAACAGGGTTATTCCTGTTCAATGTTCTCATAGTCGAGTTAAAGTTCTTAGTTGTCTAGTTAAAGTTCAAAACTGTTGAAGTAAATATAATTATTAGTAGTGACAAGTTTAACCATTTGTGAAGTACTCGCATACTAGTACATTCTCTTAGGAATGACGTGCATATTTGTACAATATTAGTCTTGCATTTTTAAAAGTTTCAAACAGTTACTATGCATGAAAAAATGTTTTTTCAATTGTCAATATAAATGAAAGCAGCCATTACTATTCTAACCTTATCAGTCCCACTATGTTGTAGTTTGCGAATTTAAATAATTTAAATCCAACATTAATTAAAGCTGCTGCAATGAGACTGTCGTCTTCTCGTCTTGTAAGCTGACTTAACAAGAATAAACAAGACTTAGACACTGACTAATAAGATTTACTGATTGTCGCCTGGAAAAAAATGATATTTTGAGGTATATATTTCAATAGGTGGAATTTGCATATAAAGTTGTAATTTAACTATTAGCGTATGATAGCATGTTGCAATGAAAATTTGTTTACGTAAAGACTGCATGTCCAGACATTCTATAATAGACAATAAGATACATGTCAAATTTGTTAGTTTAAGTAAATTTTTGACAGTAAACAAAAGTAATTAGTATTGTGAAGTAGTGCAAACATATGCGTAGGCATATGGCGAGTGCGCGTGTGCGGATATGTATAACTATGTTACGGGATAATAATAAAAAACATTAAATTAAATAACATTTGTGAAAACAAAATTTCTGACATGAGACTTACACCAGAATATGCATAAATAATAGACCTATCGAGTGATAATATTTTTTCATAAATTAAAGAACTTAATATATGTTTTTTTTTTAAATCTTTTACAGGTAGAACATTATCTTTACTGAATGAGTAAGGGAATTTTTCAGCCAATGAACGCTTGAGATTTGGCTAAGATCCCATTTTAATTTTATTCTCCGTAGGATATAATTCAGTCTCGCTTTGAACTAAATAACGCGTGGTCGTTGCCGCCTGTCTAGTCTACAAAAAGTGCACGAGCACAAGTCAGAAAGTTAGCGAGTACATTAAACATCGAGTGCTAATTCCGTGTAGTACAAGATTGTCCGCATAGGCATTTAAAAAGAACACTTCAAGTTTACTCGAGTATTCTGAATGTTTAATACAGAGAATAAATCACTATTACAATTTAATTCACGACAAATTGTAGAAGAATCTGACCCGAGAACGACTCTGAACGCCGGACAACAGGAGCAGATTGTCGTCTATCTAGAAGGAACAACTGTCGCTGCTTACCAGGATCGGAGCATCGACATCGCATCGTCCATCGTGAAGGGAAGTGAAATTATTTGTATAAACTTTATTACAAAACATTCATAAACTTAAAGGCAAAAGAACTCGTATAAATTAAATCTTTATATAATTAGAATATAAGAAGAAAATTATTTTAAGTTTTAAAAAAAAAGATCGAAACAGACAGTAAATAAGTTTTATTTTGTTATCAGAAACAATATTCAATTTTATATGCAATTAAAAAAAATAAATCTTTAATAAATCCAAAGCATTCCAATATTTGGCAACCGACTACTTATTCTATGCGGCCATTGTACATCGCAATATAAAAGTTACCTATGCAATACATAGTTTATCAAAGACAATAATTGGCAGGGCAGTAGAAGTTGGCAGAACATTTTAAACTACTCATCTTGAAGTCGTGCCCCTGACTAGTTTCGCATTATGTGTATGGAGGCGATGATACGGCATCCACATGTACTGTATGGTTAGCAGCTGTGCAAATCCGATAAGAATTTATTGCCTAATATCTACATATCTCTAAATACTATCTGCATAAAGGTAAAGAGGATTATTTATTGCAATGGATATATGAGAAACACGAGCGCGAGCGCGAGGGTGTTAATATCGTATAAATGTATTTTTGTGATGATGTTTTCTGTCTGACGGCTTCCACAACCTCAGAGATGGCATTGATTGTGGAGTGTTCTGCCCTGAAACCATGGTGTCGATTGAAAGGTATCCCGTGGCCCGATTGGTTTGCTGTAGTTTGGATGTTAGTCGTTCCTCTAACATCTCCCCCCCCTCCGGTGTCCATCATGCACAGAGGTCTGTAGGAAGACATGGAGCCGGGGGTCTATCTCCTTGCCCAGAAGTACCAGCCTCCCCTCGCCACCTTCTTTGGGAAGCAAAGACTCCCGCTTTTAGTGAGGCGATGTAGCCTACATATGCAGCAAAAGACAGGTAGCTGTGGGCAACGACTTTCAGTACCTCCGATGAAACACCATCTGGTCCGAGTGCCTTCCTGTTCGTGTGGGAACCCACGGCTTTTATCAGTTCCACCTCAGTAAACATGGGAATGTTCGCTACGTCCACAGGCACATCAAAATCTACTCTTATCGGATGTGCAGGGAAAAGGTTATCCAAGATTTCTCGCATTATCGCCTCGTTCAAGTTGTGTTTGCATTTGGGACCGGTTACTCCGAGTAACCGGCTTGTACCCCGTTCCTGGTTTGTTTAATTATTGTTGTTGTAATTAGTAATATTGTTATTTTCGTTTCATGTATACTAGTTTACAAAAGTTCTTTGCTGAGTCTCTAATACTATATTTCACAGAGTAGTAGATGCACATGTCGTTCAAAGCCATCATTAATATGTGAATTAAACTCTGTGTGGTTCTTTACACGGTTATAGACTTACTTGGAAATACTGAAACATATTTTTTGCAATCTTTATTAATTTACATAAATTGCAAAAATTATGAACGCAAATTTAATACTGAAAAACACTATAAGTGAACCTCAATTCTAAGAATCGCTCTGTGTTTTCAATGGTTGTAAATATTTTACAGAAGTGTAATGTAAGCTAAAAGACTAGCGTCGCAATATTGCCAGATAACAGATTCTGGGAAAACTCTCTCATACTTGGTTTAAAAAAAAAACAAGAAATTCTTGGAATAAATAAATTTACTTGTCTGTTTTACTTACTACCAATTTAAACCATTTTTGCATGAAATTTATTTTTACAATTTAGAATGCTGAACACACTAATTGGGTTTCAATGCAGCTTTGTTCCTTACTACGTTTTACAAGAGAGACAAAAATTAAATTATTTATTTTTGATGAAAAAGTATGCTTTTAGAAGCAAGTTTTTACAAGCAATTTTTTCATACAGTAAATATTTTGTATGTATGAATATAGGCCTCTGTGTGTGTGTGTGTGTGTGTGTGTGTGTGTGTGTGTGTGTGTGTGTGTGTGTGTGTGTGTGTGTGTGTGTGTGTGTGTGTGTGTGTGTGTGTGTGTGTGTGTGTGTGTGTGTGTGTGTGTGTGTGTGTGTGTGTGTGTGTGTGTGTGTGTGTGTGTGTGTGTGTGTGTGTGTGTGTGTGTGTGTGTGTGTGTGTGTGTGTGTGTGTGTGTGTGTGTGAATTATAAAATACCATTGTTCCTACTCGACGTGAATGTACTCTCTCTGGAATGGCAGTAATGAGTCTGTTCGACATCCGTGTATTTACACTGACCAGTGGTACTGTGTGGCATTATGATTGACATATTTATGACTAGAGAAAATTAAGTGTCCAATTATTTAATTTTAAGTTGTACAATGTTGCTGTCAAGTGTATGAAATTTTTGACCTTGGGGAATTTGCAACGTCTGTTTTATGAGTTTATTTTCCACTTATCTTTTTTTGAAGTTCTTGCTATTAGTAATGCTGCAATGTTGCTCTGACCTGGCAGGACTCGGATGCGCGAATAGTCTTAGGCAGAAGTATGGAGTTAACGATTGGGCATCTGTTTGTCAGCCGCCATATCTCAGCAACATTCCTGTGCACTTCAAATTATCAGCTCCCGCGAATCCTTCCGTCTTTGTCATGGTTTAGTCGACGATGTATTCTCATTTGTAAGTATATATCCAAATACTACTTCTTGATTTAAAAAAAATTCTGTTAGTTATTATATACGATACCAGCCTACGTGTGTATTTCAGTGTCCCGTGACTTAAACGTAGAGGCATAGACGACCTATGTTAAAATACTTTGAAAACGTTTAATCGAATAGTTTTCGAGCAGTGAATATTGCGGAGGAGAATTTTTATTTATTGTAATAAAAAGGTTGTTCATATAGCTTTAAATTATTGAAAAATATTACTCTACAGAGGAAATTACTTAAAATTTTCATACATGAATAATTTTTATAAGTATTCAAACCAAGCCTACCTGGTAGTTTCATGATTTGTACAGGAACCCGTTGCTTGTAAGTCATGGTAAGATTGACAGGAGAATAAAAATTAACGGTGATCTATATATAACGTTGCAATTGTAAACTGGGTATGTGTGGGGGGAGGGGGGAGAGGTGTTAGAGAGAAACAATGGGAGAATGAAAGATACAGGTGTGTTGGTAGTTGAAGAGATGACGGGACAGAGACACATACATCATTAAACAGATAGGTGGAGTGGCAGCGTGAATGATATATTGAAAGATTGAGAAATGTGAAATGCATTAACACTGTGTATACGTGACGTAACTACTTCATGCGTGCGCATGCGTATGTTTATATGGCCTCCCGTGTGTGTGTGTGTGTGTGTGTGTGTGTGTGTGTGTGTGTGTGTGTGTGTGTGTGTGTGTGTGTGTGTGTGTGTGTGTGTGTGACCGAAGTCTATAATTTGTACAATTTGTAGATACTAAAATTGAATCTGTGAAACTGTTGTCATAATAAACTTGTTTACCTCATTCTAACAGCGTCAGATGATAAAAATGTCATCTAGACACGAAATAATTAAAGTTCATTTTTACTGTTGTTATAAATATTTTATGTTAGAAAATACGCGCGCACTAAACGACAGTAGTGCTTAAACGTAGCAGTGCTCTATCGCAAAAATTTAAAATTTGTAGACGCTACGCACGTACGGCTCTGGTGTACAGCAGTCTTTGCCAGAGTATTAAACAAGATAATTTAATTATTTTTAATATTAGAAAAATAAGTGTAGACGCAATTTATGACAGCTGAACAATATTTACAGCATTTGATAATCTTGTGCATCTCAGATTTTAATTCATTCCAAACATCACAGTAGAGGTGACGTGAATGTCCAATATGAACAGTTAAGAGAATTAGTCCCCCTAAATTCACATTTATTATCCTTGTTCACATAACCAAATATCTTAACACAAATAGCTGGACCATGTGGGAGATATTTATGATAGAGAGTGAAGACTGAACGACAGAGAGTAAAAATACCAGCCCGGGAAGATATTTTTGATTTTATTATTACGAGTTCTTTAAATAGTCCAACTACTACACATTTATTAGTGATAGTTACGAAACCAAAAGGGGAGACTTAGGCCAATGCAGGACCGATGGAATTTATAAAAGAGTCTCTACACCTTTGCAACAGCCACTATTTGAACCTTTAATGATACGCCTTCATTTAAATTACTAAAGTAACTCTGACGTGGATAACGTTTTTATACCAGGAATTGTCAGATTGTAATTTATTTCTGTTATTGCCATTACAGCCTCATTTGAACAGCAGCAGTCGCTACATTTGCCAACAACAATGTAAAAATAATAGTCATACAAATTCATATAATATTTTTCTATTTACACCAAATATATTTCATTACTTTCGTTCAGATTAAGTATTTGACTATTTTTCGTATGAGCCTCCTTGTGGTCCAATGGCTAACGCGGGCGCTTGATGCGCTCGTGGTCCCGGGTTCAATTCGAAGCGCCCGCGGTCCCGGGTTCAATTCCCGACGGAGGCTCCGTACGGCGTGCACTCAGCGTCGTGAGGCCGAACCGAGTAGGCGCTGAGATACCAGCGCCGCCCCTGGCTGTGAATACCCGCAACTAGCGGCTGGTGGCGCGTTGTACTAGCCATGCAACCGTCACATTGCATACAACAGCCGCGCGGTACGCCTTGGTCCTTTCAGGGACTGTTGAGCGGAGGTTTTTTTGACTATTTTTCGTATGTATTTCATACTTTAAAACGTTAAACTATTAAAAGTATTAGTTACGCTCATCTAGGTTTGGCAGTTTTACTTGAAAACATGGAAAACATTAACTTATTTATTATAGCGAAAATACGGTTCACAACGAATTTTTTTGTCCAAAAAAGTGACAACCGTGATAAACTCTGCAAGTTACTCTAACTCTCTACGCATATGATTACAGCAACCGACACATCAGTAAGTTCAAAGTTCAACAAATTCAAAAAGATTACATAAATCACACATTGGTTTACTTTGCCAAGACCCGAATTACCATGCATACCTGCAGTCTGCCGTCTGCGATTTGAATAATCACAATAGGATACGGACATATGGAACCTCCAACATTATCATAAAGCAATAATGATGTTTCAAAGTACTCTAGGAATATCACGTAATCGTCACCAACGTACCACAGCCTTGTTGGCATTACCGGCATTGTTTTTAAGTACAACGGTCTGCAGGTCGGTTAGTTGTGTGCGTGAATTTACAGTGATCATTTACAGTGCTAACAGTTCAATTTTTACAATTCTTTCTTTGTGTTACAACATTGTACATTAACAACTTTGGCTATTCCCCCGGCTCTTACCAAAATTCCCAAAGGAAATACACCCATCCGTCCCATAATACATTAGATACCACCATAACGAAATCACAAAAATAATTAGATAGCACACACACTAAAATATCACTTGGATTACAATAAAAAAAAAAAGAAAACACAACAGGTGACAAAAATCAAAACGTTACAATTGTTCCTTTGAGATAAACATCCTCTGTACAAACCTTCCTGTCTCTCAGACAATCATAGTCCTACACGACATGCTTAAAAAGAATAACTCAGCTAGTGAATTCATAACAGACATAACTAAGGCTCTTAACATAATCATAAAACAATTGTTTCACTTGAAATGTAATTCGCGTTTAGTCATAAATATAAATGTTTTTATCATTAATATAAAGGTATCTGTTTACATTCAAAGATTTCCATGAAATCTTCAATTTGGCCACGTCGCACTAAAGAAAACACAGATAGTAATATAAATGACGTGACACATAGAATATCGCAGACGGATACAGTGCATGAGCTATGTGGAAATATATTGTTATGACGATCAATAATGAGAATAACTTATTAGCTGTGTAGGAACATACTTTCAGACGCCGTAAAATTTATGTATTTATGACCTATTCAGAATAGAGTTGACTGGAATTATATTTATTGTTATTTAATGACATTTGTCGGTGACAAAGAAACGTTGCCAAGAAATGTCAACGCCATTTATATGAGCCGATTCCGTGTTACAGCACTAATTAATTATATATTCTGAAGCCATAATAATATGCTGCCATAACATGATTGAGTGTCGATGGTCTTGTGTTCAGAGTTCGATAATTTTGTCGCGATATGTCGATCCAGATAATGATGAGATTTACCTTAAAAACATTTTTTTATATTTACTGTATATGCCACGACACATAACCTTGTTGACGGGTAGTTAATCATCAAAGTAACAAATTTGTTAACACACTACATACAATCAAGACAATTTACATATTACAAGACAATTTGTTTCTTTGTTGAAAAAAACAAGAACTCAGTAAACTGTGTTTATATTAAACATGTTACATACAGTATTATTTCACTTTTAGGTACAAAAAAATGTTAGTTTGAAGAAGTGTATCAAGTATTGTTATATGGATAACGATTATCTCTGAGGTAAAACTCGTTTGAATATGACAGGTGAAAACCACTAACACAGAACCTGGAGACATCGACCAAACGTATAGTGGTATCGTACAGAGTGAGGAATCTTTGTTTTACTTACCTGATGATGGGACTATAGGTCCCGACGCCCTGTACAAAAATAGAAGTTGTAAATGGTTTTACTGTGTACCTGTGTTACAAAAGGTAAGAACAGACGTATGTATCTTGGAAACGGTAACAATACGCATACCGGTATGTAATATGTATACAATTATCCTTTTACTCACTACTGACGTTACAGTTATCATCATCAGATAATAAACAAATACTAAGTAATGACTAGCCTATAGGAATCATTTGATTGGGAGCCGATCCGGTTGTTTCAAATACAAGGCGATTAATTAAATCGTAAATTTCCCCTAAACAAATTTGCTGATGAATTTTAATGTTTACGATTCGTATCGTAACAGACGTTTTCTTAAAAATGGAAACGACAAAGGCATAAGTGTGGTATTGCTATTCACTGTTTTAATATGATTGATAATTGTTAAAAAATTGTTGTATAAAATAAAAACCAAATGACAATACATTGCATAACTCTAATATACAAACATAATATAACTCTAAAACAAATAATTCGACGAGTAACAATAAAAGTTAACCGTGGAGATGCCGGGGATCGAACCCGGGGCCTTTCACATGCAAAGCGAACGCTCTACCACTGAGCTACATCCCCACACACGGAATTTGTTATCGTTTCCGCCTGAAATCGGTTATTTGGAAATCGCAGTGAAAAGGAGTACGTGAAGTTGTTTCAAATACGTAAACGTTTAATATGTATGTTTCAAAAACGTATTTAATATTTCATGATTAAATATTGGCATTTATTAAGCATAACAATGAGACTATTCGTCAAATATATACTTCAATAGATGACGCGTAATCAGGTATCATAGATAGAGCACAGCGTCCATATTGGAAAACTTTTTATTAAAAATACTGTGAACGGTGGAAGTAATAACTGTATTAAAATCTATAGGGTGAAAAATTATTAAAAGGAAAAGAACGATAGACGAATAGGCCACTCACTTTAGTCTGTATTCTTTGGCCTATTTATAGTATATTAGGTAGGCGTGCTATTTACAATGTCGATAAATATTTGTATTTCAAATTCAGATGGCAGAGTTCCAGGTTGCTGGCAGGTAGGTTTTCTGGAACAGACATTTAATTTAACCTTATAGCTGTATAAATTTCTCGTGCCCTAACATTACATTTCAACTGTTTTGCTATAAAAATGTCACAGGCGTTGATGTGATCATTTTACAGTGAGCGCAGTAAAAATACAAACGTAACAGCAAAGTGTTGACAAATATTGATCCAAAAATGAGAGAATGCTTGTCAAATAATCATGGAGAAAAAATCCTCAATTAAATCAAATTTATATAAGTTCAACATATAGGCCTGTATTACTGAAATTCATCAATAAAATGAAATTTATTAATAAAGTTTGCTACAAATGTGTTTTTAATTTTAATCATCTATTTTTGTAAATCAAGAAATTTATTTTATTTGTTTAATGAAGCAACGAGCGGTCCTAGTTATGTTTATGTATGTGAGGAAAACTCCAACACGGTCAATTCTAAGCGGCCCTATTCATCATTGTATTGTGTTGGTGTAATATTGTATTTGTAATATTGTGATATAATAAGGATTAACATATATATGTATATAATTTATATATATATTATATAATATACGGTATATACCTAATATAAATATATATATATATACTATATATTTTATGACTTTACCTAAAGATGTTTTCTCCCTATTTGGAACATGTTTCGGGAAGCCTTGTGTTCCCATCTTCAGCCTTCCTAATTTTGAGCCTTGTGAGGTATTTGTGTGTTGGCTGATTGCTGCTTTGATTTCCTGTTGGTCTTTGGTGTTGGTTATTTGGTTGACAAATGTTAGATTGATTTACGCAATTTTTGTCAATTAGCTATAAGTTTTGTATTTAGTGATGGATAAGGACTTGTGTTATACCAAATTCTTTGTAAATGTTTGCTCTATAATGTCATATACTTTCTTAGTGAATATGTGCGCGTTCGCGTGTGGTGAACCTTCGTGTTATATCTTCCGCGTTTGTTATCCGATCGGCATGAGACTTGGACAGAGAATTATTTATGAAAATAGCTACATTTTCTATATACTCTGTTGTTCTCAGCTATTTTTTAAATGTGGTTTTTTAGTAATTGAAAACTCAACTTTTTACTCTTATCAATTGAAGAGTAAAAAAAATTCTAGATAAAATCTAAGCAGGCACTCGCAGATTTATACAAAGATTCGCCTGCAACGCGTCTATCTTTTGTCCAATCTACCACGTAGACAGTCGATTGACCAATCAGAAGCCCCTAAATTCAGTCAGATCCGTCGGTTGTCAGGTGTACTTCGAGGCAGTTCATCGGAAGCCGTTGCCTAATGAACGTGTGCTCTTCGTCAAGAGTTTTTCTTGTTCGAACTGGTTTAATCTAGAGTAACTTTAAGTCTTGGGACTCTTTTTGAGTTTTTCGATTAGAACGAAGCGGGTGATCTACCAGTTATAAAATATTCAAGTGCTATAACGTGTTAGTGGAAGTTTTTCCGCTTAGGGAGATTTATCTACCGTGATAAATTTTTATTAACGCGGAACACTTCAAGAATACCCGGATGGTGTAAGCAATATACACCGCTTTTAAATAATATCAATCATTATCACCCTGAGTAACGATAATTAATAATAACCAATTGCGAGCGAGTAAACAAACGATTCGGAAAGTGACAATTCGTGTGTAAAATCTGCATCAGTGTTATCAGCTGTTCGGCGAACCCCCAGCGGTGAGAGAGAGAGAGAGAGAGAGAGAGAGAGAGAGAGAGAGAGAGAGAGAGAGAGGGAGAGAGAGAGAGTGAGATAGGAGACTGGCGATCATTGCAGAGAGGAGCGTAACAGCGACGGAGCGAGTGACGTCACGCCGAGTGTAAAGGAATTCTACGTTTCAAGTAAAACCTACCAAAACTGAACTATATGAACTCTTTGAAAACAAATAAAATACTATACATGACATTTTGTTTAATTTAAATATATCATATAAACAATTATTTACTTGTGTTATAAATAAATAATTTTTCTACACCTCCAACATAGACTTGTGCATAACTTAAACACACATAATTATCTTTTGCGAAAATATTTATTTGTATCGTCGCAATAAATAAATAAATATATATATATATATATATTAAATGCGTAAATTTTAAAATTCTTTAAGTTAGGTAACTTGTTTCTAATGTACAATTACCATGCCAGGTTAAGGAAATTCCGTCTTTAATCCGTTTAACTATAGGCATACTCTGATTTTCTAATTCTTTAGTAGAGTTAATGTTTTCTTGTTAAAAACGTACACACACTCACACATACGCACACGAGCATACCACAGTGTGTACTTCAAATATGTCCGATTCCGTTTGCTTCTGGTTGTTACTGTGTAAAGAAAGTGTTAAACGACCTTAGATCACTTGTATATTCGTGAAAAGTCCTGTTTGGCTTGTGATTTGGTATTATATGTGTCGTGAATTTGTCTTTGTGCGAATAGGAGGTTACTGTGTTACGAACGTGTTGACCTCCTCAGATTTAACGGCAGTCTTAGTTCTGTAAGAACAAAGAAGTTATTTATTAATGACCGTGATCTTTTATGGCCGCGGTATCATTAGACACAAAGCATCCAGGCTATTACTCCATGGTCCACCGTGTAGCAGGACTGTGAGTACACCACGACCTCGTCCGTTTTGCTATTGAAGATGACCACCATGGATGCTGTGGAAACGTTACAAACTTCACAGCCTTTATAGTAAAAGAAATTACTCTGATACTTAGAATCAAACAGCTTGAATCTTTGTTGTAAGTAGAATACAGTTACGTTAGTTGAAAATGTGACACATACAAGAATGACACATACAAGAAAACTTAAGAAAAACCTGAAATCGCTGTAAACCCCATCACACCCATGCAGACCAACTAATCTCATCACGAAGATGAGATTCACAATAAGTATGTAATGTGAAGTTCGTAACAGGAATCAACAATCGCCCTTCAGAACAACGTGAAGAAACGTTGACAATCTAACACACATATACACACACTACACAGTGTTTTATAACTGTAGTGTTTAGTTTTCAGAAAAAGTCAAGCGTCACTTGAGAGGGCAGAACGTTGGGGCACTCTTCACATCTTTTGAGCTCACACTATCAAATACGCAAAAAAAATACCCGTGATATATCCGTACTTAGAAGACAAAATTTCGAATCGCAAAGCCAGTTGTACCTTACATCCATTTAATGGTTGAAACTTGTATCAAAATAATTATTTATAAGAAAATTTTAAGCAACAATTATTTTGATCTGTTTACTGCTTAAACCAATTTCAGTTGGACGTACATTATGAAACGGGTTTAAAAGTTATGTTATACAAACGGCAATAAGAACTGTTATTCACTCTGTACGTAGAGCGCGAGTGTGAGTGTGTGTGTGTGTGTGTGTGTGTGTGTGTGTGTGTGAGAGAGAGAGAGAGAGAGAGAGAGAGAGAGAGAGAGAGAGAGAGAGAGAGAGAGAGAGAGAGAGTAGTAGTACGCAGATGTGTTACGTTAGACATTTACGAATTCGATAACTTTAAAGCAGAACTTTGTTTTCCTTTTCGGTTTAACTTCAGGACTCGTTTAGCTAAGATCAATTAAATTACGATATTCACACAAAAAAGCCAGGAGTTAAACCACTCGTCTTTCCTGCGGTACAGTATTGAAATACTCTGCATTAATACGTGGTTAAAAGGGCTTCTGTGACAGGGAAGGTCGGCCACAGTGTTTTTCCTATCTAAATGGGTCTTGTTGCTCGTTTAGACAGCACAGAGGTCGAAGTATGAAGGATGTATACTTCATACGAAATTTTACAGGAAGGTGTCAGTGCAGATAATAAAGGAAGTGTTTGAGCAACTAGAAATACGAGATATCACTACGATAGGTATTATAATACGGAGTAAAATATTCTTTTACATAAGATCCAACTACATTATAGCATACAGTTTTATTGGTGAGAAGAACGCTACACTCGGATAACCAGTTGCTAAATTCACTGAATAGTTCCACTCATCTATGTCTCCTACAGAAGACGTCATCTTCACTTCTGACATATTGAAAAGAAGGAGGTAATTGCTAAAGGTGAAACGGACAGGGTTAAAGGTGAATGTAATTGCAAAAAATATTGCTCACAGTCATTTTGATTCTTAAAATGGCGATTTAAAAAAGGTTCCTTATTTTTAGCACTTAAGAAGAGCGTAAAGTATTGTTGGGTGAGAGTGGAGGACAATCAAAGAGTTAATATTAAAATGAATAATATGTGGTGTGTGTGTCTATTTGTTTTGTCTGTGTATTCGTTGAGAGTGATTCAGTGAGAGGAGACAGAGAGAGATAATAATAAAGAGCGAGGAGAGAGAGAGAGAGAGAGAGAGAGAGAGAGAGAGAGAGAGAGAGAGAGAGAGAGAGAGAGAGAGAGAGAGAGCTTGAGTGAGGGAGTGAGAAGGAGTGTAACACGATTTTATGTACACTGCAAATATTGTCTATTACTGTCTACTGAATATTTTTATTGACTTAAAAATTTCTATTGAACATACTGATTTTATTTTATTTCAAACACAATTCTCATACAGATAATTGCAGTAAATTTATTCTTTCAACTAAGATGTGTATCTTTACGCAAGCCTGAAGTCGAACACATTATTTATACATTCGTAGTTTTTCCTAGATTCTACTGACAGAGCAGATTACTCTTTTCTTGTAAATTGTTTTCTACTACGCTGCCAGTGAATTATTAATAAGTGAACACAGAGTCACATTTTCATAAATGTTATTTTCCGTCTAGTAGTTTTCTCTAAATCATACACTAACTCAATTTTTAAAATATATTGATGTGTTAGTCATCGTGCGTAATAATTACATACATATTAATTATATAGTGGAGAGGGTAACGTGAGTATTGCTATAGTGGAATCTTGTCTACAAACTTGCGTAAAGCAGAAATTAGGCGAATTCTTGTGGCCAGTGAATAGGACACGGGTCGGCCTTTAAAGCAGCCACATCTGTTGCCGTTAGATTAGGAGGAAACGATATAGTATACAAACATTGTCGACATGGCCACTATAGTGATTAATTCATATGACAGAACAGAATTAGTCATCATAACAGCACCAAAACGGCATATCTGACGAAGCTAAATTCGAGGATCAGTTTAAATGAGGTATGCGACAACGTATGAGAAGATAGAGTTATACAGGAATGCAAATAATAGTTCCGTTCATTTTGTGTGTGTGTGTGTGTGTGTGTGTGTGTGTGTGTGTGTGTGTGTGTGTGTGTGTGTGTGTGTGTGTGTGTGTGTGTGTGTGTGTGTGTGTGTGTGTGTGTGTGTGTGTGTGTGTGTGTGTGTGTGTGTGTGTGTGTGTGTGTGTGTGTGTGTGTGTGTGTGTGTGTGTGTGTGTGTGTGTGTGTGTGTGTGTGTGTGTGTGTGTGTGTGTGTGTGTGTGTGTTTTAAGTTTCTGTTTTTTGAACGTTTTCTTCTTTTCGATAAGAGTATACCACTCATTCACTTGACATCTGGATCCTACAAGGTAAGTCTTTCGTTTATTTACATGTGGTTGTTACACGTGTCTAATGTAAGTGTCGTTATCAGCTGACAATCTTATCACTGGATACTAGATTAGTATTTACCCAATTTGGACTTCGTGTTTTAAAATCGTTTGCTTGGAAACAGCTACCGAATTCTAGTCTAGCCGAAACGTTCCTCTTTGTAGAAAATTAAATCTGCGATGGTTTACATCCTTTTTACTTCCATGTTCCATAAGAAAATGGAAGTATGGTCATGGCGAAAAAAATCGTTTTCGAGATAATAACGGCAGATTCTGATTGTACTACCATCAAAACATGAAAAAAAGTCATTTTTCGAAAAGTGTCTGTGTGTGTCTGTCTACGTGTAGAATGTTTTCTATGGCAAGCAATAACAGCCGCAAATTCAAACAGAAACAAATAATGTTTTGCATACAGCTCTAAATTGTAGAGGACTCAAGGTTTCTTGATTTTGGTGTAGATCTGTTGAGGTAAAGGGGTAGTTTACCTGCAACGTTTTACGTTTTAACAAGAGTAAAGTGCTTAATTTTGATAAATAAACTATCCTGAAAAGAAGATCATAGTAATCCACTGTAGAAAGGTAGATGAAATATCTATAAATGAAAAGTATAGTTGAAGGAGGGAGGGGGTAATTTTTTTTATAAACTAAAATGGTAGTTGATGTTGGAGGAAGTAAATTTTATAATTTTATATGTGTAATACGTTACTGACAACAAAGAAGTAGTTTCTATAGAAACATTTCATTTTATTTTAACAAAATTGTATATTCTTTCATTTTAATTTAAATCATGTATGAGAGAAAATATATCGTTCGTGGCAGGCAAGCATATCTCAATTTTGTAATGTTTACGTTTCCATTTCATTATTATGATTGCCGCAATAAAAAGGCAGGCAAGACACACACACACACACACACACAATACGCGTTATTTCTGGCCTCACTCATTTTTATTTTCTTACATTTGCACGCTTTTCAAATGGAAAGTGCCGAAACCCACACCAACACAACGCGTGCAAGATGAAAAACTGTCCAGCGTGGATAGCGACTTGCTTCCTGTGGATCGCTGGGCAGTGTAACTCCACGTGTTTACAGAGGAACGGTTCATAGACAGACTTTTCGTCTTTAGGGAATGAAACCTCTGCAAGATGCTCAGGGTCCATGAGTGACTTCGGAGCGCTTCGGGGAAGGCATGATTATCTGCGTAGTTCGGTTTCTTTATAAGAATAAAGTAAGCCTACCTAATGTTTATGGATAAAGTGACTGAAAATAACATTATATTAAACGACTACCCCATAATAAAAATATTTATAAATAGTAAAATTAGTTTGAGGGTGGGCGATATTTTTTTAGAAATTACCGAACCGAATTCAAGTAAATTATTTTAAACATAAATCTTACAACATGGAACTCATGTATGGTTCTCCATACCGACTTTTCTTAATTCAAAGAAAATATACGATGACTGTCAGCGTTCAGATACCTAATTAGTTAAGTTTCAATTTAAAATTCTTATGTAGAACGCCTTAAACTACAAAACATAATTGTTTGAGATCTATTCCATCTTCTTCTGCAGAAGTGGTCGTTTTTCTTCTTCTTTGATACTTTGTTCAGGAATATATGACATATTACATTTGCTGTTCCCATGAATGTAGTATAAGTATTCATTTAAAAAGTCATAATTTTGAAACACGTTCTCTACCCTGTAGTCTTCCTTTCGTTGGTTCTCTGTCCCAAAGCTGTTTCTCATTGTCCTGATCTCCATTGAGCTTCCACATTCCACATTAAGATTAATGTATTTCAGGTGTTCCAGTCTTATTCTACAGTTTCCCCTCTACGGCCACTTCAATCTCTATATTTACAAATTCTTTATGTGATTTATAATTTTTCTATTTCATTTCCTAACGCTCCATATACCAACTCGTTGAGTCCAAACTTTGCTGGTGATCTTCCATTGGGGAGTCCTCGCCCAAAAATTTAAATTGAGGATTGTTTTACTTCCGAAGCCATTTACCGTAAAGAAGGCCATTTTCTTGTGGTACAATTAAGATCTTTAACTACATTTAATGTCACTGACACATTGACAGCTGACTTCTACAGCCTATTCTCATACCCTAGCGATCAGCTCGCGCCCCAACCGCCTGTAGAAACAATGTTCCATCTCATATTAAAAGGATGTCCTGAATCTCTATTTGCCTCGAAGAAGCCAGTGTCACTCAACATAGGGGACTCCTTATCCCGGTGTCACACGGTCTCAAAGCCTTGCTATATATAACACGGATGCCACGCTGAAGATGAGGCTGACATTTGAGTGGTAGAGGCTATTTGAGACTCACACCAAGCCTTACAGCTTTACACGTCTACTGTAACTAGTAAACTGTAAACTAGTGTACTGTAAACTAGTGTTTTGGGGCTAATTATCTACGAATAAATTCACCATGTGAAATCATCCTGGAGCCCAATATAAATGATGGAGTTAGAAATATCCTAAACGTTCCGCAGTTTATCCCGAGGAGAAGTTCCTCTAATAATTAGGAATCAAATGTTTCAAACCCAATTTTTTTGGGAATAACTCGTTAAGCATTGATTTAAACATTATAACCAGTGACAATTTTATCGTAGTCTACTCTATTGAATGGAATATTAACCATCGTTAAATTGGCATTTCGATTACTACATATCACAGTTCACAGTGTTAGTTTCTATAAAACGTGGAGTACACGCAGTAAACACTTTTTCAATTTCCGTTAATTTTGGAGCAATCAACTCTGAGAACAGAAATAGTGGCATCTAGAAGAAAGAAGAAGAGAACGAAGTGTGTTGTCATTTTCCCTTATAAACCGTTTCTAATATAATATGTTTAATAAATCTAAATACATCGTAGTCATTTGACAATAATTAACACTATTGTCTCTTCCAGATTAGATTTCTTAATCCTAATACTACTTGCCTTTCATTACCAACACGTTTAATGCCCTTTATTTATTATCAGTCCTCTATGTACTAATAGTCAATAGTCTTCTCGAGTAAAACACGGGCACTTCATGGAGTCGAAGATAGAGTCTAGCAAAGTAACTGGAGGTTTATTTTAGAACGTTGGATGTAATCCGAATGTATTCTTGGGGGCCTGGAGCAGTGGAAAAGAAATTCATTTAGAATTTTTAAGTTAATACAAGCCCATTCACGATACACATAATATTGGCAGAAGCACCGTTTTTCTCTACACAATGTCATACTCACTCGAGAGAACGTTACCTCTTGCAAGGTGGTGATGTGTACTGATTCGTTTATGAGTTGAAAGCAGAATCTAAATGCGATAAATTTGTTAATCCCAAATAGCCTACTTTTCCATAGTTTTCGCTTTATGATCCAATTAAATCAAAATAACTCTCGGTGGGAATATAAATCAATAAGCCAACTTAGAAACAACTATATTCAAGACAAGGAATATCCACCATCAGTCCAAGGTCACGTTATATAAAGTTATGATTAGACCGGTGATAACATATGGCAGCGAGACTTAGACTCTGAACAAACAAGCCGCTAACATAGTCAATACTTTTGAAAGGAGAATTTTGAGGAGAATATGTGGACCAATCCAAGTCAATGGGATATGGAGAATGCGTCACAATGAGGAACTATACAAGCTGTATAAAGACTGTGATCTCGTCATCACCATCCTACCGCATAGGTTGCAATGGGCAAGACATATCATTAGGATGGAAGCTAACCGAATACCTAGGAAGGTACTGTTTAGTCAGATCGAGGGTAGAAGGCCTGTCGGAAGACCTAAGAAATCCTGAATTGACGCAGCGGCGAGAGATGCTGATACTGTACTTAAAATAAAACAATGGACATCGATCTCCAAGGACAGGGAAAAATGGAGGCGCATGATTATGGAGGCTAAGGTTCGACTCCAAACTGTGACGCCATAGAAGAAGAAGAAGAAGAAGAAGAAGAACAACAACAACAACAACAACAACAACAACAACAACAACAACAACAACAACAACAACAACAACAACAACAACAACAAGCTAACTTAGAAGTCCAACGCAATGACCTCTGTCCGCGACCGCTTCACAGCATGCATAGGCCTAAAAAACGGGACATTGCAACCTTGTATTATACTAGAGGTTAAGTAACCCTACGAAACATTACGTGCTATTAGTGGAGAACATAGAGTTCACTTGTTTGCAGCAAACAAGTGGTGTAATTTACGCTGGCTATGACAACAAAACCGCTGTCATAAAGTAAAAAGCCATGAAACATTTATTTTTACTGCCACAACGCTGTTTCATTGCAGCGCGCCGCCGTTTCTCACAGTTTTAACGCGTCCCCATTGTAGACCCCCGTGTCGCTTACTTTTGACTCTTGTTTTTGCAGTTCCATTTATATTGGGGTAAGTTGCCCTCCAACAGCTCGCACACCGTTTTTACAACAAATCAACCAATTAAGTAAAAATATATATATTATTTAATATTTTTTACAGACCAACAGTGGGATAATAAAACTTTCGTCTAGTCTACAGTCTGTTACTAATAACGCTCAACCACCACTTGACCAGTTGCATTCGAAGTTGTTTTCATGTGTGACTGTCAAATTGTTGGTGTAAGTAATTCAGACTTCTGACAAAGTAGGTATGGAGTCAAACGATTCGAATGGCGAAACAGAGGATTTAAAAAGAATTAATATATCTTTGATGTGTGTGTGTGTGTGTGTGTGTGTGTGTGTGTGTGTGTGTGTGTGTGTGTGTGTGTGTGTGTGTGTGTGTGTGTGTGTGTGTGTGTGTGTGTGTGTGTGTGTGTGTGTGTGTGTGTGTGTGTGTGTGTGTGTGTGTGTGTGTGTGTGTGTGTGTGTGTGTGTGATTTGCTGACGATTCAGTCTTGCTTTGCGAAAATAGACTCAATAAGATATTTAATTAATATAAACCACAAAAACTAATATAACATATACCACAAAAAATAGGGTTTCAATTTTTACTCCGTAATGCATACAATTTGCAAAGTAATTGTTGAAAGTAATTTATTTTTATTTTTTCAGAAATCAACTAATTTATTTTGTTTACAGAAATTAAAAACAATAAAAAATTTGCTCCATTCGAAGCAGTTTAATTTCAGCTTCTCTTAACGTTTTCTTATCCTGTTACAACGGTCAATAAAATGAATTCATTAACACCGTACTATAAAGATCAACTTTCCACTTAATATTGTGTTAAAAATAAGATTATATAATAAAAACGATAAAACAATATTAGAAATTATAGTGTTAGATTAAGTTCATGGATCTACACATATGAATTATTAAGGTTTTGATGTACTTCTATACATTTTTTAAATGTTAAAAATTTCTAAAATAACTGCTACTAGTAATCTGTAACACCCTTCATCATATAATTTATGAAGGGTGGCAGCCGATTATAGTTTGACAGTTTTGAAGGGCTTTGGGTCACGATTACATATCATCGTATCGTAAAGTTTACTTATCTGGACTGGCTTTCATCAACAGTAAATGCCTCCATCGCATTACTGTTATTGGGAATGCATTAAAAACTAAAACAGAAATCTTAACGCTTAAAAAACATTGTTAACATTTTTTCCTAATCAAATACTTGTATTAAACCTGCATAGGTTAAGAAACTTTTGACATCGACGAACTCTCCAGTCTGCCTTTGTGCCGTCATTATATTACATTTACGTTACTTATAGGCAAGCTTAGTGTAGGCAGTAGAATTATATGTTACCAAAAACGAAATATAAGCGTTGAATAATGCAGCATTCACTTGGCTGTTAGGGGACAATCGTAGACTGGCGACAATGAGAGGAACTCATCGATGAATGGCCTAGAAGACTAAGCAGTACACTAGAAGATGAAATAGATTATACGCACTTATAAACATGCAAACAATTAAGGTAATAAAAAGTTAATTGAAAACTATGCAAACATTTTTAAAAAAATTAACAGTATATATGGACAAATCGAATCTTGTAAGTGGGTTTAAAAAATATTTAAATATAACAAATCGAGTTTTGAATAGTTCTAGACATGCGAGAGGAAAATTTTATAACTTAAGACCAGATCGGCTTAGACTAAAATTGTGTAAGTAAGCTAGTGAACTGCAAGTTAGTAGTGGACAACGAAACTATGAGGTAGATAATGGAAGTGAATAATTTAGAGGTACGATAACAAACTGTGGTTAATATGCAAAAAAAATAAGCTGCCAGATTATAAAAGCAAACAGCTTGTCAGGGTGTACGAGTGATGTTATCTGGTTATATGGAACAATAAATGTTTAAGTTTGGACATGAAAGCAATGTTATATAAAAGTAAAGTGAGACCTATTTTGACGTCTGGAGCAGAGTCAAAGCCAGAAACCACGATGACTAGAAGATAAACACAAGTTGCTGAGTTGATGTCATTGAGAAGACAGAACACGGTGACCTTGTCGACAGGATGAGTGATGACAGATTAGTTAAGATGGCCCAGGACAATCGTCCAGAAAGCAAGTGACGAATTGAACGACCACGAATTAAATGGGGCGATTGTATTGAGTAATGTAGTTCGTTATAAACGGGATAATCTTCTAAACGAAGGGAAGAAGAAAAAGGGGAAGATGAAGAAGAAGAGGAGACTTGAATGGCTCTAATGTTGACGTTGGCCTTAAGTCGTGGAGAAATATTATAGCCGCGTTTAAGCAATTTCTACGGCTGAGCTGACAGTCCCTCAGTCCACTACGGATGATATTGTTAATTTTTATTGTAGGAGGGAATGTACGTCTAAAGATGGCCGACGAGTCTACTTATACACTTGAAGAACAAACAATAATTAGCAAGTCGGCTAACATAGTAACGTCATTACACAGTAATAAAATGATTAGACTATGTGGTTTAGTAAGTATAATTTACCTGTTTCTATGTAGTCGATAACGTTAAACTCTTACAACAAATATTATATAATGTATTATGCAAATTATTATGTAATCCTTATATAGGAGATCAGGAATCAAACATTTAATAATAACTTAAATATGTAAAGTGTGTTGGTAAGAATTCAGACATATCAGCTGAGATGGTTCGGACTTGTGAGAAAACCTAGAAAATCAGGTAACAACTGGACTGCTAATATACTAAAGGAGAGAAGTTTCTTCTGTACACAAGCTTTGGGGGGACGTCTGTGATATAAAAGCCTGGATAAGAGACACGGTTACATCTCAAGTATTGATTTCAAAAGTTTTGGAAAATATACTATCAAAAATGATTAGATGTCATGAAAGCAGCAACTTGTAGGTAACAAAAGACAATACCTTATAAATAGCATTTTAAATTATGCTTTTGTAAAGTTACGAAACTGTAAGCACAAGAAAAAAATCGGTATGGAGAACCATACATGACTTCCATGTCCTAAAATTTATATTTAAAATTATTTAAATATTAATTAAATAAGTTAATGCTTGAGTTCTGAAGAAATTTCTTATCAGCTAAAATGGTACCACCATGTCAGGTGGATTAAGACTATCCTCAACCTTCGTGAGGAAGGACTGTACTTTTGGATAAAATGTCTGTAGGTCGAACGAAGAGCTAGCTAAGGTAGCTGCGATCTGATTCCTGTAATGAAATTGGACTCTCGCTGCGATAGGCCGAGGGATGTCTATAGTGTTATCAAAGTCTTTCCTGTCAATACTATACTAGTCATTTTTTTTTAATCGAGTATTGATTTCTTTCTTTCCATTTGTCTTCTGATTTCCTGAACGACTATTCTGTTCACCCGTATAATTATAAATTTATCAGCAAAACATTTCTTCCTTAATACGTTTGTGTCTCCTGTTTAGCACCAACCATTCTGATCCATGTCATAACGCTATATTCCACACAATCTAGTAAATAACTAGCCATCAGGGAGGTCAAAATATTTTCTAGGAGGGGCAAACAATTTTCCAATTGGCATTAATATTTATATATTTTTCATACATACACACATGCACATATTAGTTTATAATTCTCATATCATAATAGAAATAAGTACACAGATTGTATTAATTGCTTTAATACAACAACACTGCCAAGCGATCCACAGGAAGCAAATCGATGTCCACCTTTTCGGCTTGCACGCGTTGTGTTGGTGTGGGTTTCGGCACTTTCCATTTAAAAAGCGTGCAAACATAAGAAAATAAACATGAGTGAGGCCAGAAATAACGAGAATTTTGTATATGTGTGTGTGTGTGTGTGTGTCCTGTCGGCCTATTTATTGCGGTAATCACAATAATAAAAATTTGGAAAAGTGAACATTACATAATTAAGATATGCTTGCCTGCCAGGAACGATATATTTTTCACTCATACGTGATTTAAATTAAAATGAAAAATATAGAATTTTGTTAAAGTGAAATGAAATTTTTCCATAGAAACTACTTTTTTGTTACCAATAACGTAGTGCACATATAAAACTTATAAACATGTACCTCCTCCATCATCAACTACCATTTTAATATATAAAAAATATTACCCCCTCCCCCTTCAACTACCATTTTCATTTATAGATATTTCATCTACCTTTCTACTGTGGATTATTATGACCTTCTTTTCAGGATACTTTATTTATCAAAATTAAGCACTTTAGTCTTGTTAAAACGTAAAACGTTGCTGGTAAACTACCCCTTTCCCTTAACCGATTTTCACCAAAAACAATAGGCCTTGAGTCCTCTACAATTCAGCGCTGTATGAAAAACATTATTTGATTCTGTTTGAATTTGCGGCTGTTATCGTTTGCCATAGAAAAAATTCTACACAGACACTTTTCGAAAAATGACTTTTTTTCATGTTTTGATGGTAGTACAATGGGAATCTGCCGTTATCTCGAACACGATTTTTTTCGCCATGCCCATACTTCCATTTCCTTATGGAACATGGAAGTAAAAAACTTCAAATACTTAAAAATATAAATTTATATAAACCTTAATTTCATTTTCACAGACATTGCTTCCATGTAGGCATATATACTTCTATTTAATTATTTGCGAGTAATAATTAAATATACTGGAATCTAACTGGAACTTTGTTTTGCACATAGTCGCATAGTCGACAGTACAGTAGGTTGCTAGATTAAAAAAGGTTTCCAATAAATTTCCATTAAACGCGGAAGTTAGTGTACGTCTGGTGTAATCGAATATGACAGGCAGTTTGTCTACTGCTAAGACTCTGCAGCAGTTTGTCTGAGAGCATCAGCTGTGTGAGGCTGCAGCTCAATACCACCAAATTTATTACTTACCCACCGCCCGCTTATCTAAGACCATCACATAACGCCAAACCGGATTCCCCTGTTTCTAAATTAACACATTAATAATGCATTTCATTATCATTACTGCCACTTCCTCAATACGTAATGAGTGAACTTAATGTGTTTAGCGCTCGTATTCATTTTCTTTGTCAAAATTGTTTCCAAACTCAATAAATCTTTACATTTGGAGATTTACACCAATGTGGATGCTTATAGAGTTGTATCATTCGTTACATCATTTTACGTGGGAGCTAATTACGACATATCGTGAAGAGTGGAAACACTGTAAGGTTACGTCATGAGATGAGGTACAAAACGTGATCGGGCAATAATTTTGTCGTTCTGTAGAAAGTAAACGGTAACATACGCTTTTTTCAGTATGGGAATCAATTTTCTCTTTGAAATGATTAGACATGAACAAAGACTATTTTGGATATTATCACGAGTGTTATCACTCTCAAATTAAATTCTATATGAGAGGCTAGAATAAGTGTACTGATATGTATAGAAGAGACATATAAATCAGAATCTTCTTATGGTACGAACAACAGGTTTTACCTTTTGAAATGACTGTTAAACGTTGGAAATCTTAAAAAAATGTTATTAAAACGTTAATCGAAGTCAGTAACAACCTGTTTCTGTATACAGCCCGGTGTTTACATCGGTTACCGAAATATAGGTTCCTAGCATATTGTATCTGATCTGTTAGAAAAAATATAGTGTTGTTAAAGCTTTGTAAATGTTGAGTAAAGAAAACGTGCAAATAAATAGTAATACGAATACTGAATACTTATTCTTGTCTACCCAGAAAGCGAGAAGAATGAAATACAGTAGAACCTCACTAGTTCGTCACCTACGGGACCGAAGGGGTGACGAATTAGTGAAACAGACGAATTAGTGAAGGAGTAAGAAACAATCCTATTAAAGACAATACGAAATGTTTTATTACAACACTAGCAATGTACAGTTCTAATGTTATGCTCGAACATTTTTATTGCTGGAAACTTTCAAACGCAAACACATTAAGCATTGTAATTGTAACAAAATTGTTTGATGACTGTGAAAAAAATCAGTAATTTCTTTTGTTTTTTCTATCGACCGTACGTTTCAAGAGCCAAAGTATGTATTTGGGGCAGTGAAATTATTTTAGGCAGTTCTGCTTCATATAGGCCTTCGTACCACTTGATTGCTGTAGTCAGTGATTGAATGGCCTCCTTATGAGAGATTGCAGGTTTTATTAGCTGGTCATCTTCTTCATCGTTAGCTTCTGTAGGTTCTGTGGATAAGTATGTAACAATTTCATCATCACTAAACATTTCGTAGCCTACATCCGGTAAGTCTAATTCACACCAATTTTTGTCGTCGTCTTCATTCAAACTGTTAAATGCTGGCAGATATTTTCCGCCAATTGGTAGGGATACCAATACGTTCGCAATCCGTTCTCCTGGCTATTATTAGAGCCCCGGCTACAATCAGCACGTTTTTGGTTTACACCGGCTATAATTAGAGCGTACATATTACTCGCTTGGTAATAAAGAAAAAGAAAAAAAAACTTGCGTGGGTGACGAATTACAGAGGGAGACGAATCAGTGGGTGACGAATTAGTGAGGTTTCACTGTACAACGAAATGTACGGAGAAAGAACTATTAGAATTGTCCTGTATATTTTTGATGTCACAGGACTAATACCGTTCACAGGAGGATTTTTTTTCAATAACCTTAATTTTTGTATATAATTATTGTTAATTAAAGACATTCTTAGCATAGAAAGTAGTAGATTGTTATGATGTGCTAACATGACATTCAAAGCAAATTTTGCAGCAACTCTGCAAAATATAATAAGAAAGTTTTGATTCAAATAAAACATAATTACCCTGTTATAAGTTCATTCTCTCCTGTTAAATTTGGTTTCTTAAAAGTCACAAAACTAATTCCAAAAAACGGCTTACAATACAATAATTTAATATATTACACCTGGAGACGTTATTACATATAACAGAATTTAAGTATTTGTCAGTTGTCATAACAACCGAGCATGGAAAGTTATTAAAGAATATACAAATCAAAATTGGTCAAGTCAAGGAAGAATATGAAACAACAAGAATTATAATTGTTTATAATCAATATGTATCTTTAACATTTCAAAACAAAACAGGACGAACATTTAATTGAATAAGTGAAGACAGATAGATGGACGAATGGATCTGAAAACATTGATCAAAACACGTCCCTTGGTTATGCGAGGGGAGGAAGCATAAAAGCGACGCTGACGGGAGAATACGCAGTTGCCTAGTAGAAATCTTAAAAACATGAAACGATATGTTATGATCATTTCAACTATTAAAGTAAAATAATATTTGTTTCAAAACATTTAATGAATCTGAGAGAGGGTAGTAACCGGAAAGAACCTTAGTAAAACTTTTAAATATCAATCAACTTTACCGTGTTAAATGAAATCATCGCCAAATATTTAGAATTAATGTGCAAACTATTTCTTCATTTTTTATAACTTATAATAAAAACAAAGTTAAGCTATCATTTAAACTGCACAGACAGTGTAGGTGGTTATCCTACTCGATGGGCGTTATTGGCGTTAGTGTATTCAGTTGTAAATAGTCATTAAAAGTACTTGTGATATTTATGTACATAATTTAGTAAGTCGTTCCTGTTATTTTCACTTCTCCGTACCAATTAAATACGTCACAAACAAAATAAATTTCATTTATGTGAATTAACATTCAATATTGTAATGAAATGTGCGCCTGTAAGTTACGATTATTGGCCACAGTAAGAGTTACGCATTGTCAGTGTCGGACTTGGCAGGTTTACGACATCACTTAAGATATGGTTGTTAATTATCGAATCCAGTCTTCAATTAAATAACGCTGCATCTGTAAAATCAGCCTACTCGTCTTCACTCTTTCTCAACAGGTGTGCTCTAATTATTAAAAACGTAATTTGTACGAATGTATAAGTCAGTTCTAGTGGCGATGCTCATCTAAGGCTGTAAATTGTACGTTTTAACGGTTATTTAACAAAGCAATTAGAAACATGGTATGTGAAAATGTTGAGGAAGTTTGAAGGTGTTACTTGAATTGCTACGATCATGAGTAAAACCTTTAATATGAGAAGTGTGTTGGTAAAAATTGAGACATATCAGCTGAGATGGTTCGGGTTTGTGGTCAAAATGAGAAAACCTCTAAAATCAGGGAACAACTGAACTGCTAATACACTGAAGAAGAGAAGGTTTTTTTCTGTACACAAGCTTTGAGGGAACGTGTAATAGAAAAACTATACTTTGTTCACCGAGTGTTTGCAGAAAATATTTCACGCGAATGACGCTGACGAGGGTCGGATTCTATTGTTATCGGTAACATTCCAACGCCCGTTTCACAGCAGTCCGCCAACTCATATTTCCTGTTCGTCACGTTCTGTAGGTACTGTGCGTAAATCTACTGAAGATCAGTTCCTTCCCTGTTTTCATCGTTGAATAACGTGTCATTTGGGTCTGTTTTTACTGTTTAGTTATTATTAATAGCTTGGACTAAAACTGTACAATGTGGAGACTCTTTCCCCAATAGCAAGGAACAAACGCGGCAAAGTTATACATAGTGCTAAGAGATTGTGTATAGTGAATAATTTTAAACATTTAAGTACAGAGAATCCTACCATAAAAAAGGACAAGGCCATGGAAAAAGTTGCTGAAATGACCGGTGTTAGCAAGCGGAGTGTTTATAGTGTTATTAATGTATATTTGAAAAACAAAACGTTAGGCTTGAGTGCACCAAAAAATAAAAAATCTAGAGTAGCGGCAGTAGATAAATTGGACGAATTTACAAAATGTGCTATTAAGAGAAAAGTTCACGAATTTTTTTTTCAAAAATGAACAACCGACAATAAATAAAATTTTGAGTGCAGTTAACAACGATAAAGACTTACCGGATTTCAAACGGTCTACGCTATATAAACTGTTAAAATCATTGAATTTTAAATTTCATGAAAGAAGACGTAACATGTTTATCTGTGACAGGGATGATATAGTTGTATGGCGACGAAATTACCTACGCAAAATTAAACAGTTTCGTGAAGAAGGCCGTAAAATTTACTATCAAGACGAAACTTGGGTAAATGCAGGCCATGTCAAAAATAAGGTTTGGCGAGATAAAACTATTAAGTCGCCGAAAGATGCGTTTTTGAAAGGTCTGTCGACAGGACTACGAAGTCCGAAGGGGAAAGGGAGCCGCCTGATAGTTGTGCATATGGGCTGTGAAGAGGGCTTTTTGAAAGATGGATTAATGGTGTTCCAATCAAAGTCTACTGCTGACTATCACGAAGAAATGACCGGGAATGTATTTGAAGATTACTTTCGAGAACTCCTACCTTCCCTGGAAGATAACTCTGTTGTGGTGTTAGATAACGCACCATATCATTCAGTAAAGTGTGAGAAAATTCCGAACATGTCGTGGAAAAAAAATGAAATAGCAAATTGGTTAAAACAAAAAGGTTTTAATGCTGATAGTAGTTATCTAAAGAAAGAACTTCTTTATATAGTAGAACAAGAAAATGGAAATTACGACAAATATGTTATTGATGAGATGGCCAAGAAAGAAAACAAGACAGTATTGAGATTACCCCCCTATCACTGTGAGTTAAATTTCATCTAGTTGATCTGGGCTCAAGTGAAAAATCATGTTGCGGCTAACAACACAACATTTAAGCTTGCAGATGTAAAACGGCTGTTGGAAGAAGGGGTGGAAAAAGTAACTGAAGAAGACTGGAAGAAGTGTATAGAGCACGTAAAGAAAGAAGAGGCGAAACTGTGGGAATTGTACAACTTAATAGAAGAAATGGAGAAGAGTGGCCCTTTGATTATAAATGTTGGTAATGATGACACTAGCAGTGACCCCGACTTAGCTATGGAATTGGAATAAACGTAGTTTCCATTGTTGTAAATAGCCCAATGTACGTACATACTGTAGTAGATAGGCTGATGTAAATATTGTAGTAAATGGCATGTTAGTATTATCATAGCAAATAGGCTTATTTTATAATTAATTTCATTGTAGATTTTAGTATTGTGATAGCAAATGGGCCTGCCTATGTTATAATTTTAGTCCGGGGTTCTCCGTACCACAGGTTTATGTGATCTAGGCCTGTGGAAGCCTCTTTTCCCTAGCATAAAAAGAGTGATCTCCGACAAGGTGGAGGGGTTGACGTTTCCCTCGGAGGCTTATTAATACTAACGTCCACCGATCACAAAACATCAATTTATTAGATGCTCGGTAGCCCGTGCGCCCCCCGCACGTCCGCCTGTGAACCGGCCTCTACCATTCGCCAGTGTCGTAATAGGCCAACATTTTCTGCAAACACTCGTTGAACAAAGTATAGATAAGAGTCACTTTGACTTCTTAGTAGGGTAAGTAATTATTTACAACGTTTTGGCAAATATAATTTCAAAAATTATTAAATGTCATAAAAGCAGCAACTTGTCAGTGACGAACATCTGAAAGGTATGTTTGTTTGAAAGTAAACAATACATTGTGAACTTCCTTATAAACTATTTATTAGTATCCGGACTAGTAACGATGTTACAACTGAAACATCTTCTGGTAGTTATAGTCCTTAAGCACTGACTGAAATTGTCCATCAGCAATTTCACAGTTTCCATGGCAGACAGGAAATTCGTTACGTGATTGTTTACTTAATACACATACATTTCATAACAAAGACCAGTGGGTATGGTACTACTAACCTAAAGATCCAAGTTTCGAATCCCGGTCGCACTGTAAATTAAGTTGAGTTTTTCAACTCCGAGATCGACTCCGCCTGTGGAAATGACTAACTGCTATAACATCCTGGATAGAATGTTAATAGGCTATAGCATAATAGGCTACTGAAGCTGGCCACACTTCTTTGTATGCCGAGCATCTCATATAAGGCAGTCTTCAACATATTCATTGATACAAGAAAGGTGCCATTTTTTGACAGATTATTGCTTACAGCGGTTCTATTACTTATTTTCCTGTGGTCTGACAAAATCACTAATGTAGCAAGGATTTTCCAGTGGAGAGTATTATTGACCACGATATGCCATGAATGTTTTTCACCAGACTTTTTCCATGGAGGATTACTGACTAGGTTTTTTGATTGTGGTTATTGATGATAGGCGAGGGTAGACGTGTGGCTGGTTCCAGCAGAATCGACAGTTGTAACCAATTGTAGCCTATATGTTGCGTTACGGCAGCTAGTAGAATAAGCTTCTACTGCTTCCCTGCCGGATTTTGCTATCGGCGACCTACCCGATGGGGGAGACTGTAAACCCTCAGTAACACAAATAGCAACGTAACAGTCCTGTCAAGTTTGGAAATGAAAGCAGTGATATATAAAAGTACAGTGAGACCTACCCTGACGTATGAAGCAGAGGCAAGACCAGAAAATACAAGAGTCACCAGTGACACGGCAACCAGGATGATTGCTGAGCTCTCACTCTTAGTTACGCTACTGCACGAAATTCACGTAAGAAATTTGTTTTAATAACTAATGTTACTTGTATCATTCAACTTATTGTGGCTATAACTTTTGTATTTCGCTAGTTTTCATATTTCCTCGTATGTTACTGTAGGCCTACTCTTATAATAAACTTTTTATTCAGAAAAAATGTGGAAGCGGCGTGGATACGTTTGGACTACAAACAACGTGACGAAATATGAAATATAACTATTTTTATTGCTTAGGCTGTGAGGATTTTAACGTGCAACTAGTTTATCTGAATATTTAATTATAATGGCAGCAGTATAGACGAACATGAATGCAGTGATTTGCATGTATCTGAACCTTAAGGAATATTTCTACCACCACTCTAGACAAATAACATGGCTTCCAACGCTTAGTTGTTTAGTTTATATAACTAACTTCAAACTTGTAGTTTTTCAATAATTGCTCATAAATTAAATTTTGTCATACTTAAATCGGTCATTACATACTGCTGAAAACTAACTGTATAATATATGCTGGAAAGTCGTCACCATAACATACGCTCTCATAAATGCACGGAGTCTATATGCCTTCGTGGAGATTGAATAGTGTACGCTTAGCAACCCACGGAGTCTATATGCCTTCGTGGAGATTGAATAGTGTACGCTTAGCAACGCACGGAGTCTATATGGCTTCGTGGAGATTGAATAGTGTACGCTTAGCAACGCAAATATGTCACACAGATATCCCTTCAAATCATTGATCAGCCAAAAGACATGTTTTCTATCTGCACAGTACTCAGTACAGTATTAAGTAACACCATTGATATTAGCCGTGGTTACTAGCTTGATGGAGGAGGCTAGAGGGAACTAGACGAATATTTCGGTGTATATACTGCAAACAGGTCCACTTGTACAGTACAATCACAGCTACATGACAGAACCAGCTTTGAGTTATAATAGAATTAGGAAACTGAATCACACATAACTGAATAGGTAATAATCAACTCGGGCAAATGTTAAAACAATTAAATTAATTTCAACCGCCAATCGACGTGTACTGGAAAACCTGGCAGTATGCTCAACCTTGCATTTAAAAAAGTGGTAAGAATGATAGTCTCTTTAAAAGCCAAAAATGGAAACACGGTTAAGTTAATTGCTAGTTGAATAAAAGGTACAAAATGTGTAAAATTAAACGCTTAAAAGGACGAAAATCATGAACGTATTTAATAATAAAAAGGTGCTTTCCAAAAATATGGATATTGAGTATATCCATGAGTATAAGCAAATGAGTACAGTATAAAGAAAACAAAACAAACAAAACCAATTAGGCTACAGAAATCTGTATGGTCTGTATTACGTCACTGTGGCATATTTAAATGTCTTCCCTGCTACTATCGCATACAGTAATGAAATACCGTACTTCGCACAATTGTGGAACTGTTATGGTGTAAGTTCTTACTGAGTTCGCACTTTACTTGTTCTTTTATTTTCCATTCCGGCTTCAACGCTGTGTGTATATAACGTTGCGTGCTGAGTGTGTCCACGTCTGTCTCTTGTTATTGCTTTTTTCCATAAAAGGTTTATTATCCGTCTCAAAAGCGCAGGTTAATATTTCATCTTGTATCGAGCACATTCGGCCATAAAAACTGCCGGTTGACAGGATTATTAATAGGATCCGTTCTGCTTAAATAACTACTGTTGAAAACTGAAATAATTTCAAATTAAAAGTGCACGTACGAACAGGACATTTTTGGTAAATTATATTGAATTTAATAAACTTATTTTTAACTATCGTGCCACGTGACAAACGGAAGTCACTGGTCTTGTGAGCCACTCTTAAACTTGCATCACTGATAAATTTTGTGATAATATTGTGGACCTATACTATTTATTTATTTATTTCGTCGTTGTCGTTGTCGTAGTCGTTGCTGTCGTCGTCGTCGTCGTTGTCGTTGTCGTTGCCGTCGTCGTCGTCGTCGTCGTCGTTGTCGTTGTCGTTGTCGTTGTCGTTGTCGTTGTCGTTGTTGTCGTTGTCGTTGTCGTTGTCGTTGTCGTTGTCGTTGTCGTTGTCGTTGTCGTTGTCGTTGTCGTTGTCGTTGTCGTTGTCGTTGTCGTTGTCGTTGTCGTTGTCGTCGTCGTCGTCGTCGTCGTCGTCGTCGTCGTCGTCGTCGTCGTCGTCGTTGTTGTTGTTGTTGTACATTTGGTGGGGTAACACCGACGTCTAATAAAGGAAATAAGCATGGTTTAATTCCGATTCCGAGACCTCAGAGTAAAATCACATACATACCATATATATACAAAAACCGTTCTCTGATAATGCGAAATTTATGTTAGTAGACTAAGTGTTACATCCACCAGAGATACTAACTAGAAGGAAATTCGTAAAAGTTTCATATGGAGCAAATAAAATTGGAAATGAACTACCTCGAAGCTTTACATATGTGGTGGTGGAGGTGGACCTTAAGAATACTGTGGACATAAAGGGTGACTAATGATGAGATGTTGAAACGAATGTGTGAAAGAAGAACAATGTTTAAAACCATCGCGGTAAGAAAAGCAGTGGAGTTAGTCAACTACTACACCATTCAAACACCACCATGATCGAAGGACGTAATAGGAGTGGAAGGCTTGTAGGAGTACAAGATATAGGATTCATATGGAGGAAATCAAAGGAGGAAGAAAATATGCAGAGATTAAGAGACTGTCTTCGGAACGGAAGAAATTGCAAGCCCACAAACCTTCGGATTGAGGAGGAGAAGAAGGAGTAGAGAAGAGAATAAGTGAATATAATTATGTAAAACACATAATGAATTAATAAAACTAATTTATAATTTATAAATCCCTGTGTATTAATTTCTGGAAGTAAGAATAATGCTATTTGGAAGCTGAAAATTCTACTGGCCGGAGTTACACGTTATAACAAATGCATGACGTATTATTTAAATAATCTACAGTCACTGTGCCGCACATACAACTCCTAAAATAAACTATGCGTTCATATGCTTTATTTTATGAAACTAAAGTATGTTAGTTCTTAATTTAATGAGCAAGTTTTGCAGTGGAACGAATGTTAAGAAGATGAGCGGTGTACACGCGAGGACATATAAACACGCACGTTCATGTACAATGTATTCATGACACAGTACTCCGTGCGCTGAATTACCTCTCAGTGTAGCTTGACAGTTATACCACCACAAGCAGATTATACTACTATGCAACAGTACGCCACCATAATCCTTACCTTCCAATGTGTTTAATTATATCGTACCTTACCTTAATGTGTTAATACAGCGTCCTTTTTTTAATACGTTTAATGGTAACGTTTATTAATCAAAACCTTAATGCTTTGTCTTGCGTTATGCTTTCCAGTTAATGCAGCAGACACAAAGTCTGAGACGGAAGCAGTCGGTTACGTCGACTCACTGAATGCCAACGAAAGCAGCGAAGCCTGGCTGTTCTCCTGCTGTTTGTACTGTTGGTTAGCTACTTCCAATTGTGTCCTTGTGCGTTCAGCTAATATGTGCAGTAGGTTCTATTCGTTTTCAGGTAAGGACGCGACCTTTATTCTATTCACAAATAACCTGTTTTCAAAATATACCTGACATTTATTTCATTATTTTGGCGGCTGTACAATGCCGACACATTTTTCGGAACCAAAGACTACAGAAGTGATTGAATTCGCAGCTTCCACTGCTGCTTGTCTATCCAAAGATCGTCTTCAATTTCTCGTTCCCTCAGTATAGTCTGAATTTCTTCTATCCAGGTGATAGGTGGTGTTCCTCTTTCCCTTCTTCCTGGTGGGATCCATTCCATAACACTCCTTGGCAATCTTCCCTGTGCCATTCTTGTCGTGTCTCCATACCATTGTAATTTTTTGTTTGGATAAAATCAACAATTGCATTTTTCACATTCATTCTGTCCTTAATTTCTAATTTTCTCACGTCTGGATAATCTTGCCGAACGTCTCCAAAAGTCCATCTCTGCTGTCATTAATTTTTTTCTTTTGTGTTTAATAGTAGTCCAAACTTCTGAGCCGTACGTAAGTCATGATACTTCTAACAATAGTTTTAAATATTTTGGTTTTAGTTTCTGCTGTAATTTGCTTATCCCACAGGATTCCATTTAGTGTATATATAGCCATCTTTCCCAAATTAATTCTGGATTGTATTTCTTTGCCTTGCTTCCCACTGGCCGTAATTTTCACCACTGAATACTTGTATTCCTCTTTATATGAAATCTTCCCATGTCTTCCTTCAATATCAAGTCTTGATGAAGGTCACCTATTGCCATGTATTTTGTTTTATTCATATTTATCTTTAGTCCCCATTTCTGATATTCCTGTAACAGTTTTCTAGTCACCTACCCACCTCAGACAATTCGTGTCCCATAAATGAGGGTTTATTATAAATGTTGTGTTTGGGTACCATGAAAAAGTTCTAAAGTTTCTATAGCAAAATAGAAATGCCTATTACGTGCGAAATACAAAATACAATATATAAAATGTAAACTTAATTTAACAGAAAATGAGGAAGTTCGCCAAATTAGTTAAAATAAGGTTTGTCTGAAAACTGTTTCACTTGTTTAGCAAAAAATAAAAAATCGGTATGGAGAACCATACATGACTTCCATGTTGTAAGATTTATGTTTAAAATAATTTACTTGAATTCGGTTCGGTAATTTCTAAAAAAATATCGCCCACCCTCAAACTAATTTCACTATTTATAAATATTTTTTTATTATGGGGTAGTCGTTTAATATAATGTTATTTTCAGTCACTTTATCCATAAAAATTAGGTAGGCTTACTTTATTCTTATAAAGAAACCGAATTACGCAGATAATCATGCCTCCCCCGAAGCGCTCCGAAGTCACTCATGGACCCTGAGCATCTTGCAGAGGGTTCATTCCCTAAAGACGAAAAGTCTGTCTATGAACCGTTCCTCTGTAAACACGTGCAGTTACACTGCCCAGCGATCCACAGGAAGCAAATCGCTATCCACGCTAGACACTTTTTCAGCTGGCACGCGTTGTCTTGGTGTGGGTTTCGGCACTTTCCATTTAAAAAGCGTACAAATGTAAGAAAATAAACATGAGTGAGGCCAGAAATAACGCGTATTGTGTGTGTGTGTGTGTGTGTGTGTGTGTGTCTTGCCTGCCTTTTTATTGCGGCAATCATAATAATGAAATGGAAACGTAAACATTACATAATTGAGATATGCTTGCCTGCCACGAACGATATATTTTCTCTCATACATGATTTAAATTAAAATGAAAAAATATACAATTTTGTTAAAGTGAAATGAAATGTTTCCATACAAACTACTTCTTTGTTGTCAGTAACGTATTACACATATAAAACTTATAAAATTTACTTCCTCCATCATCAACTACCATTTTAGTTTATAAAAAAAATTACCCCCTCCCTCCTTCAACTACCCTTTTCATTTATAGATATTTCATCTACCTTTCTACAATGGATTATTATGACCTTCTTTTCAGGATACTTTATTTATCAAAATTAAGCACTTTACTCTTGTTAAAACGTAAAATGTTGCTGGTAAACTACCCCTTTCCCTTACCCGATCTTCACCAAAAACAATAAGCCTTGAGTCCTCTATAATCCATGGCTGTATGCAAAAAATTATTTGATTCTGTTTGAATTTGCGGCTGTTATCGTTTGCCATAGAAAAAATTCTACACATAGACACACACACACAGACACTTTTCGAAATATCGGTATGGAGAACCATACATGACTTCCATGTTCTAAGATTTATATTTAAAATAATTTACTTGATTCGGATTGATAATTTCTAAAAATTTGATTGTTTAAAAAGTTTAAATCCTTTTTAATTTAATTTCGTCAAACTCATTAAATCAATACCAAACGTGAATAAAATACCCCTCTCCCTTAACCGATCTTCACCAAAATCAAAAGACCTTGAGTCCCCTACAACGCAGGCACATATGCAAAAAAATTAGATTCTGTTTGAATTTGCGACAGTTATTGTTCTCCACAGAAAACCAGAGATGACAGGTGCAGAATTTTACGTTTGCGTCTATATAATATATTAGACAAGAAGCAGAGCTAGATATGATGACAAAACATCAAATAAGTGGATGCTTGAGTTCTGAAGAAATGACGTGTCAGCTAAAATGGTACCCCCATGTCAGGTGGGTGAGGAAGGACTGTACGTTTGGATAACATGTTTGTAGGTCGAACGAAGAGCTGGCCAAAGGGAGATGTGATCTGATTCCTGTAATGAAATTGGACTCTCCCTGCAAGTTATCGACCGAGGGTGAACGATGTCTATAGTTATAACGTTTCACCGACGTTACAATTCGGGAACCTGGTTAATTGGCTCAGGTCAATTAAATAGGCTGCCATAATCTTTACAAAATCATAAATAACTGAAAAGTAAACAAATGTTAAAGATTATCCCGTGAAGTGAGGGATATTGACAGGGGTTTGGTAGATTTATTCACTCTCCTTTTGGACCATGACATCTCTTTATTACATAAATTTAGCAATGAGAATATTAAAGTTAAAACACTTGTACCTTTTGTACAAAGAGAATTAGAGTAATTTAGTAATTAGTTAGCATAGTTTTTCTTTTATTAATACCCTCGGATCCGAGTACTTCGTTTCAGCATATGATATTACATTTATAATATTTATTCTTGTGTCATCTTAAATATTGCTTTATTTAACCAAAAATTATTTAAATTAACGCATGTTATTGCTAAACATGAAATTAAATTTAATTTAATTAAATCAGTCTTTCTTGTTTTACTTTACGTTCATTTTTTTTATCTATTTAGTGTTTATCATACAATATTCTACTTCAAGTTCTGAACCACGGAAGCCAAAGTTCCGTGTCACCTGTGGGTATCATCCTCGGCGAATCGGCGACTCTCTCGGTTGTCCTGGTGTCTTGTAGTTTTTCTGAAGATCAGGTTTCTGATGTTGTTGAAGTTCGGATGTCATTTTAGTGATGGTGAGTCCTGGTTCTCTCTTTCTTAATAAGTTGTAGAAATCGCTTGTTGTTTTGGATCTTTTACACAAAAGTTTTATTCACTTGTAATCACGTCACATGTTGATTTAGTTATTGAGTTTCACATTATGATTTTACCACATTTCTAATTTCATACACTTTATTGTTTAGATTTCTAGAGATGTCATAGACGCGCAATTCTCATCCACACTCACTCGTTTACTACATATCTACTGTAATTGCACTGGTAGATTATATTCGCGGTTCACATGGTTTTAAATGTGTACTGAGTGCCGCTACGTCTCAACTGGCGAGTTTATTAACTTTTTAAAATATTATTACTATTCCGCATCACGGCTGTATGCTGTTTACGCCTCGACCGCTCCATTTCAAGTGTGTTTAGTTAAGGGGTAAGGGTAGTAATCTCGCGTCATAAAAGTATTCAGCATAAAAGTAGTTCCATATTCCGATTAATATTTACTCGTTTATTCTCTGACATATTTAATTATATTATGGTATCTCTTACTTATTATTTTATTATTGTACATCATTATGTTTTTTATCAAGTAGAAATTTAATACTATTATTAGTCATATTCACGGGTAATTATGCGTGTTGATGCCGGTTTCGGCAGGTTAAAGCCGGGTTAATTATTAAGGGGTGTTATCTCAATTTTATTCTCGAATTCTTTTTGGTTTTAAACTATTTATTTTGGGTATTATTGCGGTGTTACATTACCATTTTCTTTAGGGGTTTATGTTTTGTTTTAATGTGAGATTTTAAATTATTTTATATTTCTTTTATTTCTATTTTTATTCTTTTAAAATCGTCACATAGTGTTATCAAAGATTTTCCTGTCAACACTATACTAGTCATTTTTTTTAATCGATCCCTTCTTTCTTTCCATTCGTCTTCTGATTGCCTGAACGACGATTCTGTTCACCCGTATAATTATAAATTTCTCAGCAAAACATTTCTTCTTTAATACATTTGTGTCTTCTGTTTCACACCCACCATTTTGATCCATGTCATAACGCTATATTCCACACAGGCTAGTAAGTAACTAGCCATCAGGAAGGTCAAAATATTTTCCAGGAGGGCAAACAATTTTCCAGAGGAGAAAATACTGGTATTTATATATTTTTCATACATACACAAATGCACATATTAGTTTGTAATCCTTATATCATAATAGAAATAAGTACATAGATTGTATTAATTTATTTAAACACTTATTGCTTCAAAATATGCATAAAATTAATGGCTTGTAAAAGTTAATGTTTGATCACCATTAAGTAGTGCTCAAGTTTCCAAAGTTTTAATATTATGATGTCCATAATTAAAACATCAGAGCAGGTTTAGTGTGTATGAGGGTACACCGTGGACAAAAATTTCAACATTTCCTATTGAGCGTTGCTTAGAATAAAGCTGCGAATCTACAGTGTACGTTTCACAGAACAAACACGCGGAAAAGAAGGACCGCTCCGAAGTCACTCATGGACCCTCAGCATCTTGCAGAGGGTTCATTCCCTAAAGACGAAAAGTCTGTCTATGAATCGTTCATCTGTAAACACATGCAGTACACTGCCCAGCGATCCACAGGAAGCAAATCGCTATCCACGCTGGACACTTTTTCGGCTTGCATGCGTTATGTTGGTATGGGTTCGGCACTTTCCATTTAAAAACCGTGCAAATGTAAGAAAATAAACATGAATGAGGCCAGAAATAACGCGAATTTTGTGTGTGTGTGTGTGTGTGTGTGTGTGTGTGTGTGTGTGTGTGTGTGTGTGTGTGTGTGTGTGTGTGTGTGTGTGTGTGTGTGTGTGTGTGTGTGTGTGTGTGTGTGTGTGTGTGTGTGTGTGTGTGTGTGTGTGTGTGTGTGTGTGTGTGTGTGTGTGTGTGTGTGTGTGTGTCTTGCCTGCCTTTTTATTGCGGTAGTCATAATAATAAAATGGAAACGTAAACAGTACATAACTGAGATATGCTTGCTTGCCACGCACGATATATTTTCTCTTATCCATGATTTACATTAAAATGAAAAAATTATAATTTTATTGCCTGGCAACAAAATTATTTTATTTTTAACAATTACCATTGTTTGAGAAAGTTTAAATGAATTTTCAAGTACTTTACTCTTGTTAAAACGTAAAAGGTTGCAGGTAAACTACCCCTTTCCCTTAACCGATCTTCACCAAAATCAAAAAACCTTGAGTCCTCTACAATTCAGTGACGTATGCAAAAAATTATTTGATTCTGTTTGAATATGCGGCAGTTATCGTTTGTCATAGAAAATTACCCTTAATAAAAAACGTTGCAGGTAAACTACCCCTTCCCCTTAACCGATCTTCACCAAAAACAACAGATCCTGAGTACTCTACAAACCACGGCTGTATACAAAACATTATTTGATTCTGTTTGAATTTGCGGCTGTTATCGTTTGCCATAGAAAATACCCTTGATAAAAAAACGCTGCAGGTAAACTACCCCTTTCCCTTAACCGATCTTCACCAAAAACAATAGGTCTTGAGAACCCTGCAATTTAGGGCTGTATGCAAATAATCTTTTGATTCTGTTTGAATTTGCGGCTTATACAAGCCATTAATTTTATGCATATTTTTTATATATATATTGTACAACGTTATCGGCAACAAAGAAGTAGTTTTTGTTAAAATTCTTTCCCGGGATGTTTGGCCGTAGTCCAACGTTTTCTACAAAACCAGACGTTTCGGCAATGCCATCGACTTCCATCATCAGTGAAAATCGAGTGCGATAACGTGAGGTGGTATACGTTAGTGACCACAGTACTGTGGTTAAGGCTGAAGCAGTAAGTTGAAAAAAGTAGTTTCTGTAGTAATATTTCATTTCGAAAATGATTTTAAATATAAATCTTAGAACATGGAAGTCATGTATAGTTCTCCATACCGATATTTAACAATTACCATTGTTTGAAAAGTTTTAATGAATTTTAAAGTACTTTACTCTTGTTAAAACGTAAAAGGTTGCAGGTAAACTACCCCTTTCCCTTAACCGATCTTCACCAAAATCAGAAGACCTTGAGTTCTCTACAATTCAGGGATGTATGCAAAACATTATTTGATTCTGTTGGAATATGCGGCAGTTATCGTTCGTCATAAAAAAATTACCCTTTTTAAAACATAAAACGTTGAAGGTAAACTACCCCTTTCCCTTAACCGATCTTCACCAAAAACAATAGGCCTTGATTACTCTACAAATTAGAGCTGCATGCAAAACCTTACTTGTTTCTGTTTGAATTTGAGGCTGTTATCGTTTGCCATAGAAAAAATTCTACAGACAGACACACACAGACACTTTTCGAAAAATGACTTTTCTTCATGTTTTGAGGGTAGTACAATCAGAATCAGCCCTTATCTCGAACACAATTTTTTTCGGCATGACCATACTTCCATTTCCTTATGGAACATGGAAGTAAAAATGACTTTTTTCATGTTTTGATGGTAGTACAATCAGAATCTGCCGTTATCTCGAATACGATTTTTTTCGGCATGACCATACTTCCATTTCCTTATGGAACATGGAAGAAAAAACGTGCTTAATAATTGCATAAGGGAAATGAAGTATTGTTATAAAGGAAGTTGTTCCAGAACATATACAAAGTGTTTTGTAAGGTAAATTAATTAAAAGGAGAAACGCGTTACTGGAACTTTTCCAATACTTTGCAAACTGTGAGAAGGAGGGGAACAGTAGTTCTGTGTAAGCAGAAGTTTCTTTTTCCCCCACATAAGACTAACGACAAATTATTTTGCTTTTATGTATTACCCGCTTTTTATAAAACCAAATTTGGTGAAAAGTGGTTACTAATCATGTTGTAACAACAACTACATGGAACTTGAGTCTAGTGGAATCCTGATTTAATCTTGTTATGGCTCACGCTATAGGGGTGCTACGGAACACGCTTTCAGTTACACAGCAAAGAGAGAAAGCTTATTTAAGAAATCAGACATGTCGATTTTGTTTTTATTGAATTAATGCAAGGGAATTATACATGCTAATTATATGTAATTATTTTAAAGAAAAGTATGAATATTATGTTTATATTTTGAAACCACTAGAAATGTCATTCGGCACTTTTGTGTTTACAATATCTGATTATTTAGCCTTCTCTTATAGAAATATTACTCACTTTAAATACTTTTTATCATCTTAAAACTTATTCAGAAACTTAATATTTTTTCTTATAGAACCTTATTATAGAATTGTTATTATAGAAATTATTAGCTACGATACTCTACAAACTATTATTACCAATGAAAAATTTTATGACATAGTTAAAAGATATTTTGTAACGTACTATAAGACATACTTTATAAAAGACATGTTATTTTTACTAGTTTACTTTTATTAATGTAATATCAACAAAGTTATGTCAAACAAAGTTTTGTTCTGACAAGGTAAACAAATATGTAGAGTATAGTTTTGTTGTGTATAGTGAATGTAGAAAGTTGTGTACGATGTTAGGGTCCCCCAGTGTTAAATATGATGTTGAAATTTCTTAATTTTTTTTCCTTATTAATAAAATTAATGTCTACAACAGTCGTTAAGTAAGTAGTTATTAATTTGATAATACGTATACTAAAGGCCAGTGTTTTGACATTTTCTTGCGCATACCTTGAAGAATGATTCATAAGAAAACAGATTTTACACAATACATTAAACGATAAAAAAGAGAAAAATTATAATCGATTTTTTTTTTAGAAATGAAGTAAGAGGTTTGAAGCATCAGGCGGAACCTCCTGAAAAAGAGCAGAAAAATGGCTCAAGCAGGACTACCGGAAATCGCTTTAGAAAACTTCTACACGGGATTGAAAGCCACATGCAACTAATCATTCTCACGTTGAATTTTCTTCAGATTAACAGTTAGACACTTGACAGGCAGTCAGTAGACAGATACACTGACACACACACACACACGCGCGCGCACATACTCACATTCACTATCGTAGAGAAGTAATTTGAAAATATCTTTTAGACTTCAGATCACGATTCCGCTCTTAACACAATTATCATTATTCAAAGGTTTTTTAAATGTTTATATATTTCAAAAAACCTTTGTATTAATATGTTTCATCAAGTATCCAACGAGTCATCAATTAATATCGTGAATTACCATTATACATGCTTTCCTGCGGAACACAAAAACAAACGATATATTTTAATTTAACGAATGGTGTGCGCAAAAGTTTGCCGTATTGGATATTGTATTTCACAACAAATGTGTAGGGAGAAGAAGAAGAGGTAATGAATAATTGATGATAATATTGTCCAAGACGTAATAAATTTCGATAACGTATGTGATGTTTGGTTGACGGAGATTGACCAGTTAGGATCGCAATACAATAACCACTTGGTCATCATCAATCAATGCTGAATACTGTACTAGTGTACAGTACTTAACGTCCAGTTGGTGCTTCCGAGACTTGATTAACTTGATGAAAAGCCATATTAACTTAGAAACCAAATCAAGCATTGATTAAATTTATCAATTTATTAACTTTATTTCATATGTTAACGACTTTGGCTTTGGAAGGGTCTATAAGCTCTTCACAGACACTATACTCCTTTAGCTTTGTTTTGATATAAGGTTGTTAAGCCTTGGTTAATGGTCGTTTTATTCGGGTCTATAGAAGTTTCGACTACATCTCCGCTGTCCTTCTGTAGTAAAGCGTTGTACGTTAAATCGTTGCACCACATAGGGTTCGTCACTGTTACGTTTTTCACTGCTGTTGTCGTACTTGGATGGTTTCTTCTTATCGAATGTAGACTATGTAAAGCGATTACTAAATAACAGGTGCAAAGGCGAATCCCTTGCCCGGCTTAGAGCTTTGGTTGTCTCTTTATTCAGTCATTGAATTTATGAGAGAAGAGTTGCAATTTTAAACGGTTGGCTGATGGCCATCCCTAGTAACGTATGTTCGTCTCATACCTTAAACTGAATTTGGACATTTAATACAGGATGTAACGATTTGTCTTGATGCATTTTTTACTGCGTATCCTAAGAAGAAGCAGAGATAAATCTCTACCTTTTGCATACAAGACGGCACTCCTCCTTCAAAAGGCACGATTGACGGTCAAAATGTGTAGATAATGTACTAACTACCTCATATATAAAATATTTACTAAACTCTAATCTGATATACATGCTACTGATTATATAAGAGTTCAGTGAATACAAATACATTTTGATACTAATTAATGAATACAGTAACAGAAAGTTAAAAGAAAAAATAATTAAAAACCGATACCTAAAAGATTTGTTTAAAAAGTAATGAGAATGGGTCTATGAAATTATTTATTGACACTACGAAACTACGAAACAATTTTATCAAAGTAGTTCCCTTGGGGAAGCAAACGCTTATGGAGACGTTGTTCCACGATGACTTCAACTGCCAACGTATTTAGCTTGTCCCTTCTAGAGAGACTTGCACTTCTTCAAAACACAGGCCTTGGAGTTGACTTTCGATTTTCAAAAATAGCAAATAATCACATGGACTAAAATCATGGGAGTAAGTGCGCTGGATTGTCACAGGAAAGCTCCTGTAAAATAGTTGTTCACAGAATTATTTTGCCAATCAAAACATAAGTGTAAGGTAACATTGACTATTATCGTGATGACTCACTGAACAGTGACGATTTTTTGTTAGACTCAAACATGCATTAAAATTTTATGAACATTGATGATTTAAATGTAGTTAAAACTAATCATTGTATTATCAGAGGACGATTGGCTTTTATGATATCTTACACTTTTGATACGTTTTTACTTAATCGTCTACAGTTTTATAGCCATCCTTTTAAAAATTTATGTCCCGGGACATAAAAAGGCTTCATTTAATAAGCATGTTTTAACTTGTTAAATGGTTAGAAAATTGACTCTCAGTGTTTTCGAGATCGATTTTGTGATATGAGACAAACGTTTGAAAGACTATGTAACTTTAAATCTGTTGAAGTTGAAGAAGTTGAACGTTTGTATGAAAATAAACATTATAGCTACTAGCTGTTGCTGTTGCTGTCAGATAGTGCTGTCACTTCGTGACGAATAAATTAGGTTGGTTACTTTTTAAACAAACCTAATTTTATATATTTTAGGCTATAGTAAAAAAATGTGTACGTATTTAACATGGAGTGAATTGCAAATATTATTTCATCGTGATTAAAAATATAAAATAAATACAGTAGAAATCTTTTGAAGTAACAAATTAGGGTAACAACAGAAATTAATTATGTAACAAAAATTTTTACATTAAAATGGAAAAACTAAAACTAGAAGCAAAATGAAACCTCTATTTGTACTTTATGCCCTAAATTTGTAATAGCATTCGGATTAATAAAATGTGACCGTGGTTTCTGAGAGGGGAAATGAAACGAAAACAAAGGCTCCAACAACAGTTAGCTCGTAACAGAATGGTATGGGGGGAAAACTTTTACTTTCCAGCTATCTAGGGTTTTCATTAAATAATAAAGTTTGTTGGAAACTCTTTACTTCTAGAGTTGGATTGCGATTTGAACGAGAGTGATAAGTTGCTGGTCAAACCAGAAAACAATTTCTGCAGCGGAACAAGTTTTTTGTTTAAAAGATTGATTTTCATGACAGCATGTGACGCCCATACTCTTTTTGTTAATTATGTCAGTTACGTTACTATTCAGTATCAATTTACGTAATGAGTTTGAAATACGTGAAAGCAGTTATTTAGAATAAAAAAATCCATTATGCTGGAATCTAAACTGGAAAAGTGTAGTAAAGTAGTTACGTGAAACGGTCAAGTAGCTTGAAACATAAACTGATAGAGATAGAGTTCTACGTCAAAATTCCTCTGAGGGTTTAAAGGATTTTTACCTCTTATCCCTAACAGAAATTAGAGTAATTTAAAAGTTTTGTTTCTAGCCTAGGCTGCAACTTTAGAGATAAAAAGACTTAAATATTTTAATTTTACGTTCATGTGTTTTCCCATTTAAAATGCGTGGTAACGCAATAGGTCTACTTCTCCTTAATAAATACATACTTCGTAATATTAGATTATATCAAATATTATGGTAAGATTTTTCACTGAACTTGTACGTATTTAATTGTAGACTCTATTACGTCAGTGAAGTTACGGGTACAAAATTTTTCTTATTTGTTACTAAATAGGCATTTTTAATTTTGACACATTTTAGATTCCCGGAATATTAAGCCATAGTTTTGATCTTCAACCACAAGTTTCTGTTGCAACTTACTGCCTCTGAAGATTGAAGAAGACTACCGCAGTTGTAACCAAAATGTCTAGCTGAAGCAACAAGATACTTCGGCCTAGATTAACACCGATTAAAACACAATAATCCATTTTTATTTGGCTGTTTTGTATACGATTATACTGTTATTTTCATGTTACAATTTAGCAGCTTACGTAAATAGTTAGTTATATATAATGGAAGATGCCCTCAGTTCTTAGTGGAGAATATAATTTAAAGAAAAACATCAGAAAAACAAAAGTTACATTCTCTAGCAAAGATAAACTGAATAATATGAATGTATTTCTGAATGGAGAAAGGATAGAAGTTGTTGAAGAGTTGACTAATTAGGCAGAAAAATCGTTAGGAGTAAACGGATAATTAAATGACACAGGGGCATAGTAGTGTTTATATTATTTTATTATACTAATCAATATTTACAGTGAACATAAATAGAATTATATCAAACGTCGTATTACTTTCAGTATACATAAATATACAAACAATGTGTAACAAATAATTTTGTTCAATGTAACCATATGATTTATGAAATATTTCGTTGAAATGTGATATTCGCAGTATAATAATTCAATTTCTTACAAAAAATAAATAAATAAAGAAAAAGAATCTTGTGCTAATTAAGTTGATGTAATCGCCAAATCTTGTTTGGTGCTGCGCACTGGTGGCGATCCTGAAGTAAACGCCGAACATTTTGTCATCAGATGTGATCAAGCGCCAAACAGATTAATTAAAGAATAATTTTTTTTAATATTTTCGTTATTCTTGTAATAGTATTTAAATATTTATCATATGGTCATATTCTATAAAATTTTAAGCTACCCTTAAAGCACACAGATTTGTGGTAGTGGGAAAATTTCGGTAGCTATGTGAGGAAAACAGGTTTGATTGACCTAGCAACACTGCTTTTCCATTTCAGCTATTTCGTAACGCTGTGAATGACTTTACTGCCCTAGGAGGTGTACAAGAGTAAGCCGAGCACCATAGTGCCGAATATGAAATTCTCACTTTAAAATAGAATGTTCTATTACAAAATTTTAAATGTTATTATTGCAATATTTATTTTAGTAACTACAAAATAATTATACACTTAAAATTGTCATAGAAGTCTGTAACATTATAATTTCATATGGCATTTCATTGTAGCAAACATTATTACTTTTTACTACAAATACAGGCGTCTTACATGCTTTCTGTTACACGTAATAACAGATAGAAATGTAATAACGTCTAATAACAGTAGCCTTATTTAAAAATCTTATTGGATATGAAACGTAATTGTTAAAGACAATAAGTGACAAAAGTTGAAGTAGTTATTATTATTACAAGAAGTAAGTAAATACACACTTTCATGGATAAGAATTATACATGATTGTCCCCTGCTACAATTTAACTTAAAAAACTCAGAGTATGGTGAAAATTTTATTGGAAATTCAGTAATTTATTGGTAAATGACAACCCAACAAACAAACACCGTTCACTTTTTAAAACGAAAGTTTTAATCGTTTTCGTTTTCATTGGCGTAATAAATAGTTGAAATTTTATGTTCCACAATGAACGTGTAAATACTATTAATTCATCAGTATGTGAAAGCATAAAGGGATATTTTCTCGAATAAACGTCAGAGGTGTATTAAATTGTTATAAGTTTTTTACAGCTCGTAAAACATCGGCGTAATCTGCTGTTGTAAGAGGGGTGCATCTCCCTTAACTCAGATTCACCCCTTGCTCCACTCCCTCACGATAACACACAATCAATATTTCCTCTTTAAACAGAACTATGCAAAAACACTGATGCACTGAAGCTGTTGGGATAATCAAACTGCAGAATATTTTTAATATTCAAAATTATACTCGTCTCAGCGATGTATAATCAGTGACGGTAATGTAAAACCTAAATAATGAAATAAGTAATTAAATAATAATTAAATAAATAAGTAAAGTAAAACCTAAACAAAACCGAAATTGTATAATGGCTATTTTCACTTACAAAATCACTGATATTAAATTTTATAAAAAGAATATAACAAATTCTGTCCGTCAGTCATCGCAGCAAGGTTTATGATTTACCACTATCTCCTGAATTTTGATCTTGTTTTGACTTTCATCCAACGTGGTAATGGCCTACTCTATTACCCACTTCCACAACTTACCCTACATAGGCATTTGTGTCTACTTTACTTTTCTGTTTGATTGTATATTTTTTGTTATTACAAATGTTAAGAGATTTTTTAACTAATAAATAATATTGTATATTTATAAAAATCTGTACACACGCTTAGTCAGACTTTCTTCTTTATGTCTGCTTTAGTACCAAAAATGTTTTTCAACTATTAGACAAACTATGAGGCACTAAGAAACACAACAAAGCCAATAATCTTTCTTAATGGTTATTCATTTGAAAATACACAAACTGTTGTAAATTTAGTTAATTAAATTCGTAATACTGTTCATCGTTTCTAAAGGCATCCAAACGTTAAGTGCCTGTGTGAAAGAATGAATGAGGGTGGTGTGTTTGTATATTGGCTTTATAATTACATCTAATAATAAATTTGCTCGTTTCGCCTATATATTTACTGTTTAGTTCTTTCGTTTACGCTGAGCCTCCCAAGTTACTTGACTGTTCGGGAAAGAGAAATATTTTAAAATAGTGTCATTTTTGTAATATCTAAAAATGTAGAACTGGAAGAAACGATGTAAAACAGAAAAATAAAATTTTAAGGGAATAACTTATGAAAAAAGGATGTTATACACAGGGGGCTTATGTTATTAAAATTTTTAAAATATATAGTTTTGCATATGCAGATTATTCGGAATGGCGCAAGTACACCATAATGACACTGCTTGTGTTCGGTAAAAATAAATAATTATTGAGTAAGTTGTAACAGATTAGTATACGGTACTGACAACGCCGGGATCGCTTTAATACACATCATATGCTTCATGGGTTCATCCCGTATGGAGCTCCACAGAATGACAACGCCTGCAGTTGTCTAGGCTGACAGTGGCAAGAGAATGTGTTGGTACGTCCCTCAAGATATCATCCACTTAAAGGCAATGCAGATTCTCTTGATTCCGCACAAGAATACATTAAAACACACCTTGTTACATAATTAGTTTTGTAGGACTCGAAATAAGTATATATTTCCCAATAACTTATGTTAATATAAAATTATTAAGCGACGTTTCCCAATAAATTTCGTTCTTTGAGAGTTACTTTAATTGCCTGTGTACACCGACGCATAAGCGTGACGTTGTTGACGGACTAGAGTGGGTACGCTTGGAGGCACAACAATAGTATTTTAAAACAACACAGCGTATTAATTTCACTCAAAGAGGAAATTAAAATCAAACAGAAATACGAATCCAGAGTAAACCGGATACATGTAAGAACATACGCAGTTATGAATATACGTTTGTGTGAACTGCAGAATTCATCTGCATATTACATAGACAATTCCCCTTATTGACCAAATTATGTTCGACTATGCCGTAACATTTTTCACTCCTTATTCACTTGACAGACACCCATTAACTACTTCAAAGGTTATTAATGGACACATTTTGACGGTAACGAATCGAGACACCTGACACACCTGCCAAATAAAAACAGTTACCGTGTCAAAAGAGGAGCTGAGTGAGTGAGACTCGAGTAGACTTTAGTAACCACTTCAACCTCTTAACGACGGTTCTCTCACAATTAATTTCATCAGCTCTGAGACATCGTAACGACGAATTAATATTTGTCGCACGTGTTGAACTTTGTACAGACTGACGACAACTTGTAGAAGGTTCGAGGTTTCTTTGTCTAAATGAGAAGAGAGAAACATCACAATAGAGAGGTAAAATGAATAAATAATTAGAAAACAGAGCTTGTTATGTTTAAAGGAAATGACACATTTCCAACAATGTCACATAGAAAGATCGGGTAGAATATTATAATATGAGATATATGATATCAGATAACAGATAATTAAATAACGAGAAGAACTAAACGTTACTATGATGGATATTCATATTGTCAATAAAACGAAAAAAGCGCAAACGTCGTTGCAGAAATAGCCAATACAAGTAATTAATAACGGGAATAGCTGTGGTTTCTATGTTACGTTTGATATTACTGTGCGTGCGCGCGCGCTCGCGCGCGCTTGTGTAAGGTAAATGTGATTTCGTGTGTTCATAAAAATATTAGATTTGCTTCAACAAAAGATCGGGCTTGAAAAAGTATTACAGAATATCAAATTTAAGGTATAATTCCTTAATTCTTGTACATTATCAAATTATATTTATTTTGAGTTCTTTTCAGTTCTATACACGCGAACTGACGGTAGACATTTTTCACTTCTCATCCAAAACCGGTTTAACGCTTTTTTTTATAAATAACTTAAAAAATTTTAATGTTAACGAAAACTACTAATAAGTCTAGCTTTGTTATCTTGGTTAATCATCCAATTTTCTAGTTTATATCTTGAATTTTGGTCAATTTTATCTCTCTTACTTGTGTTTCATTAAAATTCTTCTTATTTTTTGTAATTCTTTAGACTACTATATACTCTAATATGACTACCTTTTTTGTATAACATGTCTTCACACAAATTTCCAATGTTTCAAATCTTAATTTTTTACTCTAAACCATAAATCTATTTTTAAATGCAATTCAATATTTCTGTCCATTGCTATACACTACAGACAATACCTAGTACCTGTCATAACATAAAAATATAGATAAACCAAAATTTTATGTAGGATATGGGATAATTATTAAATAAACGTAACATATTGCACTTGCACACGTTGTGTGAACAATGTAAGACGATGCATATGTAAATTATAACAAACATAAAATAAGCAAAATTTTTGAACACCATCCATGGTTTTAAAACTACGATTCTCATACAAGTACAATATCACCGTATTTGAAGTCAAGAGCGGTGAGATTTCTGTGTGCACATGTTAATAAATGTAAGTTGTTAGTCTGTTTGATATCTGTAAAGACACGAATACAAGACGCACGCAAAACTACGCTTTCGTAAATTGTACAAAACGAATTTACTGCATGCAAAAACATCGGTTTGTGGAGACTTTTACTCACACATGGACTCGCGGTGTGCAAATTCGTGTACGAATAAAGTGACGTTGTATTATTCGTTAATTATTCCTATATATAAATAATGGGAGTAATAAAATACTCCCAAGGAGTGGAAAACGTCGCAAATTAAGAACATTTATGTTATTTGCTAAGCGTATTCTACAGACGATGAAAATCTCCAATATAAGCAGATAATTTTTCGTGTTGTGAAAGTGACGCTAAACCTGTTGAAACAGTCGTTAGCAAGCCCAGGAGTGTTTAACCAATCTTGGACAAGTTTGTAATCTCAGGGCTATTTATACCCAAGTCTGGTAAACCACTCTATCTTAGCAGTCAGTTAGTCACGAGTTAACATCGTGTGTTTCGCGAGTAGCGCTTGTCGAGATGTCCGACGATCACACACACACACACACACACACACACACACACACACACACACACACACACACACACACACACACACACAAGCAAGCAAGCAAGCAAGCAAGCAACCTATCGACAGGAGAGACAGTAATGAAACAAAGACAATAACAGAGAATCTCTAAAAAGTATAAATTCTAAATAATTAATGTAAATAATAAACAGTAAAAGTAATACTTTTATTCAAGAACATGAAGTAAGAAATGATATAATAATTTAATTGACACGCTAAACATTTAAATTCTTTGTGTGCGCATTGTTGCCATTAGAATGATGTTCTTTCAAAAATATTTTGTTATCGGAATTCTAAAGAGTTAAATTGTTAAATATTAATTGTCGGTAATTCTTTAATCTTCGTTAGGCAACACAAAGTAAAATAAATTTTATTTTTTGGTACAATATATGAATACGAGTATTCAATATAATATATGAACTATTATATATTATATTATATAATATAAGTATTCAATTTAATATATGAATATGAATTAAAACAAAACTATTTCACTTTTAATGGCTTGTTTTACATTCAAGATGATGGTCTGGCTATGGGCTCCTCCCTCTCTGGCCTACTGGCCGATATCTATTTGAATTTTTACGAGAATACTCACTTGTTAAACAATAATATATACACAAATAAAATATTTCATGCACGTTATGTGGACGATACGTTTTTCATTTTTGATGGTACTCTAAGACAAATGAGTTATTTAAAAACTGTTTAAATAAAGTAAATAGAAATATCCAGTTTACTCTCGAAACAGAGGTTGACAACATGATAAACTTTCTAGATTTAACCATCACTCGACATATGAACAAACTAAAATTCAACATTTATAGAAAACCAACAACCACTGACACCACAATACACGCGGACTCCCATCATCCTTATTCACAAAAAATGGCGGCATACAGTAGTTTTATTCACAGATTATTGACAATCCCCCTGGATGATAATGACTTGCGTGATGAGCTGAATACCATAAAATACATCGCGGTTGCCAATGGTTACAATAGTTTGACCATTGACAAACTACTGAAAAAACCAAGCTTAAACCCCGAATAAACAGTAACATACAAACAAATTTTATGTCCACTAATTATACAAGCTTTATGCCTAACATTTTGTCCTGTGTATTGAATAATAATAGTTTTACTATTTCATTCAGAACTAATAATAAGTTACTAAGCATTCCAGACCGAAAAAACACACACCTCCAGAAGAAAAAACGGGTATATATAAGTTAATATGCAATGGTTGCAATTGCTTCTATATTGGAAAGACAGGGAGAGGTTTCCTCAAACGTTTCCGGTAACATATACCCAAGAAAATAAGAAATGATAACAGCATCAAATCTTATTACGCCCGACACCTAACTTCACACAATCATAATTACACAGACTTTAATTCCAACTTAATACCGTTGCGTGTATGTAAGAAGGGCCGTTTCGTGAATGCCTTGGAGGAGTTTGAAATTTATAGTGCATACGCAAACCTAAGCAGTCGCGATTTCGTATTAAATTACCAACTGAACTTTGGATCCAACCGCTTGTACGATACCGCCTTGAGTCTGCTCGCTAAGACTACGATAAAGTAACAACCGCTCAGTAGCAGATTGAACTTGAACGGGTGCGCACCCAACATCGCGTACAGTTCATACGAAAATTGACATTTTTTATTATGTAACGATCTCGTAAGAGTGATATATTTTTATTTTGTATTTTAATATCTGAAGATGGAACGTAGTCTCCGAAACGCGAAATAGAAGAGATTTACAAGAAGTCACAAGGCGGATTATTGAAGGTAAATTAATTTATTAATGAATACGAGATTTATAATCAGCTTAAATTATTTAAATAATGATTATTATATACTGTGATTGTACTACATCCATACTTATAACAGGATTCATTTTTTAAATTTTCAAATTTGTTCTTAAATAAAACGTAATGTTGATGTCTTAAAATTCATCTTAATTATTTCATCTCACGGTACATTCTTCTCTCTACAAATTCAACCTTTGTATGTGACGTAGTCCTTGAACTTAACTCAAATAAGCTCAAACCCCACTACCTGGGTAAGTATATACCGTAAATGTATTAGAGATATGTTCAACACTCGAACACGCACGTACCAGAACATTACATCGCAATATAGGTGCGTGTATATATAAAATTTATTTAATATTTAAATTGTTTTCCTCAAGATATGTTTGTCCTTATTTGGAACATGTTTTGGGACTCCTATTGTTCCCATCCTCAGCTATCTTAATTTTGAATCTTGTTGTGTTCTGATTGGTTGTTGTATGGTTTCATGTTGGCTTTTGATATTTTAACTTGGTATTATTGTGTGTGGGTGTTGTGTATATACATCAAAAAGTGTTTGTAAAGGTGTGTGTGTGTGTGTGTGTGTGTGTGTGTGTGTGTGTGTGTGTGTGCAAGAATGCTTAGAATTATAGAATACTAGTTTAACATTATAATATTAGGCAGGACATAAAAGTATAGTGCAGTGAAAAGTAAGTAAGGAAGAAATTTTATAGTAAGATTATTCCGTTATTCCAAAAGAGGAGGTTGAGCAATGCCATGACATTATATAGCTGACCATGGCTTTGCGAATGACCGGATACGTTGTCTATTGGGAATAGGCTTATGGAGTACCTACTAAGTGGCATGACTAACCGGAGTTGTCCGGAGTTCCAGAAGCGTCCAACCAATTGTATGACAGAACTGAAGTGTCATTAGAGGGTGTCAAACGAGGCAGCTGGGTTTAGTGTAATCTGCATTAAATTAATAAAATATTTTGGTAAATCAAATAGCAATAATAGCAATGTATGAGACGATTGTGGTAGGAAACCTATATTTTCTGATAAAGAAATAGAAGAGATTAAATAATCATAACTTAGTAAAATCAAGTAAAGAGATACAGGGAGAGGTACATACTTGGATAAGACATTGACGTTGATGAGTTGAGTTACACGGCTTAATTCTTCGGACCCTGAGATTGCGTGACTGCGCAGATCAATGCAGCCTCTAGAATAACGTAAAGTCAATTAAATATTTTTGACAAGCTGACTTTTCTGTTGATCTGCTCAAATTATCTTCGTATCTATTTCAACGTCCGTGTTCATTTTTCCTCTAATTGTCAGATTTCTGACTATTAATGTGTTAAGTAAACACAAAGAATTCTTGCTTGACAGTTCAGTGCGGGCCTAGATTTGGTACATAGATTTTTAAAGGAGAGTAGATGGTAAATCTGTTTGCTGATTCGCCCAGCTGTGGTTCTGTTCAATTACCAACCTGCAAAAAGAAGTTATACCTTAATTAAAAAAATTATTGTATCAATAATCAGGCTTTGCTTGAGTTAACACAGAATTAATACATAGATACGAGTTACTTACCTGCCACTTTTTAGACTTTGCAAAAAGCTTCGAAATATTAGTTTTCAACAATTTAATTTTTATAAAAATTCGTCGCTAATCAACACTTTTTTTACTAAGTTACAGTTAAAAGTTTCACCAATTAGTATACAAATGTTATTGTAACACTAATGTTTCAGTAAATATAGGCAAATTTTAATGGCATCCTCTTCGAAGAAGAAGTAGAATAGGAAGTCCACAACATTACTTACAAAAAACATTCGAAGTATTTATAACCCTACGTCGTGTTATTCTCACAGCTATCACTATCCACATACATACCACTAACCTCCACCGATTCCTGTCTAGAAATCTTCTTCTAACCTAGTGTTCTAAGGTTCTTCTCATTTCTTCATTCCATGATCATCTTTGGCTTCTTCTTTAATATGCCACTTTCACTAGAAACTATACTTTGCTATCTTTGATATTCCGACGTCTTAAGTTATGGAACTAGTCCTTGCTATTCTATCCCTTAAAATTACTTAATTAATTCCTTTAAAATGCTCCCTTAAAATAGGGTCGGGATCTACCATCCAGGTTTACATAATTCATATGTACAGCATAGAGCTTTCTCTTCTTTTCTCATTCAGCATCTACCCTTCACTTCCATGTGCCAAACGACTGAACTTTTCATGTACGTACATTCAGTCATGACTGAAAAATGACTTTACATACGTTAGCTTTGTCTTTGCCGGTCTCTGTAAATCCTACCAATACGCATTCCTCACATTTTGATACTATGTTGATCCCTGCTATTCCTAGTTATGAATATTCCAAGTAATTAAAATTTCAAACTTGAGTGACAGCCAATAAACGCATAGATCTAATTTTTTTTTAATTTTTGATTTGTAGGTGAGAATGTTTATCGCAAAGAAGTGGATTCTACAAAGTAGTTGAAGAAATCGTAGGTCAGTAATATCCGATCAAAAAAAGTTCGTTTCACTACGTGGTGTACTATGAAAATCGCGCATGGGAAAAGATTTACGCAGTCTGGAGGACTACATAAAAGGAAATACGTATGTAATACATAATGTTGCAATTATTCGGGTTCTCCGAATACAACAGTCGGCGCATTATCGAAATTAAACGAAATTAAATTAATTTATCGAGATATAGAACCATTTCCGTACTTTTCCCGACGTCCTGACGTCACGCCGCCTGCCCCGCTTGTCGTGTGGTAAGGTTTTGACCGGGCGAAATTAGTCAGTCGGCTTTCAGAAATAACCGTGAGTAGAACTACTCCTCGTCTCCAGGTCGACACACAAATGCGGAGCCTCTCCATTAAAGTATTTATTGTCAGTTTGGCTTATAATGAATCAGTATCAGTATTTTACAGTACGGTTTTATCATTTTGTAACTATATTGTATGCATCTTATGTAAAAAAGGAAAGAACAAGTAATTGTAATCTGTAACATGTCTTGAAATGACATGCTTGTAAACGAAGCCTCTTAACAAAAGCCTTTATCAGCCAGCAAAACGCAAAAGAGAATTATGTGAATTTTATGTCAATTTGCTGTTTTTTGTGTAGTAGCAATAGATGGGTTAGAAAAGAGCGATATGTAATTTAAAGCCATTTTGATATTGTTAGGGGACTTAAAGATGTACTTTATAATTGTAATGCTTGCATTTATGAATATATGTTTAATGTTGTGAAAATCTAATGTGTGAACGCTATAATGCGGAACGTATTTTAAAAATTATGGAATTTGCAGTAGGAACTTGGTTCCACGTTGGGGAAGGAGAATCCACGTTGGGAACGAGAGTTTCACGCTAGCAACAATAGATTCATCTTGCGACGTTAATTTTGGTAACTCCTTGGAAAGAAACAGAAAACTACAAAATCCAGTGCTCCTCATGACTTCAGCTTACCGAAACTCGCAGATTCAACAAGCTACTCGGAGAGTTCGGACCTGCAGATCATAAGCACGTGGCATCAAATCCATCTCTTCAACGCCTTTGTATCGTGCAGGCTACGCAAGTAACACCTTAATATTTTATTAACACCTCGTGGCGATCACACTTTATTAATAAACGAGGACGTATGAACTTTAGTAGTAATAGAGACTTTTATAAATAAGTAAGAGTAAAGACAAACTTAGTGGTTAAACTTTGTAAGTTACTTGTCTAAACTTTGTACTGTAACATCCGCATTGCAGTTGCGTGCAGTGACGTCATTTCTCTCCCCCGCTAATCTGCTGCCGGCTTGAATTCAGGCTAGCAGCAGTCAAGTTTAGTTTAGTTACTTGCAAGACTCCGGACGGGAAACTCGCCTCAGTTCGCCAGCCGCGGCTACATTATTTTTCAATATTTCTAAATTTTAGCAAGATCAACATGCAACATGCGCTAATTACTTAGGCGTTCTCGGCCTCTACGCACGATTATGGTTTTCAATATTTAATTCTATCTCAATTCTCAGGCATTTATGTCGCGCTAAACTGTACGCGCCAGCAACTATCTTCTGACAAATTCTCAATAAATAATTAACTCTAAAAACATATACGGTCCACTTCGTTATTTCATTTCTCACCAGCTAACTCAACAACTAGCGTTCTAAGACTAACTTAAGATTACTTCGAAAGCGTCTAAGACGCAACATTTTGGTCACCAAGGCCGGATCCGAATCGTGATTCGGACCAAGATTTTCAGATATATTTAATTTTAATGGGCCCAAACAACGTTTGGTTCAAGCCCGAATACTTTCAAACTTTAGATTGCTGGCCGTTGCATGCCTGCATTGTTCTAAATAAAACTTCATACGTGACATTGCAAGATTCTGCAGAGCATCATATCTGAGACAGCAAGACACTACAAGTCATCCTCGTTTGTCCCACAGCAACGAAATTCTAGAACCTCAAAATTAAACGGAGAGCTACAGCTTCTAGCGTCACCCGACCAGCAGAAACAAGAGTTGCGCCACCATCCAAGGCCTGCCGAACAGGATCATCAAAGAAGCAACAGGATCGGAGCCATCTTGAACACGCCGCGATTCACAATCCACGTGACTATGAACTTGAATTTCTCATAATTTTTCATTTATAATTTTTATGTACAGCAAAGTCAGTAATATTTTAGCACAGATTTAATAACATTTAATATAAAATCATTAATAATTTTTACATAAACAGAAATTAGTGCCAAGTGGCCATAAACTTGTATTTTTAACTAAATTTTCATTTACGCAGCTGTACTATAATACATTCAGAAACTTAAGTGATGTGATAAGGCTATATGTACTCGTATATTGTCACTTTGAATGATTCATATTTTCAATAACTTCCATAACTATTTTTTAAAGAAATTAAGTACCTATTATAGTAAGTAATAAATTAAGTTGCATACCGATCACTAGCTCCCGCATCATATCAGGATTTAGTAAATTATTCAAATTACAACAATTGTTCACCTGCTCTATATTTAGCTATCGTTTTCGAATCACATTTTGCATTTCAGTCATGGCTGATGTGAAGGCGTTAATTAAGAAACGGGGCACAATTAAGGCTTCTATATCCCGTGTAAATACATTCGCTGACAATTTCGATCTGGACATAAGCGATCACCATGCCTTTAAAATTAAACTCCGCCATTTGATGGAATTGTCCGCGAAGTATGATGACATTCAGACTCAAATTGAGGCTGACGATTCCGATTTCACATCAGTAAGTGACAGGGTTCAAACAGAGGATGATCTCTGTAATATTGAGTGCAAGCTACACCATTTATTAGAGCAAGTAGAGGAGGTGAACAAAAAACCATTGATTCAAGCTGAAGATACGCCAATTAAAACCTCCCCTATACAGTTAGAGCCAATTAAATAGCCCTGCTTCTCAGGCAACATTATTGATTGGCAGCATTATTATAATATGTTTTTGGAACTAATACACGTCAGAAGTGACCTGACGGACATTCAGAAATTACACTATTTACACTCTTCATTAAGAGACGAAGCTTTAAATGTAATAAAATCTCTCCCAATAACCCATGACAATTATTCGGTAGCCATTGATCTATTGAGGGCCAGGTATGACAGAAAATTAATTGTCTCGGCCTATCATATAGGGAATGTCTTGGGCCTGAAGTCCATTCAACAAGAGTCCATGGTTGGCATCTCCAAATTCATTGACGAAATCACCGCGAATATAAATGCTTTAAATTCATTGAATTTACCGGTAAATACCTTTGAAATCATTTTCGTTCAATATTTAACGCAAAAACTCGATAGTCAGACGTGCCGACTGTGGAAGGAGGGCCTATCCGATGAGCGATTTCCTAATTTCAATAATTTTATTAAATTTTTAAACAGTAGAAGGCAATTAATGCAAAACGTCGGTGCCGCGACCAGTTCAGTAAGCAGAATACAAGTTAGCGATAAGACTCCCTATCGCAAAGCTATTAAACCGGTTGATCTTACTAGGTCAACATTCCATTCTCATATCAGCAGCAACATTTGTCAGCTGTGTCGAGGTAGACACCGCCTCTCTGAATGCCCACAATTCGTGGCTATATCTCCCCTTGAACGAAAAAATATTTTAATAAACATAAACTCTGCTTAAATTGCATACGTCCAGGCCATGATCTCGCACACTGTCTTTCCAAATTTGCTTGTAGGACATGTGCTAAACGCCACCACACAATGATCCACATGTCAGGCAATAACGCTTCGAGTAGGAACAATAAATTTTCACTGAAACTTCAAACAAACAAATCCATTCTATTATCCACCGTTGTCTGCATGACAACTGACCATGCCGGTAGGAAGCACCCAGTAAGGATTTTATTGGACTCAGGATCGCAAGCTAACTTCTGCACCATGAGTTTCGCACGTCGCATGGGTCTAAAACTAACTAAATCTCAATTACCCATCACTGGTATAAACAATTCCTTATCTCAAGCTGACTTCAGTACTAGGGTAAGGTTGCATTCTCGTTATAAGAATTTTAGTTTGAATGTCCATTGCGCTGTGCTTCCCAGTATTACGAATAATCTTCCTGCGGAATCGTTTGATATCTCATCCCTAAATATACCAAAAGGCATATTCCTAGCTGACCCGCAACTGAACTTTTCTTCGCAAATCGACGTATTACTTGGTGCCCAGTACTATTTACAATTAATTGAACCTGTCAAATTCATCCGCAGCCCACACTTTCCCATAATACAGGAGACAAAATTGGGATTCATTCTTGCGAGTAACTTGCCCTTTAATGTCGGCATGACAAAGCCTGTCTCGTCATTCATAGCATGCGAGGATAATAATGCCATTTCCTCGCAACTAAAGGACTTTTAGAATTTAGAGGACGTTGCTGCTCGTGCTTCCTCCGTTGAGGACTCGGAATGCGAAAGTCATTTTGTCGCTAATACTTTCCGCAATAATGGTGGTAGATTTGTGGTATCCCTACCTCGCAGGGCATACAATTCTCATTTGGACGATTCTCATCCCGATCTTGAGCAAGAACAACGTAAGCAAGTCCAAACCTCACTGTTTGCTGCTTCATCTATGTCTAGTTATTTTGAAAACTACTCTTCGCTTTCAAAACTCCTTCGTGTATTTTCGTATTGCCGTTGATTCATTCGGAACTCTAGGCTCCCCATAGCTAATAGAGACACTTCCTTTTTAACTTCCCATGAGTTACATGGTACGCTTTTGGTTTTTATTCGCCAGTCCCAGCGATCGCACTTTAGCATCGAAATTAAGGAACTTGAGGCACAACGCTGTATCCCTAATAATAGTAAAATTCTTTCACTTAACCCCTTTATGGACAATGCGGGGATATTACGCGTGGGCGGACGCCTTCAGCACTCCCAGCTTACCTATGAGAGCAAACACCAAATCATACTCCACCCGCATTCTCATCTCAGGAAATTGATCATAGAAAGTAGAGGGAAAATAAGGGTTCTAACCAACAAAGGATGCCGCCTTTCCCACGGTCCAGTCAACTAATAGAGTCCCGCACCAATCACTTTCACTTTCTACTGGACCACAGCATCCGCGACTTTTTCGCGTATATGCCGTCTTTCGTGAGCCTAGATCACTTTCACTTTCTACTGGACCGCGAATTTCCGCGAATAAATTTTTTTATTTATTTTTTTTAATTTGATATTTTTATTTTTTTAATTAAATTGATTTGCATATCCGTGAATATATGCAGCCTTTCGCGAGCCTAGATCACTTTCACTTTCTACTGGACCACAGCATCCGCGACTTTTTCGCTGATCTGTGTCAAGATCCGCGACTTTTTCGCGTATCTGGACCACAGCATCCGCAATGTATATTAAATCTATATGATCAGGTTTACCAACCTATGTATGGGTTCAAACTTGATATGTGTGTGTATTATAGTGTATATTAAAATATATGATCAGGGTTACCAATCCTGCATTATTGTGTGTGTGTGTGTATAGAACAGATCTGTCAACATTTTTCTTCGGTGGGAAATTCAAACTATATTATAGTAAATTGTTGACGACGACTTCGATATCAACTCTCTCTCCCCTCCTCTCTCTTTGTCTCTAGACACAGTTGTCATCAGTTTTACATAAGCGTCGTGCTACTTATGGATTATTGTAATTAGCGATACTAAAATGTAATCACCAGGAAATATATATTTATCACCTATCTCGTGGCGTCCTTTTTTGACACATGACAGTCATTGACTACGATTTAGAAATTAATATACTGTCAAGTCTGTGTGTGTGTGTGTGTGGTAAAGTGTTACGCATAAAAAAATCTCCTTGAAATAAGGTATTTTCAAAATTTTTGTGTACACACACATTGTATAATAATTTTCGTAATTGTAAGATACAACCTGCAAATTATTAAAATGTCTCTCTCACACATTTCTGATTTCTATACAAATAATTGGATGCATATTCGAAGATTTCCCTTATTCAAACGATTTGTATGTGTGTACACGAACTTAAATACAGACGATTGTAATTTTAAAAATTCATTTTTTGCATTAAATATATATCGTAAACAATGAAATAATAATATTTCGTCATTGTAAGATTTTAATAAAACAATTATCAGTTTAAATAATAATTTTCATGATTGTAAGATACAACCTACAAATTATTAAAATGTCTCTCTCACACACATTTCTGATTACTATACAAATAATTGCATGCATATTCGGAGTACGTTGACAGTGAAACAAGTCTATGCACACACACACACACACACATACACACAACGATACTGAATTAGATATAGTTATTATTCGCTAAATTAAACCAGAGGTCATTAACCTTGTGTTCGAAGTCCTACATTCTAATTTCACACCTGCTAGTCATTAGCAGTAATTAGGATTATAAAGTATTTACTCTAAAAACGGACAACTCTACTTTCTAATTTGACACCTGTCAAGCATTAACACCGCTTACAGTAATTACTCTAAAAACGGACACACACACACACACACACACACACACGTGCTTTCCCCACTACAGAGTACACTATATATACGCTAAGTAAGTTAGCGGCAATTTCTTATTTGTCGACTTGTACATCCTGATACTGCACATATTACGTGTCTTCCAGTATACACATCTTCTTTTGAAAGACTGTTTGTACGTCTTCAGTGTAGACAACGCACATACTAGTTTGGCTGATACTGTCTTCCAGTATACACATCTTCTTTTGGTAAGTGTATAGATTTTATTTAAACGTAAAAATTATCAAGTGCATTATTTATTGAATTTAATACATGTGTGTGTGTACGCGTGTGTGTATGATCAAATTACAATTTCTGAAAATATATTCTTACTGTATTTTTATAGTGGCAATTTCTCACCAACGTGTGCTGATACATCGTGAAATCTCTACATCTGTTTTTTAATAGTTGAAAGACTGTTTGTACGCCTGTAGACAACTAGACTCTAGACTGTAGACAACGCACATACTAGTTTTTTGGTAAGTTGTACAGATTTTATTTAATTTTAATGTATGTGCAGATTTTTATTTAAACGTAAAAATTATTTGCATTATCAAGCGTGTTATTGAATTTAATACATGTGTGTGTGTGTGTGTGTGTATGATCAAATTATTATGTCTGTTACAAATTTTCTGAAAATTGCTTTAAACAAACGTTTTTAATGTAAAAAATTTAGAAAGTAGGTCACAGCGTATGATGACATTTATATCTCTCTCTAATTCTGTTGTGGACATACATAGCTGTAAGCAGTGGCTATCTCCTTATGAATGCGGAATGTAGACTTTCCTAAAATTATTTGCATTAAAACATTATCAAACGCATTATTGAATTTAATACATGTGTGTGTGCGCGTGTATGTGTATGATCAAATTATTATGGAGTGGGTTATACAAATAATAATAAAGTGTGTGTAATATATATATATACATTTATTAAAATACATACACACAGCTCCAAGATTATATTAAACAGTTTTACAATTAAAAATACATACACAGCTCCAAGATTATATTGTTACAAGTATGAAAATATATCTAAACTAATATTTACAATTTAAAAAAAAAAAACATACACAGTTCCAAGATTATACTGTTACAAGTATTAAAATATATCTAAACTAGTTTTACAATTAAAAATACATACACACACATAGCTCCAATATTATAATGTTACAAATATGATGAAAATATATATATTTAAAACTAGTATTTACAAAATATGTATAAAATAAGACTTAAACACGTCTATGTACTGTGTTGGACAATGGTGTATATTCTACAAGCGAATCATGTAGTATCATACAGTAGGCGGTTGTCTGTCTAGGAAAATTCATTGACGATTCAAATTCTAAACGTACATCAACTACTGAAGACTTAAGTGTATCGTCTTGCTTGCTACAATCGAAAACAACCAGCGGGGCTTTTGATTTGAATAATTCCGGTGTCAGTACTGGGCTACCGTCTAAACGGTGGTAATACGAACTTTGAAAACTGCTGTACATATTGTACAATAATGCAAAACGGTCTTTCCCAATATCCAAGTTTAAATTATCGTAAGGATAATACTTGTCGTTTAGAAACAGTCTCGCATTGATCACGTTACAGTGATCAAATTCATCAGCGTGTGCTGTCAGTACATTTTTTCTTGCTGTCTGAAACGCTAACACAACAAAGCGTGGTTTTTCCAGCTGACTCGAGGTCTTGACAATCCAATTCTGCCTTTTAGTCTGTGGTAAGGCAGGATACTCGTGCAACTCCCAGGTCCTAAAAGGCATAGTTATCGGGTGGTCTTTCTCTATGAGTCGTAACAGTGGTAATCTGTACACATTAGCTACATGTACATAAGGCATTTTCCAGTAAACTTTATCTAGTTCAAGAACACAATTAGCAGTCGTTTGTCCGCTTACTAAAACCATAGCATTTATGTCGGTAGAAGCGCGTAGGAGTATAAGTTCTTGTTTCACGTTCAGCACGATGCGTGTATAGTCTTCTGCGAATCCCATTAGCATTTTCAGTGGTATACAAAAATTGAATTCGCCGTCATCATTCACTTTTAATATGTTCGTGGTCGGTGCCACCCAACCTGCGTTTTCCATTGCGTTACGTGCGTTGTTGTTGAGTGATAGAAAAGTTTTAATAGTTGACGTAACACCGACGTTTCTGGTATGATCCACTACCACGCCGGCCAACTCGTAACGAATCTCTTCAAAGAGAAATGCTATAGCATTGTTCACCAGTTCCACATTCAGTGCAGTATCTGCAGCCGCACTAGGGTTTTTTTTAACCAACTTGCCTTCGATGTAGAGGAAACTTTCTGACGGCAGTGTAAAGACGTCCTGTTGTTGTATTGGCACACGTATTTCATCATTGTTTCCATATCTTGTTGTTGCGTACGGTGCGTGTGAGTGAAATGAAAAGTGTGTGATACTGTCTTCAAAGAACGGTTGCTGCTCCACTGATAATATTCCACTCGCCATGTTACTTGTTTACAACAACAAAACCCAGTGAAATCAGGAAACGGCGGTTAACTGATGTTAATCGTTTCAGTTTCGAACGAGTACTGATGCGTTTCCTAACTGATCTTTCTTCTTCTTTTATTACTGACGACGACTGTGGTAGCAGCGGTGGCGAAGAAACAAAGTACAAGCCCATGTCTATAGTCGTTTTAGATGTAAACGCACAGTGATGACTTCTCCACGAAAATCTATTACGTCACCGTCCTGATCGTGTAAAGATAATGTTATGTTGTCCAAACGACTCACATTCACAGGTAGGTATATGACGTTTGTAGGCGATTCAATTATTTTGAATCCTGGTTCGACTGACGGATAGAACGAGTGCAGTGTGTGCTCGGTTTTACCGTTCTTGTATGATCCTTGCGCTATATTACACCTTATCAGTATACTGTTCACTTTTATAATGTTAACTGTGGCGTCAGACGTGTGAGTTTTATTCGCTTCAAGCAGACGCTTTCCCTTGAAACCCAACATATCACCGATACCGTACACTGTTTGTTGAAAGTCAATATCCAGTGCACAAGTCAGCTCACATTTCAGTGTATTGTTGTTAGGACGTAGACTAATCTTTGAGTCTCCTAACCGCTTTTTGAGGAAGGCTTCTATGTCACCGATTTCATAAGCACCTGTAGGTAAAGTTATCAAGTCCCACGTTGTTCCGTCTCGTAGTACTGGAAACACGTTGTTTTTTCCTTCAATCACGTTCGGTATACTGTTGTATGTAGTAAAGTCCAATAGACCTACATACCATTCGCCGTTTGTTAGTTCGAGAGGCGGGAAAAAGTCACATACAAGAGCAGCAGCATTCGTACCTGTTAAGGTGACCGACCGCGAAGACATCTTGTCGCTTACTGATCACTCGCGCGTTAAGAAGTCCAAACATAAATGCCCGCAGATGACTGTGTGTGGTGGCTGTTCACGTTCGTAATTGTAGTAAATGTCAGTGTCGGTTCCAAAATACTGTGTCAGCTCAAGAGGTGGCTGCATATTACCATACGCATCATAGTAGTAAATTTGTTTGTTTCGCTTCTTGTAGCAAACCCAGTGCGTACCAGGTCCTTCTGCACTGTCTAGATTAACAACTGCACTCTCATTCTTCCATGGTCGTGTGTGCGGTAAAGTGTTACGCATAAAAACTCCTCTGAAATAAGGTATTTTCAAAAGTTTTGCGTACACATACAAATCACTGTCAGACAATGCACGCACTGGTATGCAAATTAGTTTTTTTGTCTGTAAGGACGTAGGTATAGACCTGACGCTATTTTTTTATTGTTACGTTTATGTCTTGGGACTGTTTTGCGTTTGCAGGTCGTTTTGCGTTTGTTCACGGATTGACGTTTAATTCCTGAACCCTTCTTCTTCTTGTTTTTTCTGCAACCACTACGCGAGCTCCCTCCACCCACTGCCGATTTCGCCTTCATCGCTGCCGCTACGGCCGCCGCGTACGCTCTTTCGCTGATGCCTGAATTCAAAGCTTTCACTCGATCCCACGCCTTGCCGGCTAGCACACGATCCGCTACGCGTCTTCGTTCGTTGTCCTTGTACTTAGCGTAAGCGATATCGTGTTCGCGACAGGCTTCGTCCAACTCGTTGATTCCGCGCTCGCCACGTGCCAATCTCTCTTTGAGTTTTGTTCCAGGTCCACAGAATCGGTAGCCCGGTAGGTGTAATTCTACTGGTAATGCGTCCACCGCCCGATTAATCAAAGTAGGTACTGACGAAACGATAGCGGGCACAGTGTTTTTAAGTATTTTTCCAATTACACCACGCCCCATTCTTCTTTTCTTACGAAGTACGTGCATTTTTGTAAACAGATCTCCAATCCTTGATTTCCGTTTCCGTATCGAGAACGTCTATTAAACGCCCCACCTCTTCAATATATTCAGACAGGACTGAACGCTGTGTCGTGCTGTCTTGATATTTATAGACAAACTTTATTAGATTGATTATATGAGCGTGAAATACCTGAGTGACCTTGTACAATTCGGTCTTTATATGTAATTTTAATTCATGCATTTGTCGTACAGTGACTGCGTCTTTGTCATTGACACCGTTCGCTATATTCGTAATTTTTCTTCCGGCAGCGTAGAAAGTATCGTTTTGCAAACTGATTGTGTGTGCATGTAAAAATTCCAAATTCACTGCGTCTTTGAAGTCAACAGGCGCTTGCACACGCGTTAGTCGACAGTCATTAACGATTACGTTACCTGCACGATCTTTTTTCAAACTCTTCTCGTCTACGTATCGTTTTGTGGCTGCATCTCTTGATTTAAGCGGATCGTTTAGCCTTATTATTCGATGATCTTTTGCGTCTACGGTAGCGTTGTCGTCGTTCTTGTACTGTAAGCATGTGTCCTTTACGTACTGTAAAGAAACAACATCGTGCAACTCTTCAGGATCACCCAAGTTGCATATCTTTTTGTTTTTCACATCAAAGTGACCGTCGTTAGTCACTCCTAAACCGATATCCTCACGCAGACTTCGATGAGTTTCTTTTCGCACTCTTACCGCGCTGTCGTGTCTACCGAACTTGTCTACACTCATATTTATGAAGAAGAACTGATGGTTATAGAACGGTGCGTCTGCTTTTATATGATAATGCCAGTTTCACGTAATTCTTCCAATATCGAAACGATTTCATTCCTATGACCAGTATGGCCGCTATTTTGAGACGCCATTAACAGTCTCAATCTATTAACCAACTCGTTAGGATCATCCCAATGCACGTAATCGATTGCAGTGTTCGGTTTCATCTCCATATAGCCACTCCCTGTACGTTTTCGTGCAAACAATTTAGATATTACTAGTCGGTACTTGACGCCACTGTTACTGTTTATTCGCGTATTGTGTTTATATTTTTGTTTGTGTCCGTTGGTTGCTAGTAGTATAGACTTATATTTCCTCATATCATCATTATTGTATTTTTTCGGTAGTTTCATAAACAAAAGTTTATACAGACCAGGTGTACCCTCGTAAATTTTTCCTTTGACATGAAAGTTGTCGTTATCATCGATTTTTACATTTGAATCACCTATCATAAATTTACCACCTTCGTATCGAACACCATACATGCGATCTATAATCCGTTTACAGTCCGCCGATTCACACAAACGCATATATTTGTTTGCTAATGAATCCTCGCTGAAATGTAAAACGTTAGGGTTCCATGCGCTATTGTCACTGAAATGAGAAGCGTTATGACTCTGCGTGCCACTTTCGTTTTCTGTTATTACGTGTTGTGTAGGCTCTTCTTGTTTTATCTGCTCCTCCTCCTCCTCCATCATGTCACCACTTAACTTTCGTGAAATAACTTCTAACGGTTCCAGAATCGGTCTGTAATTTTTTCTAAACGCCTCGTCGCTTTCTCTGATACCGTGTTGTAATGCATGATATTTTTTCCTTATGTTGTCGCTTATCGTGTCTATATCATACGCGAGTCGTTCCTCCTTATTCATTGCCATCGTGTGTTAGCAAGAGGACTGATTACATTACTACAGTGCAACCACTTTTATACTTCGTCGGAAACAATTATGAATCGATCAAAGCCGATTCTATATCTACCTTCATTTATTGACGAGTCTTTGTCTATGACTAGAAATCCATAACGATCCTTCCACGCTTCCATGCAGACGTCTTTGAAAGCATCATATTTCATATCTATGTTAACGTGATCATTGTATGCATGTCGTAAATTTAGATCGTCTTGTTTGAACAATATCAACAAGTTAGCGTTGTCACGTACCAATTGTTTCGGTATCTGGCTATATGTCTGGCATAGATAGAATGTGTCCACACCGCTATGTCTCCCCATAGCAAAATACTTTCGAATATTGTTTTGTCTTTCACACGATACGTCATCGAATACGATAACAGAGTCGAGACCAGTGATTTCACTCGGTAGCGGGACTTCTTCGTTCTCGCTGTATGCATGATAACCTAAACCTTCATCAGCGAGTGATTTCATCACTGTTTCTAGCATTCTGTATTTTGGTTGAAATAATGATTTTGAAAACACGTATACGTTGCGGAAACGTAGTCCGTTGGCATCAAACAGTAGGTTGAATAGCACATTTGATTTCCCACAGGAACTTGGGCCTGTAACGATACAGCGAATACTGTTCGGTAATAGCGGGCCATGTTTACGCTTAGCACTACCTTCGTCACCAGCCAAAAAGTCCATATCCTTTATTGGTAATTTGTTTGCTTGCTGTACAATCTTCATCTTTGTGAATACCGAAAGCATACTGTTTTCATCACGTGCTGTCACCTTTTTTATATTAGATCTTTCTTATGTATCCACGCATCGTGTTTACCATCGAAACCGAGCCAACGAACACGCACTCTGTCACCTTTGCGTTGTAACACCTTTTCCACTAGGTATACGTCGCCGACTTTGGACTTACTAATCTCGTGCTCGTAAAAACCACCTTTCAACACTTTGTTTAGATGATCTTTTAGCAGATAAGTGACGGGGATAGTAGTGGATTGTACTTTATCCACAGTGAATATTTCGTTAGTCCAATTCGGCGTATAACCTTTGGCGAACGTCATTTTGTGCTTACTTATACGAACACGGTCACCGACTTTAAATTTGGATGGTTTCGTTGGACTGATTTTAGGCTCTGTGTTCTTCCTTATTCGTTCCAACACTATATGTTCGTTGGCGTCATTCACTTCACTCGGTTTCATACCAATGGTTCTGTGTGTTGTATTGTTGTACGATTTCAGTAATGTAGGTAGTAGATCCAACCAGCGGTAGTGTCCTTGTTCACTGAAAGCTCGATACATGTGTGTCTTCAGTGTGCGATTAAAACGTTCCACTATGGAAGCTTTTTTCTCACTGTAGGTTGAGTAATGTTTCACATTATACTTTTTTAGTAACGCTTGTACTGTGCTGTTGTAATACTCCTTCCCGTTGTCTGTCTGTAAATATTTCATTCGATTAGCAGTTAGTATAGGCTCTAGTGCATGCTTTACTTCTTTTCCTGTCTTTGTTTTCAATGGTACAGCGTACGCGTACTTGCTAAACGCATTGATCACTGTCATCATGTACTTGTACCCTTTGTTCACTCGAGCGTATGGTATCATCTCCACAAGATCCGCCTGGTACAAGTCGTGTAGACCCTTCAATTCAACCGCGCGTCTAACGAAATTCCTTCTCGCTGCTCTGTGTAGCTCTAGAGCTATAGTCTTGCGTGCGTTGTTCATGGTTTAAGATACACTAACATAATACCGGCGTTAAAAATACTATATATATCTATAACAGTTTCTTTGTTTTTCAGTATTCATTCACACATCTGAATATCACCATGGCTGACCTTCAACAGAATCCAGAACAACATCAGCAGGAACAGGGACATCCTCAACAAGGTAAAAAATTTTTTTTAAAATACCAATTGTCTCTCTCTATAATTATGCAACAAACCAAATTTGTTTGATATGAATTAACATATGATTCAACTCAGTCTAACATGTAGAAGATAGTCTCTTGACGTTGTTTAGAAATTGATATGACGGAGAAAATTTTTTATGTTCTGACATAGGTTTGTCACCTTCTCCCCAATGTATTGTCTCTTGACATCGTTTAGAAATTGACATGACGGAGAAAATTTTTCATGTTCCACCATAGGTATGTCACCTTCTCTCCAATGAACTAATTCAATTCCGCAACAAAAGCATTTAACTCTATCGTCTATGAATGACATACTATGTCCACAAACATCATAATTTAGCGGATAGTAGTAAAACCCAGCAAACGCTAACTCATCGGGGCTGACAAACGTCACTTCCCAATACTTGACAGATTTTCTTCTTTCACTTTCAATGCTAAAATCAGGAGTAGCTGCCATCTTCACAGTTTGCAATAAACTAACGTATTACTAACGTGTACTATCTATTTATTTACCACAAACATGAATGTGTGTTATTCATCATTCCTATTAGCTAATACATGTGTTTCTATTGTTTCAGATATGACACGATTTTATATTGTGCGAAACAGTAGTATTAGAGGATGTCTCACAACTTTTAATTACCTGCCTGTGTACACAGAAGAAGAAGATCAAGATATAGTACCGATAATGACCGAGGTGCGACCTTTATTGTGCAAGGATATTCTGGCAGAACAAGCACGTTTACGCAGTATCAAATGGCATATTGCGTGCAGGATACGTTTCACTAAAACTGTGTTAGATGGTGACAGCGGCGAAGAAAAAGTGGTAACCAAAGACGCCGTCTTCCACGGACGTTGTCGTACGTTGCTCACGGACGACAACGACGAGTTGAACTGTCTACTCGATGAATCCTACGATAAAATCATGAATAGCATATCCAATTTTACCCGTGACGGGAGCGGATGGTCGGTGGATGCTGTACTGAAGCTGGAACTAGTTGTTGGACGGTACCGGCCTCTAGCAGCATCCTCCTACCTTCCAACCCCGCGAAAACTTGCATTCACCAGGGCAGTAGTCAACATCAAGAACCCCCAAGATGAAATGTGTTTTCTATGGTCAGTACTAGCTCACATACACCCTCAAGTAAGAGATAAAGAACGTGCTTCAAAATACGCTCCCTTCAAAAACACCTTAAATATGTCCGGTATCGAGTACCCTGTTTCTATAAACTCACTTTCTAAATTTGAAGCACAGAATCCCAACATTTCTATAAACGTTTTCGGCTATGATATAGACGACAATATCAGAAACGAATCAAAAAATGAGGTTTATCCGTTAAGAATTACTCCCAATAAGGACAGATTACATCACGTTAATCTTTTACTTCTGACCGATACAAATAGCCGAAAACATTACTGTCTTATCAGTAACATGAGTAGATTATTATCATCCCTTACAAAACACAAAGAAAAATCATTTTACTGCGACTACTGCCTGCATCGTTTCACCACAGAACATGGTCTGTCCGATCATCTCCCCTACTGCACACCTCACGGCGAGCAGAAAACCAAAATGCCTACAGAGGAGGAGAAGTTTATGTCATTTAAAAATTACGCGCACTGTCTTAAAGTACCCTTTACCGTCTACGCCGACTTCGAGTCCCTCATCACTCCGCTTCAATCGTGTTCACCTGGTAACAACGTCCCGACGACAGTGCACGAGTTAGGTGAATTCTACTCTGTCGATAGCAACGGTGCCCGTCAGAAAATAACTTCTCCTCCTGTATCGTCCACATCATACGAAGCGATGCATATTCCGTCAGGTTTCTCCTATGCTATCGTCGATCATACACACAGACTCTGGAGAGAGGCTAAAGTTTATCGAGGTGAAAACGTCGTAGACACTTTCTTCTCGTGGTTGATGAAAGACGCCGAGGATATGATGAAGGTAGTACGACATAACGTACAAATAATTATGTCCGATGATGACAATGTTGCGTTCACTAACGCCACCGTTTGTCATTTGTGTGAGCGCCCTTTGACAGACGATGACAAGGTACGCAATCATTGTCATCTTACGGGGAAATTCTTGGGAGCAGCCCACAATAGCTGTAATCTAAGCTACAAGATGCCTCGTCATATCCCCGTCTTCTTTCACAACCTTCGTGGCTACGACTGTCACCATTTAATGCAGGGTTTAGGAAAATATAAGGACTAACACGTATCCTGCATTGCAACATCCAGTGAGCGTTACGTGTCGTTCTCCCTGGGTCCCTTGCGTTTCGTAGACTCTTTTCAATTTCTTAATCGCTCTCTGGACACACTCGTTACCAATCTGTCCACGTCCGGGAGCCAATTTCCTTTGCTCAGAGAGGAAATGCTTAGACGGGGTTTCGACGAACAGACCAATCTGCTCGTACGCAAGGGAGTATACCCTTACGAGTACGTTGACAGCATTGATCGATTCAACGAAACAAGTCTACCCGCTCGTGAACACTTTGATAACCGGTTGTTGGAATCGGCTATTTCGGACGCAGATTACGAGCACGCACAAAACGTGTGGAGTGCATTCAATCTGCGTACGTTTGGCGATTACCACGATTTGTATTTGTTGACAGACGTAATGCTGCTGGCCGATGTCTTTGAAAGTTTCCGAGACATGGCCTTACGCGATTACTGCTTGGACCCGTGTCATTTTTACTCGCTTCCCGGACTCGCTTGGAACGCGATGCTAAAAATGACAGGGGTCGAATTAGAGCTGTTAACAGAGATAAATCTGCATCTGTTCCTTGAGTCTGGGGTCCGCGGAGGCTGCGCGATGATATCCAACCGTCACGCAGTCGCTAACAATCCTCTGATTCCAGATCAGTACGATGTATCGAAACCGACCTCCTTCATTCTGTATACAGACTGTAATAATTTATACGGTGCAGCCATGTCGCAACCACTCCCTTACGCAGACTTCCGATGGCTCGATCGTAACGAAATCGAGTCCTTGGACGTACGTAATGTGAGTGATGATTCCGACATCGGGTACATCCTCGAAGTTGACCTACACTATCCTGATACCTTACACGACCTGCATTCCGACTACCCGCTTGCACCTGTGCGCCAGCGCGTAACACCCGATATCCTTTCTCCCTTTTCCAAACGTTTACACGAGAGTATATACAGATCATCGTATAACGAATCAGGGTCATCCGTAGAGAAGTTGTTAACAACTTTGGAGGACAAACAAAATTACGTTCTCCATTATCGAAATTTGAAATTGTATTTAAGTCTTGGCTTAGAGCTGAAAGCGACTCATAGGGTGTTGTGTTTTAAGCAAAGCGCTTGGTTGAAACCGTTTATCGATTTCAACACTCGCAAGAGGCAAACAGCCGTCAACAGCTTTGAAAAAGACCTTTTCAAACTGATGAACAACGCCGTATACGGTAAGTCGCTGGAGAACGTACGGAAACATATAGACTTTGAACTAGTCTCGAATGAACGACGGCTTCAAAAACTAGTTTCCACACCTAGGCTAAAACGTATGATTCGTTATACGAACGATCTGGTGGGGCTCTCACTCCGTAAAAAATCCATTGTTCTTTCCCGTCCCGTGTATGTCGGCTTCACGGTGCTTGACGTTAGCAAAACGATAATGTACGACTTTCATTATCGTTATGCTGTCGCCAAGTACGGTTGCAACGTTAAATTATTAATGACAGATACAGACAGTCTGATGTATAGCATTCAAACATCAGACTTGTATGCAGACATGAAGAAGGACCTACACGTTTTTGACACATCGGATTACCCTACGTCTCATCCTTGTTATAGCCTTAAGAACAAAAAGGTTGTCGGCCTGTTCAAGGATGAAACGTGTGGTCGTCCTATTAGAGAATTCGTGGGTCTCCGTGCGAAATGTTATTCGTTCCTTGTGGCCCACGAAGATCCCACCCAAGAGTGTCAAAAACGTGTATGTAAAGGTGTGCCTCGAGTTGCAATTAAGAGGAGTCTGCGACACGATATGTATCGCAAGTGTCTCACTGATCATTGTCAGTTTTCTACCAGTGCGCTTTGTTTACGTAGCGATCATCATACGCTGTACACGATGCGTGTAAATAAGCAAGCGTTGTCACCGTATGATGATAAGCGTTATATATTAGACAATGGTCATGATACACTTGCATACGGTCATTATCGGATACGACAACGCATCAACATGGAGAACGACGACACCTCCCCACCTACTAAAAAAATTCGTCTCCATGTATAGTAACCCCCCTCAACACTTGTTTCTTTCGTCAGTTGATGTCTCTCGGTGCTTCAGTCCAGACGTCTGTAAACGTAAGTTCACATATTAATATCTCAACGATATTTGTATGTTTAAACATAATATATATATATACATATATAGAGTTTGTAATGTGTGTGGTTTCTTTGTCTTACAGTATTATGGATAACACTGCAGTTATAATTGACTTCCAGTGCTTTTTCGACGACAACGGAAAATATATTGTGAAGGAACTGTCAATCATGGACGTTCTGAGATTTGCTGGTAGACATTGGATTTTGACACCGCCTGCTACATCCGTTACGAATCCCAAATACGTTAGGACAAACCACTGGTTAACGACAAATTATCATAGACTTAGATGGAGCGAAGGAGAGACACCATACGACAATCTTGTTTCATTGTTAACATCACATACACGTATATATAAATATGTGTTTGTGAAGGGTTTTGAGAAAAAACGTTTTTTGCAATCAAAGATAATACACAATAATATCATCAATCTCGATGACTTTGGTTGTCCTAAAAACATACCGTATATAATTCATGGAACAGAATGTCTTAGACATTTCAATTCTTCTGACCGTTGTGCCAACTATAAGGTGCATGCTATTCGGGAATGGATGATTCATGATTTTTGCTTAAAACAAACATTTTTAATGTAACAAATTTAGAAAGTAGGTCACCGCGAATGATGACATTTATATCTCTCTCTCTCATTCTGTTGTGGACATGTACATACATGCATAGCTGTAAGCAGTGACTATTTTCTTATGAAAATGGACTTTCCTAATGACATTGTTATATTTTTGGTGTCTCTAATTTCGTCTGTGGGACATGTTCATGCAAGCAAATGAAAGTGGGACACCGACGTTACCACCACCACCACTATCACATTGTACTGTCCTTTTGTGACGAATATTCTGTCATTGTTTGGTTCTCTCTGGTTTGATACAGACGTGTTCACTAGTGTCTTCTAATAATGTCGTTTCTTGTAAAGTTTAATGCTGTAAGTGCTATCGAGTACAAACGATGTTCAGAATTGATAGTGAATAAAAAATATCCCATCATAGTCTTAACAAATGTGGACACAAAATATGGGAACTCTGTGCTTGCTACGTTGGAGGATGGCGACCGTCACTATCGTGTCTATCTTCCCAAGAGGTATGCAGGTGTCTTCACGAATGAGGAGCTCAGACATATCAAACCTAAAGAACTACATTTAGTGTATCGAGGGACGAGAAATCAAACAACCCAAGTAGAGATTGAGTCCTAACGTCGTAAGTAGCAATCGTGTTAACAAACAATTTATTGATGTGTGTGTGTGTGTGTGTGTGTGTGTGTGTGTGTGTGTGTGTGTGTGTGTGTGTGTGTGTGTGTGTGTGTGTGTGTGTGTGTGTGTGTGTGTGTGTGTGTGTGTGTGTGTGTGTGTGTGTAGTTTCAACTCACCGTACTTAACACTTTAATAATTGAATTTGTATGTACATGATAAATGTATCATTGATTCTATTTAGTTTCGTTGAATAATAATTGGTTCGATTAGAAATTATTTGAAAGTACATTACCTTTATGCAATAAATGTATCATTGATTCTAAGTAGTATTTACAAATTTCCAGTGAATAATATTTGGTTTGGTTTGATTAGAAATTATTTGAAAGTACATTAACTTATGAAAAATGACATATACTTGAAAAAGTTTACTTACTTAACACATTTGATTCTTTCCACTAACTGTGTGTGTGTGTGTGTGTGCATGTGATAATTGAATATTATCGTATCAGTGATTCTAATATCGACTGTATTGTTATGTTACAGATAAACTTCCTTGTGAACTGTATCTACAGCCGTGAAATTATTATTTTAAAATCTTACAATGTCAAAAAATTATTATTAATATTTATTTTATATAACAATGTTTGTTTGTGATATATGTATATTTAATCAATGTAAAATGTATTTTGAATAATTGTATTATAACGGTTTGTAAACTATATTTTAAGTTTGTGTACAGTGCTGTAAATATATATTTAATCATTTAAAACATTATTATTAATATTGTATTTATTTTATATATAACAATGTTTGTTTGTGATATATATATATTTAATCAATGTAAAATGTATTTTTTGAATAATTGTATTATAGCGGTTTGTAAACTATATTTTAAGTTTGTGTACAGTGTTGTAAAATATATATATTTAATTTTTTAAAACAAATTATGGTTTTTTTAAATTTATTTCGTTATAAACCTCCGAATATGCATGCAATTATTTGTATAGTAATCAGAAATGTGTGTGAGAGAGACATTTTAATAATTTGTAGGTTGTATCTTACAATTATGAAAATTATTATTTAAACTGATAATTGTTTTATTAAAATCTTACAATGACGAAATATTATTATTTCATTGTTTACGATATATATTTAATCCAAAAAATGAATTTTTAAAATTACAATCGTCTGTATTTAAGTTCGTGTACACACATACAAATCGTTTGAATAAGGGAAATCTTCGAATATGCATCCAATTATTTGTATAGTAATCAGAAATGTGTGAGAGAGACATTTTAATAATTTGCAGGTTGTATCTTACAATTACGAAAATTATTATACAATGTGTGTGTACACAAAACTTTTGAAAATACCTTATTTCAAGGAGATTTTTTTATGCTTAACACTTTACCACACACACACACAGACTTGGCAGTATATTAATTTCTAAATCGTAGTCAATGACTGTCATGTGTCAAAAAAGGACGCCACGAGATAGGTGATAAATATATATTTCCTGGTGATTACATTTTAGTATCGCTAATTACAATAATCCATAAGTAGCACGACGCTTATGTAAAACTGATGACAACTGTGTCTAGAGACAAAGAGAGAGGAGGGGAGAGAGAGTTGATATCGAAGTCGTCGTCAACAATTTACTATAATATAGTTTGAATTTCCCACCGAAGAAAAATGTTGGCAGATCTGTTCTATACACACACACACAATAATGCAGGATTGGTAACCCTGATCATATATTTTAATATACACTATAATACACACACATATCAAGTTTGAACCCATACATAGGTTGGTAAACCTGATCATATAGATTTAATATACATTGCGGATGCTGTGGTCCAGATACGCGAAAAAGTCGCGGATCTTGACACAGATCAGCGAAAAAGTCGCGGATGCTGTGGTCCAGTAGAAAGTGAAAGTGATCTAGGCTCGCGAAAGGCTGCATATATTCACGGATATGCAAATCAATTTAATTAAAAAAATAAAAATATCAAATTAAAAAAAATAAATAAAAAAATTTATTCGCGGAAATTCGCGGTCCAGTAGAAAGTGAAAGTGATCTAGGCTCACGAAAGACGGCATATACGCGAAAAAGTCGCGGATGCTGTGGTCCAGTAGAAAGTGAAAGTTATTGGTGCGGGACTCTATTAGTTGACATTGTGTCGCGTTTGAACCCCCATTTTCCCCCTACTATAGAAGGCGAGCATCTTCGTCTACTACACGCTGGGGTACAATTGACTCAGTACTCTCTACGGCAGAAATACTGGATAATTAATGATAAATCTTATATACGATCAGTAATACACAAATGTATCACTTGTTTTCGATTCCGTGCTAGGGCTTCAAGCCAATTATTAGGACAATTACCCTCTTCCCGGGTTACTCCTGCCAAGCCATTTTCTCAATCTGCAGTCGACTATGCCGGTCCCGTACTTATACGTCATGGCGGGCAGCGTTCCAAATCTACGTCAAAGGCTTATACTGCTCTATTTATATGCATGGCCACTAAGGCCATTCACCTTGAACTAGTCTCAGATCTTACCTCAGACGTCTTCATAGCAGCCTTAAAATGGTTTATAGCTCGTAGAGGTATCCCCGATCAGATATTCTCCGACAATGGTAAAAATTTTCGTCGTGCTAGTAGTACACTTCACGAATTATACAAACGTTTTCAATCTAACGGATTTGAACAGACCACCCAGGATTTTACCAGTGCCCAAGGCATCAAATGGTCCTTTATTCCCCCCTCAGCACCTCATTTCGGTGGCCTGTGGGAAAGTGGGGTCAAGAGCGTCAAGTTTCATTTGCGGCGCGTTGTCGGCGGAACCATTCTTACGTTTGAGGAGTATTACACTATCCTAACTCAAATAGAGTCCTGCCTTAACTCACGCCCCTTGTTCGCCTTATCAAATGACTCTAGGGATCCCGAACCTTTAACTCCAGCTCACTTCCTGGTTGGTTCTCCGCTCACTGCACTCCCGGAACCTGACTATTCCAAAGTCAATATTGGTCGTCTGGGCAGATGGCAGCTGCTCCAAAGATTCACCCAGTCTATGTGGAACAGGTGGTCGAAGGATTATTTGCACCAGTTGCAACAACGCAACAAATGGCGCATCCCGTCAAAAAATTTGGCTCCCGGACAACTCGTCCTTATTTTGGAAGACAATTCCCCCCAACTGCTGTGGAAACGCGGGGTAGTCACTAATGTCTATTCGGGTCAGGATTCAATAGTGCGCGTCGCGGATGTTCGCACCGCAAACGGTATCCTACGTCGGCCCATTCATAAATTATGTCCACTTCCAGTGGCCTCAGACTAATAGCATGAGCGTTCATGCGACACGTATCAGTGATGTGAACTTTATCGCATTATCGTGCTTCATGCCCGGGACATTCCCCGGGCGATCACATGCTTTACATTGTTATGATTATTACATTATAATTATGTCTATTGTATTATTATGTATCATTATCAGGTTATTATGTGTTATGGAATTTTATTACCATTATTCTATTACTATGTAACGTAAATCATTATGTATTATGTATCCTTACATGAATTTGGTATGTCAATCATATTGTTATGTACTATTGAATTTCTTTGGGTGATTTTGCTCTATTGTTATGCATGTCTATTATTATGTCTTTGTTATTGTATTATCATTTGTTATGTATTACTGAATTTTGGTGTCATGTAATGTCAATTATTATGTACTATTCACACAATGATTTAAGTTCCAAAATCGCCCGATTTTGTGCGGGCAGTATGGTTAAACTTTGTACTTGTCTAAACTTTGTACTGTAACATCCGCATTGCAGTTGCCTGCAGTGACGTCATTTCTCTCCCCCGCTAATCTGCTGCCGGCTTGAATTCAGGCTAGCAGCAGTCAAGTTTAGTTTAGTTACTTGCAAGACTCCGGACGGGCAACTCGCCTCAGTTCGCCAGCCGCGGCTACATTATTTTTCAATATTTCTAAATTTTAGCAAGATCAACATGCAACATGCGCTAATTACTTAGGCGTTCTCGGCCTCTACGCACGATTATGGTTTTCAATATTTAATTCTATCTCAATTCTCAGGCATTTATGTCGCGCTAAACTGCACGCGCCAGCAACTATCTTCTGACACTTTCTCAATAAATAATTAACTCTAAAAACATATACAGTCCACTTCGTTATTTCATTTCTCACCAGCTAACTCAACAACTAGCGTTCTAAGACTAACTTAAGATTACTTCGAAAGCGTCTAAGACGCAACACTTAGTGACAGTCTGTAACACGCTCGCCATGAGCATCTGCTTTGTACACTGGTACTGATACATGTCAATAAATTGATTTAGTTAATTTAGCTTGCATTACCCTTTTACTTCCATATTCCTTAAGGAAATGGAAGTATGGTGATGGCAAAAAAAATCGTGTTCGAGATTATTGCAGATTCTGATTGTACTACACTCAAAACATGAAAAAAAGTCGTTTTCCGAAAAGTGTCTGTGTGTGTGTCTGTCTGTGTGTGTGTCTGTCTGTGTGTCTGTCTGTCTGTCTGTCTATCTGTCTGTCTGTCTGTCTGTCTGTCTGTCTGTGTGTCTGTGTGTCTGTCTGTGTAGATTTTTTTTCTATGGCAAACGATAACTGCCGCAAATTCAAACAGAGTCAAATAATTTTACGCATACAGCTCTAATTTGCAGAGTACTCACGACCTGTTGTTTTTGGTGAAGATCGGTTGAGGGAAAGGAGTAGTTTACCGGCAACGGTTTTTTTTTATCAAGGGAAACTTTTTTTTTGGCAAACGATAACAGCCGCAAATTCAAACAGAATCAAATAATGTTTCGCATGCAGCCCTGAATTGTAGAGTTCTCAAGACGTATTGTTTTTGGTGAAGATCGGTTAAGGGAAAGGGGTAGTTTACCTGCAACGTTTTTTTAACAAGGGTATTTTATATGGCAAACGATAACAGCCGCAAATTCAAACAGAATCAAATAATGTTTTGCATGCACCCCTGATTTGTAGAGTACTCAAGACCTATTGTTTTTGGTAAAGATCGGTTAAGGGGAAGGGGTAGTTTACCAGCAACGTTTTTTTATCAAGCGTATTTCCTATGGCAAACGATAACAGCAGCAAATTCAAACAGAATCAAATAATGTTTTGCATACATCCCTGAATTATAGAGGTCTCAAGGACTTTCGATTTTGGTGAAGATCGGTTAAGGGGAAGGGGTAGTTTACCTGCAACCTTTTACGTTTTAACAACAGTAAAGTACTTGAAAATTCATTTAAACTTTTTCAAACAATGGTAATTGTTAAAAATAAAATAATTTTGTTGCCAGGGAATAAAATTACTGTATAATTTTTTCATTTTAATGTAAATTATGTATGAGTTAATATCTTTATATATATAATTCTTCTGTACGTGTGTATGTCACTGAACTCCTCCATGTATAAAATTATATATCGTTCGTGGCAGGTAAGCATATCTCAGTTATGTAATGTTTACGTTTCCATTTTATTATTATGCCTACAGCAATAAAAAGGCAGGTAAGACACACACACACACACACACAATTCACGTTATTTCTGGCCTCACTCATGTTTATTTTCTTACATTTGCACGCTTTTTAAATGGAAAGTGCCGAAACCCACACCAACATAACGCGTGCAAGCCGAAAAAATGGACATCAATTTGCTTCCTGTGGATCGCTGGGCAATGTAACTGCACGTGTTTACAGAGGAACGATTCATAGACAGACTTTTCGTCTTTAGGGAATGAACCCTCTGCAAGATGCTGAGGCTCCATGAGTGACTTCGGAGTGCTCCTTCTTTTTCGCGTGTTTGTTCTGTGAAACATACACTGTAGATTCGCAGCTTTACTCTAAGCAACGCTCAATAGGAAATGTTGAAAATTTTTGTCCACGGTGTATCCTCATACACACTAAACCTGCTCTGATGTTTTAATTACGGACATCATAATATTAAAACTTTGGAAACTTGAGCACTACTTAATGGAGATCAATCATTAACTTATACAAGCCATTAATTTTATGCATATATTTTATATATATGTGTACAACGTTATCGGCAACAAAGAAGTAGTTTTTGTTAAAATTCCTTCCCGGGATATTTGGCAGTAGTCCAATGTTTTCTACAAAACCAGACGTTTCGGCAATGCCATCGACTTCCATCATCAGTGAAAATCGAGTGCGATAACGTGAGGTGGTATATGTTAGTAACCACAGTACTGTGGTTAAGGCTGAAGCAGTAAGTAGAAAGAAGTAGTTTCTATGGTAATATTTCATTTCGAAAATGATTTTAAATATAAATCTTAGAATGTGGAAGTCATGTATGATTCTCCATACCGATATTTTAAACATTGCTATTTAAGTATTTTGGATTTGAGATCATTTAGCTGTTAGCTGTTCTGGATCCAAGGATCGAACGATTGAAATTTAGCATTCTGGCTGATTAGTAGCTATAAAGGCATTAATAGAGGCAATCTCTGTTCTGTTTATATCAATAAATTTACTTAATTCTGCTCACTAATCGATGATTTGTTTTTTTTAATGTGCGCTCTTCTCATTACTCGTATTTCAGCCGTCAAGTAACTTTGGAGAATGCTATGACTAAGAACAGTTAGATGTATTTGTTAAGTTTGGTAGTTGTTGTGTTGTACTGTGTTTCACTGTAATATAATTTGTTGTATTATGTTAAGTATGTTGCACTCCTAACATACCGAACCTAGGGGAGCAGTGTAACAATAAGTAAACAACTTTTCACTTAAAAGAAATAATCTGTAGTAATTTATGGTTAAGGTAGTCTAACTCTAAACTACGCTAAAGATAAACTAAAGTCTTTCCCTCTAATAAAAAAGCATAAATAACAAACTGGCATAAACAATAGCGTACTGATGATCAAAGCTGCAATGCTTAGCTTCAAACCAGTTAGAACAGTTAGTCAATCCATAGACTTCATCTCCTGTTTATACTAATTAGCCTTGTACATTAAAAAAAATTATTTTGTCTGCTGCAGACAAAAGCTCCGAAATCTCTTTCAAATTTCAAATAAACTTATGCCATGCTAACCATTCTGTTACGTTGTTGATGGTCATCGTGGTAACCATTGATAGAAGAAGCACTAACTAGTAGTACCACTGGCTACAAATACTATAATTAGCCGTGGCAACACTGTTTTCCGTTCAGCAGTACTTCTAGATGATAATCCTAAACGATTCATTTTTTTAATTGCAAATAGTTACTGCATAAATTCCGAGATCCAGATCTTCTCCACAAGACAAATTCTCTCCTCTGGTAAGTAAGAAATTTTTAACCTCTTCTTGTACACACTTAACCGGAATGTTTCACATTTTCCTCTGTCTGTAATTTCTAGTCTACTAATGTTAGTTTTTGTATATTTAAATCTAATTTACCGACTCAGTAACGTAGGTATAGATTTATAAGACGTTTTATTCGTAAAAGTAGAAACGCCGAAAAATTTTCACTATATTTAGGTTTCGAGTACACACGAAAGTTTAGTAACACGATAATTTAGTTAACACAAAAATTTAGCAGACGACCTATAGCAAGGCTCACAGTTTTGGAATGCGTGCCGGCCGAGATGGTCTAAAGGCTTTGGTCAGGTTCTTCGCTGCCACTGAATTTACTGGTTGCTTTTTGGACGTATCGAGTTGCTTGGGGCGTCCTGCAGGCAGAGAACATTAAGTTTCATGGATACTAAACGATTATCATCACACGGTAATGAAAATATTTTTTCCTGTGATAAGTGGAATTAAGTGTACTCAAAAATAAACTGATTCGAGTTATCAGTTATCTTAAACTATTACAAAAAAGTTGTTTTCATACCTTTGACGGTAATATTGTTAACTACTGGAGTCTGTCTCGTCGTTTCACATACTTCAGTCAGCAATTTATGGCAGGAATTTTTAATTGAAGGTAGCTTAACGTGTCTGCTCTGAACGACGGCATTGGTCGTGTTGTATGCTGCTATTGATTTTAGTGGTTGTTTTCTTGACGTATTGAACTGTTTCGGACATTCTACAGACAGAGAACATTTTCACTTATTGATTACCAAACAATAACGATAATTTTTCTTCCTGTGTAGAAAGGGTTATTAAATTAAATTAGGTTTATATTATTGCACATAAGTTGTTATTCTTTACCTGCGACTTTCGAAAGGGTAATTTTCTGAGCTAGTATTTTCGTTGCAGGTGCTTTGCTTTGGTATTTTTCATGAGGATTGTTAATCGGAGGCAATTTAGCGTATTTACTTTGTATGGACAGACATTTTGGCACGGCATTCATATGTGGTAGACAATGTACAGCGGCGGACGTCTTCTTAATTTTACTTTCTGGGCAATGGTTGACTATAAACAGACGAAGATAACATGCAAATTACAAACAAGACCTGACAGAATTCATTGACTTATACATAAATTGACGAGAATCAGTCATTGCATTTCGAATGTGTGTGCATTTCACCTAGGTCCACACAAATGGTACGTCTGACTTGGTTAGTGTTTAAAGGTTCTGTATATATACATGGTAACGTACCAAATGAAACTTAAAAATGTGAAATTAACATAGTAAACAGATATATACTCACAAATATAATGAGCGTTTGTGAATAGATTAAATAAGGGAATTTAAACATGTATTACAATAAATACAACGGATGAAATTATAATTTATGTAATCTAAGAATAAGTAATCCTTCAAACCTAACAACACGAGGTAAGGAGAAGAATAAGCTAAAACATTTCTAATTTAGCTCTTGGAGAAACAACACGTATTTGTTCAAGTCTCTACAGAATTAGAAGAAACTGAACACAGAAATGTATGAGATTGTATAAAAATATTGTAAAAACAAATTAGAAGTTTATTATGCAAACCAACAATAAAACAAAATAACAGATAAATATTATATTTCTATAACTATCCGATAGGCAACTGGAGTATTAGCGCTGTGACTTAGGCACATATTATGTAAGCGGCTGGGCGTCGCAATATATGGAATGTTCTCGCGGTTCCTGGAGTTGTTAATCGCTTTCATTTTTCCAATTATTCTGTAACACAGTGGGAATTTTTATGACTTAATGCGTTGTGCCGCTCTTCTGCCCACTATTAATAAAGAAACACCAGCCCGCTGTAGTCACTTGCACATTGCAAATCGAAGCGATAGCATCTAGCATGGATTCTTGCAGTATTCCATACGATAACAAGCGAATGAGTTGTCATGTGTCATATCTCTAAAATGGTTTTACAAAAACTGTATATAATCAGCTGATCATTCATCCATTCATTTATAATCCGACTATCTCAGTGTTGCAAAACCTATTTTTTTTTATCTATTTAAGATATTACTACAATGTATTAATTTATTATTGATAATACGAGTGCAACTCGTATTTCCGAAGTGCTGTAGCGTGGAGTTTCCCAGTAACTTCACTTTGTCGTTCATCTGCGATAATAAATGTATTCTTGCCTAGTTGTTCACGCAGCATAAAGAGTCCACTGTATAATATAAACAATTTTGTTACCGTATTGCCCTCCAGCTTTCCGATATTACGGGCCTTAAGCATCACAGTTCACCAACACGAATTGTTTGGACTCCCTGACTGGTATTAAATCAGCTCAGTCCATTTATTCGTAACTCTCTTTATTCTCTCATTTACATGTTATTAGTCCCATTATATGCGTAGATACAGGTAAATTGGTAGTGCTTATCCTCTTTATATGCGCATCTAAAAATTTTGTTTGGTCACTTCCTAGAATCCAACTCTGTCAGTGTCTATCCAGATATAGTATTGTCATTTTCATTACCAGATTGCTCAAAGAATTATATATACTGTGGCCAACAGGTATGCCGGCCTTAAAATTTACACGAAACAATCTACCAAATTCCCCTATTTACTTTTTTAACTACATTACACTAACTTGAGTTTTCTACGTTGTGGACGTATATTGTTTGTGTACGCGTAGTGTTCCTTGTCTGTCGGTAGTACGAGTGCTTTCGGAACGCTAGCCTGTCACCTACCTTCTGCTGTGTATATTTTATGACTGTCACATCGATCGTTGTGTTGTTCAGTGAAAATAGAATAATTGACACAACGACGTCACTAAATAGAAACTTTAGACACAAACAGTAGTTATAATTCAACAACGCATTCTAATACAATAATTCAAGTTAAATTAGTCCAACTGCCATCCTATTTACAGTTTTGCACAAATTAACACACTAATAACTTCTCAATAAACCGCAACAATCACTGCGAACCGCATTGTAAAATCGCCAGGTGTAACTGAACTAAGCCGACCAGTGGATCCTTATGTTTATACTCCGCTGAGATTCCAGAATTATCTTTCATTTTCCGGACGGCGCGCCGAGAACAGTTTGCATAGTGACAGGCGTTAGAACAATCTAGAGACTGAGTCGAAGTCCGACCTTGAACGCAACTTGACGATTGCTAGCAGTAGGCTAGTCGGGAAACGTGTGGAAAGGTAACCTCAAATTATCTAGAGCGTTACGTAGTTGTCTTTCATATCAATATGTTTTTTACAGTAGCGAATCTCGAAACTACTCGCACATTCAGAGTTGATAGCTACCAAGTCCCGGACTATGGTGTACCACTGGGCTTCTGACCCTTTGAAATATAGTGTAACCAAGTTGATCTGGTCTTCGTCAGTAATTGATATTCCACATCGTCAATATTGCGTTCACACTGGCGCAGAAAGTCTTTCGGTTGTCATTGTCATAGCCATATAGTTTAGTCTGCTATGTCAGTTCGTTCACATTCTGGTAAGGTTAATGAAGTCACTTTATTGATAGGTTCAGTACCATGCTGTCTGGTTTGTCTCGACGTTGTTTTAATTGCGTGCGTACGTTTTAGCAGTCTTTAAATGTCTGATCTATTGCAGTAAGTTTTTTTCATTTGTGCTAAGTTACCGTTCGTGTAATGGGTGAGTTTCTTCTATCTTTGTCTGAAATGTGTTCATCTGTGTTTGTAATTAACAAAACAATGTTCCTTTGTCATCGCGGAACTCTTCTTAAAAACCTTTTGTTTTAATGAAGTTCTCTTGTCTTTCTTCATGTGTTTTTTTTATTAATTTTCTCCATCTGTTTCTTCATCATGGCTCATCCTTTTTATTCACTTCCTGAATAGCGGCCAAGATATCGTTTGATTGCGCCATTGTATAACCACTTACTCAATACGTACATAGTAAGTAGCTTAGGTAAATAGTAGACCGATGTGGTTTTCCTGCTTTGAGTGATGTTATCGTTTCTCTGATAATATTAATGTATTGTATGTATTGTTTATCTAGGCCTCAACTTTACACATGTGTTATAGTACATTACTACAACTGTAATCACTTATGTATAGCCTAAAATACAAAGTTTCTTGCAGGATGTAATACAATTCCCTACATACAAGTCTACATATTTCATATAGAATCTCTGAATATCATCATTTGATTTATGGTGAGTACATACCCTAAAAACATATGAAATAGGGTGTTCAATTGCAATAACACGCACAGACGTATATTCAGCCTCCGAAAACTCACAAGACATACTCACATAGTCGTGAACCACACATTTAATGTCAAAAGAAATATAACTTATCTACTACGACCTAAATATCACTACAGTAGTAATCTGACTTACCATAATCCCTGCTATAGGTCGTCTTCAAATTTGGCTTCTGCATAAAATTAAATATTCCTGAATTTTTAAATTGTGAAGAATCGAAATGAAATACTTGTGCATTCTTCTTACTGTTAGGATACATCTAGAAATAAAACGTACAAGAAAGCATTAAATCCGTTTTGTTATAATTCTATAAGCGATGACAAACTATATAGGCCTACGTGTTAGTTTCAAATTGTGTTTCTTTTTTAAAAGTGAAAAACACATTCATTTTCGCTTAATTCAAACCTTAGTCTTTGTTCACATGATTATGTATCATACAAAACGTCTATCATATTTTTATTTTAAATAAAATTTTCAACTTCAAAACTAAAATTAAAATCAAAACATTATATATAGCATTAAGAAATGTATATCTAACTGACTGTAACCACTTAGTTATGTCAAACCACTTAACCACTTCTTTTATGTCTAAACAATGTGATTATGTTAAAAGAACCAGCACATATATCTATGATGTAGCCTACCGTTTTGTTTACTCACATTTCAATTACATAAATTCTAAACACATTTACTATTTTAAAACACAGCATTCACTATTAACACTACTATGGTAACAATATTTAGTTTATCATTATTTCATTAGTTTATTGTTAAATTTTTCTTATTTGTTTAAAAAAATGTTCAATTAGCTACCTTCTTTTTAAGTTACAGGACATCAGTTGTTCAAAGAGAGGGAGGCCCCAACTTGTAGTAGCATTTCTCACTTGCATTAATGGCGTCAGCAAATAAATTTGAGAAAATAGTTAAAAGGAAAAGATGAAAACAAAGTATGACTTTCGTGCAATTGGCAGAACACAGAATTGGCATTTGGTGAATACAGAACACACCGTCTTATAAGAAGAGACAGTGTCTCCGAGCGTCGAAGAAGACGTGCACCTTGGAGTTGGGTATTTTCAAAAGAATAACCTACAGTGACCCACTGTAAAAAATACTTAAATGAATTTAAGTATTCATTAAGTATTTAAAGTGATTAAAGGCATTTACTTAAAGTAAAGTATTTTACTCTTGTCAAAACGTAAAATGTTGCAGGTAAACTATCTTTCCCCCTTAACCGATCTTCACCAAAATCAATAGACCTTGAATCCTCTAAAACTCGGGCACATATGCGAAATATTATTTAATTCTGTTTGAATTTGCGACAGTTATCGTTCGCCAAAAAAATTCTACACACAGACACTGTTCTTCATGTTTTGAGGATAGTAGAATCAGAATAGTCCTTATCTCGAACACGAGTTTTTTTGCAATCACCATACTTCCATTTCCTTACGGAGCATCTAAGTAAAAATCTCAATTAAACCATATATTTCTGTAAAGTGCACTGTATATATTTCTGTTGGTTTCAATTTCTGTAATATATATACAAATATCAAACACAATTCAAGCAACAGTAGAAACAGGTAGACATGAACACACAGCATGTAAAAATTAAATATTTATTTCATTGTATTATTACATTACATAATATTTCATAATACGTGGCAATTGTATAAAGACATGTTTATGTGGTCAAAGATATTCTTCTCTCCATTAAGTAATGCTCACGTCTCCAAAGTTCTAACATAATGATCGCCGCAATCGAAACATCAGAGCAGGGTATTGTGTATTTGAGCATCCAACGTGGATAGCGATTTTGAACATTCCCTGTGGAGCGTTGCACAGAGTAAAGCTACGAAACTACACAGTGAACGTTTCACAGAACAAACCCGCGGAAAAGAAGGAGCGCTCCAGAGTCGCTCTCATGAACCCTGAGCACTTGCAGAGGGTTCACTCCCTAAAGACGAAATGTTTGTCTACGAACTGTTCCTATGTAAACACGTGCAGTTACACTGGCCAGCGATCCGCAGGAAGCAAATCTCTGTCCACGTTGGACACCTTTACCGCTTACACGCGTGTGTTGTTTGTATTGGATAACGGAACTTTTCATTTAAAATGCGTGCAAACATAAGCAAATGAATATGAATTTATGCCAGAAGCAACGCGAGTTGTGTGAGTTCGTGTACGTCCAGCCTGCCTTTTGCTTCCGGCAATATAATAACAGTACTTTTGAAACGTAAACATTACATAATGGAGATTATATACTCCATATAGGTCCATAGTAGGTCTTAACGTGTCGACGATTTAAATTGAAATGAAACAAAAATGTGTAATGTAATTGCCTGGAAAAGATTAATATTATTTCTAACAATTACCATTGTTTGCAAGGTTTAAATATATTTTAATTTCAATTTGTCAAATTTGTAATTCTAACTTGATCTAATATTGTCCCTACTACGTATACAAGGCGGAATGTTACGTTGTGGATTACTAAAAGCAAACGAAAGTCTATTTTATGGCAATTTAGTTTCCTTTAACTGCTTTCTAAACCACTACACCCTATCACACACGATTGGCCTGGCATACGAAAGCTCCATTCTAGCCGAAGAGCCAGTTTCACTCCCGCCCCACGCTGAGACAGTTTCGAAATGGGCAACACTTCCGTTTCATCTCAAAACGTCTTTCCCGAAGGCTTCCACCAAAATTTCCGCCAACTGTCCGGGTGAACGTCTCTCTACTGAGAGAGTCATGATCTTGGTGGAAGCCTCCACAGTTATCGGTTTATATAAGACAGGGTCCCGAAAGAGAGCTCTCCATCCTGCAGTGCTAATTGTATCGTTAAAAATCATCCAGAAGCCACAAAATTCTTAGTTCTACTCTAATCCGACGTGCTCCTCTTCACAGGAACACCTGACAGCGGTGAAACTGTTTCGATTACACAATTACGGTGTTGTTGATACGACAGAATAGGCCGTATAACTGTCGTCCTTTAACAACGGACGCCACCGCCACTGAGATCCACGGTGCTCTAGGCGTAGCGAAGCCTTGATGTCATCTATACAAAGTAAGTTGATCATTAACTGCAAGAATCGAAATAACAATTGTTGCTTGAATACTCCGTAAGAAAGGATTTGGCGCAGGTATATCAGCCCTACCAACACTCTACTCAACACTGGCTATTGTCATTCTCTAGGTATTGCGGCGATCGACTTGCCTGCTCGATATTTGCTCCCTCGTGGAGGTGTTCTTGAATTACAACCCTATTTTTGTCCAGTCATTGCCCAGCTCGCTATTGCATGAGACCCAAAGAGAGTCGTCGATTGGGCCCGCTGTGACATTACGTTCTGTCACCGGTCAATTCTAAACAGACTGTCAGAGCTACAATAGACTCGGCGGTAGACGTATCCTCCAATATGAAAACTGGTGTTCAGCACTTTCTTTCTGACGAGGAAGAGATGTCGTCCTCTAATTAACGCCCTCACTGAACCGTTCGGACAAAACCTACGCAAATACAGCTACAAGCAAATAAACTACAAATAAAGAATAATGCGAATGTGTGTATGTGAAAATAGTTCTAAATTTTTAACACACATGCGCGCGCATTTAATTTGGACAGCTAGTGGCGTAATTATATGCTCTAATTACAGGCTTGAAAGGAATTTTTTGTAGATTGATTGAAGTAATGACGTACAACTATTAGATTTTCCTGAATTAGATTTTTAGTAGTATTAGTATTGAAGGATTTCCGTTACTTAGTTATAGTGAAACAAATCATAACTTGTACTAGGATCCTCAGAATGAGCTCATCCTCAGATGGAGACGAGAAGACAAGTAGGCCAACAAATTAATGGTACAATGATAAATGATAATATAAGACTGGTAGGGATATGATAGTAGACGTAGAGAGAAAATGAGGGGGAGAGAGAGACTGACAGACGGAGACAGAGACTGAGAGATCAGAGGCCAGAGAGCATCCGAAGGAGGCCTATGATCGGTGTTGAGCGCAACAGGCTAAAGACGAACGTACGTGATTTTAACTTTATCACAACCCTTTCACCACAAATTTCTTCACAATTTAAAATACAGTTTTCTTATTTGGTGTCTTCTTAGATAACGTCTGATTGTTTTCTGAAAGTTTCAGAGTTTTGTCAAAATTGCTATAGTACTGGGTGTGGTTTGACATATGTGCCCAAATGGTATATTCAGCAACATCTGATTGGGACACATATGCCCCACTGTTAATGTGTTATTCATATATTTTATTCAGAAACTACTAAAAAGCTGAGTTAGCATCTGCTGTTGCCAACCTAACTCCTCTAAACACTATAGACCACAGCTGGGACACAGTAGCACTCACTTCCAGCAGCTTGCTGTCGCAATGGAATATTTCTATTTTTAGCGGGACATATGTGTCCCGTTAGTGGTGAAAGGGTTAAATGTAGCAAAAAGTTTCTTAAGTGTACACAATTAAACCAATGTCGAGGATCAGTACAGTTTTGATTTCCAACCAACCAATGTGGAATTAGCATACCAAATAGCAGAAGAGCGTAAACAGGCATCTCGATAAATCGGAAACCATCAACTCACAATGTAAAATTGATATTCTTCTTTCTCCTCAAATCGTTAACAACGTTCGTTCTCAGTATATTCCTGATCTTGTTGTATAATAAAGACTCATCGCATCTGCAATTAGTCTACCGTCTATCTCAGTAAATTCTCCTACCAGATAAAATTATTTGACCGAAACCATAAATAACTGCCTGTTGCACTTTTCCCCACAAAGGTATCAACACTTTTTCTTGTATATTTTTGTTACTCACATTATAGGAATTTACTCTTTAGAAATGGTAATACATACTATTGTATATGCCATTCCGAATCAGAAGTGTGAGCCCTCAGCGTCCCAGTAAAGATAATTTTTTCACTATTAATATTACAATAGCTTATATTAAAAGTAGAAACATTTTAACTTACACACACTTTCTCTCTTCCTCACCTCCTCTCTCTCTCTCTCTCTCTCTTTCTCTCTCTCTCTCTCTCTCTCTCTCTCTCTCTCTCTCTCTCTCTCTCTCTCTAACTTTCTATCTATCTATCTATCTATCTATCTATCTATCTATCTAGCCCTGTCTCCCTTTTGTCCCAAATTTCTATGCCCCGCTTTGCATGTATCTGTCCAATTTTTTCATATAGCTAAAAGGTAATTTCATATAACGCAACAAAGATATTATTCATATTATTATTAAGAGGATAATGGAATAGGCAATTTGATAGGAATCAGACGTGCTCAGTAAGCTGGGGACTACAAATGAATTTAGATGCAAAAATTTAGTCAGACATTGCATATTTAATTTCATCAGCCATTACAGATGATATTCGTGGATGACGACAGAATTTAGACAAATAGCAAATGAAATGACAAAGTAAACATAAGGCAAACATCTTATGAAGTACGCTGACAAACAGTGGTTAGACACTAATGCCTCTAATCCAAGCTACTACCTGAAGTTCTATACGTCAGTAACGATTCAAACTCGCGCACGGGGGAAGTAAATAACATTTACTAGCGAGATAGAAAAGTATTTTTAGAATGTTTGATTAAGAATTCTTTACCGATGCCGTATGTTAATATTAATTTCTTATTTCCTATTCTATGATAAATAATTGTTAGGTCTATTTAAAGAATAAAAATAGCTTTTACATAACATCATTCAGAATAATTAAAGAAAAGAAATATTTTTCTGTGAGTAAGGTCACTGCTATAAATACAATTATATAACTGATCTAAATAACTTTAACAATTACAGCACAAGTAGGCCTATAAGGTTTCATAAAATCAAAAACGATGGAAAATGCAAAGAAATTGCCAGCCCAAGAGCCAGTTGAAAGAAAAACTTCCATTGTACAAAAAGAAAACTTGAGAAATCGGAAATTGAATACGGAATGATGAATACCTAAAAGTTTTTCTTTTGTACGTTGATTTATTCATTTTATTAACAAATTACTGACGTTCTCTGTTAACTTTTCTTTTTTTTAGACGTATATCTGCATTCTCGATATCAAAGTTGCCGCTAACACGCTCTTTAAAGAAAACTCAAAAGATCAATCTACATTTATTATTTGGAAAATACTCGTTATATACAGATATTTCACTCGTATACTTTCCATTTCAACTGTTTGATTCCCTACACTTAGGTATTCTTAGCAGTTTATTTAATAATAATATAAGTGGAAACAGCAGTACTATTAAGAACAGTGTTTTTTAAATTCCGTTATCAAAAAAAGGAAAGAGAGAGTGTGTGTGTGAGAAAAAGAGAGAGGAGAGAGTCTACTTGAAGCACAAGATTGGTTTTCAGTCTCTTGCTTTGTTGCAATCTGATTAAGGGTTATTTAAAAAGCATGTAAAGTATTGGATATGTAACGCATGTATATTGTATCTATAGAAGTGCAAGACATTTGTAACCAAACGTTTAATACAAAAATTACGCCTAACAATCATTTGTTAGGCACTATAAACCTAATAAATATTGTTTGATAACGAAGCCATTTACTCACTTATCTTCGTTTTCCCAAAATAATTTTTTTATTAACCGTTTTCCTTATTCGTAGAAGCCACATACCTTTTTGTAGCCTATAACTTGCGAGATACTCGTACTCTTAAAGAAACTGTTCATTTTGTAGTCCATCTAATGATCTACACAGCATTGTTATTTGATATAAAATTTTCGGCTGTATAATCTTGCGGTGTATTTACACTCTCATTGTCGGTGCAACCCTTTTATGACTGTGGCCTCTATAACCTAGTCTTTGTATCTGTACTTCAGCAGCAGTGCTACACATGCCGCTCCCCAAAATTCAGCGCTTTTTTTCCCAATACTCCCAAATCGTTTTCGGTCTTCTATAGTATTCTATCACCAGTTCGCCCCAGAATACAAACCTCATTTAAGCTTTACTCGTTGATCCAAGTCTTTATATACTTTGCAGTTTTTTTTATGGCACCCATTAAAACCTGTCTATCAAGATCAACTCTTACTTCTCTCTAACCATATTTAAAATCTGAAAACTTTATTATTTGCATAGGAAGAATAAAATGAGACTGTGATAACACCAAACTATGTAACTTAATTTTTAGGTTCAACAAAGTCTAAATAATTTTTGTTTACTGAACACATTATAAAATTATGTTTATTAAAACAGAAGAATCTATGTGACACCTAATTTTTTTTGCACTTTCTTTGAGAGAAGTTGTTTTAATAACAGATTAAATTCTTTATTATTAATTATTAATTATTAATTATTAACCCAAGGTTTCGTTTCAATATATACCCTTTGGTACAAGAGATGTAGGAAGACCGAGAGTGAGATGGAGAGAGTGAAGACGGAAGAGGCAAAGTGCCTACTGCGTGAGGTGAAAAAGAAGAGAAGAAGAACTGATTATTTATAAGAGTCACAGACATACACATATATTTGTTTTCAGCAAAATTGACATTCAATCAAAATTTATTAGTACAAAAGAATTTCATTACACACAACAGTGTACACAAATCTGTAATTGGAACGACTGTGTAAAACTTTTTAATTAAAGAGATGAAGTAATAGTTTAAATATTTATTAGCAGGTATTGACAACGCTATACAGTAAAATCTGAAATATTTTCATTTGAAAAGATTAAAACATCTAGAAATACTTATTTTGCCTAATGCTTCAAATACAACAGAAAATAATGGCTACTGTTTCTAAAATGAAGAAGAAATCAAGGGCGAGATGTAAGTTTCCTAGTTCTATTCTCACAAAGCTAAAAAACATTATTTTCTTGTTTTTTATTTGTGTACTTTTCTTCACTCTTGAGTCATTACAAGACTCTGGCGGACGTTTTCGTTGTCTTCATTGTGTGTATGAGGTGTGTCCGGAAAGTATACAACCATATAATAGTTTGAGAATACCTTACCTAGCACAATCGGACCTTAGTCCCCTTCGACGAACTCCCCTCGGCACTTCATATTTGGAAGAGAGACACTTCTATTTATCCCAGTGCATCTTTCGCTTCTTGAAACACTCTACGAAGTCTTCATTCGGAATCACCATCAGGTGCCTCGTCGTATACCTTCTTGGTTTTTATTACACCTGCAGAATGTTTGTTATCTTAAGTACTTCAGTGATGTTCGTTTTTTCTTAATTTTACGTCGGCCACTGGCCTACAGAACAGAAAAACATTGTTCTATTAAGCTTAAAAATTATTGTATACCATAATAAACTTACATTAGGCCTACTACTAGACATCAGTAAAAATAAAGTTTAAATTAATTGTGTACACAGGCCTAATTAGCAAGTACAGAGTACCAATTAGAAATCTGTTTTCAAAAATTACATTATAACTTTATGTAATTGCATTAACGTAATGCCGTTTATAATTTTATGTAATTTTTAAAATAAATTTCTGTTACAAAACTTTTAACACATTAAGAAACTTTTCTTTTTAATCAAAAATTATAATTAACTAACTACTCTAATATCCAATCTGATGTCGTCCGTTTATCTTCCTGTTCCGGGTATCTGTCGTAATTTATTAGTAGATTATTTGTACAGGTCAGCAGTGATAATGTAATAGCCGCTGCAACACTACAATACTATCAACGAATGTCGTATTAGTATTACATGAATGTAGGCTAATAAATAATACGTTATGTCACATAGACATTATATGCTCGTTATTTATATCATTAAATTACTTATTGACTATAACAATTTAACGAAATCAGAAGTTAACAATTCTACATACTTCCGCATAGAGTATTGTAAAGTATTTGTAATGATGATGATATCGCTCATTATGAAATACGCTACAATGAAATATTTTCATTTATGGCGTGCCGGTAAGTTAAGTTCTGTAAAAGGATAAAAAGATCCATTACTCGATGGAATTACATTACTACGTGTACTCTCTTTAGGTTGGAAAATACTGTGGTATTCATATTAGGCTAGGTCGGCTGGATGTTGAGTGAATTACGAAAAGAAACTCAAACAAAAAATTAAGAGGAAGAATGACCCTTGCTCAGATATCAGAAATCAATAATGTAACTGAAATGTTATTTAACACCTTTTAAGATTCGCGAGATATCTGACAAACCTGCGAGACTACAACAGTTGCCATGACACAAGAGGAGCCACAGTGCAGTAGTAGGCGTCAACTCTACACTTTCGCAACCACTTCAACCTCTTGACAACGCTTGTCCTCGTCTCGCAATTAATTTCACCAACTGTGAACCTAATAACAATGAAATAATTTGTCGTACTTGTTCAAGTTAAAAATTTCTCCAGACTTAGGACAATTTGTAGAAGGTTTGCTATATTTTTGTTTAAAGAGATCCAAACAGTGAGAGGGGTGTGTGTGTGTGTATGTGTGTGAGAGAGAGATGGCAAAGCAAAATGTGAAAGTATTGAGTTGGTTTTATGATACTTACCGGAAATGGGACATATACGACTGATAGGAAGATCTCAATAGTGAACTAATGAGAACGCAGTGGCGGAGGTTGAATTGAATACTACTTATTTGTACCGGCAAAACAGAAGAGTCATGAGATACCTATTTTCTTTATTTTAACTTTACTTATTTATTCCTTCAGTAATGCCATGATCTTTCAAAGTCTCGTACCATTGTCCTTTTTTATTCGTTTCTATGAAAACCACGGTTTCCATTTTATATAGATTCAATTCCATACAGACGTCTGTAGATATTCTCCATACCTCTTCCGTACAGACTCTGCACAATATTCAAACTCTGTAGGTTCCAATATCATGTACGTCCCATCTCGTTGACCTTACTTCTTAATTAATCCATTTTTTTATATTATGTATTCTTTCCAAAAACCGATGCACATTGGGATTTAAGTGATATTCCTGTTTTGTAGGCAAGGACAGATTATTCTGACCACGAACATTCATCCTTTTTCATACAGTCTCAAAATCTCTGTGCCAGAATTTGATTTCAATAAAAATATATGAAAAGGAAATATACAGTACATACATTTTGTATAAAGAATACAAAGACAATCCTTCTCTTGTTGCCTCTCCTCGAAATCACTAGTCACAGGCCAACGATTCTGAGTTGTTAGTTCTCAGATTATGTTGAATATTTAGTCTCCTTCTTCGCCCAAACACGCGCCCGCGCGTAGCCTGTAGTTTTTAGAAATTATGTTAACATAACGATTATAAATTTTGAATCAGATAAATTAGTTAGTTCTCTTTATGTCATATTAGAGAAAATGGTGAACAAAACATTTTTATTGAGGACGTACTTTTAAGAAAATAGTTATAATAAAGAGAAACATAAACAGAACTTTGTTGTAGTTTATAAGCGTTTTCCGCAGTAAAGAAGTAGATTTCTCCATTTGTAAACTTTGTCTTGCTGTTGGCAAATTTAAAGTATACCGAGATATACACAACAGTACTTTGAGACTGTGACACCAAGTTGTTTCAAGTTTATTATAGTCAGTGGGAGCTGAAACGCGAGGAGAAAAACCAGAGAAGCAACATTTTAATTTGTTAATTTGTCATCCACTACGTTTACGACCAAGTGACATCCAAGTGATAACCATTGTTTCAAAAGCGGTAATAAACATATTTAATTAAACTGGTTCAGTAACTTTTTAGTTTTTTCGGCTTGCGGAAAATGAGAAAAAAGTGTAGTCAAATCATATTAGGATATAGGAAAATGACATTGTTAAAAAAAATAAAAACTGCAATCATAAGACGAAGCAATGCATTGAAAATATATGAAGATAAATATTTTTAAAAATCTCCAAACTGAATTTTTATTTTTATAACATCAAAAATTTCGAAAAGTTTTATTTCATAATTAGCAGTAAGAAGTGTCGTTGGAAGCAATAACGAAGGGTGTACGTGTGGAAAGCATATTCTGTAAGGGACAAAAGGAGAAGCTAGCAAACACGCTCTAGTGACGGACAAGTCATAAATTTCGTAGACAGCTGCAACGCATGCCTTGTGAACAAGCAGTGTTCACTGCTCCCGATACGTAGAACACCAGTTTTTTGTGAAAACACATTGATTCCATAGGAAACTACATACAATGTTTACAGAGCCATTAAAGGAGAAAAGGCTTAACAATGGTCAAGCATACATGTGTACGCCAGCTGTCAGGAGAAAGCGACGAAGGGTGTATTGATTTGAAAGACTCCAGCGGTCGACGACAGGGTTTTGACCTTACTTGGAAACGAAACCGCAGAGAGTACGTCCAAACTCAAGGATGGGGTGTTGGCTGGCCAACAAAAGAAAAAACCAACTTTCAAAGAAGGGTAGGTGAGGCCCTTGAACAACAATGGATAATAACGCCAGAGTGACGAAGTTCAGAAACAATGTAAATGGAAGAGAAACTCAGAGTTGTCGCTGTAGACTTTAGAAAAAACGACAGATACAATTTATTGCTGCGTTGTCTGGAAATGACAACGACCTCAAAATACGAAGCAAGGGAAGAATCTGGTGGAGAACCAGGAGCCCTATCAGAGAACGCCTTTGAAAAGATAGGTGGTATTTGGACTTGGAGGGAAAAATATGAAACCAATAAGGACACGGCGTCGTTGGAATCAGAAATCTGGTGGGAAATTTGGTAAGGAGAATATAGGAAGGAGACAGGAACGCGCTGGGGGAGTTCTAACTAAATTTCGGACGCGATGGGAGTGAAGTCCGTGACTGGAGTAATTAGCATTTTATTGAACTTAGAATAATTCGATACACAGTGTGAGAAGGTAGTTTTCGAACTTATAACAAAAGTTAATACAGTGATTACAAACAAACGAACTATGAAGTAGAGTCACACTATTAGCATACCAGTGAACGTTAACTGAAACAGATAGTAACCAGACAATAATGTAATTTCAGTGTATACGAACACTTTACAACAATAACTTTTAAGAAAGATTAACAACACAAACTACATTCATGAACACTTAATAACCAGACATACCGCAATAAAGGTGCGCAATATTAATTCAGATTTGAAATAATTCACGATGTCGGTGTACAACAGAGAATGCTAACTTTTAATCATAAATTATAATCCGAATGCGTGGAGTTGGTGAGTGAAGTGTCTGTGAGTGACATCGTGGGATTCATCCGGTACCATCTATCATCTGGAGGAATTATCTGCACGATTCCAGAACGATCGACATGAGGGAATCATCACCGCAACCACCGAGTGATTGGATATTCGAATACCAAGTATAGTAAAACATGTCTTAATTAATTTAGATCCACTGTCTGTCATCTCAAAGAATCCACACACACTAGAATTCGTTAGAATTCGTTAAAGTAATCGTAAAGGAATTAAAGAAATCGATTTAAAGTTTATTTAGAAGTAAAGTTGTCATTCTTTATCAGTTTTGGAGTAATGTTTATTTCCAAGTTCTAAATGAATCCGTAATTACAAAGTATAGTAATAACTTAAGAGATTATTCATATTAAGAATTTATAAGATGAAGCTAAACATTATAATTTACTTAAGTACTAAACGCAATTGATGAATGATTATTAATATGCAACCATTAGATTGAGGGTTTGAATAACTAATTTTATTAATGTATTATTTTGATATTTACAATTTAATAATGAGTATTCAATTTTATTAATGTATTATTTTGATATTTACAATTTAATAATGAGTATTCAAGTTTATTAATGTATTATTGTTTGATATTTACAATTTAGCCATGAGTATTAAATTTTGGTAATGTGTTAATTATATATATTTACAAGTACTAATGAGTACGTAGAATTTTGTGCTATTTTTAATATTTACAAGTAATAACAAACTAGTGTGAACAAATTTATGAGCTATCAGTAGAAATGAGTATTTATTATTTTCTTACCCTGAGATAAAGAGAATAAACAAATTATGTTATATTGACGCACACAACGTCGGGCAATTAAAAAAAGTTATATTGGCGCTCCAGAACGCGGGGCGTAAATAAACAATTAAAATAATGTTAAATTGGCACCACAACAAGGTAGGGCTTAATTAATTAAAAAGAGTTGTCTAAACAAATAATGTTATATTGGCGTCCACCGCTGGGCGTAAACGGGTACAACTAGTTTTTTTGTTAAATTTTTAAATGGAAGTAAATTTTTTATTTTCATTTTTAAGTGACTCTTTCGTTCAACACCTACGAAAGAGTCATAAATGAACAAAAAGTAGAATAAGTGTACAGTCTTAACTTATATTCATTAATATCTTGTACATGAGAAAATGTTTTTTCAATCTATACAAAATTAATACGAAGTCTTGTTGATTACTTTCATTAAAAGCGTTAAGTGTTTGACGCCGTGTTTAACATTTAAGTAATTCACGAACTTTAGAAATAATTGATTGAACACTGAGTACCAGCTTTGAGATTTATTTACTTTCCTTCTAATGTTTTGAGTTAACGACTGTAGATTCGTGTTGCTTTATATTATCATAACAAAATGAATTATCCAATCAGAAAGCTGTTTATATTGTATAACATTTACTTACTCTCTCCTGACTTTTCTACTTGTTTATCGTAACATATATAGGCCTAATTGTGTGCATGATGGTGAAACCAGTTGTTTACTCTAATATTGAATGTATGAATGATCTGTTTGACTTCCCGAATATCTGAAGCAGCATTCGATGTATGCTTGAATTCTGATCATTTACTTTGAACGATACCAAGTTCTTAACAATATTTGTCGACACGACATCGTGTATAAACCTTACAGTTTTTTGTATTCTTACTTTGGTTTGCAATTAGTTGGGTGCACATATGTCGTCACATAACACAGATTAGTCTATCATGGACAACACTGCATGACAGCACTATTTAATTATACAAGTGAATGTTAGTGTTGTGACAGGTTTGCAATTACAAGTCATGTTTTATTTATATAATAGGTCTGCTAAGTCTGTTCTCATAAACTATTAATTCATTAATTAATATCTTGTACATGAGAAAATGTTTTTCAATCTAAAAAAATATAACAACCTTGAAATTGTTATGCTCTACTAACTTCATACTTTTTACATAATACTTCTGATATTATTCTTACCACCAAAAACAAGATTAAATCTTGTTTAACATGTGCTTAACAAGTTCTCTAAAATTTGTTGATAACGTTGTCTCTACAAATTTATAACGTGCCCTAAAATATGATTAAGCCCAAGGTACTGGAGAATCTAAGAAATGCCTTATCGGTCTTAAATTTGGTGAAGGGAAACCCCTGACTTTTACCTTCCCGCGATGGAGAGGGGGAACGATTGCATACACTAGCTTATTGGTGTATGCAAGCGGCTAACGAAAGCAGGGACCGAATATCTCCCAAGATAAGTATCTCCTACATCAAGTACCAATTGCCTCCTCGAGGGCAGAAAAGCAGGTGTAATTAGGTTAGGGCACTCTCTTGCCCTTGAGATGAGAAATCACCTCAAAAAGCGGACGAGCCACAAGTTGGCCAGCGGCAGAGGATCCAGAAGGCCATTCCATTAAAAGTCTTAAAGACATTCTTAGTATTAGTAGTTGAAGACGGATGGTTCTTTAGTAAAACAATCCGGAGTAATGGATCTGTATAATCCGGGTGGATGGATCTAAAGGGAAAACCAAAAGAAAAGAGTTACTTAGTAGTTCACCTACTAGGAAGTAAAATCACAAAAGACGGAAGAAATAAGAGGGAAATTCTGAGTATGATGGGACAGACTAAACTTGCATTTAACAGTAAATGGAAATTGTTTACTTCTAAATAAATAGCCCTGAAAACAAGAAAGAGGTTCCTGGAGAGTTACATAGGGAGCATAGCTGTATGTGGATGTGAGACGTGGACGATTTGAACAGAGGGAAGGATAAAACTTGAATTAATGGAAATGTCGTGTTAGAGGATGTTACTGAAAGTAAGATGGATCGACAAAGTGTGATTCTGACTGGAGTTTGTGAAAAATAAAAGTTTTTGGTAAAATATTGTGAAGCAAAGGTTGAACTTATTGGCCATATTATGCGTCAAGAGAATTTGATAAAAACAATTATAGAAGGTTACATTGAAGGGAAAAGAGGAAGAGGGATATCAAAACTCTTAATATATGAAATAGATTATTGGTGATGTAAATTGTAATTCCTAGGAGAAAATAAAACAAAAAGCACAGAGGAGTTCGATGTGGAGAACTGCTAGAAACCAAACTGCGGATTACTAACAAAAGAAGAAGAAAGATGTTGATCAGTTCTAATGTCAGCTCACAACCTGGTAAATTCATTCTTAAAAGCAGGTTTCAAGCACGGTTTCTTTGGAAACAAAGGTTAAAAATAAAAAGTTTTTAGGCCTATATATTGTTGAGGAAATTACGAGTTAATATTTAAATCCAATATCTTCAAACTATTTGAGCAATACTATATTTGAGCAAGTATTGCTCAAATAGTTTGAGGTTTGTTTTCAGATTCTTACTAATTTTTATTTAAACAAACCAGTTGTAAAACAGGAGCTCTTGTATCACAACTATCACAACCAAAAATCTGAATTCAGTAATCTTTCTAGTAATAGTTAACTAATTACGTAATATGGGAGCATAGTAAGCTATAACGTTTAAGCTGTCTGATGATAGCTACGAAGCTATCAGTGTGAAGTTCCATAACTATGTGATATAACACACGGAAAGTTTTGCACTGAGACAATATTAAGTTTGCTAAACTCAATACAGGCAATGGATTTTGTATGTGCACACCTTTACTTCATTTATTCAGTAAGCGAACTGGGAAGGAATATTGTAAGTTATTACTAATCCAGGGGTGTATTTACGGGGAGGGACGAACGGGACCGGACCGCCCCCAGAGAGTTGAAAAAGTTGACGAATTTTGTTAATCCCTTTAATTTATATGTTGTTTTATTATTTTTTTCAGCTGTCTACGCTAATATAGTAGTAACTGTTATTTAAATATACAAACAGGTTTATTACACAGAATTAGCGTATACGTTTGAAATATGTAATATAGGAAAATCAAATCAATCAGTAAGTGTCTTGTAAACATTACCGAGCATTTTTATTGTATTATTACCGTTTACTTTAATGAAACTGATTTCAGCCGCTTTAAAGATAGTAATGTTGATTAGTCTTAACTTGTCTTTTCCTTTGTATAACCCGACCAGACCCCGGACCCCTTCAAGAACAAATTCTAGATACGCCACTTGAACAGTTGCCGTCACTCTTACGTGCTTGAGGCACGTTTCATATGACTGGTACTTATAAACTTTCACAGCCGGTATTTTCAATTCCTGTAACATTTTTTCTGACTTCGGTAATAGCTGCTGTGGTCATAGTTAGCCTCGCTTCTCCACTTCCAGAGACTGACGATCCGACATTCTTTGCTGCAGACATATATCCCTTGCTGCTGTCGGGTTCTATGCTCAGCAGCTTACAGTCGCTAGAACTCAGAAACTTAGATTAGTACGTAACCGTAGTTAGTACACAGGCAAAACAATTATTTACAGAATTACATACATCTTTGGCATTGGTGCAACCTGATCCTCTGTGTCCATTGCGCGTTCGTTACAAGCGGACCTAATTCCGTCACCTCTTCTATTGGGCCAATACTGTTACAGTCGACTCGGAACACTGCCTTGCTTTAACAGTGATACTTAAGACTTTACACCTTTATTGTGCTTCGTTCAGAAATACAAATCACCTCCACGTCAGAGAAAGTTACCGAAGCAGGTTGGCCTAACCCATGGGGTGTAGCAAAAGAAGACTACGTCGAAGGGTTTTCTTCATTTGAGTCGTCCAAAAATGCCCCCGCTATGTAGCAGATACATGACATCAATGACTTAATGGTGGCGTTGTCAGTCGTCAATATGTTCGATTTCGTTGGCCACTAAAGCCATTCCTAGATTGCAGTTGTGCTGAACAAAGACATATCGAGTTGTTTTGGGGTGTAATGATAATATTAATAACATATTATTATTATTATAATATTATTATTATTATTATTTTGATACAACCTTAGGTAGGTTGGCTGTTATTAGTTGGTAAACATTTTTATTCGAGTATAATAGATGTTGGATGTTTATTTCAGTTTTTAGAGGAGAGTTTCCACCAACCAATAAAATACTTTAATAAAATACTTTCGTATATCAATTTTTAATACTTTTTCTTGGAGGCCATTTTATATAATTTTAGTATCCAGTATCATGCCAAGTTATTTTTGCTACTTCATAGTTACCACGAAGAACAGATAGTTATACCTGAATAGTTATTCAGGATCGACACGAACAGAGTTTTATTCTTTAAATTTAATACGACTACTAAAATTTTGGAAGTTCTCTTTCAGTTTTTATTTGTAGAGTTTTCAATAGTTGTTACAGAATTCAAACTCAGTAAGTTAATACTAGTGAAGTACGCTTTCTTGTTTCACACCTTTCACTGTAGTAGTCCTCTAGCTTAATCCTAAAGTCTCTCTATTAACTTCATCATCATCATCATTATCATCTTCAAGGATTAAACCAAGAATGGTTTGTTCCGGTCTCAAATAGGCAAAGGATTTGAGTTGGTTACTCCAGCGCTTCCTCGGATGTCCCACACTTCTCCGTCCCCTCAGCTTATAGTTCCATAGTTGTTTGAGGATGCGGCAGTCATCCATTCGGCAAAGATGTTCCCACCAATTCAGCCGATACTTGGCGATCCTGTCGAGTATACTCATAATATTCAGTTCCTGCCGAATATCTGTGTCTCTTCTATGATCATGGAGAGTATACCCTGCCACGTGTCTGAGAAATCTCATTTCAGCCGCATAGATGCGACTAGCCTGGCTTTTCGTCACAGTCAATTCTCAGATCCATAAAAAAGTGTGAAAAGGGCCATCAGCTTGTAGAATTTTAGGCGTGTTCCTTTACTTTCTGACTTAAGGGCTCGCCTAATGATCCCGCACATAAGATTGAACTTATGCAACTTATTCACATATTAACAACGACGTTGCTGGTATTATAAGACACACTGTAGTCCAGGTATTCAATATTGCTAACTTGTTCCAGGACAGTACCATCTATAACAATTTTTGCTCGCACGGGATCAGTTCCGCGAAAAGCCATCACCTGCGTTTTAAATGTGGATATTTGAAATCCAGAGTATTTGCAGATTCGATTTAACAAATTAAATGTATACCCATCCGCAATCTGTTTTCAGAGTCCGACAGAATAGCCTGATCGTCCTCAAACAATAAAGTGTCAATTGTAGGAATGACCAATCATAAAATGTTGTGGAAGACACATCTGTCAGTTTTGTCTGACATCGTCAATATATAAATTAAAAAGAGAAGGTGATAATGGACACCCTTGTCTTACTCCACAATTAATCAGGCCAATTCTAGGAGCTGTTCTCGGTCTCCCTGCTTTTATTAGGATTTTAATCGCGATATACAGACTCTGTATCGCTCTAATTAGATGTTGTGGGATCCCTTTTCTTGCCATTACTGCCCATAATTTGCTCCGATTCACTCTGTCAAACGCCTTCTCGAAGTCGATGAAAGCTATGTATGCGGGCAGCTGACGTAGACATGTCTATGCTTTTCAATGAGCTGGGCTATTGTAAATATCCAATCTAAACATGATCTGCCCTTCCTGAAACCGTTCTGGGCTTCTGAAAGCATGGCCTCCATTATTGCATTCTGCAGTGTTCTTAATATAGCTGCATATATATAATTTATGTGAAGTATTAAGAAGGCTGACTCTTCTGTAGTTCCTCATAGTCATTACGATCCCCTTTCTTGAATATGGGAATTACCTTTGCAATCCGCTAGTCGTCAGGAACATGACCAGTGGTCCAGCATAGATTAATGAACTGCAGCAAACGATCATGCAGCAAGGCTGGTGCACACCTTATAAGTTCCACGTTCAGACAATCAATGCCCGGTGCTTTTCTATTCTTACAGCGGTGTATAGCACCTAACAATTCATCCATTGTTACTGGGTCCACACAATCACTGATATCAGCAAAGGTTGTTTCTTCCAGTTGATCCTGGGTCAACAGCTGCTCATATTATTCAAGCCATTGTTGTTCTGAGATATTACCTTCAGGTTATCCCTTCTATTGTATTAACTTAACAAAGTAATATTTCGGTCAACTGTTTGAAGTGGACAATTTTTAATTTGTTGTTCAATTCATGAGCTATCCAGCTATGAAAAGATCCTTGAAATTAACAACACCTTACAAATTGAGACCCTGGAAGAAGAGAAATGAAGATGTGAGTGTTGTTGTGCAGGAAAGGAGTCATAATTGTACTAGGATAATATTATAGGACCTATTATATAAGATCCTATTATGAAGTAGAAATTATCTTTTTCTGTAGTCGTCGTCTAGCGATTGGCATGTTATATTTACCTATGCATGCGCTGTGTGGTTATTGATTCTATTACAGATACGTAAAAACTATTGTTTCAAGCAGGTATTACTAGGCAGGGATATACCTCGCTGGTGTAGAAAGTGACAGTAACTTAATAGAAGTCGGCTAGATTTTGCTAGCGTTGGGAAACGGAAACCACGTGGTGTGAAAATCCAAAACGCTACTGATCGACTACACCCATAACCATACTAAGCAAATTAAATACATTATTGGATAATTCTTACCCAAATCATTTGAGGTGACCAGCTCTCGACGAACGTCAATACAACAGTAATCTTTGCAAAGTTTCGTAGAACTCTTTTGTTTGTAGAACTCGACAATGTTGTCTGCAAAAACAGATTTAGGCTACATTCTATTTATTCTATAAGTAAATGTATTGTCCACCGTCACGAACTATGTAACTTCTCCTTCCGACTTAACTGGCAGAGGTCCAGCTTATTCCTAGACAGTTTCGTTGGCACGGATATTTAGTTAAGGAAACTACTATATGAATTTCTCGTTCCATTTATTTCATTGTTTTCGCCGCGCTTGAAATTGCCAGCAGTCACTTTAACGTTGTACAAATTCTGAGGGCGGTAACGATTCTCAAACAACCCTCCATTGTTGACAGTTGTACAGTTATTAACATGTTGCACATAAATAAATGTTTTACGGGTTAGTAAGAAAACCGTTTATTATCGCCATCCATTGAAACGCGGTAAAACTTTTGTGCTATTCGGTTCATTTTTTTCATTAAGCAACTCCAAAATAAATATGTATTGGTATAAATACGTATTTAACTTTTTAAATAATCGAAATATTCGTGTAAAATTTAACATATTACTGTCTATTATTTACAGATTATTTAGTACTTAAGGCATAATCTGTCAACTTTGGCTCACAGCTACGGAAACCATACGCCTAGACAACGCAGTCTCAACGGCCTCACCATTTTGTCTACAAATGCAATGACACAGCTAAGTACCTGACCTACATAAAGTTACACGTTTGGTAAGGTAAAATGATCTTTTGCGCATGCGGCAACTACTTTTAATAATGTTATTTGTTGAGAAGTGAACGTGTTTTGATCCCTTGACCCCGTATTTTATGATAATAATACGATAAACTAATTTTTGTAAGATAGACAGTATTTACGCAAAGACAGGTTAAAATCACTGACCACAGTGTAACCTCTCTTGAGTAACTTACTCTACAGCCTTATTATCTATATCACCTCCCTGCCTATTACCTACACGTCTCTGGAGGAGCATGTACATGACGGCAATCCGGAGTCTCTTGTTGCTAAACGAATATAAAATGTTCGCCATGTGTTCTTTTATATTAAACAAATTTTTTTAGTACACAAATACATTAAAAATTTGTATGCCACGTCGTTAGGTCTCATTAGAATTTGTCAGAAGGGATCTAGCTTTCTAGTTCTATTTTCAGAATCGAAACCTTCAATTTCATCTCCGACCACATCGACATTATCTCGAAATTACAGACTAAATTCAAACTATCCTTACAAAATTTACGAGGAGTTATAACTTAATTACGATTATAGTTAGTATATTTTATCATTTTAAATATTTGTACAACTTATGATTTTGTACAAACGAACTCTATAAACAACTTAGCTCTTGTTGATAGCTAAAGTCAAATATTTTAACATCGCTTATACTGGTTGTTAAGTCTCAACAAACAGTAGAAGTAAGATATTTTATTTTTAACGAAAACCTGAGACTCGACATGCTATTACAAAAACAGATAACGATTTACTAAACAAACTGTTAGACTAAACAAATATTTGTCAATGTGAAACAACTTCAGTTTTCGAACGCCGCAAGCCAATACCGAATAACGTTTTTGTAACTAAACATGTCTTTCACTAAGGAGAACATTTGAATCATTCTTCTAACATAATGAAAAAATATCCCTTCCTATATTTTCTTTGTGACTGAAATGAAATTCTGTAAAATATACAGCATTTGGTTTAAAAATGACATTTTTCTTCATAGTAGCCTAATTATTTTAACTCTTTTTGAACTTACTATTTACGTAAAACTAATACAGACTGTTATTACTGCATTAAATAAGTACGATATTTATACACATTAAATACTGTGAGTCACATGCATTAACGTACAGAAGTTATCATCATGGATGGAAACATTAGATAAGCAGATTGGTTTAAATAAGTTAAATAGAATAACCGCTAAGTAGGTCTGGAGAAATTAAGTACTGACGAATTTTTAATCCGCTGCTATAAATGCACGAACTATGTAAATACAACGTATTACCAAGTGAAAGTATGCTTATTTTATCTCAACCATAATTACACAATTTATATGCATCAAAAAATTAATTTGATGTAAATATAGACAATGTAGTGTATGCTTCTACAATCGGTAATTTATAGTAACATATAAGCACGCAAGCAAACCAATTATAAGGAACGCAAGTACGCCTATAACTATTTATTACCAGATTAAGTATCTCTATAAGACACACTTTGAGTTATACTTTCTGTTGTACTGTCTGTTATTTACATTCAAGAACCTCCATTATTGTTACGAAATGCTTATTGTTATAAGTTATAAAATACTTGTAACCATTCCTTAATATTTATTCTCTTTCAAGAAATATGAACTTTACCTGATGAAACGTAAATGTGATGAATTTCTCAGTGTGTATATTGATAAAGAGATTTTTTCTTGAACAAGTTCCTTTAACGCCCTGCGAAAGATGCCTATTAAATCGTTGTACGTTTTTAGAGCTCGTAAAGTACCCGAGTAATCTGCTGCTATCGAAGGGGCGCAGCTCTCTTACACTCTTACAGCTTTAAAAAGAAACTCCCCTCCGTTCCAAACCCTCGTGATAACGTAATCAATATTTACAGCTTATACGGAATTCTGTAAGACCACTGACGAGTTGAAGTTGGTGAGCGAGGCTGGGACACGTCACATTCACAAGACAATGTTTATATTATCTTTCTTAGATGTAGATTATAGATAAACAAATCACCTTGTATCCGTCGTGTGACTTCGTTATACGTCGATTAAAATGACGCGTTTCGGAACGGTGCGCACCACAGCGAAGCCGATCGGACACTGAATTATTATTTGAGTGATTACGCCTAAGCAGGTTCAATGCTGTATCGTATTGGATTTAAAATTTAAGTGGTCATTCAATATGAAGTCTCGGCTGTTTATGTTATTATATGCTTTGTATATTTCGAACTCTTCTATTGCGTCCATGTAGAAAGCGAGTGAGTTACATTAGTTGACAATTATGTGTAACATGTGATTTTAACTGTTAACGACCTCAATAGAGTGATTTAATCTGATGATGGAGCACATGTTCCGAAACGCGTCATTTTAATCGACGTATAACGAAGTCACACGACGGATACAAGGTGATTTATTTATCTATAATCTACTATTCCTACGTGACTTGGATACCAAGAACCAACATGCATTTTAAATTTCTTAGGTGTTTCATGTGTGAAACGCTTAACCGACCTCTGCAGCCACGTTTTCTAAAATTACCTTCTTTTGTATCTGTCATACCTTACCACATTATGTAACTGGGGTAGACGCTAATTAATAATTTATAACACGCCAAGTTGAATTCTTAACTGAATTTTGAGACGGACTCAACGTCAGAAGTAGTACCGATTTACACGCCAACAGACATGCTCTTGTGAGATGTCCTTGCGGAGTACTCAACGTGGCGTTTTTACAAAGTAACACCATTTAACTAATTACCTGCTCAAGACGTCAAGTCAAGACACATATTACCTAACATTAATTTAATTATTTTTATAATAATTATTAAATTATTATTTTTTTAATTATGATTAATATTCGAAGAAACGTGAGTTTTGATGTTTAATATAGTGCTTATAACTTGTTCGTCTTCATGTTGACATACATTTTTTTGTAAACTGGAATAGATTCAAATAGCCTGACAGCACCAGTGACAACGAATTTTAAACAAACGCATTATTCTATCAGAAACACTGGAATCGAAGTAACTGTAATTCGTGTTTCATCTATCAAAGAAAAATCGTATCATTAAACCATGAAACGTTAATATCTTCCTATTTTTTTAAAAAAAATAGCCTACTGTGATCCGTTGCAAAATATATTATTAATTAAGACACTATTATTACACTATTATTGATTGGCAAATAAACCACACAATTCGTCCAAATAGCGACACGAGAGTAAGTTATCGCAATAAAATTATATTCCAGCCTAAATATATTGATATTATGTTTACATTATAGAAGGTACCAGATTGTAACGCCTTATTGCCCTTCGTTGCCAATAACTTATCGCCAATTGGTGTCTAACCAATTGTAACCTACTTACTGAAAATTGAGTTACTGCTACATGTGATAGAGTGGTTCATATATTTCGATTATTCATTACAGTACTCTACTGAATATTATAAAGTACAGAAACTAAAACAACAAGCACGTCATCACTGACACGTTTATCCACTGACGTCTTCGTTTTCTCCTGATCATTGTTAAACGTCACTCTCAAGACAAAACGCCATTTTTCCATCGACAAATCTTGCAGTCCTCACTGTCTTTTTTCGAAATTACATTGACTTTTAGGCGACGAGTTACCGATTTCAAAAACTCTATCTTAATACGTAGTGATTTCCTTTAGTTAAAAAATTTTTATCACAAAAGAGCCTTCGTGAATATTTCTAAGCCTTTTGTTATCATTCATCTGTTTGAAACTCATAAAATAATTAAAATTCTGACATGTTTGTACAGAGGCCGGAAACCTGTATTATTACTATTCGCATTCGTAATAACCTCATAAATTAATAATTTCTTTCGGTATATGTAACAATTTCTGGTAATAATTCCAATGTAACAATAATACTTGTTTGAATATTAAAAGTTTTCAATATTTAATATTTTTATAAATATTTATAAAATTTATAATTATATTTATAATTTTTATAACAATAATATTTTTAAAAAATAAAATATTTTTATTTTTATATTTTTAAATTTTTATATTTTATATAATATTTTATTGTTATAAAAAAATTAAAAATTTTAGTTAAAACAATTAACTGGAGTACTCACGTATTTATAAGTGTCAACTGCATGTTACTGGAAATATACTGATACAACATACACAGATCTAAAAACAGTAAGCAACACTAACACCAAAAATACCGCAACACAGTTGCAGAGAGCGCTACATATAAATTTAATTCAGCGTAACGTGTAAAATATGTTACGTAAAATAACATATGGCAAGGAGTTGTTTTGTTTTATTAGTTACTGTATTTACCGTTAACGTCTGGTATTTACTAATTCGTACTAATGACATTTACACGTGATAAAGATACATTGGCAACAAACGACACCTGCCTCAACTTCTGTTGCTTTATTTACATACGCCAAAAACACACCGTATCAATTAATTATAGATTCAGTATTGAGAGTAACATTTCATTCAAACGTGGTAACTACATACGTATTATTTAAATATAAGTCAGTAGTTTCATTACCATTACGTTGTGTTGGTAACGAACTTGGTTAATATTTTGCACAGCGTCGGTCGTTGGCAGCACGAAAAAATATAACTTTTGCTGTAAAGTTAGTTTGTCACGTGCAATAATAAAACTATAAAATATTAAACGTTGAATATTAACTTTCTTGTATATATTCCTGAATTTATTGTTTAAAACATCTAAAACGTGTTACAATGTTATGAATAATTTTCAGCAGTAATTTCTACCTAACAATAGTAACTTCAGAAAACTTTTTTACTCAAATATTCAAAAACTCAACATTTATATGTTAAAAAATGTATTTAAAATATTCAGTTAAAAAAAATAATAGTAGTACTCACGTTTATATTAAGTGTCAACTGACTGTTATTGAAAATATTTATATCGCCATTGAATTATGAACCTTTGGAAGTTAAAGGTGCTGATGTTTTACGATGAAGGAATTGATAGATACACTAAAAGAGACAACAAATAAAAAAGGCAGCAGGTCCTTATGGGATCAATATGAGACTACTAAATTATGAAGAATGCTCTTGCTTTGGAGTATATAGTACAGTGAAACTTGACCTAACGGCCACCTTTTTTCAGCGGTCACCTCTATGAAGGTACTTTTCTGAAGAACGGATTTTATTTCTCGTAAGATCAGTGTATATTTCCCCTCCATTAAACGGTCACCTCTTCCCTCGGCCAGCGGTCAGCCCCTAACGAGACCTTTCACCTGTTGAAACGGCCACCGAGATGTTTAGTCATCTGGAATTCAGCATTTTACACCAGGCAAAACATTGTAGTTTGACAATACATATTTCTAAGAACAGGTTACGCGTACAGCGCAAGCTGGCACGACACAGTCACCAGTGTTTAGACGAGAGCATGTTCTACGCGTCAGGCACCGGTACACGCACGCAGGTAGGCTGACACAGACAGTTTGCCGGAATGAAATGTTTATTCTGGTTTCCGAAACTAGCGTTGAGTCGGTGTTTACTAAAGTAATGTTTATACCTAACGAACTGAAACGTTTAATTAGCCATATGCATCTGCTTAGTTTTTAAAATGTTTTTTGTACACAATACACTACTGAAGTTTCCACAACGTTGGAACAGTAGTCAGCGACACGTGAACGTTCCGAACTGTTGAAACATTTATAACGTTGAATTGGCGTAACCTATCCGCGTGTGCTTAAGAGGTTGTCTCGTAATTTGTAGTGTAATTTAACAGCAATTAAACGATAAAGGTAGTTTAATAGCGTAACAGCGTGTCAAAAATGAGTAAAAAGGAAGAGTATGTTTGAATTTAGAGGCTAAGCGAAATGTTATTTTAGAAAGCGATAAGGGTGTTTCAGCAAGGAAACTTGTCGACGTTTTTAAATACGGAAGAACACAGAGTAACACCATAATAAAAATAAAGACCATATTTTAAAAGAGTGGGAATCCAATATGAATCGGGGAATAAAAAGAAAGCTAGAATCCAAGTGTACACAAGTAAATGAAATTCTTTACGAGTGATTTACATGTGTTCGCTCAAAAAAAACTCCCGGTTAGCGGAAGTATGTTACGGGAGAAAGCACTCAAACTTTCCACAGAAATTGAAGTCGAAAATTTCGTAGCTAGCAATGGGTGGTTGGAGTGTTTTAGAAAGGGGCGCAACATATCGTTCAAAACAATTTCGGGTGAAGGGCGGATGTACCTGTTAACGAAGTCAATGACTGGAAAGACAGGTTACCAAGTTTCTGGCAGAATACGAATTAAGAGACATTTATCAGCCACGTTGATAAGGCTGGATTATATTTTAGAGGTGTACCAAATAAATCATTAACACTAGAAAATGAAGTGTGTAAACTGGAAAAATGGCTAAAGAAAGACTAACGATTAGGTTATGTTGCAGTGCAACTGGTGAAAAAGAGCAGCCGTTAGTTATCAGAAAGTCATAAAAACCGAAGTGTTTCAAGAATTTGGAGACAACACTACTGGGCATTAGTTGGCAGCTAACGAAAATGCGTGGATGACATCCAGAATTTTTGAAGACTGGTTACAAGAACTTAATAAAAAAAAATGCAAAACAAAAATCACTGCGTAATTTTATTATTGGATAATGCGGGCATGTCATCCAGTTTCATCACTGTCCAATGTCAGACTGTTATTTATTCCACCAAACACATCTCATCTTCAGCCACTGGACCAAGGAATCATTCAGACATTTAAACTTTTTGATTGAAAAAAAGTTCTTTGGTCCATTGTGTTCCATATGGATGACAACATTTCAGCATTTGACCTGGCGAAGAAAATCACTGTCCTCGATGCGGTATCCTGGATCTAGACAGCCTGGACTGAGGTTGCTGTTTCCACCATTAAGAAGTGCTTTACAAAATCTGGCATTCAAGTTAGCGACACTGATCTGCAGGCCCAACCATTACATGCAATTTCTCAAGAACTTCAGACACTTCCTAAGTTGCGGGACTGCCGTATAATAAAAACGTGGAAATGGAGAATCTACAATGCTGTGACGATCTCGAGGGCAATTGGGAGGATCGATTTCCGTAAGATTACAAAGGTAAGACGGGAAAACTTCTGTATTTACAATCAAAACTTTTTGAAATCTGCATTACGCAGGATATACACTTTTACAATACAGTAATTTTTCTGCTTTTTGCAGAAACGGGTGACGATGACGTACAGAGTGAAGAAGAAGGAATTAATGAACCTCTAAAGGTTTAAAAGAAGTGTTACGATCTCTTAGGCAGATCAAAAATATTTGCGTTCCTCTCGAAAGGGAATGTGGGGAGAATGGTGTGGAACACTGTAGTAAACTTTTTTGTTTGGTCGAAAATTACGCAATTAAAAAGACAACACTAGCGCAAAACAAACTACATTAAAATACCTTTTTTTTTCAAAAGTATAATGTTTACCAGTGTGTTTGAGTATAAGGAATTTCACTGTAAACATACTGTAAATAGGAAGTACAACTGCAAGTACATAATAAAATGATATAGTAGATAATATGTACTCAATATACTGTATTGTTATTATCCCCGCCAACCCCTTTATTAAACGGCCACCTTTCTAAGCGGCCACATTTTATGGTGATCCAAGGCCGCTAAAGACAGGTTTTACTGTATTTATTAAACCAATCTCAGCACACTAGTCAGATTCCAGAAACATGAAAAACAGCAGAGGTTATATTCCTCTTTAAGAAGGACCAACGTAAAAATGCAGAAATTATAGAGGGATCGGTCTTCTTAATGTTGACTATAAAGTAATGCTAGAAATTTAAATAAACAGAGTAAGGTAATAAATTAAGCTTTAATAAAATGGATGTAGGCTTAAAAATAGATAATGTACTTAACTCGTAACACATTATTGTGACCGAGAATTTATTATTTAGGCTAATGTTTCTGTCCAGTTTGCGATAGCATTTGATCATGTGAACAGAAATATTATACTTATGAACAGTAGCTACCCACAGCAATTAATAAATGTGGTTATTAATTTATATTGTAACTTTAAAGCAACAGTGGATGAAGGAAAGTCAAAGACTACAGGAATTGGCAATAAAGAAAGGTCTACAGGTATTCTTCATAAACAGACAATTCAGAAATATCGCAAGGAATGCTCGCAACATCTGAACAGAATAAAAGATAGACGGTTACAAAAAAGTAGTATCTATATAAATACAAATGTAAATGTTCGTTTGTTCAAAATCTTAAATCTCCGAAAGTTCTTCACCGATTGCTTTGAAATTTTGACACAACGTTGCATTCGAATACGCGCGTGTTTTTATATACCTATTATATAGATGTCACACCTGTGACAGGTAAAAACATGCTTTTTTTTAAAAAGAGCGCCATCTGTTGAACGTAACAGCAACACACGAAATACTCATGCTTTTTTTGAAAAACAGCGCCATCTGTTGGACGTAACAGCAACACACGCAATACTAAACATTGCTCATGCCGGACAGCACGATTAATTATTTCGTGTGACATTGCGTTGGAATTGAGCTGAGTCGTTTACCAGAGCGTTCATTTCGTGAGTATAGTTTATTTTTTTATTTTTTCATTGTTTTCATTTCGTTTTTTAACTGTTTTTCTTATTTTTCAGTGCAATTGGCGGTGGAATTGAGCTGTGTCGATTGATTTTCATTTGTATTCAAATTATATCGTGAAATTGACCTCTTCGGAGTGATTTGTTCGAGCGGATTGAAATATTTCGTTTCTCATTGCGTTGGAATTGAGCTGTGTCGATTGACCTGCGTTTGAATTGAAATATTTCGTTAGTATTTTTTATTTTTTTTGTTTTTTCTTTGTTTTTTAGTTCGTGTTTTTTTCTTTTTTAATGTTTTGCAATTTTATATGTTTTTGTTATAACTTTCTTTCTTCTTTTTCAGTGCAATCGATCTGCTTTAGTTCATCAAAATAATGCCTCGCAGAAGATCAAACTTAGGTTGTCGTACTCGCGGAGCGGAAGCAGTGCGACGAGTAATTGCAAATCAAACTGAGGAAGAACGGGCATCAGCGAACGAGCAAAACAGAGAAAGAATGGCTCAAATACGTGCCGAGGAAGCAGCAGAGCGACGTGCAGCCAGACGTGAGGATGCACGGTTGCGAGCACGGCGGTGGCGTTCTGCAGCTTCAGATCTGCTTCGTTCTCAACAGAATGAACGCGACAGGCTGAGAGTGGCTGAAAGACGTCAACGAGAAACGGCAGATCAGCGTCAAACACGACTCCGTGCTCAGCAATCACGCGATTACAATCGCCTTGCATTCCGGTACAAACCAGCTGATGATAATAGTTTGAGCCGGCATGTTCTCATCGGCACTATGACTGAAGGGTGTCCTCATTGCAAGGCTCTGAAATTTAATGGAGAAACGAAAGGAATGTGTTGCGCCGCCGGAAAAATTAAAATGCCTCAACTTGGAGAACCGCCAGACCCATTAAAAACTTTGCTTGCCGGATATACCGCCGAATCAAAGCATTTCCTATCTAACATCAGGAAATACAACTCATGCTTCCAAATAACGTCGTTCGGCGCAGAAATCGTAACAGCTCGATTCATGCCAACTTTCAAAGTGAAAGGACAAATTTATCATAACTCCCTGCTTCCGTTCCCAGATGGTCAACATAAATTCCTACAAATGTATTTCATCGGTGATGGCAATGATGAATTGAATGCACGCTGCGGAATTTCTACCGGCATAAAAAGGTCCATCGTTTCCCAACTGCAAGAGCTTCTTCACGAAAAAAACAATTTAGTGCGTTTGTTCAAAACAGCAATTGACATGATGCCATCTGATACACACAAGATTGTTATTCATGCTGACAAAACGCCTGCTGGAGAACATGTGCGAAGATTCAATGCTCCAACTATAGACGAAGTGGCAATTGTTATAGTCGGAGATCAATTCCAACCTAGAGATATTGTTCTTCATCGGAGAAACGATCAATTGACAAAAGTTGCAGAAACTCATCGATGCTACGATGCCCTGCAATATCCAATCATTTTTTGGGATGGTGCCGATGGATATCACTTCAACGTTAAGATGATAAATCCAGTCAGTGGCGAAGAAACAAATAAGAAATGCAGCGCAATGAACTATTATTCATACCGATTAATGATTCGAGAGAATGAAGACAATCACATTTTGAAATGCCGTCAATTGTTTCACCAATACATCGTAGATATATATGCAAAAATCGAAACAGAACGTTTGATATTCATCCGTTTGAATCAGACCAAGCTTCGCTCTGAATAATACGTTCATTTGCGAGATGCAGTTGTAAATGACGGTAATACAATTAACGTTGGAAGACTAACGATTTTGCCATCTTCATATACAGGCAGTCCACGTCATATGCATGAATACGCTCAAGATGCAATTGCGTATGTTCGTCACTACGGGCGTCCAGACCTATTCATTACATTCACATGCAATCCAGCTTGGGACGATATACAACAGCTCTTACTTCCTGGGCAATCGTCGGTGGATAGGCATGACATCACAGCACGTGTTTTCAGACAGAAGCTGAAATCGCTGATGGATTTCATGGTAAAACATGAAGTGTTTGGGTCTGTGCGCTGCTGGATGTACTCAGTGGAATGGCAAAAGAGAGGATTGCCACACGCACATATACTAATCTGGCTCTATAACAAAATCACTTCAAACGAAATCGACGATGTAATATGCGCTGAAATACCCGATGCCGACGTCGATAAGGATTTGCATGAAGTTGTGACGAAAAATATGATACATGGACCTTGCGGTACACTGAATCCAAATTCACCATGCATGATAGACGGAAAATGCTCTAAGCGATATCCTCGAGCATTAGTATCCAACACAGTTACAGGAAACGATGGATATCCTTTATACAGAAGAAGATCAGCAGAAGATGGCTGTAAATTAGCAACCATACAAATGCGAAACGGTGACATCGAAGTAGACAACCGGTGGGTTGTTCCATATTCGCCTTTGCTATCAAAAACATACAAAGCGCACATAAACGTGGAATACTGTAACTCCGTTAAATCGGTCAAATACGTTTGTAAGTACGTGAATAAAGGCAGCGACGTATCAGTTTTTGGCGTGCAACCAGAAAGAAGTGATAGGAATGCGGTCATACATATCGATGAAATCGCACAGTATCAGGCTGGAAGATACATAAGCAGGAATGAAGCTGTATGGCGAATTCTTTCATTTCCCATACATGAACGAAGTCCAGCTGTTGTTCACTTAGCAGTACATCTAGAAAATGGACAACGCGTTTATTTCACAGCTGCAAATGTGCAACAAATAGCCCTGAATCCACCGGCTACAACGTTAACTGCTTTCTTCACGTTATGTCAAAATGACGCGTTTGCGAAAACACTGCTGTATTCGGAAGTGCCTACGTATTACACATGGAAGGCGAGTAGAAAATCATTTGAACGACGCAAACGAGGCGAGCGAGTCGACGGACAACCTGGCATATTCAAAGAAACTACGATAGGCAGACTGTACACCGTGCATCCCAATCAAGATGAATGCTTCTTTCTTCGCATGCTGTTGGTAAATGTGCCCGGTCCAACGTCTTTCCAGCAATTGAGAATTGTCAACGCCGTTACACATACCACTTTCCGCAGTGCATGTCAAGCTCTGAATTTATTGGAGAACGACCGACACTGGGATGTATGCATTAATGACGCGTGCAACACGTCACATCCAAATCAAAATCGTGCATTGTTTGCAATAATGTTGACCGCCTGCTCGCCTTCATCTCCAACAGAGTTATGGGAGAAATATAAATCGCACATGGCTGAAGATATTTTCCGTCGAATACGAGAGGAAAATTCAAATATGAACATGGATTTCACAGCAGAAATCTACAACGAAGCGTTGATAATGATTGAACATTTGTGATTAGAAATCGCGAACAAAGTTCTCAATCAATTGGGAATGCCATCACCGAATCGATCTGCTGCTGCTTCGTCGATGTAGAATTGCGTCGTGAACAAAATTACAACACGGGTGATCTTTTGTCGTATGTGCAATCAAATATTCCTAAGCTAACGGTTGAGCAAAAAGCCATTTACGATCAAATAATGCAAACTGTCAATAACGGGGTTGGAGAAATCTTCTTCTTAGATGCGCCAGGAGGAACTAGTAAAACGTTCCTAATTAGATTGATTCTGGCAGCAATTCGATCCCAAAATGACATAGCCTTAGCTCTTGCGTCGTCCGGAATAGCTGCGACATTGCTACCAGGTGGATGAACTGCTCATTCCGCTTTGAAATTGCCATTGAACATGCAATTCATTGAAACTCCCACGTGCAACATTTCCAAAGCATCCGGCATGAGAAAAGTATTGCAGAAATGCAAATTTATTGTTTGGGATGAATGCACAATGGCACACAAAAAATCGCTCGAGGCTCTTGATCGATCATTGCAAGATTTTCGTGGAAACATCAGACCATTTGGGAACGCATTAATATTGCTTGCAGGAGATTTCAGGCAAACATTCCTGTACTTCCTCGATCGACACCACCGGACGAAATAAATGCTTGCCTGAAATACTCTACATTGTGGCGACACGTAAAGACGTTGAAATTAACTACAAATATGCGTGTCCAGCTGCAAAACGATCGATCAGCTGAGATATTCTCACATCAATTGCTGGAAATTGGGAACGGAAAGGTGCCGGTTGATCTGACCTCAGGACGAATTTCATTGCCTCATAACTTCTGCAATTTAGTGACGTCAAAAGAAGAATTGGTTGAAAAAGTATTTCCCAGTATTCAAACCAATTATAAGAATCACGATTGGCTGAGTGAACGAGCTATTCTTGCCGCCAAGAACAAAGACGTCTAGAACTTAACAATATTATTCAGTCTAACATTCAAAGCGAGGCAGTCACATACAAGTCCGTCGACACTGTTGTGGAAGCAGATGAAGCGGTTAATTATCCAACAGAATTTTTGAATTCACTCGATCTGCCAGGGATGCCACCGCACGTACTGCAATTGAAAATCGGCGTGCCAATTAGCATGTTGCGAAATATCAACCAGCCAAAGCTCGAAATATCAACGGCACGCGGCTTGCAGTAAAAAAATTAATGAGCAACGTCGTAGAAGCAACAATCTTGACAGGACTTTCAAAGGTGAAGATGTCCTCATTCCTCGCATTCCTATGATTCCAACGGATGTGCCATTTCAATTTAAGAGATTGCAATTCCACATTCGATTGGCGTTTGCAATCACGATAAACAAAGCTCAGGGCCAATCTTTAGAATTGTGCGGTTTAGATCTAGACACGGATTGCTTCTCACATGGACAATTATATGTTGCGTGTTCTAGAGTCGGCAAACCAGACAATCTCTATATCTGCACAGACAATGGAACAACAAAAAATATTGTATACCCACAAGCATTGTGAAATTCATCATATTAGAAAGGTGTGCTTTCTCTTTTCTTTCTTTTCCATTTAACCAGACTGAGCTACAGCAACGCGTGGCCGGGTACAGCTAGTATAGAATAAAAACCATTTGAAACAAGGGATACTGAAAGACGGAGAGCAAGATGGAGAGATATACTGTGAAGACAGAACAGGGAATGTGTCTACTCCGTGAAGTGAAGAAGAAAAAGAATATTATGAGCAAAACACAGAAAATAGTTCAAGTATATAGTGGATGAACCCTGCCAGATAGAACACTATTGTATTATTTCTGAAAACAAATAAGTATTTTATGCTCAATGTACAAAATCTACAAAACGTGAACACGTTTCCACATTTAGTTGAGACCGTTGGCTTTTATGGAGAGCACTACAGGTACTAGCGCAGCTGAAAAAAGTCAGTTACCTTGAACTAAAAAAATTCAATGTATAATGGAAACAACCGGGTACACGTTCCGTAGATATCAATTATTATTATAGTAACTAAGAGGGATAAAACCGAGATTATCCGATAAATCAGTACTGAGAATACGAAGTAATTTTTAACATTGATAAGAACATGTTTAGTAATACCGTAACGATAAAAATGTGTAAAGTTGAGAACTCGTTAAAAATACACTTCGCAACAACCTATTAAAGTTTATCATGATTGGACTGCAGGATTTTAGGGAGACGTCTTACTCTTGTAAAAAACAAGATCACTAAATAATTTGTCATAAAAATGCAACTTTTATGACATAAAACATAAATGATTCTTTTACGTTTTACTTATAGAGTCTCATATCCTGTTTCTTCATTTAGAGGTTATAAGGAATCTTAAACAAAATTTAATTGTTTACAATATTGTTTTCAAGTTTTTAATTTTTTAATATTTGAACTTTTATAATTATTAATACTTGTTTAAATACAAGTTTAATACGTTTGGCCAATACCTGACACCGGGATGTACATCTCGCACATTCGACAGACAGACTCACACACACACGAGCACAAATTAAAGTTGTTTAAAGAGGGGAGTGCAGATCTCAAAACATTGAGATTGTCTGGTCTATAGTAGCAACCCAAAAGGAAATCAACAATTATAGTCTACCATTACGTCACTCATATATTTTCTTTGTATACAAAGGTATTTTTTACACTTACAGCTAAAGACAAATGTCTAATTTTATAATGACATCATCTGTCAGACGAAGAAATGTTGCATGCTAATGCCGGCTGCCAACACATGACCCTGAGTATTAACACGAATAGCCAACTTTTATGTTAATTGTGTATGCAGTTGGTATAATTATATGGCATTTAAATATAGTGACAAAACGGGTATGTCAATTGTGTAAATCATGTTCTAGTAATTGATTCTGACATATTGGTCGTTGTATAGTGATTTAACATCTTCATAAATAAAATGTTACTGAAACCTACTACACGTTACAAGTGTTTTCACAAAGCCAGTTACGTTACGTTACTGCACATAACGGTGAAGGAATGAATAATTGAAAAAATGTTTGTGTGTGTGTGTGTGTGTGTGTGTGTGTGAATGACCCTTAGGCTAATCAATTACACTGTAATTGAAATATTAAATTATTTAATACCTTTTAAGAGTGGGGAAATACCTGACGACGACAACAGTTGCCGTGACACAAGAGGAGCTGAGTGAGCCAACACTACACTTTCGCAGCCACTTCAGCCTCTTGATGAAGCTTGTCTCCCAATTAATTTCACCAACTGTGAAACTAATAACGATGACACAAGTTGTCGCACGTGTTGAAGTTAAAATTTCTCCATACCTAGGACAATTTCTAGAAAGTTTGCCATACGTTTGTTTAAAAAAGAGTGGCAAACAGTGAGAGAGAGAGAGAGGGAGTGAGGGGGTGCACGCGCGTGTGCATGGGTGCGTGTGAGTCTCCCATAAAGGTTCAAAACCAAATGTATTTCTGTAAGCATAATATTTTATATTTCAGTTACATAATATTTTTCACATTATTTCCTAATTAAAAGAAAAAATATTTCTTGCAAAATAATTAACCTTAATAAGAAATTCTGTACTATTTGTTTCGCGCAGATTTTTCTGCATTATTTTCAGTACTTAAAGCATGCATTTTTAATACATTAATAACTCTGGATGTCTCTAAACGATGTTTGGTCAAATACTTAAACTAATAATCTTTCGTAACTTTTTGATTTTGAGGATATGAAGCTAAAGAAGTATTTTCAAAAGTGCATCCAATTTAATATTAAGAAGAATGTGGCCTCAAAAAAAATGAATTAAGAAAATTATATATTTTATATTATACAGTATTATATTACATTATATTATATATTATTTATTATTATTATATATTATTGACGGAATCATTCTATCATGGAATACTGAGAGTCCACAAGTAGTCTTTATCTGACTTGATTATTTTTGCCCTTGCGTCCTCGAGAATTGTTCTTCTTCATGTGATCTTCAGTCCCACTCTACAGCGAGGACCTTTTAGTTTCCATTCAACGGCTATCACAAGATACTGTCCGCCATTTTTCTAAGCCTTCGTCTGTTACAACCCTCTTTTGTTCCTTGAAATTAATTTTTAAAACGGCTTATCCGTTGAAACGGGTCCGTTCGTCTCTTGAGTTCTTTATTAATGATCTCAATTTTTTAAATTTAAGGTTATTTTAAACGTTTAAAATTATACATTTAAGGTAATGACATTAGCTGGCATGTTACTGGAAGTCTGAGACATAACGAAAAACTGTAGTAACTTACATATAATTAATGTCTCATTATTATGGCTAAAACAAGAGGTATTACATATACACAATATTAAGAGCTATACAATGCTCAAAAGTAATTTGTGAATGTTAGCAAATATTCACCAAATTTTCCTTAGGTAATATTTTTACGTCTTTGAACCGACGTGACGTATTATACGGATTGGCAACGTTGTGTACAATGTCGCAATCGACGTAGTATGGAAGTTTCCAGTGTTTTCTAGACGCCTTCAACTACAATTATTCTCGACACATGATCCAGAAACCAGTAGACGTATGTCGCAACCTCGGCGGAATATATTGACAGGATTCAGAAGCGGCCATAGTCAGTTTAAGACTGTGATTCAGGGTGCATTTATTGTAAAATGATTTCGGGAATTATTGTACGCAAACATTGGTAATTAATGGCATGCATTATTTATGGCGACGGTGATAATTAGGTGACATTTATTGTGTTTTACGTTAGCGTGTTTTGGACAAACGCAAACTTGAAAAAGTGTTGTATAAGACAGTTCATTGTTTATTCAAACTTTAACTAATGGTGTAATTAACCATTTCCCCGTGTTCAATTTATATATTTCCACTGTTAAAACATGTATATCCTTGCAACCGTCGTAACAATGTGTAAAATTTGTTTCCCAAGAAAATACATTACACACAAGAGAGAAAATACGGAACACATATTGTATCACTAAACGAACATGAATGAAAAAGCAGAAATTATATTCAAGGTAAGGTTTTTCTTTAATATGCAAGAACATATTTCGTTAATATTAAATTCAACACTGTCTTCTGCCATGAAAATAATATTCTAGAAACCTAAAATAATGTATACACGACTGTTATTCAACAATTAAGTAATATCCCTACATACAACCAGTTTCCTCATATGTTATGCATATTTAACAAGTAGACCTAATGTTTGTCGGACGAGTAGTACTGATCACACACACTCACCTTAGTAGGCCTGTCTATGATCGTTGTGGACTGAGTCCTCAAGTTACAGCTGTGTTTGTAGGATGTACTGCGTGCCCACACCAATAAGCAGACCGTTAGACCCACACCGATTAGACCTCTGGTATCAAAACTGATAATCTCCCCTTAAACAACTTTGTCTCAACTAGATGTTATCCACTCGGTAACACTCTCCCAGAAAATTCGTCCATCTAAAAATCACGGTTCTGTAACTAACTCGAAATCGACTAATTATTTTTAAATTAATTTTCGACGATTGTAAACTAAAAGTCATAAAATTAACAGTAGTCGCACAGAAACATTTTTGAGACTTAGAAAGTACACGTAAGACTTTGTTTCTCTAATATGACAATACTGTGCAGCAACACATTTTCTCATTATTAAAGAATACTTCTACAACAGATTCACTTGTTTATGTGAGCAATTTCGTTTAACATTTTATTTATCGTAAATAAGGCAGGAACTGAATATTTGAGCAAACTCGATATATCAACTAAAATGGGTGGAACATCTTAACCGAATGCAGACTGCCTCAACTATTTATACTTGCTTGGCGGAAAATTATAAGCCGAAAAGACGGAGAGGTGAGGGACGTTCGAAGAAGCGTTGAAGTGACTAGCTCTAGTTTATCCGCTTGGGGTCGAACAAACCATTTTTTTTTAATCCTTGTTGAAGATGGTATAATGAAAATGTTCTTTATTGTAGCTGTCATATAACGTCACACTCAAAACGAAAGGCTACGCAGGACCTAGACTAAACATAAACGACTATAAGGTATATTGGAATCTGATAATTTATAGGCCTATATAATTTATTCTTATTATTGAAATTATTCTTCTTTTGGAGGCATTCGGTGAATTCGTATGAAGAGTACATTAATTTTAATCAAACAGTTTAAAGAATTCTTTAATAGTCTTCTTTCAGCACACGAAAAACACGACGTTTCTATAGAGAAGTAACATACGTTATAGAAAAACAAGTATTGGGTGTAAGTAATGTGTATGTGTTGTAAACTGTGTCGGGCGTTACCTCCGCGCACTTTTGTTACTTACTCTGTTGACTGGATCCTCTGCAGTGATGTAGTCCTGTAACACAACTTAAAACTATGCTTTTTGTGGGCGCCACTTGGAAACGTTTGTTCCAAGAAAAAATTAAATGTGATTGATAAAATTTTTAAATCTACGAAAAAATTTAAATAAGTCAGTTTAGCTTTGAAAAAATCAGTTAAGTTTAATGATCCTTTAAAAATAACAAACAAATCGTCTGAAGGACTATCATTCATAAAAATTATAAAATTGCAGAGAAAAAATTTTACAAGTTATTATTATTGACAATTTTTTATATGTCCAATCAAGTATCGGCTAGTATTTCAGATTCTGACTCAGTTGACAAGCATGAGTTTAATATGTGAAAAAACTTTAATCTCAGGACGTGACTCCTTTGAACTACCAAGACATATCAATTAGATGCCTTACAAGAAAAAAACTAAGTGATTTGAAGGTGTATGTGTGGCGTGTAAAGTACAACTGTGTGATAAATGTAACCAGGTAACAAATGACTTTAATTTTGGTAACTCACGTTCCAATGGTCGTTTATTCTCTCACTGGACACTTCCTTCGGGTAGTTTCTCGATCTCGCCTCTTCGGGTGTACACTGAATCTATTTAAAGTCAATTTTTTCGATCATTACTTTTTCCGCACTTTTTGTCAACACGTTTGGCAGTAAAATCTCGTTCAAACGCCGCCACTACGAATCATCTGTTTAGCGTTGATTCAGAAATCTGCCACCGCAGCGCTGATTCTCATGCAGTGTTGAGGAAGGCTCGGTGTATTGTTTTGTTTACGTTCGGGGGAATTATTTGTCACGTTAGTCAGTCAATGCGAACACAGCAGAATTCGTTCTCTATTAAATGTTTGGGACCCTCCTGGGCCGTCGACGTTCTGGCTGCGTGCTTTCTATTAAAATTTGCCGTATCGCTGCTCTATTTCAGCGATATTTTTTGGCGACTCTCGTTGAGGTTAAGTCAGTCGGGTATGTCTATGTACGGGAAAAAGCCTTCCTGCCGTGTCTTGTCGATTTCTCGCCTCTCGGTTTCGCCTTAGCTGCGTTGATCAGTGTTGTGTGAGATGCATCAGTTCTGGAGTTCAATCTTCAAGTGTTTTTTGGCCGAATTTGGTCTCGCTTTTATACTAAATCGGGATGACTGTTTTCGTCGACTTCCGGTATATTTGTGTAAAAATTCTTTCTAGATTGTTCGAGAATAAACGAAATGGAATGTCATAGAACAATTTTCACTTCCGTAGAAGCTTTTAGAACGAATTTCTTATTCTTCATACAATGGATATTTCAAAATTTACACTGGTATTTATCAAACAGTTTCACATTAGTACTTACAATTTGTATGCCATTAATGTATTTAGATTCCTTGTTTTTTACTGAATCTAGCGATACTAAATATGATTGGTATCTAATTAACTTAAGTCTAACAAACATTACAATTTACAACCCTCACCTTGAGTTGTAGTCATTAAAAACTCAATATTTATAATAAAAATTGTTGTGGAGTTATAAAGTTCCCTTCACAAGCTGGACATCTACTACTACTACTCTCCTACAACAAAATAAACAAATTTTAACATCAATAAAACACAAATAAATACAATTTTATATGGCCTCTGCTCATGGCCTAAATTCTTGTCAGTTTTCTAATACAATGATTAGTCTTTTTCCTTAATATATGTATTATTTCACCACTATACACACAGAGTTTATTATTTTGTCTATCTTTTGTGATACCTGGTTACTTTGTACATATATTATATTTATCACAAGATGACATAGCATCATTGATTGTCTTGAGATGTCATTTTTTATGGTGTGACAAATCTCACTCTAATTAGTTAAATTCTTTTAGAATTGACTTTACTTTCAACTGGGTTTGTTTCTTATTAAGGTATTCTGATGTATTGTACCTTTCTATCTTATTTTTGTTAGTATTATGCAAGTATTTTAGCCAGATCTGATTATTTTTGTACTGGATAATTGGCTTCAGCCATACATGGTATAAGTAAATATTTTGCTGACTTGACTATTACAATGTTAAAGTTGGTCAGGTATATTAGTATAGTTGCTTTATATCATATTACAGCTTTCTAATACAGTTTGGTTGCATTTTGGCAACATCAAATTCATAAATTATACAATATTAGATGCCTATTACATGTTTTTAGTTAACACTGTTTTTGGCTATTTTGGCTGCTTTTTATTCATTTGACAGCTTCCTTTATTTAAGATAAATTGTTCACTATTGTCTGCTTGACAATTACATATAGTTTTTATTTAAATCTGATAATAATTAATCTTTTCATGAAATCTTGGTGTATGGTCTCAAATCCAACACATTAATATTTTTTGTCATTGCAAATATACAATTTTTATTTTAACTTAAACTCTTTCTAATAATGTATTTAAGTCATTTAATACATTTATTTTATTTACATCACATAATATAATAATGGATCTTGTCCATTTATTCACAAAAAATAGTTTTTAATACTATATTCCTAGTTATAAAACTTAATAATTATTGACTTTATTCTGGTGAATTCTGACATTATTTCTCTCTCTTATAGTGTCTTATGGTTTTTTCACTCTTATTCACATTAATAATATTTATGGGGTTTTGTCTTAGTCATAGTTTGGTCGTTTTTTCAAGTTGAAAGAAATAATTATTATACAAAATTACACAATTTTTTGGGACTACTTGGGTTCGATACTGTTCACTTCACTTTCCTCTTATGCTAACTTACTATATAAATGATTTCTTTTATGGAACGTTCTGTGATGTTACAACGTATAATCGTGTGTTAACCATATATTTCAAATACAAAAAGAGTATTCATACAAGGGTCACACTCATGTAATTAAGTACAATAGTACAATGCACAATAGTAACTAAGTACAATCACACTCATGTAGTAAAACAGCAGATATATACAGTATATAATAATATTATTAATAAGACTGTAAAATCTTATGTTGTGTAAGCGAAAAAGGCAGAGCAGGCGACGACACAGTGACTAACGGCTAGAAGCATCAGCTGATCGAGGCTGGTCAATGCCATATAAATTTACTGTATACACGCCTCTTGAACAGCATCTGCATTAAGGTAAACCGGATTCTCGTGTTTCCATATGAGTAAAATTAATGACGTATATAATTATTTTTGATCACTCGGTAACAAATATACAGGCTCATGTTAATTTAATATCTTTTTCGCAATACATCCGAGTTAGGTGTGAATTCATTCGAATTTAATTTAAAGGTGTTGTTTATATTTCTCTGTGTGTGTGTGTGTGTGTGTGTGTGTGTGTGTGTGTGTGTGTGTGGGTCGGTGTACTGGGTAGTTAGAAACAAAAACAAAATAGAAAGACTCACAGAGTTTAATTTCTGAACTAAGTAAAAAACAAAAACAAGCGCATATAAATTCCGAATATTAATGGCTTACATATTTATGAATTTATGATTATGTGTGTAAGTTATAGTTGTGTATGTTACATAATGATAATTTACCTCAAAAGTTTAACTTTAAATTTATGTACACATTATGCAAATACTCTTAATGACTAATTTTGTACTAATACTTATACAGCAAGATTTCATTATGAAAAAGAAAGTTGGCTACTGGCATAATGCAGTCAGTCAAAACCAATCTGGTGTGTGTGTGTGTGTGTGTGTGTGTGTGTGTGTGTGTGTGTGTGTGTGTGTGTGTGTGTGTGTGTGTGTGTGTGTGTGTGTGTGTGTGTGTGTGTGTGTGTGTGTGTGTGTGTGTGTGTGTGTGTGTGTGTGTGTGTGTGTGTGTGTGTGTGTGTGTGTGTGTGTGTGTGTGATAGAGAGAGAGAGTGAGAGTGATTATACTTGGATGTATATGCATGCATGATTAACATGCTTTTAGACCTCAGGCGTATCCTCTTAGAACATTGATGTCGACACCATGGCTGCATCTTTCCCCACATGTACATTTCCTGCTACGATTCTTCCGTCTCTCTTTTCCTCTCACTCTCCTTCTCTTTCTCCTGTCAGTTTATTTCTTCATCCCTTATCCTTCTGACACTGAAGTATGTTACCACATAGGCTTACTCAGTGTATTTTTTTCAACCTCCATACTCCACACATTTCACTCCTGAACAACTTATAAGGTGCATAGAAAGGGGAGGTTTAAACTGTATATTCAAATCTATATATTTTCACGACCAGATACAGTATACTTCCCGCCTCTTAAATTTCATATTGTGAACGCCATGTATAATACGGAACACATTAGCAACCTGTGTAAACAACCTCCCATTATGTATACACCTTTCAACCCTCTTTACAATACAACATTGTGTTTCAATAACGACAATATTTGATCTTATGTTCACAGTTCTTCACAAGAACGCTCAATGTACTTACCCACCTCCCCTCCCTAGATCTTTCTTTCATTAATTTCCACTATAGAATTTGTAGTTGTCACTAAAAATCGGACGACAGGTAAAATGCCTAATTTTTCCTATTTTGCCTATTTTCTTGTATAATGACAATAAAAACACGACTATAAATGACCTGTTTATTGACTTTTGAAATTAACTTAACATTCAATTGAAAACAGTTTAAATGTATGGCCAACATTTTTTCAATGCGTTGTACTTCCATTTTGTATCGTAAAAAATTTCACTTTTTATACTCTTTGTTTCCAGCGACCTAAAAGTTGTTACTTTAAGGATATCTTTTCGTAATTCGTGATTATTGTCGGTTTCTATTATACACAGTCACTCGCGTATTTTAGGTCGCTTACCCTACCCCTTCCTTGACCCGTTCTTACATGCATACATTCTTCCACTCATTAGTTTAATCACTTTCTTTCATATTGTTGACCTATACTTTCTCTCACTTCGCTTTGAAATTTTGTACCACTGGTGCCATAAAGATTAAGTTTTATTGTTAATATTTACAGGATATTGTTTTACCACACCGAGAGAACCGTCAGGATTAAAAACCAAACAAGAATTAAATGTTTGTATTTCTAACACAAAGAAGATATTACTTAAATCTCCTATATGTTCAAAGTTGCCACTGAACTAGATTTACCTTCGCAGCTGGTATTAACTATACATCATTCATAAGTAATATGACACAATGGTGAAGAGGGGGAAATACATTCCCTATTCACGTTTGAAGTGCACGTTGTGCTGTGTTGCCACAATTAGAATTCGTCAACCGCCGCGTATCGCCTTCATTGAATCCGACCATTTGTGTGCAGAAATATGTCAACAACGTAACTACATTGAAGTGATATAAAAAATTAATTACCATTGATAACAGTTTACATGATGCCGCGCCTGTCATTCTTTTAAGCGAGAGAGTAATATACTTCTATCAAAACTGGTCCAGCTGTTTTAGTGTGACAAGGAAACAAACTAACGAGATACCATCTAAACACATTATTTGCGTAAAAGAGTAATTGAATACGCTTAATTAACAGAATACGAAGACTGAAATGGTTATACAGTACACATTAAAAAGTAAAACATAACTATTATAAAATGTAACAATTATTAATTAGCAACATAAAGCGATGCGATAAAGCACAAGTATATATACCAAGCAACTGCAAAGCTGCATTACACAATACAAAGTTCCCATTCTAGAACTCAATATAAACGATTGTACCTCAGGGTAAAAAATTTAAGGTAAGTTATAAAATACTCAAAAAGTTACTATAAAAAGTTACACTAGTTATTAAAAGATAACTTACGTGAATGTACCATCGATGGAATGTACAGATGTTAGGTTGTACGTGAGTGTTGTAACGGCTTTGTTTGCTTGTGGTGACCAGTGCTGGCAAAGCGGCATAAGCCTACTTCACGGTAAATACAAACATATATACTGTACTTTAAAACTTGTTAAGATAAAGACAAATAGAATAAAAATTAAATTCATTCGATTCTGATCATTTCATTCGCTTACAATACAGACGTATCTCTAGCACTATACAATTTTCTCACAGATCAACTTTTTCATGTCGTAATTCGAAAAAGTTCTAACCAAACGATACAAATAATTTTTTTATAAGTATGAAGAGTTGAGATAAAAATAAAGTATTGCTTCGCTTAGTGACATAATATGCTACTCATACGGTTCGAATACAAATATGCTACGAAGTATAAACGGTTCATTTATGTCAATTACAACGAAAATACACAAGTTTATTACGTTTTTAGATATTTGACAGCTTTGTTTATGGGCAAAGTAATTTTAAAATTTATGGAATTATGAAGAATAATGATTGTTATACTGTAAAAGTTCAAACATTTTAAACCAGTAATTTTTGGACGATTCAAGTCGCACAATACATAGGAGCGAAAATCCCATATACACAATGTATTTCCCTATCTTCTCCAGTGTGTCGTGTGACTTCTGAATGAAGTAAAAAATTTGTATATGACTATTTGCAGGTTTATATTACGTCGGTAACTTTAATAAGGTACTGAATATTGTTGTTGTCTTGATTGTTCATCTCTTCTTTCACAGCACTATCACTTTACTAAAAATGAACTTTATCTTGTGAAAAACTTACTTTTTTCGTCGGACGCGTTTCGGCTTAAGTATCCGCCTTCTTCAGCTTTTAGTCAGACTTCAGGGTCTGACTAAAAGCTGAAGAAGGCGGATACTTAAGCCGAAACGCGTCCGACGAAAAAAGTAAGTTTTTCACAAGATAAAGTTCATTTTTAGTAAAGTGAATATTGTTATCAGTCTGCGTGAAGATGACGCATTGTCGATATGCATTGTGAAACAGTTGCTATTGAAGGACCCTGTACGACATGATTTGGATTTCATTGCTGCCAGACATCCTGCATTACCAGATGCAATCAAATGTGCGAGAAAAATGTGAGCGGGTTCTAGCTGTTAACGGTAATTTCAGTAGATAAAAGACATAGAAATGATTCCTAGAGGTGAAAAGGATGCTTCAGTTGATCCCAATCCACACACTGTAGCACTCTTTAAATATCCTCCAATACCATCAGTAGAATAGAGAGACCATTTCTTATATTGAAAAATGTGTACAAGGCAAAACATGAAAGTGGAAAATTTGAATACTCACGTTTTTGTCATATGCAATCAAAAGACAATGACTGTCATAGACTATTGTTTTCACAGTGAGTGACAGTAATGTGATTAATTATAACACTCTAATCATAATCTCAATCCTGAATCTCACGCATTGTGAAACAGTTCCTGTTGAAGGACCCTGCACGAAATGATTTGTCTTTACTGCTGCCACCTATCCTGCATTACCAGATGCGACCACACTTTTTGAGGAAAGACATAAACAAAAATCAAGCCGTTGCAGGTGTTTCTACCCCAACTGAACGAGAAACATATAAACTCGTTCTTACTGATGATGCAGGCTTTCAGCAGTTAAAAGACGTAAAAAAATTCTTAAAAGTGAAAACAGTGTTTCAGCTGATATTAACCCACACGCTGTAGCACTGTTTAAATACGCTCCAGTGACGTCAGTAAACTGCTCTAATCATTATTTCTTGTATAATTTACTTCCTATCGTGCCCGTTATATGAATCGTAAACCTACCCGTGTAGGAAGGTAAACTAAATATAACACGATTTAAAGAAATATTTCATTTGGTAATAAGTTGTTTGCAATATTCCTTCATCCAATATGTACATATTGCGTCCTTGGTGTAATGCAGTAAAATGTCAGTACTTCTTTTGAAGTACCTAACAATAAATTAAAAGACAGAACCTGATTTAGTGCTTTTTGACATGATAATGTCTTATGGCTGGGGGTCATTTGAAAATTTCTGTAACGCATCACGCTGCATGACGTCATCATTTACCAGCCGGGAATCGTTAACTAAAACCGCGACCGCTAACGTGCTAACGTCCGTCGCAGATTAAAGACCTAACAAGCAAACAACACTGCATAGCTGTAGATAGGTATGTAACCAATCAGTCAGTCAGTAACCATAATAATGTTGCGTTTAGCTGGCGGCTGAAAGACATTATCATGCTCTTAAGCTTTTACCATTTGGTAAACGGTACTTTACATTTTTTCCATGGCTATTTTGAATTTTTTTGGTGCCTAAGGTCCAATTTCTAGTTATCATATTTGCATCCAAATGTGATTGTTACTTTTGGCGCAGCTTTTCCTTACAGACCACCATAAGCAAAATTAATTTTCAGTCAAAAACAGTCAGTTCGTCAATGGTGTCTCACCACCGCGTTGTTGGATGTTGTCGTCCGTGACATGTACGGTATCAACTATTGTGTAATGTATTTTTCTCCTTTGGAACACTATAGTGTCCGTTAAGATGTCATAATTAAGCCACTTGTTTACAAGCTGATTCAAATTACTAATAACCAATTTAAACAATAACTTTAGTACAGTCTAAAACAATAGCGTCTGAATAAAATTGTAAACAATTTTTGAGGTAATGTTTTAAAATTTTGTCCAAATTACAGTTTTCGAAAGTCAAAGAAGAAGGAAATATTGTAAACCCAAAAGGCAATGGTAAAATAGCCCTTAAACAATCAACTACAACATTGTAAACCCAAAAGGCAATGGTAAAATAGCCCTTAAACAATCAACTACAATACCGTTGAATAAATCACTTTAATAGACGAGCATTGACTTTTCATCACTAAACATTTATAATTCATAGGTTGCTACATATACAGCATCCCGCAAACGCAATGTATAAACGTAAAGTGAAGTATTAAACACAAAAACAATGATGGGATTCACAACAAAAATTAAGCTTAAATGAGTGTGCTAAGCTTGACACACTTAAACGTCTCGTAAGAAATCTTTAACTAAATAGATGTAAAAGAAACAAAAAATTAAAAATTTCTGAAAACATAACAGACCATGTACAATGGAGAAAAAACAATTTGAGGAAGTAACTTTACAGGATTTAAAACTGAATATTCTTAAAACAAGAACAAAATAATTCAGGGTGATTCCCTTGAGCTGATAAATGCTTGAGCAGATGTCAATGTTTCCCAAATTTTAGAACCTTTTGGAAAATATTTGAAAGGTGTACGACTCAGTAGAAAAAAACATCATTGATTCGTAAAGTGTAATTTGTAAATAAATTCTAAGAAATTGAAATGTAGTTTTAGATATTACGTTGCATATCTGCTAGTGTATTCGCATATAAAATTTAAATAAAAAGTGTATTATAAAAATTAGATCTCTAAAGAATAAATAAAACTTATTAACATCATATTGCAGAGACAGAAAAATCCGATTATATAAGTAAGCAAATTCTACACCTAATTCTCGTTTTGTACTTGGAAGAAACAAGACGGGTATCTGTTATATTAGCATATTTTGTAAAATACATGAAAATTAATTAAATATACTGCAATAGATGGAATCTGCATATAAAGTAGTAATTTAACTCTAAGCGTATAATAGCATGTTGCAATGAAATTTGCCTAAGTAAAGACTGCATGTTCAGACATTGTATAATAGACAATAAGATACATGTTAAATTTGTTAGTTTATTAATTTATGACCAAGTAGTGTGAAAATATGCGTAGGCATATGACGAGTGCGCGTGTGCGGGTATGTATAACTATGTTAAGGGATAATAATTAAAACAACATATTAAAGTAAATAACTTTTGTGAAAATAAAAACTCTGACATGAGACTTACACCAGAATACCCATAAATAAAAGACCTATCGAGTGGTAATATTTGTTCATAAATTAAAAAACTAAATATATGAGTTTTCTTTATAAAGAAAGATATATGACTCTAAAGAAAAGTAATTAGACTGCTTTTATTTGCAAGTTTAACTTGGTCCCCAGACCATCGTTTGCAGGAAGAACGTTATCTTTACTGAAGATGCGGGGACAGGGCATTTTTCAGCCAATGAACGCTTGAGATTTGGCTAAAATCTCATTGTCAATTTGTTCTTCATAGCGTATAATTTACTCTCGCTCTGAACTCAATAACGCGTGGTCGTAGCTACCCGTTTAGACGATTGGTCTACAAAAGCGCAAGTGCACTAGTCAGAAAGTTCGTGAGTAGATTAAACATCGAGTGCTAATACGGTATAGTACAAGATTTTCCGCATAGGCATTTAAAAGAACACTTCACGTTTACTGAAGTATTGTGTATTTTTAATTCATTACAAATTGCAGAAGTACCCAATCCGAGAACGACCCTGAACGCAGGACGACCGGAGGAGATCGCCGCGTATCCAGAAGGAACAACGGTAGCCGTTTATAAGGACTGGATCATCAACATCTCATCATCCAACGTAAACAGAAGTGAAATTATTTGTTATAAACTAATTGAAAAACACTCACAAACGTAAAGAAAAGATAACTCGTATAAATTAAATCTTTATATAATTAGAATATTAAAAAAATTATTTTAAATTTGTAAAAAAAGTCAGCACAAAGAGTTAATTAATTTTATTTTGTTATCAGAATCAATATTAAATTATTAGTGCAATTAAAAATAATCATTAATAAATCCGAAGCATTCCACTATATGATCTAACCGGCTACTTATTGTATGCGACCCTTCTTATCGCAATACTTTTTATGGGTATTATTAAATATCACTTTGTCATCTGATGTAGAATGCCATTTTAAACAAACGAATTTGAAATTGATTAAGCAAAAAAACTATTTTTTTCGTTGATTATCTGGTGATATAAATATATAGATCCTCAACATTTGTTTACCAACTTTGTTTCAGCATTTTATGAAGATAGGATGTAAACGAAAACTTAATTATTACGATTACGATTAGGAAATTCAAAAAAAATTAGTCGAAAATATGAAAGCTAATAGGAAAAATTTGTTTCGTAAACGTTTCCTCATACGAAATTTCATTCTTCTTTTGTCAGCTCCTTCCACATGTTAAAAAGTTCATGTTAAAAGGGTATTTTACTATCGCAACAACTGTGATACTGTCTGCACTTTAACCGGCAAGTTACACAAAAGTTTATTAGTCGCGATAAAACGCCGAGAGAGAACACATAGATAAATATTTATTCGTTTTCCGCGAACTTTACAACCAATCAGCGTTTATCTCTACGGAAAAGTTTCATTTCACACAACACTGAATACAAACCTGTAATTAAAACGACTGTGGAACTTTTTAATTAAAACGTGACAGCAATTGTTAAAATATTTAGAAGTGTTGGTACTGTACTATTTTATGGGACTGGCATGGCGTATAATACAAATAGTAAAATTTGATGTTCAGGTGTCATCAGATGTAACGGATGTAATGTTATTTCATCAAATGTAATGAATTAAAACTGGATTCAGTTGTAAAATTTTAGTCCATTAATGTAATGTAACAACTGAACTCATCGATAATACATGTCGATTCTCTACTCGGAATCAATGGAAGATTATAAATCAAATTATTATTACGTATAAAGCTTTGGGGGAAATTAAATATTAATTTATATTGCTATGCACCTTAGAACAGTTAATTCACTATCTATGATGAAAAGCTAACTCATATTACATACAAATTTACTCATATTACTCATATATACCCAAATATTACTCATATTTTATAACAAATTTACTACGCAGAAATAAAAAATCAGTATGGCTTGTTACTGCCTTTTAATTACTCAGTAATCTAACGAGTCTTCATCGCATCGAGAATAATCCGGTATCATTATACATTGCAAATAATAATAACGAACTAATCGCAGAAGTCGTAAATCGTAATACATAACAATTAAAGACAGAAATTCGCTCCACAACGTCTGTATTGCTATACTCTGGTAATCCATACGACTCGTTTGTCGATCACAACTCAGGCGCTTTCAGTCAAGTTCACCAATCCTGAGGCCTGCTCAGTCAGAACGCATTCCTTATCAGTAGATGTGTAATTTACAGCTTACTCCATAGCAAGTTGTTCTTGACGTCCCTAATTAGTTCGAGAAAGAACTTTGCTTACAGTTACCTTCTATTGTCATAATTCGCGTCGCTTTTACAGTACGTCTACTACACAGCAAGGAAGTTGGAAATTAATTAATAGGATTTACTAAAATTACACAGGCTATGTATGTATTACAGTTGAACCTTCATGTTAAATACAAAGTGATAAATACACATCGCCTAAGGTAATTTTACACTAAAGTTCATATATTCATAATAATTTCTCAGGTAATTACAAAACACATAATATTCTAAGAGCTGTGACATTACGATTTTATAAAATTAGTTAACTGACAGTAGCGATTTATATGGTACTTCTACGCACTGTATTAATAATATTCTACAGATAGTTCTACGCGATGATTACAAGAACTGTTTTCACAGATAACATAGACTACCTTTATAAACTAATATAAAATCTATAATTAATATTCTTTTTGGCTGGTGCGTCCAAAGTCTCCTACGTAGATATATATCAGAAATATAGTGTATCCGTTTGTGTATTCACAGTCTATGGTGTTAGCATTTACATGATCGATACACATGAAGCAAAAGGCCCATTACCTACTATCTGTCCTGTAACAAAGGTAAACAAAATTCCATCTTCAACTCCAGAAACTGAATTATACTGCCATCAGGGTTCTACCATATGAAGTTTCTAGCATAACACCAACATCAAAACATTCGTTATTCATGCCAGTGTGCAACCCAGAAGATATCTGGAATGCACGCGATCCAGATCGCTTCAACTCCAGTTCAATAAATAATAAACATTTTCAAAACAAAGACACCAATACATAAAGAACTCATTCAGTCCACGTTTTAACCATCTCGATTACCGATACCTCTCCTACAAAAATAATTATAGATCATTCAAAATAACAGGGAGTAGTTATGGTTTAACATCAACAATCCACATAGGTTTGTACTCAAAATCACGTCATCTTGTTGGCTGTAGACTGATTAACGTTGTAATTGTGAAGTTTTTGTAACGTGAATGGTGCTTGTTCATAGTATTTCCATATTATGGGTCCTGAATCAGCGTTACTGGCCTATAGTGAGACGTTGAGGTATTGTGAGTAAGCCGTAGATTAACACACACCCAGTACTTACAACAGGTTTACAAGTTTTTATTTCATGCATCACGGCCAGTACGTTTTATGTTCGGTAACAGTATCCTTGTAGATACTGCTAAAAAGCTGATGTCTTTTCTTAATTACGTTTTGCCTATCGTTTGTTCCCTGTAAACCGCCTTTGAACTTCATTGTAGGTTTTGTTTTTCTTGTTAATCTCAATGGAAGCTAAGACATTTGTAGACTTTTTTCTTTCTCCTCAGGGGACACCGCCTCATAGTAGCACTGTCTGTGCAGGCGAGGAAAATACTTAAATTGATAAGTATCAGGCCGTATGTAGAGTAGCCTACTAGCAAAGACATTTAGAAGCAAAGCTAGAATGGACACACTAGTCCATTTGTACAGTGCTTAATGACTCTCCCTATAATGTTATACGGGAGTGAAACATTTGTAAGTAACAAAGATTCCGAACGTCGAAGATAAAATTCCTCAGAAGAACTGGAGAATATTCAAAAGCGGATAGAATAAAAAATGCTATTATACTGATTGAGTTGAATGTAGAACCAGTAGAAGAGAAAGTACAGAGCCGTAAGGCAAGTTGGGAAGAACACTTGTCCAAAACGAATGAGAACCGCACACGGAGAATATTGCATCGATATACACTTGAGGGACGCCGTAGTGTGGTACTTCCACTGAAACGTTCGTGTAGAGGAACAGATCTAATGACCTGAACCCTCAAACGGACACGGCGACGACTTTTTTCATGTCATACAGCAAATGGTTCAATTAGTTTCAAGAACGCTTAAACGAACAACACACTCGTAACATATTCTCGGTCACATAGAACAAAAATTCGAAATATGCTTTGACGTCTGAATTTTCAGCCGTACGTTCGAATTACCTGCTTACCACATTATGTCTTATGAAATATATATAACAATAGGGCATCCACCCAACTTACTGAGAAAAGCAATTCTAAAAACAAATCTACAATGTATTCAGACATCCATAGATAAACAAAACCTTCGTGTAAAGGCGAGTTATTATGTTTTGTAATTAATTTACAGGTATAATTACTATGTATCATGTACAAGTTATCAGATACTTCTTTACGCAGTTTGACCTGAATTGGTTGAAGAAAACTGAGAAATGTCCTTAAGCAAGACGCCTCTTGGTCAAGAGTGGGATCCTATGTATAGCAATAATTTGTAGTTTTTTTAATCAGAAACTGGTTATTTTATAATAAGGATCCTTCATGATGATCTGCAGAAGGCGCGATAGGCCACTTTTTAAGTTCGTCCCCTTTGCGACTTGACAGAAATTATCGTACTACATGAGACCCTTGACAATGGAACTACAAACTAACTGCTCAGTTTAGTAGCCAACAATCTAATACTACAATAACCAACCAAAAAAACTATTTTCGATTAAGCAAATGTACTAATTTTTCTATTTATTTTATAAACAGAATGTGATAGTATATTTATATGTGCAGTTGGAGAGTTGGATATAACTCCTTTCAATACATGCTAAACAGTTTTCAAAAATACCATACCTTCCTAACCACGTGCTTGTGGCCCTCATGATATTGTAGAAACGTCATAGTGCAAGAAAGGGTAGATTTAGACTTTCGTTACAGTAATTTCAAAATATAGCTAAAAAATTTTAAGAACTCTCGGTAAGTTTAATATAACTTATATTAACTCGTCTTTTTTGATAATTTTTAGGGAGTTTACCAACTTTTTACATTAAAAAAAAAAAACACTACACAAATTTATACAGGTGATGGTATTTTATTTTTCTGAACGCATAGAAGAACTTAGTTCAAAGTATCGAGTAAGAAAATATGTATATTACTTAAAGCTTTTATAGTGCAAATAATACAAGTTAAAAGTACGTAGAACATGATATCAGTAAAATAAAGGAGAGCAAAACCAATTCACATTTATGATTTACGTTCATTTACTCAGAACAAGCTGGCAAAAAAAAAGAATTTACTTCGCAGAATTGCGCGGCTCTTTGTTTAAGAGGCGTTTGTATTGAGTTTCCATTAACAGTTGCGGTTAGTATAAGGTTGACCACATAAGTATATTGCCTACATATAAGTAAAGCTAATGGAATTGCACAGCCAGACAGCGTACTGCAAATAATAGTTTCTGTAATTGTTGTCTCCTTGCACAGGCATTGCCAACTGCAATCTTAGAAGTAATAAAATCGAGTTCCAATCATAGTCGGCTCTTTAGATTTTACAGATAGATATTGTTTACTGTAGGCAACTTAGTGGCGATTTGTTGATATTGCCCTGCTTTGCGCAAACACAACACTTCCTTCTCTGCTGCTGATTACCTTCCAGGCATTTTATGATTTACACAAAAACATACAACTCTCCTTACTTTAAATAATGTATGAAGTTTCAATGAAAATCTTTGTAAAATTAAATAGAGAATTTTCAGAACATTTCCGTTTTTCTTCCTGCTTTTTGATAAAAATTGAAACTAAATTTTCATTTTATGAAAAAAATTAATAGACGTAGATCAACTCTTTAATCCTTTAATGTTGTCAAAAGTCGCAAAACGTAAATGTTCAAAATGTTACTAAATGTTCTAAAGGTTTCTAAATAAAATGTTTCTAAATGTTCAAAAAAATTAAATATGTTTTATTTTATTTAAACGGGCAAAAGTCTTTCTAGTTCCTATAAAATTTCATATTAACCAATCTAATACAGTAATAAACTGTGGTTGTACCAATTTAGAACAGGTGGATACATGCAAACATTATGTGTTACAGTGGATAGTCAAATCACATGGGACACTCGCATAAACAATACAAGGCGAAAAGTAGCTAGTTTTTTAAGAGAATTGTATTTCTGAAAAAAATCTGTCTCCAGAATATTGCTAAAAATATTTATTTCGCTTTAGTTCATTCAAAATGAACATATGGAATTGGTTGTTGGAGCGGGACGTTCGTATCATATTAAAATCCTCCACTAACTTTAGAAAAACATTGTATTCAGATTCTGCTAGGAACATATGTAAGGAATAATTCCTTTTTATAGTTACGTTTTTCAAACTAAGAAAAATCAACATTCAATAAAACGTGACCGTTTATCTTATAAAAATCGTCAAATCGGTTAACCCTGACAGCTGACTAAAAAAGAGAGTAAATGAAAGTCTACCAGGATTAAAACGAACTATATAAAACTCATAAAAACTGAGCAAAAGTTACACTTCATATCAAAACATGAAACCTAACATAAATTACTTGTAATCAGAAAGAGCTTTGCCAACACAGTATAAAACGCAGTAGGTCTACACACTGCAATTGCCCATAAAACAGAGATTAGTTAGGTAGCGACAGCGACACAGTGTAGTGAGGATACTTATAAACTACAACTATAAAACTTTCGATCTCAGCAGCAACATACGCCTTCATAGTTTACGGTAAATAATCGGGTCTTGTATTCTCAACGGTGCGCTTGTGTTAGTGTTCAGTGGATAATGAAATAGGCTGTTACAGGCAGTTTTGAGACGTGGTGCAACTGATTGAAGGAAACAAATGACTTACATAATTTATCCGCATAAAAACTTGCACGCGCACGCTTATGTAAGCGTACGCTTTATCATATTGTAATTGACGAAGCGAGAGTTACCACCATATAGAATATTTTTGAAGAGGTAAAATGGATAACTTGCAACCGTGTACAGTAATGATGTAACTAAAAACCATGATAAGTCATTCCGATATTAATTTTGAATTTATTAGTGAGCCATATGTAATTTATATATATATAATTATATATAGCTCCCTCTAAATAATTTATAGCCCTCTCTAAATACTGTATTCATAATTATGAATGTAGGGGAGGGTGGGTCTAGTTGTTACAGGGGCAAGTTGTTACAAACGCATTTAAAATTTTCCGGGAAGTGGAAGCGACCTATTGTCCCTTCCCTACGGTCGGTCACGTGGTTCCTCACCTTGTTTTCAACTGGCGTCATTGTGAGTTGTGTGGTCGAGCTGAGAAGACATTTTTTGTGTTTCTTCGTACTCCGAGTTACCTTTCGTCATCTTCAATTCATCTATATTTCAGAGCCGTTTCACAAGGTAAGTAAGTGTTCATTATTCTACACGTTAAGGAATATTAGTGTAGTAAATACATTCTAACAGAATTAAAATTTATTGAATAATTTCTGACAAAATATGCTTTTAGTAAAATGGCGTCGGGTGGGGCAAGTTGTTATAATATGTTGGGGGCACATTGTTACACTGTAACAACATGCCCCACCCATGTTTTTATACGGAGGTGAATATTATTTCAACCTAAAGTTTACATTTAAAATGTTATATATTATAATTTATTACATTTTTATTGAAATACGCATGCGTATTTAATAGAATATTGTGCACTTGATAATATGCATATCGAGGACGTTAAAAGTAGGCACTTTTCAGGGCACTTTAAGATCTGGAGTTCATTTCAGAAGTTGCACACTTGTCACCAGCTGAAGATTCCAAAATAATTACGTTCATTAAATAACGTATTTATTTTTTTCTGTTCTGCATTTACTTATATGAAATTGTTTGTATACTTTGAGTAACCATTTTTATGATGTCTAATTTACAAAGTACAAATAAGTTGTTGTTTATAATAATGTATGGAATTAGAATATTAACGTTCACATGTGTGATCATAAACCTTAATTATACATAGTTTGGCTGTTTATTATTAGATTGTTTTTGGTTTGTAGAGAAAATGGTAAGAAACTACAAGCGGAAAACCGACAGAGGGAAGACACCGCCAGATGTACTGAAGCAAGCTGCTGAAAGTGTGTCAGAACAACGATATTCAATAAGAATGGCTGCCGAGGCTTACAACATAAATTTTATGACATTATTCAGGTATGTAAAAAAATTGAAAAGTGGAAAGTCTCATTTAGAAATCAAAACAGACTACGCTAAGCCTAGACAAATTTTTTCCGATGATCAGGAAAACGAATTGGCGGAATCATTCATCTAAGATATTTTTTGGACTTTCAACAACAGATGTAAAATCATTAGCATTTGAATATGCAAAAGAAAATCAAATTTTAATGCCATCTAACTGGTATGAAAATAAAAAGCCTACTAAGGACTGGTTTTTAGGATTTCTTAAGCGAAATAGTTATCACAGCCTTAGAAAACCAGAACCCACTAGCCTTAGCCGCATGACAAGCTTCAATAAGCATAATGTGACTGAATTTTTTAATAACCTTGGTGGGCTTTATGATAAGTATGGGTTCCGCTGTCATCAAGTGTGGAACCTAGACGAAATAGGTGTGACCACAGTACAGCGTCCATGCAAAATAATTGCAGAGAAGGGAGTAAAACAAATAGGATCCTACTTCGGCTGAACGTGGGAATCTGGTCACAGTAATCCATGCCGTAAATGCCGCTGGTAACAGCATTCCACCTCTCTTAATATTCCCCAGAAAGTATTTCAAAGAACATTTCATAACAGACGGACCTCCTGGTTGCATTGGAGCAGCCAATCCTAGTGGGTGGGTCACCAGTGAAGAATTCTTAATTTCATGAAACACTTTGTGTCTCACACTAGATGAACAAAGCAGCAGCCAGTCCTAGTCATCTTAGATAACCATACTTCACATATGTCTATAAATGTGATCAATTATTGTCGAGAAAAAGGTGTAGCCCTGTTATCAATCCCTTCTCATACGTCTCACAGACTCCAGCCACTCGATAAGTCTGTGTTTGGACCACTAAAAACATATTACAATTCAGCCTGTGATGCGTGGATGAAGAGTAACCCGGGAAAGACTAAGGTAATTTACAATATTCCCACATTGTTGAAAACAGCCCTCCAAAGTGCTTCAACGCCTAGAAATATTACTATCGGTTTTCAGTCAACTGGTATATGGCCATTTAATAAAGATATATTTACTGAAGAAGATTTCATGCAATCAGAAGTAACAAATGGACCACACAATACCCCGGAAAATTCGAAGGATAATTCTGACAATTGCATAAATTTATCAGCTGAAATTGAGCCAGGCAATAATGTTTATAGTGAAGTTGTTGTCAGTATTGACAGTCCATCATGTTCCACGACTCTTACACAGCCTGAAGCAGAAGCAGCAAGAAAACTATTAAGTGTGGCACACAAAAGTCCTGAAGTGATTCGTCCTTATCCGAAGGCTCAAAAACAAAAATGTAAAACTAATCGAAGAAAGATAACATCCTGCGTTTTAACAAGTACTCCAATGAAACATAGGAGGAAGAACAGGCAAAAAGAAAATCTTCAGTAACTAAAAAAACTGGTGAAACTAAAAGAAAATTATTCAGCACTGATCATAAAAAGAAGAAGTCGTAGGATAGACCTAAAAGGCACAATAGAAGTAAAAGGAAAAGAATGCAAGTGTTAGATTCTAGCGACGATGAAGATGAGGACTGTTTATGTCTGAAATGTCTAAAGCAATGGGGACAATCGAAAGATGGCAAAGAGTGGATACAGTGTCTTAGTTGCAACCGATGGGCTCATGCATCTTGTGCGAGTAATAGTTTGTATTTTATTTGTTTTAATTGTGCATCAGATGTTTCTGACGATTAATGCTTTTGATTTCAAAATATCAACCCCCCGCTTTTCAATTTTTTAACATACTGAATCATTATTTCGAATTTTTGTCATTCAATAAAAATATTATGATAATTTTTTGTAACAGCTTTTTAGAAATTTTTATTAAATTCTTTTAAATTTGTTGTCATTTTAATTTTATATTAATCAATAATATCTTATAATTATGTAATATCTCATAATGAACTTGGGAAATTAATAATTGTGTTTAGAATTATAACCATTTGTTTTAAAACACTTGTGTTTCTTTACTCATATATTACGTAACAACTTACCCCACGCTCTGTAACAATATGCCCCACCAGGGGGCACATTGTTACAACCAGCAGTGTCTTCATAAAATTATTTTAGTGACACATACGTTACAGTGTTATGGTTATAAAAAATTGTAAATGCTTATAAATTATTGCTTCAAGCAAACAGCTGGTTGCCAGATTACTAGCTATAAAGTGCAAGTCAGAAAAAAAAATATATTTAAGAATTGTAACAACAAGCCCCACCTTCCCAATATACTGTATTTATAAATAAATATATATATATATTTCATTCACTTTCTGCTACAGTCCGTTTCTTGATGTATATAATACTATAATACTTATAACTATTTTACCTCAAGATGTATTTTTTCTTTAGGGACATGTTTCGGGAGATCCTGTTGAGATGGGAAGAACAGGAAGATGGGAGAACAGGATCTCCCGAAACATGTCCCTAAAGAAAAAATACATCTTGAGGTAAAATAGTTATAAGTATTATAGTAATATATATATATATATATATATATATATATATATATAAATCGCTTCATAACGTTATCCTACGTCTTCCGATCCCTAGTCTCCATTGGTCTCGATCCAACCAAGATTCTTCTTCCAATTCCCGGTCTCTCATTGCCCGATTGATGCCTTCTCTCCAACTCAACCTAGGTCTTCCTCTTCGCCTACGACCATATGGTGTCCATCCCAAAATTTGTTTGGGGAGTCGATTATCCGGCATTATTTGCACATGTCCAAACCATCTTAGCTGTTTTGTTTTTATGTCGTCAACAATAGAGCACTGTACCCCCATTACCTCCCGGATTCTGACGTTTCTTACTTTTTCCATGTTTGAACTCCCTGCCACTCTTCGCTAATAATCTCAGTAGCCCCCAACAACTTTTCTGTTCTTTGTGTTACTGGCCATATTTCACACCCGTATGACGTAATTGGTTTCACGATTGTATTGTATATACGATGTTTATTTTGTTTTGATATTTGTTGTTCAGCAATGCTATTGATTTTCTTCCCAGGTTATTTCTTTCTCTTATCGCTTTATCTAGACTACCATCTTGTGTAACTGCTGTTCCTAGATATTTATAGCTACTGCAATTTATTAATACATTTTATTGTTTTGTCTCCAAGTCGCGCTCTAATACAAAGGTACAATCTTACCTATTTATTTTCCGTCGTGCGACTTCGTATATTTATAGCACTACGCGTTTCGGCAACAAGTTGCCATCCTCAGGTGAAACATTCGTGACACAAAACGAGGTCGTTAAAAAATAAAATGATTTATTAAAATACTAAAACTTAAAGTTAAAAGTGGACTTTCAACATATATGAACACACACGCGAACACGAGCAGGCCAGTGCTATACACGCGGGCAATATCGGTCGACTAGACTTAGTGCTTATGTAAGATGTGCGCTGATAAAACTGTTTGTTTACCAAACTCTGTACGTATGTATTTATTGTTGTCCGCGCAGACGTATAGCCGTATCATACAATACATTAGATTAAAACGCAAGCTTATCGTTCAAAACACAACCACTGTTAATTTGAGCTGCTTTATATATTTCATACTCCTCGAGTGCGTCCATGTATTTACCCTTCTTGCAGTAATGCATAGGCACAAAATTTGTTTCGAAATCGACATATATATGATTACTCATCATCAAGTGTCGGGCAAAATTTGATGTTGTTTTCTGTAGATCCCTCCTAGGGAGATGTTCTTTATAACGTTCTTCGAACGGTCTGCCCGTCTGGCCCAGGTAGAACATATCGCATGAGCTGCAATTCATCTTATATACGCCGGTTCTTTCTTTATTTGGTACGGTGCTCTTCTGGCTGAGGAACTTCTGAATGCTGTTTTTTGTGCGGAACGTTACATGTACCTGGTGTTTTTTAAACTCATTCTTTATAATATTTGGTAAAATATTTGTATAGTCAGCAGATATATATTTCTTAACCGGTAATAAGTCATCACTGGCCAACTTTTTAACCTTCTTCTTTCTGTGTTTGTTAATTAATTTATCTATTAAAGAGCTTTTATAACCGTTTGCCGCTGCTATGTACTTGATGGTGTCAACCTCTTCATTGAAGTCGTTTTTACTTAGCGGTATTGTCAACAACCTGCGCACAAAACTATTATACGCTGCCATCTTTTGCGAAACGGGATGATACGAATCAGCATGTATTGTAATATCCGTTGTTGTGGCTTTTCTAAAGATTTTAAACTGAAGTTGTCCTGCGTTTTTTGTAACAGTTAAATCTAAAAATTCAACTGATTTTCTGCCTCTATCTCAGACGTGAATTTAATTTTTTGGTGTATACTATTTATGTGACTATTTAAGTTTTCTATTTGTCTTCTAGTTCCGTTAAATACCATAAATGTATCATCAACGTATCTACAGTAAAAAATGATCTTATCTTTGTATAATCTATTATCTATTATGCTTGCATTCTCGAAATAGTTTAGGTAAATATCAGCTAAAAGCCCCGACAATGGCGAACCCATAGCTAAACCGTCATTTTGTATAAAAAAATCGTTATCAAATGTGAAATAGTTCTGTTCAAGGACCACCGTAAGGAGTTTTACAAGTTCATTAATTTCTTGTGTGCCAAGCTGTGCCACCTCATTTAGATTGTTGGTTAAGATTTCAATAGTTTCTTTCACTGGAACATTAGTATATAAATTGATTATGTCAAAAGAAACAAACTTATACTGCGGGATCATTTTCATTTTTTTAAGTTTTTCAACTAACTCGTAACTGTTCTTGATACTATAATTATTTTTTATCCTAATATTATTTTTAATTATGGTTTCTAACAATTTAGCAGCTTTGTAACCGGGGGCTGTGGTATAATTTATTACTTTGGTGTATTTTCTTTGTGTAATTTGGGTAATCCTGTGAATTTTGGCGCCTTAGCGTTAATAGGTTTTAGGTATCTGCGTGTTTTTTCATCCAAGAGTACCCTACATTGACTAATGGCATTATTCAACTCTTTTACATAGGCCTTTGTGGGATCCCGGTCTAATTTCTTAAGATTATTATTACGTATGAAGTCAAGGACCTTTTGTGTATATTCTTTTTTCTGTATGACCACTAAAGTATTACCTTTGTCTTCCTTACTTATAATTGCATCGTTATCTTCTAGTTTATTTTTTATTTTTTATTTGTCTTATTAAATGTTGGTATATTATACTTCAAACCTTTACTAAGCGTGTGTAATTCTTGAGTAGTGAAATCTATGTTGGTTGTATTTACCACACGTTCATAAAATACATGTTTAGATTCTCTCAGTATATCTTCATTCTCGCCCTGACTACGGATTAAGTTTTCAATTTTCTTTTTGTGTGTTAATAATTTAGAATGGACAAATTTGGAGATTGAGGCATTAACTTTATTCATGATAGTATCTATAACTGCCGGGTGAATTTCGTTTAGTATTTCTAAATGCGCTTTAAAAAGGTCTGTATTTAACCTGTTTTTCTTTGCATACAGCTGTCTAATTTCTTGTGTTAACCATGTTTTTCCGCTATTTGCTTTGTCTTGAGTGCAGCCGGTGTTCGTGACACGATATTTACGCGTGCGTATTTCGGTATGATGTTCAGTTTTTTGCACATTTTGTTAAATTTGATGTTAAGTGCAACCTTAATCATTTTTATTCTAGTATTTTTATATTTATAGACAACACTTGCCGCATATATATTTATAGAACAGCCTTATAAACTCTAAATTACATGAATAAAAGTGAATAAATTGTTTATTTATTTATTTATTCATTTAAATTTTTTTATTTATATTTTGCTACCTAATGCTTTTTAGAATTCAGGTCATGCAGAACTCTCTGTTGTAAACAGTTCGACTTGAAAACCCATTATGCCCGCTTAATTAGAATATAATACAAAATAAAAACAAAATTTTTACTAAATATAACTGTTCATTTCTCTATTGAAGTAGGCCTACTTTATATCGAAATCTGTTTTTTCTGCTTTTTTTTTACATGAATTTACAAAAATAAAGTTTTATGAGCATACTATAGTCAGTGCGAAATAATTTTTCAACATTTTTTCATGTTTACCAGACAATAAATTTCGACTGTTTTATAATATGTTGCTCTTTTCCCAACATAAAACGACTGACAAATGTTTGGGGACATGCACACTCTATTTGTAATGTATGTGATTAGATAATGGTATAATTAGAGAATACAATTATATCTTTACGTGATTGTGTGATGTGCATTTTATGGAATGTCCCATGTCCATGACCTTTTTCCATAATACCTACTTTTTTGTTATTTTCCGTCAGTTCACACTGCATTGTCATAATTTACAGAAGTCGCAGCGTAAAGTTGTATTCACTGTAAAAATACTGTTAGGCACTGAAGCAGCTGTAAATTATGTTGTTGATCTCAAAAACATCCTTTCATGTTCGACTGACGTGGCAACGTAGTGATGAGTTGCACTTGTTTTTAATATTTATATTATTCAGACGTGACGAACATCCGAGTGGTCCGTTGGCAGAATCTAACGAAACTCCGAAAACAAACAGCCAATCCCTGAAAGATGAATAGTGTATAGAAGCCTACATCCAATGCCATATGCTGGCTACTGTAAGGCGATGGTGTACCAGACTCGGAACATCATAATATTGCCTACATGAGCCCTAGTTTCTTCTAACTTGCTAGAGACATCTCGTTTCTTCTCGTTTATTTTGGGTCCCCACTGCCAAAATTTACAATGAATTGTCTGGCAATTCGGATACTTAGTCCGAGACAAACAACAAACTTATATATCCTAATCCAATAGGCTGTATACGTTTAACAAGTTTTGTAAGTATTGTATCGGCTAATCCATTCGTAATCCAGTTAAATTTTTGGAAAATGTTTTACATAGTTATTGCATAATTAAAAATGTTGAAGGTCGAAATTAAAAAATTAGCTTGGCGTTTTTAGAAATTTGTTCACAGAATGAAGTTGTTCCAATCTGTTGAAAATTGATCGCTCTCAGGAATTCTGAACAAAAAAAAATTATGAACACTTTGAAACGGCTTAGAGAATAATATATATTAAGCTTAATAAAATTTAAGATTAGTTTCTGATTTTAAAAAATAACATACTTTTTAAAGTAATTTATAGGAACCAACTGTTAAAAATAATAAAGTAGAAATTACTGAAGAGATATTATATAATTAAAGAATGTACATGAGTATGCCTTGTTGCACGTAATACCAATTATACTACTAAAAACGTTTTTAAAACAAATTTACTTTTAATGGCCCATTAGTTTCTGTTGCCTCAATTACACACATAAATATGTTGAAACTTAGACTTTGTCGACGAAGACTGAAGAATTATACCCCTTAGAACATTTTTCTCATTTTATTATTCTAAATGCCCTATGAAAGAGGTCCATTAAATTGTTATATGTGTTTTGAGATCATAAAGACTTTGGCAATCTGATGGTTTAAGAGGGGGGCGGCTTTCTCAACTCACGAAGAAAGTTCCCTCTGTTCCCACACCCAAACATAATCTACAATCAATACTTTTAGCTCTTATAAAATTCTGCTCAAAGGCTGATACGTTGAATTCTGTTAACAAATCAATCAAGTTCTTTGTTTACGGTTATAGAATTGCAAGAAGTGTTATTCCTTTAGGCTCTATGTGTAGTTAAATAGGTTCAAATTAGAAATGTACATTAGTAACGAATCTTAAGTGAACTGGTGCAGACAGAAAACATGCAATTCTCAAAATTGATTTTCAATTTCACGAAGACTGCGATACTGTAACCATTGATTCTTTAAGTCAAGTATTTGTATTATGAACATTTCGCATTTCAGGTAACATAAAGTAACTGACTTCATTATTAACCAACCATTAAACCTATACACAATAACATACCCTTCATATACGCCTATATGAATAACAATTTTGAGATTATTAACAGTGAGGAATGGTATTTAAGTATTGTGTGGAATACTGTGGAATTAGTAGAAAAAACGTTATCATCTTTACGCTGTTTAGAGGTACAATATTACATCATTAATAATATAAACTGTAAACGTTATTAAATTAATGAGATGTAGGTAATGAAAGTAAGCAATCTTAATTTTCTAGCTGATAAATGTTTATTTACTCCTACAAGATATTATTATTCTTAATTATTCATTTAGGTCCTTACATTCTAGAATTACAAAATACTCGAATCTTAGTTTGTCATTAACAATTTTAATGAAGCTTTATTATTCAGTGAAGACCTTGAATAATTAAGTACACAAATAATATGAATGGACATCATTAACATGAAAATTTTAAAAATAAAGACGGCTTTAACAGTGTTTTATGGAACACACTTTCTATCGCACTACGTTTTCTGTCAGCACCATCCGCATTGCTCGTCAACATTATAATCACCTATCAGAAGAACTAATATCTTGTTGGAACGAACCTACTTTGTATCTCCTTGTTCGAAGACCATTCAACAAGAATTAAGGAGACAAACCCCTCTTGTAGGAAAACGGTTCATAGAAACTACAAAATAATTTCAGAACTGTATCTGGTTACCCTCTGATCATTACCTAACAATGTTTGATGTAAATTTGTGACAACATATCCTCAATTTATGATGGAGTGTACTCTCCAAAATTGACCATTTGAGAACACTATGTGGTGATTAGACTTAATCTAAGGATGTATAACCGTCAAAAATCTACTCGCTCATAACTGAACAGTAAGGCAAAAGTGTATGAATCGTGCAAATTTATACAAGTTGGTCGAATGCTTAAAGTGGACGAACACGAGTGACTGATGAGCACCGTTCTAGAGTAGAGGTTTCAACTTCAGCGCTTGAAACTCGTATACACGCGCTTATCAAAGATGACTGTCATACATTGAAGATAGCGCTAAAAAACGTAAAGTAAGTATTACTCCATCCTATTCCATTGTTTGCAACATGTTTGACTGCCATAAAAAAGTGCGAAAATGGGTGCCAAGACAGCTCTCATAAAATCAGGAAAAACGACTTTGCTTTATTTCTCCTGAACTCAAACGACACCATATAAATGGCGTAGGGTAAACATATTTTTACATAAAATTTTAATTTGTTATAAAATCTGTCATTTTAAATAAATAATAAAAATTTGTCACATCAGAATCCAAAGGGCAAACCATGGAGTGAAGCCATCCCAGTTCACCCGTTACAAAAATAATGTGAAGGAGGAAGTAGGCTCTTGAAGTGATGTCCATGATCTATCAAAACGCCAAAGATCTAGTGTTTCTAATTTTTAAAAACATGAACTTAAACAAAAAAGACTACTTCTCCAACAGGCTTTTCAAACTTTGTTTCAAATATACTCACATACCTTCAACTTTTACTTGGTTACTAGCGATAAATATTAATTAAATTTTTGTGATTATTAGGCAATTAACATATTCATTCAAATACTACTTACTGCCTGTAATTTCTGTTGGGCGCCAGAGACAATAACCTCAGGGTTATTGTTAATAACAACTCTTCGTTCAGATTTTAAATAACATAGGGTTGTATTTATCAAATTTACGTACATTTAGTTAATTTCAATACACAAACCTCATTATTAATATCACTTGTTCAACTTTAATTACTTATCAAACATATACATATCTTTATCATCCCTTAATCTTCCAAAATAGATTATTTAAACAAATAGCTTAATCATTTATAACGTTACGATATTTCTTCTTGACAATATGAGTGTTAATTGCTCTATTCATAAATTACCTTGACTAAACAAGCATGACTTATTACCTAACACATTACACATATTAAATTATCATCCAATTCTATGTCATATAATATAAATGCACAATTTAGTATCTGAACGCAATCATGGGTCCTTTGAGAATGAAACGGGATTAACTTGTGGTAGACAACTACAGCTACATAAAGATTATTTGATTTACGCAATATAGATTGATACTGTTACTTGGAAAAGGCAATCCATTTTATTGCTTGGCTCGTTCAACTTTACACAACACATATCACTACCACTTAACTCTGTTGCTCTGCTTTTAGAATTTCACACGATCGGGATAATTACTTGGAGTCGCGCACTTCGATATTTAGACTTTAACTATTACTTTCGCGCACATGTGAAATTCATTTCTTCACATTTCTGCCCGCGCACCAATTCAAATTATACTCACTAAATGTTCACACCTTTACATCTCCGAGTTCTTAAATATCGATTGATTGATTTAGTTCATCGCTAACTGATGTAAACACTATGACTGTTTTTGACTGACGTAACTTGAGTACTTTGACTGACTGCTATGACTCTCCTTTCAGTTTCTCTGCGAGTCACTTTTATAGTTTCTTCAAAACTTCCCTCTCTGCTGTCACTACTGCAACCACCCCCATTGGCCGCCGCCATATTTTGAATGTGTCGCCGGTAAATTTGAAAATACCCAGTCAAAATCTGCAAATTCCTCGCGCGCAGAGATGACGCTATCTTCTATTGACTACCATATTTGCGGCGCTACACTTTCCCCCACAACCGTTAAGTCGTAAAAAAAGAAATCTACTTTCTAAAATTCACACCCCGTTTCGGTATGTCAGCTATTGTATTTTGAAGGATAACGCACCCACTTTCTAACGGTATCTCTCGTTTTTTCCCGGTTCGTGTAAACAAGGCATTTTATATTTTTATGACATAGAAAGTTTGGATGTACAAACGGCCTCGGTTTACTCTTAACACCTGCTCATATAGCTAATACTCTGTACAAAATCTTATATGCTTCTCTATTACTAATATTACAATATTTATACTAACATTGGTGATTTATATCGTGATGTAATACTAATATTTACCAATTTATTAAGGTGATTATTCGTAACTCGTAGCGTTACGTTACATACCTTTTTGCAACTCACAAAACAAACTAATTAAATTTCATCATATTGAAATGTTTTTAAACAAGTGAACCAGACGTTTGTAAGGGTAAACAATGTCAACTTTAAAACTATACAACCGGTACATTGTTAATCTATAGTATCTAAATATACGAAATCATTGAACAGAAATGATTCACGAATTTTACAATGCAAGAGACTGCTTTAGACAATGTGGACGAAATGTTCATAGGCGTCGAGGTCTTTCGCGCGTATCAAAGCGGTACACTGTTGTGTGTTAGATTAAAATTTGGTGATAATACCGAGTTGGCGAGGTTGGCGAGATGAGCAAGAGGCGAATTAGCAAACAATCTCCTACCATCCGCGTACCATTTATCGTCCTTGTAAATTACAAGTGATATGATCACCGGTGGTGAAGGCTGAGAAATAAGATAAGATACAACTACGAAAGATAGAAAGAACGAGGATGAAACGAAGAGTAAGTTGAGAAACTGAACTGACTAAATAAACTGATGACGACAAAAGAAAACATACGAAAGCGAAGAGGGGAAGAAAAGATATGAAAAATATGCGCTTGCACCCAATTTAGCGTTGTTAGTGTTAATGTAAAATGTGTGCACGCCTTCTGTGTCGGTGTGTGTGTTGTGTTCGTGATTGAGGCTTTTGTTTAATTGATTATAGTAATGACGGTATACGTATAAATGTTGCTATACACCTCAATATTTAACATGAACAGGAATATTGGTGCCAGTTTAAGTATTAGTAATCACTTAGTGCCAGAAGTGACGTACGTAAAACGTAAGCTGAACTTTTGGGAAAAAAATTTCGTATTTACATTTATAAGGCCAGATGCGTACATCTGCTTTCGTAAAGTTTACTCTGTCAGTAACGTACCCTAAATACATATCATACTGTTTAGTAACGAATATAATCGTAAGAATTCTACGACACTCAAATGCGGTAGAAGGACTATTTTCATTGCAGTTATAACCCAGTACACTCAAATAATACTACAGCGACAGTACATACAGTCTGCACAGTACCGTACTACAACTCTTTGTAACACAACAAATTCGTCTTTCGATAAGTATTTCTGATGCACATTGTAAGTAGACTAAAATTAGGGTTACTTGTTTTTAAAATAAAGTTTAAATTACGTTTAAAAGCCACACTGTTGGGCTCCAATTTGTAATAAAATAAATACGGTGTGTATTAATCTGCCACACGGTGTATACGTTAGCTTGTAATAAAATAAAAGTGTTGCTGTTGTTATTTAAATTATGTTTATGTTTAAAATATTAAAGGTCGTGTTTAAATAAAATTCAATTATGTGTGAAATATTATTTAAATGTGGTAGTTGAAGGTTACTAATTTTGTAAAGCGATTTAAAATGTAACATTCAAGGTTACTCACAGTGTGTTTACAATTGTGTAATTATACTTGTCTGAAAAGAATTCCCTTATATGAAACAAATAAAATAGTTGGGTTGATAATAATTAAATACTAATTTTGCTTAGGTTTAAAAGTAAAGTTCAATAGTTGGTCGCTTGAAGATGATGTTCGTCTTGTTGATACTGGCTGTGGAACTTCTCTTCCAGGTTGATGATAGTCTAAGTACGTTACGTCTCGTAATGTCTGGACAATATAATAAACAAAATATACTTTCACGTACCTGGTCGTGTTTTCTAGAAGTTCTAGTATAAGCTGTCAACTCAGTTTACAAACACCAACTTACTTTAGTTGCAAGGTTAGATTGCCTTGGTTGTTAGTGGGCGCCACACGGATTTATTTAGGGAAAATCCCGTGTAAAACCCACAAATAGAATCACTGAATGATTTAAAAATTTAAAATAATTGTTTGTCACCTTTGTGGCAGTGCTATTCCAAAATATTAAAACACAACTGAAGGTTGTTTGAGTTTTCTAAATAAAATATTTAATTATCAGATAGAAATAAATCAAGTCGAGTTATGCTGTTAATAATGGGTTTTATTTATACCCTTATAGAGAATTCCAAAAAAAAAACAAATATAATTAAAATATACAAAGTTGTACAATTGTCAATAAGTTATTATATACCTTATACGGCTTGCTCAGAGCACAAGTTATAAATCTGGCTAAGTCCAGATGTTGTTTATTTTTAATAGTAATATTATTAAAATCTCAGATGTGAATTCTTTGAGACACGAAAAAGAAAGTTATGCCTACACAATGGCTAATGATTTGCTGATAAAATATTGATTGATAATGTTTTGATGTTACTTTCATTAAGTAAACAAATAAAAATGACCTGTTGATAGGTCGTGCGTTCGTCAACGCTTGCTTTTTGATTTACAAAATTTATCATGTGAGAACACTTATAACTAGCATACAGCTTAATTCATAATAACAAATTCATACAATAAATTGAGACATGGTGTAATCTTGAAATGTTTCTGTGTTTTGCGTCAGTACAGATCAGTGTAGAAAAATGTACAGGTTATGGCGCTCGGATAAAAAATGAATAATGATTGCACTGTTACCTTTTGGTTTTAATTATTTAATTAAAACTCATTGACCACTTCGGTAATCGGATTATAATGATTACCGGGTTTTGCACTACACACGCACAAGAACAGAGTATTGCGATCCTCTTCTAACTTAATGGATCATGAATGATATTAATTAATTACTTTCTGTTCATTATTTCCCGCACTAAATTGAAATAATACTGCACATAATCACTATTGTTTTCTGTAGATTAGTTTGAAGTAGTTGTTTCTTGGTGTTGTGCTATTTTCTTCGATGTATTATGTTGATGACGCTAACAATTATTAAAAATGTTGAGATGGCGAGCACACGTCCCGTGCTGTATGAAGTTGGTAAAGTGTCTGTTGAGAATCGTTTGCGTTCCCTTATATACTCTCCTTGTCGATCGGTCTTAGGTAAAAATGTTAATTACTAACTAATTTTGTGATTGGTTCTTGCAGGTATGACGAGTATGACGTATTGGTTATTTAGCCGTTAACAACGGTTTTTTAACTGTCAAACGCCGAGGTGACAGATAGCTTTTATTGTTGTTGGTATTAGTAAACAAATTTCTGATGCTTTTTTGGTAAATGATGCTAACATCTTTCCCGCACTTAATACAGTTGCGATTGGGTCGATGTCGTCATCAAATTAAAGATCATTTTGTCCTCTTTAATTTGACCGACATTGTTATAAAATCAATGTTCGGGTACACTATTTTTCACTGTCGTCTGTTTATCTGACTCGACGATTTTACACTTTGGTTAAAATTGTTTGTGTTCACATAGCATTTTATTACTCAAACGTTTATGTGGGAACACCATTAACTCTGTACTGACATTTTTTACTGAACATTATGAGTACACGTAAACTTTATACATTGTAATGAACGATCCTTATTACTATGACAATTCATTTTACGCTAACTCGTTCAATTCTACTACTTAACAATTGAATTATGATTAAATATATTGTTTTAATAATGTTTTATGCTATATTGGAGCATAACAATTGTTTTGTAGTTGTCTTGATTATTCATCTCTTCTTTCACAGCACTAACACTTAACTAAAAATGAACTTTTTTCATGTGAAAAACTTACTATTTTATTGGACGCGTTTCGGCTTAGTATCCGCCTTCTTCAGCTTTGGTAACAGACTGCCAGCATTTTGTAACGGTTGTGTGGAAGGTGAAGTGGGGGTGGTGTGTGGAGAAAGGGGATTGGCGCGGGGATTCAACTTACTGTTTGTTTTCTGTATAATTGTGTCAAAAAGTGTATGTGATTTATATTGTAATTGATCGTTGAGTATGTTGTTTGGTTGTGTTGTGTGGTGTTTATATATTTCGTATTGTTCAGTTGTGTTGAGTTTTTGACCTTTGGGTATGTAATGTAAAATTTCAAGATTAGTGTCTATGTTGGTGTAACTGTGGTTTTCTGTGTGTATGTGTGTGGCAAATGCAGAGTGTATATTGTTGTTGGTTAAAGCTTTTAAGTGTTCAGAATAACGGGATGAAAAAGATCTTCCCGTCTGGCCTATGTAGAAACTATTGCAGTCATTACAATTTAATTTGTAAACACCTGTTTTGTTATATTTGTCTATGTCTGTGTTTGTATTACTGATGTGTTTTTTGATGGTATTGGTTGTTCTGAATGCTATTTTGTATTTGTGTTTTCTGAATGTATTGGCGATTTTGTGTGTGTATTAGTTGTGGTATGTGAGTGTGATGTACTTATTGTGTTGTGTGTTGATGGTATTAAGTGTTTTGTTGTTTTTGTTTTTGATGCGTTTGTGTAGTATGTTTATTAAATTGGGGTTATAACCGTTTTTTATTGCTATGTATTTTATTGTGTTGAGTTCGTCGGTGTAATCTTGTTTATTTAAGGGTATTTTAGTTAGTCTATGGAGCATATGGTTGAAGGCCGCATGTTTATGTTGTGTTGGGTGGTTTGATGTGTTGTGTATAACCATGTCGGTTGTGGTTGGTTTCCTGTATATTTTGTACGTGTGTGTATTGTTAGTTTTGTTAATTGTTAGGTCTAGAAAATTTATACTATTGTTTTGTTCAGTTTCCAGTGTAAATTTTAATTTGTGGTGTATAGTGTTTATGTATTTGTGGAAGTTTTCAACTTGTCTTGTGTTGCCTTTGAATAAAAGTAATATATCATCTACATACCTGTGCCAGTATATAATTTTGTTAGTGTATTTGTTGTAGTTTATTATGTGGTTCTGTTCAATGTTGTGTATATATATTTCTGCTAGTATTCCTGATATGGGGGATCCCATCGGGAGTCCTTCTGTTTGTGTGTATATTTTGTTATTGTATGTAAAGTAATTTTGTTCAGTTATTATTTTGGTAAGTGTGATGATTTCTTGTATGTGTGTTTCAGGTGTGTTGTTTTGTCTGAGTAGTTGTTCTAGTGTTTGTATGGTTTCTTTGATGGGGACATTAGTGTATAAATTGGTTATATCAAAAGATGCCAGAGTTGAGTTATGTGGGATGTGTATGTGTTCAGTTTTCCTGACTAGGTCAATGTTGTTTTTGATAGAGGTGTTGTTGCTGAGTTTTATGTTTTCTCTGATTATTTTGTCTAGTTGTTTTGCTATTTTGTGGGAGGGGGCCTGTGTGTTGTTTATTAATGGTCTGATTGGAATGTTAGGTTTATGTATTTTTGGTAATGCATTTAGTTTAGGGGGGTTAGGTTTTATTTGTTTAAGGTATTTGGCGTTTTCTGGTTTGATTATATGTTTGGTGTTGTTTATAAATTTATTAATCTGTTTATGAAATTTTAGTGTGGGGTCTTTATTTATTTCCGTTATATTATTTTCGTTGAATAAACTTTCGATTTTAGTGTTTAATTGGTGTTTGTCCATTATGACGCTAATGTTACCTTGTCGGCTTTTAGGATTGTTGTGTTGTGTTCGAGTAACTTGTGTTTTACACTATTGAGGGTTTTTATTTCATTGTTGTGTATTTTTGGTTTTGTATGTGTGTTTTGAAGTTTTCTTTTTATGTCGTGACGTATCGTGTCTTGGTCGTTGAGGTGCGTGTTTTGTACAGCCGTTTCTGCGTCTATGATGATGTCGCGTATGTGTTTATTGTGATTTTTGATGTTAGTTGTATTGGTATTCAAATTATGTTTCAGTCCTTTGTTTAATAAATTCATTTCATCTTTTGTGAAATTAATGTGTGTTCTATTAACTACGCGTGCGTGGAATATGTGTGCCGGTTCAGGGATTGATTCATTGTGTGTGTTGTAAGGTTAGTTATTTTTTTGTTGTGTCGATGTTGTATTGTCAATTTGAGTTTTTCTATGTTGTCTTGTGTGTGTTGTATTACATTTTCAAGTTCTGTGTGGTGTAATATTTGTGTGAGTTTCATGTGTAAGTTACATGCCTGTCTGTTGAGTGTGTCTTTTTTATGGTATAAATAATTGATTATGTTGTTTAGGTTTATTTGTTCTAATTTCCGTTTGGTTTGTAGTGCTGTATGTGTGTTTTGTTTTATTGTAACTTGTGCGTGTGTTGGTATGATGTTGTGTTTTCGACAAGTTTTATTGAATGCTATGTGTAAGGAAGTTTTTGTTACTTGTTGCTTGGCGTTTCTGTACTTATTGATGAAATACGCTTTATCTGCGGTATTATAGTTGTCTTGATTATTCATCTCTTCTTTCACAGCACTAACACTTAACTAAAAATGAACATTTTTCATGTGAAAAACTTACTATTTTATTGGACGCTTTTCGGCTTAGTATCCGCCTTCTTCAGCTTTGGTAACAGACTGCCAGCATTTTGTAACGGTTGTGTGGAAGGTGAAGTGGGGGTGGTGTGTGGAGGAAGGGGATTGGCGCGGGGATTCAACTTACTGTTTGTTTTCTGTATAATTGTGTCAAAAAGTGTATGTGATTTATATTGTAATTGATCGTTGAGTATGTTGTTTGGTTGTGTTGTGTGGTGTTTATATATTTCGTATTGTTCAGTTGTGTTGAGTTTTTGACCTTTGGGTATGTAATGTAAAATTTCAAGATTAGCGTCTATGTTGGTGTAACTGTGGTTTTCTGTGTGTATGTGTGTGGCAAATGCAGAGTGTATATTGTTGTTGGTTAAAGCTTTTAAGTGTTCAGAATAACGGGATGAAAGATCTTCCCGTCTGGCCTATGTAGAAACTATTGCAGTCATTACAATTTAATTTGTAAACACCTGTTTTGTTATATTTGTCTATGTCTGTATTTGTATTACTGATGTGTTTTTTGATGGTATTGGTTGTTCTGAATGCTATTTTGTATTTGTGTTTTCTGAATGTATTGGCGATTTTGTGTGTGTATGAGTTGTGGTATGTGAGTGTGATGTACTTATTGTGTTGTGTGTTGATGGTATTAAGTGTTTTGTTGTTTTTGTTTTTGATGCGTTTGTGTAGTATGTTTATTAAATTGGGGTTATAACCGTTTTTTATTGCTGTGTATTTTATTGTGTTGAGTTCGTCGGTGTAATCTTGTTTATTTAAGGGTATTTTAGTTAGTCTATGGAGCATATGGTTGAAGGCCGCATGTTTATGTTGTGTTGGGTGGTTTGATGTGTTGTGTATAACCATGTCGGTTGTGGTTGGTTTCCTGTATATTTTGTACGTGTGTGTATTGTTAGTTTTGTTAATTGTTAGGTCTAGAAAATTTATACTATTGTTTTGTTCAGTTTCCAGTGTAAATTTTAATTTGTGGTGTATAGTGTTTATGTATTTGTGGAAGTTTTCAACTTGTCTTGTGTTGCCTTTGAATAAAAGTAATATATCATCTACATACCTGTGCCAGTATATAATTTTGTTAGTGTATTTGTTGTTGTTTATTATGTGGTTCTGTTCAATGTTGTGTATATATATTTCTGCTAGTATTCCTGATATGGGGGATCCCATCGGGAGTCCTTCTGTTTGTGTGTATATTTTGTTATTGTATGTAAAGTAATTTTGTTCAGTTATTATTTTGGTAAGTGTGATGATTTCTTGTATGTGTGTTTCAGGTGTGTTGTTTTGTCTGAGTAGTTGTTCTAGTGTTTGTATGGTTTCTTTGATGGGGACATTAGTGTATAAATTGGTTATATCAAAAGATGCCAGAGTTGAGTTATGTGGGATGTGTATGTGTTCAGTTTTCCTGACTAGGTCAATGTTGTTTTTGATAGAGGTGTTGTTGCTGAGTTTTATGTTTTCTCTGATTATTTTGTCTAGTTGTTTTGCTATTTTGTGGGAGGGGGCCTGTGTGTTGTTTATTAATGGTCTGATTGGAATGTTAGGTTTATGTATTTTTGGTAATGCATTTAGTTTAGGGGGGTTAGGTTTTATTTGTTTAAGGTATTTGGCGTTTTCTGGTTTGATTATATGTTTGGTGTTGTTTATAAATTTATTAATCTGTTTATGAAATTTTAGTGTGGGGTCTTTATTTATTTCCGTTATATTATTTTCGTTGAATAAACTTTCGATTTTAGTGTTTAATTGGTGTTTGTCCATTATGACGCTAATGTTACCTTGTCGGCTTTTAGGATTGTTGTGTTGTGTTCGAGTAACTTGTGTTTTACACTATTGAGGGTTTTTATTTCATTGTTGTGTATTTTTGGTTTTGTATGTGTGTTTTGAAGTTTTCTTTTTATGTCGTGACGTATCGTGTCTTGGTCGTTGAGGTGCGTGTTTTGTACAGCCGTTTCTGCGTCTATGATGTAGTCGCGTATGTGTTTATTGTGATTTTTGATGTTAGTTGTATTGGTATTCAAATTATGTTTCAGTCCTTTGTTTAATAAATTCATTTCATCTTTTGTGAAATTAATGTGTGTTCTATTAACTACGCGTGCGTGGAATATGTGTGCCGGTTCAGGGATTGATTCATTGTGTGTGTTGTAAGGTTAGTTATTTTTTTGTTGTGTCGATGTTGTATTGTCAATTTGAGTTTTTCTATGTTGTCTTGTGTGTGTTGTATTACATTTTCAAGTTCTGTGTGGTGTAATATTTGTGTGAGTTTCATGTGTAAGTTACATGCCTGTCTGTTGAGTGTGTCTTTTTTATGGTATAAATAATTGATTATGTTGTTTAGGTTTATTTGTTCTAATTTCCGTTTGGTTTGTAGTGCTGTATGTGTGTTTTGTTTTATTGTAACTTGTGCGTGTGTTGGTATGATGTTGTGTTTTCGACAAGTTTTATTGAATGCTATGTGTAAGGAAGTTTTTGTTACTTGTTGCTTGGCGTTTCTGTACTTATTGATGAAATACGCTTTATCTGCGGTATTATAGTTGTCTTGATTATTCATCTCTTCTTTCACAGCACTAACACTTAACTAAAAATGAACATTTTTCATGTGAAAAACTTACTATTTTATTGGACGCGTTTCGGCTTAGTATCCGCCTTCTTCAGCTTTGGTAACAGACTGCCAGCATTTTGTAACGGTTGTGTGGAAGGTGAAGTGGGGGTGGTGTGTGGAGGAAGGGGATTGGCGCGGGGATTCAACTTACTGTTTGTTTTCTGTATAATTGTGTCAAAAAGTGTATGTGATTTATATTGTAATTGATCGTTGAGTATGTTGTTTGGTTGTGTTGTGTGGTGTTTATATATTTCGTATTGTTCAGTTGTGTTGAGTTTTTGACCTTTGGGTATGTAATGTAAAATTTCAAGATTAGTGTCTATGTTGGTGTAACTGTGGTTTTCTGTGTGTATGTGTGTGGCAAATGCAGAGTGTATATTGTTGTTGGTTAAAGCTTTTAAGTGTTCAGAATAACGGGATGAAAAAGATCTTCCCGTCTGGCCTATGTAGAAACTATTGCAGTCATTACAATTTAATTTGTAAACACCTGTTTTGTTATATTTGTCTATGTCTGTGTTTGTATTACTGATGTGTTTTTTGATGGTATTGGTTGTTCTGAATGCTATTTTGTATTTGTGTTTTCTGAATGTATTGGCGATTTTGTGTGTGTATGAGTTGTGGTATGTGAGTGTGATGTACTTATTGTGTTGTGTGTTGATGGTATTAAGTGTTTTTGTTTTTGATGCGTTTGTGTAGTATGTTTATTAAATTGGGGTTATAACCGTTTTTTATTGCTGTGTATTTTATTGTGTTGAGTTCGTCGGTGTAATCTTGTTTATTTAAGGGTATTTTAGTTAGTCTATGGAGCATATGGTTGAAGGCCGCATGTTTATGTTGTGTTGGGTGGTTTGATGTGTTGTGTATAACCATGTCGGTTGTGGTTGGTTTCCTGTATATTTTGTACGTGTGTGTATTGTTAGTTTTGTTAATTGTTAGGTCTAGAAAATTTATACTATTGTTTTGTTCAGTTTCCAGTGTAAATTTTAATTTGTGGTGTATAGTGTTTATGTATTTGTGGAAGTTTTCAACTTGTCTTGTGTTGCCTTTGAATAAAAGTAATATATCATCTACATACCTGTGCCAGTATATAATTTTGTTAGTGTATTTGTTGTTGTTTATTATGTGGTTCTGTTCAATGTTGTGTATATATATTTCTGCTAGTATTCCTGATATGGGGGATCCCATCGGGAGTCCTTCTGTTTGTGTGTATATTTTGTTATTGTATGTAAAGTAATTTTGTTCAGTTATTATTTTGGTAAGTGTGATGATTTCTTGTATGTGTGTTTCAGGTGTGTTGTTTTGTCTGAGTAGTTGTTCTAGTGTTTGTATGGTTTCTTTGATGGGGACATTAGTGTATAAATTGGTTATATCAAAAGATGCCAGAGTTGAGTTATGTGGGATGTGTATGTGTTCAGTTTTCCTGACTAGGTCAATGTTGTTTTTGATAGAGGTGTTGTTGCTGAGTTTTATGTTTTCTCTGATTATTTTGTCTAGTTGTTTTGCTATTTTGTGGGAGGGGGCCTGTGTGTTGTTTATTAATGGTCTGATTGGAATGTTAGGTTTATGTATTTTTGGTAATGCATTTAGTTTAGGGGGGTTAGGTTTTATTTGTTTAAGGTATTTGGCGTTTTCTGGTTTGATTATATGTTTGGTGTTGTTTATAAATTTATTAATCTGTTTATGAAATTTTAGTGTGGGGTCTTTATTTATTTCCGTTATATTATTTTCGTTGAAGAAACTTTCGATTTTAGTGTTTAATTGGTGTTTGTCCATTATGACGCTAATGTTACCTTGTCGGCTTTTAGGATTGTTGTGTTGTGTTCGAGTAACTTGTGTTTTACACTATTGAGGGTTTTTATTTCATTGTTGTGTATTTTTGGTTTTGTATGTGTGTTTTGAAGTTTTCTTTTTATGTCGTGACGTATCGTGTCTTGGTCGTTGAGGTGCGTGTTTTGTACAGCCGTTTCTGCGTCTATGATGATGTCGCGTATGTGTTTATTGTGATTTTTGATGTTAGTTGTATTGGTATTCAAATTATGTTTCAGTCCTTTGTTTAATAAATTCATTTCATCTTTTGTGAAATTAATGTGTGTTCTATTAACTACGCGTGCGTGGAATATGTGTGCCGGTTCAGGGATTGATTCATTGTGTGTGTTGTAAGGTTAGTTATTTTTTTGTTGTGTCGATGTTGTATTGTCAATTTGAGTTTTTCTATGTTGTCTTGTGTGTGTTGTATTACATTTTCAAGTTCTGTGTGGTGTAATATTTGTGTGAGTTTCATGTGTAAGTTACATGCCTGTCTGTTGAGTGTGTCTTTTTTATGGTATAAATAATTGATTATGTTGTTTAGGTTTATTTGTTCTAATTTCCGTTTGGTTTGTAGTGCTGTATGTGTGTTTTGTTTTATTGTAACTTGTGCGTGTGTTGGTATGATGTTGTGTTTTCGACAAGTTTTATTGAATGCTATGTGTAAGGAAGTTTTTGTTACTTGTTGCTTGGCGTTTCTGTACTTATTGATGAAATACGCTTTATCTGCGGTATTATAGTTGTCTTGATTATTCATCTCTTCTTTCACAGCACTAACACTTAACTAAAAATGAACTTTTTTCATGTGAAATCTTACTATTTTATTGGACGCGTTTCGGCTTAGTATCCGCCTTCTTCAGCTTTGGTAACAGACTGCCAGCATTTTGTAACGGTTGTGTGGAAGGTGAAGTGTGGGTGGTGTGTGGAGGAAGGGGATTGGCGCGGGGATTCAACTTACTGTTTGTTTTCTGTATAATTGTGTCAAAAAGTGTATGTGATTTATATTGTAATTGATCGTTGAGTATGTTGTTTGGTTGTGTTGTGTGGTGTTTATATATTTCGTATTGTTCAGTTGTGTTCAGTTTTTGACCTTTGGGTATGTAATGTAAAATTTCAAGATTAGCGTCTATGTTGGTGTAACTGTGGTTTTCTGTGTGTATGTGTGTGGCAAATGCAGAGTGTATATTGTTGTTGGTTAAAGCTTTTAAGTGTTCAGAATAACGGGATGAAAAAGATCTTCCCGTCTGGCCTATGTAGAAACTATTGCAGTCATTACAATTTAATTTGTAAACACCTGTTTTGTTATATTTGTCTATGTCTGTGTTTGTATTACTGATGTGTTTTTTGATGGTATTGGTTGTTCTGAATGCTATTTTGTATTTGTGTTTTCTGAATGTATTGGCGATTTTGTGTGTGTATGAGTTGTGGTATGTGAGTGTGATGTACTTATTGTGTTGTGTGTTGATGGTATTAAGTGTTTTGTTGTTTTTGTTTTTGATGCGTTTGTGTAGTATGTTTATTAAATTGGGGTTATAACCGTTTTTTATTGCTGTGTATTTTATTGTGTTGAGTTCGTCGGTGTAATCTTGTTTATTTAAGGGTATTTTAGTTAGTCTATGGAGCATATGGTTGAAGGCCGCATGTTTATGTTGTGTTGGGTGGTTTGATGTGTTGTGTATAACCATGTCGGTTGTGGTTGGTTTCCTGTATATTTTGTACGTGTGTGTATTGTTAGTTTTGTTAATTGTTAGGTCTAGAAAATTTATACTATTGTTTTGTTCAGTTTCCAGTGTAAATTTTAATTTGTGGTGTATAGTGTTTATGTATTTGTGGAAGTTTTCAACTTGTCTTGTGTTGCCTTTGAATAAAAGTAATATATCATCTACATACCTGTGCCAGTATATAATTTTGTTAGTGTATTTGTTGTAGTTTATTATGTGGTTCTGTTCAATGTTGTGTATATATATTTCTGCTAGTATTCCTGATATGGGGGATCCCATCGGGAGTCCTTCTGTTTGTGTGTATATTTTGTTATTGTATGTAAAGTAATTTTGTTCAGTTATTATTTTGGTAAGTGTGATGATTTCTTGTATGTGTGTTTCAGGTGTGTTGTTTTGTCTGAGTAGTTGTTCTAGTGTTTGTATGGTTTCTTTGATGGGGACATTAGTGTATAAATTGGTTATATCAAAAGATGCCAGAGTTGAGTTATGTGGGATGTGTATGTGTTCAGTTTTCCTGACTAGGTCAATGTTGTTTTTGATAGAGATGTTGTTGCTGAGTTTTATGTTTTCTCTGATTATTTTGTCTAGTTGTTTTGCTATTTTGTGGGAGGGGGCCTGTGTGTTGTTTATTAATGGTCTGATTGGAATGTTAGGTTTATGTATTTTTGGTAATGCATTTAGTTTAGGGGGGTTAGGTTTTATTTGTTTAAGGTATTTGGCGTTTTCTGGTTTGATTATATGTTTGGTGTTGTTTATAAATTTATTAATCTGTTTATGAAATTTTAGTGTGGGGTCTTTATTTATTTCCGTTATATTATTTTCGTTGAATAAACTTTCGATTTTAGTGTTTAATTGGTGTTTGTCCATTATGACGCTAATGTTACCTTGTCGGCTTTTAGGATTGTTGTGTTGTGTTCGAGTAACTTGTGTTTTACACTATTGAGGGTTTTTATTTCATTGTTGTGTATTTTTGGTTTTGTATGTGTGTTTTGAAGTTTTCTTTTTATGTCGTGACGTATCGTGTCTTGGTCGTTGAGGTGCGTGTTTTGTACAGCCGTTTCTGCGTCTATGATGATGTCGCGTATGTGTTTATTGTGATTTTTGATGTTAGTTGTATTGGTATTCAAATTATGTTTCAGTCCTTTGTTTAATAAATTCATTTCATCTTTTGTGAAATTAATGTGTGTTCTATTAACTACGCGTGCGTGGAATATGTGTGCCGGTTCAGGGATTGATTCATTGTGTGTGTTGTAAGGTTAGTTATTTTTTTGTTGTGTCGATGTTGTATTGTCAATTTGAGTTTTTCTATGTTGTCTTGTGTGTGTTGTATTACATTTTCAAGTTCTGTGTGGTGTAATATTTGTGTGAGTTTCATGTGTAAGTTACATGCCTGTCTGTTGAGTGTGTCTTTTTTATGGTATAAATAATTGATTATGTTGTTTAGGTTTATTTGTTCTAATTTCCGTTTGGTTTGTAGTGCTGTATGTGTGTTTTGTTTTATTGTAACTTGTGCGTGTGTTGGTATGATGTTGTGTTTTCGACAAGTTTTATTGAATGCTATGTGTAAGGAAGTTTTTGTTACTTGTTGCTTGGCGTTTCTGTACTTATTGATGAAATACGCTTTATCTGCGGTATTATAGTTGTCTTGATTATTCATCTCTTCTTTCACAGCACTAACACTTAACTAAAAATGAACTTTTTTCATGTGAAATCTTACTATTTTATTGGACGCGTTTCGGCTTAGTATCCGCCTTCTTCAGCTTTGGTAACAGACTGCCAGCATTTTGTAACGGTTGTGTGGAAGGTGAAGTGTGGGTGGTGTGTGGAGGAAGGGGATTGGCGCGGGGATTCAACTTACTGTTTGTTTTCTGTATAATTGTGTCAAAAAGTGTATGTGATTTATATTGTAATTGATCGTTGAGTATGTTGTTTGGTTGTGTTGTGTGGTGTTTATATATTTCGTATTGTTCAGTTGTGTTCAGTTTTTGACCTTTGGGTATGTAATGTAAAATTTCAAGATTAGCGTCTATGTTGGTGTAACTGTGGTTTTCTGTGTGTATGTGTGTGGCAAATGCAGAGTGTATATTGTTGTTGGTTAAAGCTTTTAAGTGTTCAGAATAACGGGATGAAAAAGATCTTCCCGTCTGGCCTATGTAGAAACTATTGCAGTCATTACAATTTAATTTGTAAACACCTGTTTTGTTATATTTGTCTATGTCTGTGTTTGTATTACTGATGTGTTTTTTGATGGTATTGGTTGTTCTGAATGCTATTTTGTATTTGTGTTTTCTGAATGTATTGGCGATTTTGTGTGTGTATGAGTTGTGGTATGTGAGTGTGATGTACTTATTGTGTTGTGTGTTGATGGTATTAAGTGTTTTGTTGTTTTTGTTTTTGATGCGTTTGTGTAGTATGTTTATTAAATTGGGGTTATAACCGTTTTTTATTGCTGTGTATTTTATTGTGTTGAGTTCGTCGGTGTAATCTTGTTTATTTAAGGGTATTTTAGTTAGTCTATGGAGCATATGGTTGAAGGCCGCATGTTTATGTTGTGTTGGGTGGTTTGATGTGTTGTGTATAACCATGTCGGTTGTGGTTGGTTTCCTGTATATTTTGTACGTGTGTGTATTGTTAGTTTTGTTAATTGTTAGGTCTAGAAAATTTATACTATTGTTTTGTTCAGTTTCCAGTGTAAATTTTAATTTGTGGTGTATAGTGTTTATGTATTTGTGGAAGTTTTCAACTTGTCTTGTGTTGCCTTTGAATAAAAGTAATATATCATCTACATACCTGTGCCAGTATATAATTTTGTTAGTGTATTTGTTGTAGTTTATTATGTGGTTCTGTTCAATGTTGTGTATATATATTTCTGCTAGTATTCCTGATATGGGGGATCCCATCGGGAGTCCTTCTGTTTGTGTGTATATTTTGTTATTGTATGTAAAGTAATTTTGTTCAGTTATTATTTTGGTAAGTGTGATGATTTCTTGTATGTGTGTTTCAGGTGTGTTGTTTTGTCTGAGTAGTTGTTCTAGTGTTTGTATGGTTTCTTTGATGGGGACATTAGTGTATAAATTGGTTATATCAAAAGATGCCAGAGTTGAGTTATGTGGGATGTGTATGTGTTCAGTTTTCCTGACTAGGTCAATGTTGTTTTTGATAGAGATGTTGTTGCTGAGTTTTATGTTTTCTCTGATTATTTTGTCTAGTTGTTTTGCTATTTTGTGGGAGGGGGCCTGTGTGTTGTTTATTAATGGTCTGATTGGAATGTTAGGTTTATGTATTTTTGGTAATGCATTTAGTTTAGGGGGGTTAGGTTTTATTTGTTTAAGGTATTTGGCGTTTTCTGGTTTGATTATATGTTTGGTGTTGTTTATAAATTTATTAATCTGTTTATGAAATTTTAGTGTGGGGTCTTTATTTATTTCCGTTATATTATTTTCGTTGAATAAACTTTCGATTTTAGTGTTTAATTGGTGTTTGTCCATTATGACGCTAATGTTACCTTGTCGGCTTTTAGGATTGTTGTGTTGTGTTCGAGTAACTTGTGTTTTACACTATTGAGGGTTTTTATTTCATTGTTGTGTATTTTTGGTTTTGTATGTGTGTTTTGAAGTTTTCTTTTTATGTCGTGACGTATCGTGTCTTGGTCGTTGAGGTGCGTGTTTTGTACAGCCGTTTCTGCGTCTATGATGATGTCGCGTATGTGTTTATTGTGATTTTTGATGTTAGTTGTATTGGTATTCAAATTATGTTTCAGTCCTTTGTTTAATAAATTCATTTCATCTTTTGTGAAATTAATGTGTGTTCTATTAACTACGCGTGCGTGGAATATGTGTGCCGGTTCAGGGATTGATTCATTGTGTGTGTTGTAAGGTTAGTTATTTTTTTGTTGTGTCGATGTTGTATTGTCAATTTGAGTTTTTCTATGTTGTCTTGTGTGTGTTGTATTACATTTTCAAGTTCTGTGTGGTGTAATATTTGTGTGAGTTTCATGTGTAAGTTACATGCCTGTCTGTTGAGTGTGTCTTTTTTATGGTATAAATAATTGATTATGTTGTTTAGGTTTATTTGTTCTAATTTCCGTTTGGTTTGTAGTGCTGTATGTGTGTTTTGTTTTATTGTAACTTGTGCGTGTGTTGGTATGATGTTGTGTTTTCGACAAGTTTTATTGAATGCTATGTGTAAGGAAGTTTTTGTTACTTGTTGCTTGGCGTTTCTGTACTTATTGATGAAATACGCTTTATCTGCGGTATTATAGTTGTCTTGATTATTCATCTCTTCTTTCACAGCACTAACACTTAACTAAAAATGAACATTTTTCATGTGAAAAACTTACTATTTTATTGGACGCTTTTCGGCTTAGTATCCGCCTTCTTCAGCTTTGGTAACAGACTGCCAGCATTTTGTAACGGTTGTGTGGAAGGTGAAGTGGGGGTGGTGTGTGGAGGAAGGGGATTGGCGCGGGGATTCAACTTACTGTTTGTTTTCTGTATAATTGTGTCAAAAAGTGTATGTGATTTATATTGTAATTGATCGTTGAGTATGTTGTTTGGTTGTGTTGTGTGGTGTTTATATATTTCGTATTGTTCAGTTGTGTTGAGTTTTTGACCTTTGGGTATGTAATGTAAAATTTCAAGATTAGCGTCTATGTTGGTGTAACTGTGGTTTTCTGTGTGTATGTGTGTGGCAAATGCAGAGTGTATATTGTTGTTGGTTAAAGCTTTTAAGTGTTCAGAATAACGGGATGAAAGATCTTCCCGTCTGGCCTATGTAGAAACTATTGCAGTCATTACAATTTAATTTGTAAACACCTGTTTTGTTATATTTGTCTATGTCTGTATTTGTATTACTGATGTGTTTTTTGATGGTATTGGTTGTTCTGAATGCTATTTTGTATTTGTGTTTTCTGAATGTATTGGCGATTTTGTGTGTGTATGAGTTGTGGTATGTGAGTGTGATGTACTTATTGTGTTGTGTGTTGATGGTATTAAGTGTTTTGTTGTTTTTGTTTTTGATGCGTTTGTGTAGTATGTTTATTAAATTGGGGTTATAACCGTTTTTTATTGCTGTGTATTTTATTGTGTTGAGTTCGTCGGTGTAATCTTGTTTATTTAAGGGTATTTTAGTTAGTCTATGGAGCATATGGTTGAAGGCCGCATGTTTATGTTGTGTTGGGTGGTTTGATGTGTTGTGTATAACCATGTCGGTTGTGGTTGGTTTCCTGTATATTTTGTACGTGTGTGTATTGTTAGTTTTGTTAATTGTTAGGTCTAGAAAATTTATACTATTGTTTTGTTCAGTTTCCAGTGTAAATTTTAATTTGTGGTGTATAGTGTTTATGTATTTGTGGAAGTTTTCAACTTGTCTTGTGTTGCCTTTGAATAAAAGTAATATATCATCTACATACCTGTGCCAGTATATAATTTTGTTAGTGTATTTGTTGTTGTTTATTATGTGGTTCTGTTCAATGTTGTGTATATATATTTCTGCTAGTATTCCTGATATGGGGGATCCCATCGGGAGTCCTTCTGTTTGTGTGTATATTTTGTTATTGTATGTAAAGTAATTTTGTTCAGTTATTATTTTGGTAAGTGTGATGATTTCTTGTATGTGTGTTTCAGGTGTGTTGTTTTGTCTGAGTAGTTGTTCTAGTGTTTGTATGGTTTCTTTGATGGGGACATTAGTGTATAAATTGGTTATATCAAAAGATGCCAGAGTTGAGTTATGTGGGATGTGTATGTGTTCAGTTTTCCTGACTAGGTCAATGTTGTTTTTGATAGAGGTGTTGTTGCTGAGTTTTATGTTTTCTCTGATTATTTTGTCTAGTTGTTTTGCTATTTTGTGGGAGGGGGCCTGTGTGTTGTTTATTAATGGTCTGATTGGAATGTTAGGTTTATGTATTTTTGGTAATGCATTTAGTTTAGGGGGGTTAGGTTTTATTTGTTTAAGGTATTTGGCGTTTTCTGGTTTGATTATATGTTTGGTGTTGTTTATAAATTTATTAATCTGTTTATGAAATTTTAGTGTGGGGTCTTTATTTATTTCCGTTATATTATTTTCGTTGAATAAACTTTCGATTTTAGTGTTTAATTGGTGTTTGTCCATTATGACGCTAATGTTACCTTGTCGGCTTTTAGGATTGTTGTGTTGTGTTCGAGTAACTTGTGTTTTACACTATTGAGGGTTTTTATTTCATTGTTGTGTATTTTTGGTTTTGTATGTGTGTTTTGAAGTTTTCTTTTTATGTCGTGACGTATCGTGTCTTGGTCGTTGAGGTGCGTGTTTTGTACAGCCGTTTCTGCGTCTATGATGATGTCGCGTATGTGTTTATTGTGATTTTTGATGTTAGTTGTATTGGTATTCAAATTATGTTTCAGTCCTTTGTTTAATAAATTCATTTCATCTTTTGTGAAATTAATGTGTGTTCTATTAACTACGCGTGCGTGGAATATGTGTGCCGGTTCAGGGATTGATTCATTGTGTGTGTTGTAAGGTTAGTTATTTTTTTGTTGTGTCGATGTTGTATTGTCAATTTGAGTTTTTCTATGTTGTCTTGTGTGTGTTGTATTACATTTTCAAGTTCTGTGTGGTGTAATATTTGTGTGAGTTTCATGTGTAAGTTACATGCCTGTCTGTTGAGTGTGTCTTTTTTATGGTATAAATAATTGATTATGTTGTTTAGGTTTATTTGTTCTAATTTCCGTTTGGTTTGTAGTGCTGTATGTGTGTTTTGTTTTATTGTAACTTGTGCGTGTGTTGGTATGATGTTGTGTTTTCGACAAGTTTTATTGAATGCTATGTGTAAGGAAGTTTTTGTTACTTGTTGCTTGGCGTTTCTGTACTTATTGATGAAATACGCTTTATCTGCGGTATTATAGTTGTCTTGATTATTCATCTCTTCTTTCACAGCACTAACACTTAACTAAAAATGAACTTTTTTCATGTGAAATCTTACTATTTTATTGGACGCGTTTCGGCTTAGTATCCGCCTTCTTCAGCTTTGGTAACAGACTGCCAGCATTTTGTAACGGTTGTGTGGAAGGTGAAGTGTGGGTGGTGTGTGGAGGAAGGGGATTGGCGCGGGGATTCAACTTACTGTTTGTTTTCTGTATAATTGTGTCAAAAAGTGTATGTGATTTATATTGTAATTGATCGTTGAGTATGTTGTTTGGTTGTGTTGTGTGGTGTTTATATATTTCGTATTGTTCAGTTGTGTTCAGTTTTTGACCTTTGGGTATGTAATGTAAAATTTCAAGATTAGCGTCTATGTTGGTGTAACTGTGGTTTTCTGTGTGTATGTGTGTGGCAAATGCAGAGTGTATATTGTTGTTGGTTAAAGCTTTTAAGTGTTCAGAATAACGGGATGAAAAAGATCTTCCCGTCTGGCCTATGTAGAAACTATTGCAGTCATTACAATTTAATTTGTAAACACCTGTTTTGTTATATTTGTCTATGTCTGTGTTTGTATTACTGATGTGTTTTTTGATGGTATTGGTTGTTCTGAATGCTATTTTGTATTTGTGTTTTCTGAATGTATTGGCGATTTTGTGTGTGTATGAGTTGTGGTATGTGAGTGTGATGTACTTATTGTGTTGTGTGTTGATGGTATTAAGTGTTTTGTTGTTTTTGTTTTTGATGCGTTTGTGTAGTATGTTTATTAAATTGGGGTTATAACCGTTTTTTATTGCTGTGTATTTTATTGTGTTGAGTTCGTCGGTGTAATCTTGTTTATTTAAGGGTATTTTAGTTAGTCTATGGAGCATATGGTTGAAGGCCGCATGTTTATGTTGTGTTGGGTGGTTTGATGTGTTGTGTATAACCATGTCGGTTGTGGTTGGTTTCCTGTATATTTTGTACGTGTGTGTATTGTTAGTTTTGTTAATTGTTAGGTCTAGAAAATTTATACTATTGTTTTGTTCAGTTTCCAGTGTAAATTTTAATTTGTGGTGTATAGTGTTTATGTATTTGTGGAAGTTTTCAACTTGTCTTGTGTTGCCTTTGAATAAAAGTAATATATCATCTACATACCTGTGCCAGTATATAATTTTGTTAGTGTATTTGTTGTAGTTTATTATGTGGTTCTGTTCAATGTTGTGTATATATATTTCTGCTAGTATTCCTGATATGGGGGATCCCATCGGGAGTCCTTCTGTTTGTGTGTATATTTTGTTATTGTATGTAAAGTAATTTTGTTCAGTTATTATTTTGGTAAGTGTGATGATTTCTTGTATGTGTGTTTCAGGTGTGTTGTTTTGTCTGAGTAGTTGTTCTAGTGTTTGTATGGTTTCTTTGATGGGGACATTAGTGTATAAATTGGTTATATCAAAAGATGCCAGAGTTGAGTTATGTGGGATGTGTATGTGTTCAGTTTTCCTGACTAGGTCAATGTTGTTTTTGATAGAGATGTTGTTGCTGAGTTTTATGTTTTCTCTGATTATTTTGTCTAGTTGTTTTGCTATTTTGTGGGAGGGGGCCTGTGTGTTGTTTATTAATGGTCTGATTGGAATGTTAGGTTTATGTATTTTTGGTAATGCATTTAGTTTAGGGGGGTTAGGTTTTATTTGTTTAAGGTATTTGGCGTTTTCTGGTTTGATTATATGTTTGGTGTTGTTTATAAATTTATTAATCTGTTTATGAAATTTTAGTGTGGGGTCTTTATTTATTTCCGTTATATTATTTTCGTTGAATAAACTTTCGATTTTAGTGTTTAATTGGTGTTTGTCCATTATGACGCTAATGTTACCTTGTCGGCTTTTAGGATTGTTGTGTTGTGTTCGAGTAACTTGTGTTTTACACTATTGAGGGTTTTTATTTCATTGTTGTGTATTTTTGGTTTTGTATGTGTGTTTTGAAGTTTTCTTTTTATGTCGTGACGTATCGTGTCTTGGTCGTTGAGGTGCGTGTTTTGTACAGCCGTTTCTGCGTCTATGATGATGTCGCGTATGTGTTTATTGTGATTTTTGATGTTAGTTGTATTGGTATTCAAATTATGTTTCAGTCCTTTGTTTAATAAATTCATTTCATCTTTTGTGAAATTAATGTGTGTTCTATTAACTACGCGTGCGTGGAATATGTGTGCCGGTTCAGGGATTGATTCATTGTGTGTGTTGTAAGGTTAGTTATTTTTTTGTTGTGTCGATGTTGTATTGTCAATTTGAGTTTTTCTATGTTGTCTTGTGTGTGTTGTATTACATTTTCAAGTTCTGTGTGGTGTAATATTTGTGTGAGTTTCATGTGTAAGTTACATGCCTGTCTGTTGAGTGTGTCTTTTTTATGGTATAAATAATTGATTATGTTGTTTAGGTTTATTTGTTCTAATTTCCGTTTGGTTTGTAGTGCTGTATGTGTGTTTTGTTTTATTGTAACTTGTGCGTGTGTTGGTATGATGTTGTGTTTTCGACAAGTTTTATTGAATGCTATGTGTAAGGAAGTTTTTGTTACTTGTTGCTTGGCGTTTCTGTACTTATTGATGAAATACGCTTTATCTGCGGTATTATAGTTGTCTTGATTATTCATCTCTTCTTTCACAGCACTAACACTTAACTAAAAATGAACTTTTTTCATGTGAAAAACTTACTATTTTATTGGACGCGTTTCGGATTAGTATCCGCCTTCTTCAGCTTTGGTAACAGACTGCCAGCATTTTGTAACGGTTGTGTTGAAGGTGAAGTGGGGGTGGTGTGTGGAGGAAGGGGATTGGCGCGGGGATTCAACTTACTGTTTGTTTTCTGTATAATTGTGTCAAAAAGTGTATGTGATTTATATTGTAATTGATCGTTGAGTATGTTGTTTGGTTGTGTTGTGTGGTGTTTATATATTTCGTATTGTTCAGTTGTGTTGAGTTTTTGACCTTTGGGTATGTAATGTAAAATTTCAAGATTAGTGTCTATGTTGGTGTAACTGTGGTTTTCTGTGTGTATGTGTGTGGCAAATGCAGAGTGTATATTGTTGTTGGTTAAAGCTTTTAAGTGTTCAGAATAACGGGATGAAAAAGATCTTCCCGTCTGGCCTATGTAGAAACTATTGCAGTCATTACAATTTAATTTGTAAACACCTGTTTTGTTATATTTGTCTATGTCTGTGTTTGTATTACTGATGTGTTTTTTGATGGTATTGGTTGTTCTGAATGCTATTTTGTATTTGTGTTTTCTGAATGTATTGGCGATTTTGTGTGTGTATGAGTTGTGGTATGTGAGTGTGATGTACTTATTGTGTTGTGTGTTGATGGTATTAAGTGTTTTGTTGTTTTTGTTTTTGATGCGTTTGTGTAGTATGTTTATTAAATTGGGGTTATAACCGTTTTTTATTGCTGTGTATTTTATTGTGTTGAGTTCGTCGGTGTAATCTTGTTTATTTAAGGGTATTTTAGTTAGTCTATGGAGCATATGGTTGAAGGCCGCATGTTTATGTTGTGTTGGGTGGTTTGATGTGTTGTGTATAACCATGTCGGTTGTGGTTGGTTTCCTGTATATTTTGTACGTGTGTGTATTTTTAGTTTTGTTAATTATTAGGTCTAGAAAATTTATACTATTGTTTTGTTCAGTTTCCAGTGTAAATTTTAATTTGTGGTGTATAGTGTTTATGTATTTGTGGAAGTTTTCAACTTGTCTTGTGTTGCCTTTGAATAAAAGTAATATATCATCTACATACCTGTGCCAGTATATAATTTTGTTAGTGTATTTGTTGTTGTTTATTATGTGGTTCTGTTCAATGTTGTGTATATATATTTCTGCTAGTATTCCTGATATGGGGGATCCCATCGGGAGTCCTTCTGTTTGTGTGTATATTTTGTTATTGTATGTAAAGTAATTTTGTTCAGTTATTATTTTGGTAAGTGTGATGATTTCTTGTATGTGTGTTTCAGGTGTGTTGTTTTGTCTGAGTAGTTGTTCTAGTGTTTGTATGGTTTCTTTGATGGGGACATTAGTGTATAAATTGGTTATATCAAAAGATGCCAGAGTTGAGTTATGTGGGATGTGTATGTGTTCAGTTTTCCTGACTAGGTCAATGTTGTTTTGATAGAGGTGTTGTTGCTGAGTTTTATGTTTTCTCTGATTATTTTGTCTAGTTGTTTTGCTATTTTGTGGGAGGGGGCCTGTGTGTTGTTTATTAATGGTCTGATTGGAATGTTAGGTTTATGTATTTTTGGTAATGCATTTAGTTTAGGGGGGTTAGGTTTTATTTGTTTAAGGTATTTGGCGTTTTCTGGTTTGATTATATGTTTGGTGTTGTTTATAAATTTATTAATCTGTTTATGAAATTTTAGTGTGGGGTCTTTATTTATTTCCGTTATATTATTTTCGTTGAATAAACTTTCGATTTTAGTGTTTAATTGGTGTTTGTCCATTATGACGCTAATGTTACCTTGTCGGCTTTTAGGATTGTTGTGTTGTGTTCGAGTAACTTGTGTTTTACACTATTGAGGGTTTTTATTTCATTGTTGTGTATTTTTGGTTTTGTATGTGTGTTTTGAAGTTTTTTTTTTATGTCGTGACGTATCGTGTCTTGGTCGTTGAGGTGCGTGTTTTGTACAGCCGTTTCTGCGTCTATGATGATGTCGCGTATGTGTTTATTGTGATTTTTGATGTTAGTTGTATTGGTATTCAAATTATGTTTCAGTCCTTTGTTTAATAAATTCATTTCATCTTTTGTGAAATTAATGTGTGTTCTATTAACTACGCGTGCGTGGAATATGTGTGCCGGTTCAGGGATTGATTCATTGTGTTTGTTGTAAGGTTAGTTATTTTTTTGTTGTGTCGATGTTGTATTGTCAATTTGAGTTTTTCTATGTTGTCTTGTGTGTGTTGTATTACATTTTCAAGTTCTGTGTGGTGTAATATTTGTGTGAGTTTCATGTGTAAGTTACATGCCTGTCTGTTGAGTGTGTCTTTTTTATGGTATAAATAATTGATTATGTTGTTTAAGTTTATTTGTTCTAATTTCCGTTTGGTTTGTAGTGCTGTATGTGTGTTTTGTTTTATTGTAACTTGTGCGTGTGTTGGTATGATGTTGTGTTTTCGACAAGTTTTATTGAATGCTATGTGTAAGGAAGTTTTTGTTACTTGTTGCTTGGGGTTTCTGTACTTATTGATGAAATACGCTTTATCTGCGGTATTATAGTTGTCTTGATTATTCATCTCTTCTTTCACAGCACTAACACTTAACTAAAAATGAACTTTTTTCATGTGAAAAACTTACTATTTTATTGGACGCTTTTCGGCTTAGTATCCGCCTTCTTCAGCTTTGGTAACAGACTGCCAGCATTTTGTAACGGTTGTGTTGAAGGTGAAGTGGGGGTGGTGTGTGGAGGAAGGGGATTGGCGCGGGGATTCAAGTTACTGTTTGTTTTCTGTATAATTGTGTCAAAAAGTGTATGTGATTTATATTGTAATTGATCGTTGAGTATGTTGTTTGGTTGTGTTGTGTGGTGTTTATATATTTCGTATTGTTCAGTTGTGTTGAGTTTTTGACCTTTGGGTATGTAATGTAAAATTTCAAGATTAGCGTCTATGTTGGTGTAACTGTGGTTTTCTGTGTGTATGTGTGTGGCAAATGCAGAGTGTATATTGTTGTTGGTTAAAGCTTTTAAGTGTTCAGAATAACGGGATGAAAAAGATCTTCCCGTCTGGCCTATGTAGAAACTATTGCAGTCATTACAATTTAATTTGTAAACACCTGTTTTGTTATATTTGTCTATGTCTGTGTTTGTATTACTGATGTGTTTTTTGATGGTATTGGTTGTTCTGAATGCTATTTTGTATTTGTGTTTTCTGAATGTATTGGCGATTTTGTGTGTGTATGAGTTGTGGTATGTGAGTGTGATGTACTTATTGTGTTGTGTGTTGATGGTATTAAGTGTTTTGTTGTTTTTGTTTTTGATGCGTTTGTGTAGTATGTTTATTAAATTGGGGTTATAACCGTTTTTTATTGCTGTGTATTTTATTGTGTTGAGTTCGTCGGTGTAATCTTGTTTATTTAAGGGTATTTTAGTTAGTCTATGGAGCATATGGTTGAAGGCCGCATGTTTATGTTGTGTTGGGTGGTTTGATGTGTTGTGTATAACCATGTCGGTTGTGGTTGGTTTCCTGTATATTTTGTACGTGTGTGTATTGTTAGTTTTGTTAATTGTTAGGTCTAGAAAATTTATACTATTGTTTTGTTCAGTTTCCAGTGTAAATTTTAATTTGTGGTGTATAGTGTTTATGTATTTGTGGAAGTTTTCAACTTGTCTTGTGTTGCCTTTGAATAAAAGTAATATATCATCTACATTCCTGTGCCAGTATATAATTTTGTTAGTGTATTTGTTATTGTTTATTATGTGGTTCTGTTCAATGTTGTGTATATATATTTCTGCTAGTATTCCTGATATGGGGGATCCCATCGGGAGTCCTTCTGTTTGTGTGTATATTTTGTTATTGTATGTAAAGTAATTTTGTTCAGTTATTATTTTGGTAAGTGTGATGATTTCTTGTATGTGTGTTTCAGGTGTGTTGTTTTGTCTGAGTAGTTGTTCTAGTGTTTGTATGGTTTCTTTGATGGGGACATTAGTGTATAAATTGGTTATATCAAAAGATGCCAGAGTTGAGTTATGTGGGATGTGTATGTGTTCAGTTTTCCTGACTAGGTCAATGTTGTTTTTGATAGAGGTGTTGTTGCTGAGTTTTATGTTTTCTCTGATTATTTTGTCTAGTTGTTTTGCTATTTTGTGGGAGGGGGCCTGTGTGTTGTTTATTAATGGTCTGATTGGAATGTTAGGTTTATGTATTTTTGGTAATGCATTTAGTTTAGGGGGGTTAGGTTTTATTTGTTTAAGGTATTTGGCGTTTTCTGGTTTGATTATATGTTTGGTGTTGTTTATAAATTTATTAATCTGTTTATGAAATTTTAGTGTGGGGTCTTTATTTATTTCCGTTATATTATTTTCGTTGAAGAAACTTTCGATTTTAGTGTTTAATTGGTGTTTGTCCATTATGACGCTAATGTTACCTTGTCGGCTTTTAGGATTGTTGTGTTGTGTTCGAGTAACTTGTGTTTTACACTATTGAGGGTTTTTATTTCATTGTTGTGTATTTTTGGTTTTGTATGTGTGTTTTGAAGTTTTCTTTTTATGTCGTGACGTATCGTGTCTTGGTCGTTGAGGTGCGTGTTTTGTACAGCCGTTTCTGCGTCTATGATGATGTCGCGTATGTGTTTATTGTGATTTTTGATGTTAGTTGTATTGGTATTCAAATTATGTTTCAGTCCTTTGTTTAATAAATTCATTTCATCTTTTGTGAAATTAATGTGTGTTCTATTAACTACGCGTGCGTGGAATATGTGTGCCGGTTCAGGGATTGATTCATTGTGTGTGTTGTAAGGTTAGTTATTTTTTTGTTGTGTCGATGTTGTATTGTCAATTTGAGTTTTTCTATGTTGTCTTGTGTGTGTTGTATTACATTTTCAAGTTCTGTGTGGTGTAATATTTGTGTGAGTTTCATGTGTAAGTTACATGCCTGTCTGTTGAGTGTGTCTTTTTTATGGTATAAATAATTGATTATGTTGTTTAGGTTTATTTGTTCTAATTTCCGTTTGGTTTGTAGTGCTGTATGTGTGTTTTGTTTTATTGTAACTTGTGCGTGTGTTGGTATGATGTTGTGTTTTCGACAAGTTTTATTGAATGCTATGTGTAAGGAAGTTTTTGTTACTTGTTGCTTGGCGTTTCTGTACTTATTGATGAAATACGCTTTATCTGCGGTATTATAGTTGTCTTGATTATTCATCTCTTCTTTCACAGCACTAACACTTAACTAAAAATGAACTTTTTTCATGTGAAATCTTACTATTTTATTGGACGCGTTTCGGCTTAGTATCCGCCTTCTTCAGCTTTGGTAACAGACTGCCAGCATTTTGTAACGGTTGTGTGGAAGGTGAAGTGTGGGTGGTGTGTGGAGGAAGGGGATTGGCGCGGGGATTCAACTTACTGTTTGTTTTCTGTATAATTGTGTCAAAAAGTGTATGTGATTTATATTGTAATTGATCGTTGAGTATGTTGTTTGGTTGTGTTGTGTGGTGTTTATATATTTCGTATTGTTCAGTTGTGTTCAGTTTTTGACCTTTGGGTATGTAATGTAAAATTTCAAGATTAGCGTCTATGTTGGTGTAACTGTGGTTTTCTGTGTGTATGTATGTGGCAAATGCAGAGTGTATATTGTTGTTGGTTAAAGCTTTTAAGTGTTCAGAATAACGGGATGAAAAAGATCTTCCCGTCTGGCCTATGTAGAAACTATGGCAGTCATTACAATTTAATTTGTAAACACCTGTTTTGTTATATTTGTCTATGTCTGTGTTTGTATTACTGATGTGTTTTTTGATGGTATTGGTTGTTCTGAATGCTATTTTGTATTTGTGTTTTCTGAATGTATTGGCGATTTTGTGTGTGTATGAGTTGTGGTATGTGAGTGTGATGTACTTATTGTGTTGTGTGTTGATGGTATTAAGTGTTTTGTTGTTTTTGTTTTTGATGCGTTTGTGTAGTATGTTTATTAAATTGGGGTTATAACCGTTTTTTATTGCTGTGTATTTTATTGTGTTGAGTTCGTCGGTGTAATCTTGTTTATTTAAGGGTATTTTAGTTAGTCTATGGAGCATATGGTTGAAGGCCGCATGTTTATGTTGTGTTGGGTGGTTTGATGTGTTGTGTATAACCATGTCGGTTGTGGTTGGTTTCCTGTATATTTTGTACGTGTGTGTATTGTTAGTTTTGTTAATTGTTAGGTCTAGAAAATTTATACTATTGTTTTGTTCAGTTTCCAGTGTAAATTTTAATTTGTGGTGTATAGTGTTTATGTATTTGTGGAAGTTTTCAACTTGTCTTGTGTTGCCTTTGAATAAAAGTAATATATCATCTACATTCCTGTGCCAGTATATAATTTTGTTAGTGTATTTGTTATTGTTTATTATGTGGTTCTGTTCAATGTTGTGTATATATATTTCTGCTAGTATTCCTGATATGGGGGATCCCATCGGGAGTCCTTCTGTTTGTGTGTATATTTTGTTATTGTATGTAAAGTAATTTTGTTCAGTTATTATTTTGGTAAGTGTGATGATTTCTTGTATGTGTGTTTCAGGTGTGTTGTTTTGTCTGAGTAGTTGTTCTAGTGTTTGTATGGTTTCTTTGATGGGGACATTAGTGTATAAATTGGTTATATCAAAAGATGCCAGAGTTGAGTTATGTGGGATGTGTATGTGTTCAGTTTTCCTGACTAGGTCAATGTTGTTTTTGATAGAGGTGTTGTTGCTGAGTTTTATGTTTTCTCTGATTATTTTGTCTAGTTGTTTTGCTATTTTGTGGGAGGGGGCCTGTGTGTTGTTTATTAATGGTCTGATTGGAATGTTAGGTTTATGTATTTTTGGTAATGCATTTAGTTTAGGGGGGTTAGGTTTTATTTGTTTAAGGTATTTGGCGTTTTCTGGTTTGATTATATGTTTGGTGTTGTTTATAAATTTATTAATCTGTTTATGAAATTTTAGTGTGGGGTCTTTATTTATTTCCGTTATATTATTTTCGTTGAAGAAACTTTCGATTTTAGTGTTTAATTGGTGTTTGTCCATTATGACGCTAATGTTACCTTGTCGGCTTTTAGGATTGTTGTGTTGTGTTCGAGTAACTTGTGTTTTACACTATTGAGGGTTTTTATTTCATTGTTGTGTATTTTTGGTTTTGTATGTGTGTTTTGAAGTTTTCTTTTTATGTCGTGACGTATCGTGTCTTGGTCGTTGAGGTGCGTGTTTTGTACAGCCGTTTCTGCGTCTATGATGATGTCGCGTATGTGTTTATTGTGATTTTTGATGTTAGTTGTATTGGTATTCAAATTATGTTTCAGTCCTTTGTTTAATAAATTCATTTCATCTTTTGTGAAATTAATGTGTGTTCTATTAACTACGCGTGCGTGGAATATGTGTGCCGGTTCAGGGATTGATTCATTGTGTGTGTTGTAAGGTTAGTTATTTTTTTGTTGTGTCGATGTTGTATTGTCAATTTGAGTTTTTCTATGTTGTCTTGTGTGTGTTGTATTACATTTTCAAGTTCTGTGTGGTGTAATATTTGTGTGAGTTTCATGTGTAAGTTACATGCCTGTCTGTTGAGTGTGTCTTTTTTATGGTATAAATAATTGATTATGTTGTTTAGGTTTATTTGTTCTAATTTCCGTTTGGTTTGTAGTGCTGTATGTGTGTTTTGTTTTATTGTAACTTGTGCGTGTGTTGGTATGATGTTGTGTTTTCGACAAGTTTTATTGAATGCTATGTGTAAGGAAGTTTTTGTTACTTGTTGCTTGGCGTTTCTGTACTTATTGATGAAATACGCTTTATCTGCGGTATTATAGTTGTCTTGATTATTCATCTCTTCTTTCACAGCACTAACACTTAACTAAAAATGAACTTTTTTCATGTGAAATCTTACTATTTTATTGGACGCGTTTCGGCTTAGTATCCGCCTTCTTCAGCTTTGGTAACAGACTGCCAGCATTTTGTAACGGTTGTGTGGAAGGTGAAGTGTGGGTGGTGTGTGGAGGAAGGGGATTGGCGCGGGGATTCAACTTACTGTTTGTTTTCTGTATAATTGTGTCAAAAAGTGTATGTGATTTATATTGTAATTGATCGTTGAGTATGTTGTTTGGTTGTGTTGTGTGGTGTTTATATATTTCGTATTGTTCAGTTGTGTTCAGTTTTTGACCTTTGGGTATGTAATGTAAAATTTCAAGATTAGCGTCTATGTTGGTGTAACTGTGGTTTTCTGTGTGTATGTGTGTGGCAAATGCAGAGTGTATATTGTTGTTGGTTAAAGCTTTTAAGTGTTCAGAATAACGGGATGAAAAAGATCTTCCCGTCTGGCCTATGTAGAAACTATTGCAGTCATTACAATTTAATTTGTAAACACCTGTTTTGTTATATTTGTCTATGTCTGTGTTTGTATTACTGATGTGTTTTTTGATGGTATTGGTTGTTCTGAATGCTATTTTGTATTTGTGTTTTCTGAATGTATTGGCGATTTTGTGTGTGTATGAGTTGTGGTATGTGAGTGTGATGTACTTATTGTGTTGTGTGTTGATGGTATTAAGTGTTTTGTTGTTTTTGTTTTTGATGCGTTTGTGTAGTATGTTTATTAAATTGGGGTTATAACCGTTTTTTATTGCTGTGTATTTTATTGTGTTGAGTTCGTCGGTGTAATCTTGTTTATTTAAGGGTATTTTAGTTAGTCTATGGAGCATATGGTTGAAGGCCGCATGTTTATGTTGTGTTGGGTGGTTTGATGTGTTGTGTATAACCATGTCGGTTGTGGTTGGTTTCCTGTATATTTTGTACGTGTGTGTATTGTTAGTTTTGTTAATTGTTAGGTCTAGAAAATTTATACTATTGTTTTGTTCAGTTTCCAGTGTAAATTTTAATTTGTGGTGTATAGTGTTTATGTATTTGTGGAAGTTTTCAACTTGTCTTGTGTTGCCTTTGAATAAAAGTAATATATCATCTACATACCTGTGCCAGTATATAATTTTGTTAGTGTATTTGTTGTAGTTTATTATGTGGTTCTGTTCAATGTTGTGTATATATATTTCTGCTAGTATTCCTGATATGGGGGATCCCATCGGGAGTCCTTCTGTTTGTGTGTATATTTTGTTATTGTATGTAAAGTAATTTTGTTCAGTTATTATTTTGGTAAGTGTGATGATTTCTTGTATGTGTGTTTCAGGTGTGTTGTTTTGTCTGAGTAGTTGTTCTAGTGTTTGTATGGTTTCTTTGATGGGGACATTAGTGTATAAATTGGTTATATCAAAAGATGCCAGAGTTGAGTTATGTGGGATGTGTATGTGTTCAGTTTTCCTGACTAGGTCAATGTTGTTTTTGATAGAGATGTTGTTGCTGAGTTTTATGTTTTCTCTGATTATTTTGTCTAGTTGTTTTGCTATTTTGTGGGAGGGGGCCTGTGTGTTGTTTATTAATGGTCTGATTGGAATGTTAGGTTTATGTATTTTTGGTAATGCATTTAGTTTAGGGGGGTTAGGTTTTATTTGTTTAAGGTATTTGGCGTTTTCTGGTTTGATTATATGTTTGGTGTTGTTTATAAATTTATTAATCTGTTTATGAAATTTTAGTGTGGGGTCTTTATTTATTTCCGTTATATTATTTTCGTTGAATAAACTTTCGATTTTAGTGTTTAATTGGTGTTTGTCCATTATGACGCTAATGTTACCTTGTCGGCTTTTAGGATTGTTGTGTTGTGTTCGAGTAACTTGTGTTTTACACTATTGAGGGTTTTTATTTCATTGTTGTGTATTTTTGGTTTTGTATGTGTGTTTTGAAGTTTTCTTTTTATGTCGTGACGTATCGTGTCTTGGTCGTTGAGGTGCGTGTTTTGTACAGCCGTTTCTGCGTCTATGATGATGTCGCGTATGTGTTTATTGTGATTTTTGATGTTAGTTGTATTGGTATTCAAATTATGTTTCAGTCCTTTGTTTAATAAATTCATTTCATCTTTTGTGAAATTAATGTGTGTTCTATTAACTACGCGTGCGTGGAATATGTGTGCCGGTTCAGGGATTGATTCATTGTGTGTGTTGTAAGGTTAGTTATTTTTTTGTTGTGTCGATGTTGTATTGTCAATTTGAGTTTTTCTATGTTGTCTTGTGTGTGTTGTATTACATTTTCAAGTTCTGTGTGGTGTAATATTTGTGTGAGTTTCATGTGTAAGTTACATGCCTGTCTGTTGAGTGTGTCTTTTTTATGGTATAAATAATTGATTATGTTGTTTAGGTTTATTTGTTCTAATTTCCGTTTGGTTTGTAGTGCTGTATGTGTGTTTTGTTTTATTGTAACTTGTGCGTGTGTTGGTATGATGTTGTGTTTTCGACAAGTTTTATTGAATGCTAGGTGTAAGGAAGTTTTTGTTACTTGTTGCTTGGCGTTTCTGTACTTATTGATGAAATACGCTTTATCTGCGGTATTATAGTTGTCTTGATTATTCATCTCTTCTTTCACAGCACTAACACTTAACTAAAAATGAACTTTTTTCATGTGAAAAACTTACTATTTTATTGGACGCGTTTCGGATTAGTATCCGCCTTCTTCAGCTTTGGTAACAGACTGCCAGCATTTTGTAACGGTTGTGTTGAAGGTGAAGTGGGGGTGGTGTGTGGAGGAAGGGGATTGGCGCGGGGATTCAACTTACTGTTTGTTTTCTGTATAATTGTGTCAAAAAGTGTATGTGATTTATATTGTAATTGATCGTTGAGTATGTTGTTTGGTTGTGTTGTGTGGTGTTTATATATTTCGTATTGTTCAGTTGTGTTGAGTTTTTGACCTTTGGGTATGTAATGTAAAATTTCAAGATTAGTGTCTATGTTGGTGTAACTGTGGTTTTCTGTGTGTATGTGTGTGGCAAATGCAGAGTGTATATTGTTGTTGGTTAAAGCTTTTAAGTGTTCAGAATAACGGGATGAAAAAGATCTTCCCGTCTGGCCTATGTAGAAACTATTGCAGTCATTACAATTTAATTTGTAAACACCTGTTTTGTTATATTTGTCTATGTCTGTGTTTGTATTACTGATGTGTTTTTTGATGGTATTGGTTGTTCTGAATGCTATTTTGTATTTGTGTTTTCTGAATGTATTGGCGATTTTGTGTGTGTATGAGTTGTGGTATGTGAGTGTGATGTACTTATTGTGTTGTGTGTTGATGGTATTAAGTGTTTTGTTGTTTTTGTTTTTGATGCGTTTGTGTAGTATGTTTATTAAATTGGGGTTATAACCGTTTTTTATTGCTGTGTATTTTATTGTGTTGAGTTCGTCGGTGTAATCTTGTTTATTTAAGGGTATTTTAGTTAGTCTATGGAGCATATGGTTGAAGGCCGCATGTTTATGTTGTGTTGGGTGGTTTGATGTGTTGTGTATAACCATGTCGGTTGTGGTTGGTTTCCTGTATATTTTGTACGTGTGTGTATTTTTAGTTTTGTTAATTATTAGGTCTAGAAAATTTATACTATTGTTTTGTTCAGTTTCCAGTGTAAATTTTAATTTGTGGTGTATAGTGTTTATGTATTTGTGGAAGTTTTCAACTTGTCTTGTGTTGCCTTTGAATAAAAGTAATATATCATCTACATACCTGTGCCAGTATATAATTTTGTTAGTGTATTTGTTGTTGTTTATTATGTGGTTCTGTTCAATGTTGTGTATATATATTTCTGCTAGTATTCCTGATATGGGGGATCCCATCGGGAGTCCTTCTGTTTGTGTGTATATTTTGTTATTGTATGTAAAGTAATTTTGTTCAGTTATTATTTTGGTAAGTGTGATGATTTCTTGTATGTGTGTTTCAGGTGTGTTGTTTTGTCTGAGTAGTTGTTCTAGTGTTTGTATGGTTTCTTTGATGGGGACATTAGTGTATAAATTGGTTATATCAAAAGATGCCAGAGTTGAGTTATGTGGGATGTGTATGTGTTCAGTTTTCCTGACTAGGTCAATGTTGTGTTGATAGAGGTGTTGTTGCTGAGTTTTATGTTTTCTCTGATTATTTTGTCTAGTTGTTTTGCTATTTTGTGGGAGGGGGCCTGTGTGTTGTTTATTAATGGTCTGATTGGAATGTTAGGTTTATGTATTTTTGGTAATGCATTTAGTTTAGGGGGGTTAGGTTTTATTTGTTTAAGGTATTTGGCGTTTTCTGGTTTGATTATATGTTTGGTGTTGTTTATAAATTTATTAATCTGTTTATGAAATTTTAGTGTGGGGTCTTTATTTATTTCCGTTATATTATTTTCGTTGAAGAAACTTTCGATTTTAGTGTTTAATTGGTGTTTGTCCATTATGACGCTAATGTTACCTTGTCGGCTTTTAGGATTGTTGTGTTGTGTTCGAGTAACTTGTGTTTTACACTATTGAGGGTTTTTATTTCATTGTTGTGTATTTTTGGTTTTGTATGTGTGTTTTGAAGTTTTCTTTTTATGTCGTGACGTATCGTGTCTTGGTCGTTGAGGTGCGTGTTTTGTACAGCCGTTTCTGCGTCTATGATGATGTCGCGTATGTGTTTATTGTGATTTTTGATGTTAGTTGTATTGGTATTCAAATTATGTTTCAGTCCTTTGTTTAATAAATTCATTTCATCTTTTGTGAAATTAATGTGTGTTCTATTAACTACGCGTGCGTGGAATATGTGTGCCGGTTCAGGGATTGATTCATTGTGTGTGTTGTAAGGTTAGTTATTTTTTTGTTGTGTCGATGTTGTATTGTCAATTTGAGTTTTTCTATGTTGTCTTGTGTGTGTTGTATTACATTTTCAAGTTCTGTGTGGTGTAATATTTGTGTGAGTTTCATGTGTAAGTTACATGCCTGTCTGTTGAGTGTGTCTTTTTTATGGTATAAATAATTGATTATGTTGTTTAGGTTTATTTGTTCTAATTTCCGTTTGGTTTGTAGTGCTGTATGTGTGTTTTGTTTTATTGTAACTTGTGCGTGTGTTGGTATGATGTTGTGTTTTCGACAAGTTTTATTGAATGCTATGTGTAAGGAAGTTTTTGTTACTTGTTGCTTGGCGTTTCTGTACTTATTGATGAAATACGCTTTATCTGCGGTATTATAGTTGTCTTGATTATTCATCTCTTCTTTCACAGCACTAACACTTAACTAAAAATGAACTTTTTTCATGTGAAATCTTACTATTTTATTGGACGCGTTTCGGCTTAGTATCCGCCTTCTTCAGCTTTGGTAACAGACTGCCAGCATTTTGTAACGGTTGTGTGGAAGGTGAAGTGTGGGTGGTGTGTGGAGGAAGGGGATTGGCGCGGGGATTCAACTTACTGTTTGTTTTCTGTATAATTGTGTCAAAAAGTGTATGTGATTTATATTGTAATTGATCGTTGAGTATGTTGTTTGGTTGTGTTGTGTGGTGTTTATATATTTCGTATTGTTCAGTTGTGTTCAGTTTTTGACCTTTGGGTATGTAATGTAAAATTTCAAGATTAGCGTCTATGTTGGTGTAACTGTGGTTTTCTGTGTGTATGTGTGTGGCAAATGCAGAGTGTATATTGTTGTTGGTTAAAGCTTTTAAGTGTTCAGAATAACGGGATGAAAAAGATCTTCCCGTCTGGCCTATGTAGAAACTATTGCAGTCATTACAATTTAATTTGTAAACACCTGTTTTGTTATATTTGTCTATGTCTGTGTTTGTATTACTGATGTGTTTTTTGATGGTATTGGTTGTTCTGAATGCTATTTTGTATTTGTGTTTTCTGAATGTATTGGCGATTTTGTGTGTGTATGAGTTGTGGTATGTGAGTGTGATGTACTTATTGTGTTGTGTGTTGATGGTATTAAGTGTTTTGTTGTTTTTGTTTTTGATGCGTTTGTGTAGTATGTTTATTAAATTGGGGTTATAACCGTTTTTTATTGCTGTGTATTTTATTGTGTTGAGTTCGTCGGTGTAATCTTGTTTATTTAAGGGTATTTTAGTTAGTCTATGGAGCATATGGTTGAAGGCCGCATGTTTATGTTGTGTTGGGTGGTTTGATGTGTTGTGTATAACCATGTCGGTTGTGGTTGGTTTCCTGTATATTTTGTACGTGTGTGTATTGTTAGTTTTGTTAATTGTTAGGTCTAGAAAATTTATACTATTGTTTTGTTCAGTTTCCAGTGTAAATTTTAATTTGTGGTGTATAGTGTTTATGTATTTGTGGAAGTTTTCAACTTGTCTTGTGTTGCCTTTGAATAAAAGTAATATATCATCTACATACCTGTGCCAGTATATAATTTTGTTAGTGTATTTGTTGTAGTTTATTATGTGGTTCTGTTCAATGTTGTGTATATATATTTCTGCTAGTATTCCTGATATGGGGGATCCCATCGGGAGTCCTTCTGTTTGTGTGTATATTTTGTTATTGTATGTAAAGTAATTTTGTTCAGTTATTATTTTGGTAAGTGTGATGATTTCTTGTATGTGTGTTTCAGGTGTGTTGTTTTGTCTGAGTAGTTGTTCTAGTGTTTGTATGGTTTCTTTGATGGGGACATTAGTGTATAAATTGGTTATATCAAAAGATGCCAGAGTTGAGTTATGTGGGATGTGTATGTGTTCAGTTTTCCTGACTAGGTCAATGTTGTTTTTGATAGAGATGTTGTTGCTGAGTTTTATGTTTTCTCTGATTATTTTGTCTAGTTGTTTTGCTATTTTGTGGGAGGGGGCCTGTGTGTTGTTTATTAATGGTCTGATTGGAATGTTAGGTTTATGTATTTTTGGTAATGCATTTAGTTTAGGGGGGTTAGGTTTTATTTGTTTAAGGTATTTGGCGTTTTCTGGTTTGATTATATGTTTGGTGTTGTTTATAAATTTATTAATCTGTTTATGAAATTTTAGTGTGGGGTCTTTATTTATTTCCGTTATATTATTTTCGTTGAATAAACTTTCGATTTTAGTGTTTAATTGGTGTTTGTCCATTATGACGCTAATGTTACCTTGTCGGCTTTTAGGATTGTTGTGTTGTGTTCGAGTAACTTGTGTTTTACACTATTGAGGGTTTTTATTTCATTGTTGTGTATTTTTGGTTTTGTATGTGTGTTTTGAAGTTTTCTTTTTATGTCGTGACGTATCGTGTCTTGGTCGTTGAGGTGCGTGTTTTGTACAGCCGTTTCTGCGTCTATGATGATGTCGCGTATGTGTTTATTGTGATTTTTGATGTTAGTTGTATTGGTATTCAAATTATGTTTCAGTCCTTTGTTTAATAAATTCATTTCATCTTTTGTGAAATTAATGTGTGTTCTATTAACTACGCGTGCGTGGAATATGTGTGCCGGTTCAGGGATTGATTCATTGTGTGTGTTGTAAGGTTAGTTATTTTTTTGTTGTGTCGATGTTGTATTGTCAATTTGAGTTTTTCTATGTTGTCTTGTGTGTGTTGTATTACATTTTCAAGTTCTGTGTGGTGTAATATTTGTGTGAGTTTCATGTGTAAGTTACATGCCTGTCTGTTGAGTGTGTCTTTTTTATGGTATAAATAATTGATTATGTTGTTTAGGTTTATTTGTTCTAATTTCCGTTTGGTTTGTAGTGCTGTATGTGTGTTTTGTTTTATTGTAACTTGTGCGTGTGTTGGTATGATGTTGTGTTTTCGACAAGTTTTATTGAATGCTAGGTGTAAGGAAGTTTTTGTTACTTGTTGCTTGGCGTTTCTGTACTTATTGATGAAATACGCTTTATCTGCGGTATTATAGTTGTCTTGATTATTCATCTCTTCTTTCACAGCACTAACACTTAACTAAAAATGAACTTTTTTCATGTGAAAAACTTACTATTTTATTGGACGCGTTTCGGATTAGTATCCGCCTTCTTCAGCTTTGGTAACAGACTGCCAGCATTTTGTAACGGTTGTGTTGAAGGTGAAGTGGGGGTGGTGTGTGGAGGAAGGGGATTGGCGCGGGGATTCAACTTACTGTTTGTTTTCTGTATAATTGTGTCAAAAAGTGTATGTGATTTATATTGTAATTGATCGTTGAGTATGTTGTTTGGTTGTGTTGTGTGGTGTTTATATATTTCGTATTGTTCAGTTGTGTTGAGTTTTTGACCTTTGGGTATGTAATGTAAAATTTCAAGATTAGTGTCTATGTTGGTGTAACTGTGGTTTTCTGTGTGTATGTGTGTGGCAAATGCAGAGTGTATATTGTTGTTGGTTAAAGCTTTTAAGTGTTCAGAATAACGGGATGAAAAAGATCTTCCCGTCTGGCCTATGTAGAAACTATTGCAGTCATTACAATTTAATTTGTAAACACCTGTTTTGTTATATTTGTCTATGTCTGTGTTTGTATTACTGATGTGTTTTTTGATGGTATTGGTTGTTCTGAATGCTATTTTGTATTTGTGTTTTCTGAATGTATTGGCGATTTTGTGTGTGTATGAGTTGTGGTATGTGAGTGTGATGTACTTATTGTGTTGTGTGTTGATGGTATTAAGTGTTTTGTTGTTTTTGTTTTTGATGCGTTTGTGTAGTATGTTTATTAAATTGGGGTTATAACCGTTTTTTATTGCTGTGTATTTTATTGTGTTGAGTTCGTCGGTGTAATCTTGTTTATTTAAGGGTATTTTAGTTAGTCTATGGAGCATATGGTTGAAGGCCGCATGTTTATGTTGTGTTGGGTGGTTTGATGTGTTGTGTATAACCATGTCGGTTGTGGTTGGTTTCCTGTATATTTTGTACGTGTGTGTATTTTTAGTTTTGTTAATTATTAGGTCTAGAAAATTTATACTATTGTTTTGTTCAGTTTCCAGTGTAAATTTTAATTTGTGGTGTATAGTGTTTATGTATTTGTGGAAGTTTTCAACTTGTCTTGTGTTGCCTTTGAATAAAAGTAATATATCATCTACATACCTGTGCCAGTATATAATTTTGTTAGTGTATTTGTTGTTGTTTATTATGTGGTTCTGTTCAATGTTGTGTATATATATTTCTGCTAGTATTCCTGATATGGGGGATCCCATCGGGAGTCCTTCTGTTTGTGTGTATATTTTGTTATTGTATGTAAAGTAATTTTGTTCAGTTATTATTTTGGTAAGTGTGATGATTTCTTGTATGTGTGTTTCAGGTGTGTTGTTTTGTCTGAGTAGTTGTTCTAGTGTTTGTATGGTTTCTTTGATGGGGACATTAGTGTATAAATTGGTTATATCAAAAGATGCCAGAGTTGAGTTATGTGGGATGTGTATGTGTTCAGTTTTCCTGACTAGGTCAATGTTGTTTTGATAGAGGTGTTGTTGCTGAGTTTTATGTTTTCTCTGATTATTTTGTCTAGTTGTTTTGCTATTTTGTGGGAGGGGGCCTGTGTGTTGTTTATTAATGGTCTGATTGGAATGTTAGGTTTATGTATTTTTGGTAATGCATTTAGTTTAGGGGGGTTAGGTTTTATTTGTTTAAGGTATTTGGCGTTTTCTGGTTTGATTATATGTTTGGTGTTGTTTATAAATTTATTAATCTGTTTATGAAATTTTAGTGTGGGGTCTTTATTTATTTCCGTTATATTATTTTCGTTGAATAAACTTTCGATTTTAGTGTTTAATTGGTGTTTGTCCATTATGACGCTAATGTTACCTTGTCGGCTTTTAGGATTGTTGTGTTGTGTTCGAGTAACTTGTGTTTTACACTATTGAGGGTTTTTATTTCATTGTTGTGTATTTTTGGTTTTGTATGTGTGTTTTGAAGTTTTTTTTTTATGTCGTGACGTATCGTGTCTTGGTCGTTGAGGTGCGTGTTTTGTACAGCCGTTTCTGCGTCTATGATGATGTCGCGTATGTGTTTATTGTGATTTTTGATGTTAGTTGTATTGGTATTCAAATTATGTTTCAGTCCTTTGTTTAATAAATTCATTTCATCTTTTGTGAAATTAATGTGTGTTCTATTAACTACGCGTGCGTGGAATATGTGTGCCGGTTCAGGGATTGATTCATTGTGTTTGTTGTAAGGTTAGTTATTTTTTTGTTGTGTCGATGTTGTATTGTCAATTTGAGTTTTTCTATGTTGTCTTGTGTGTGTTGTATTACATTTTCAAGTTCTGTGTGGTGTAATATTTGTGTGAGTTTCATGTGTAAGTTACATGCCTGTCTGTTGAGTGTGTCTTTTTTATGGTATAAATAATTGATTATGTTGTTTAAGTTTATTTGTTCTAATTTCCGTTTGGTTTGTAGTGCTGTATGTGTGTTTTGTTTTATTGTAACTTGTGCGTGTGTTGGTATGATGTTGTGTTTTCGACAAGTTTTATTGAATGCTATGTGTAAGGAAGTTTTTGTTACTTGTTGCTTGGGGTTTCTGTACTTATTGATGAAATACGCTTTATCTGCGGTATTATAGTTGTCTTGATTATTCATCTCTTCTTTCACAGCACTAACACTTAACTAAAAATGAACTTTTTTCATGTGAAAAACTTACTATTTTATTGGACGCTTTTCGGCTTAGTATCCGCCTTCTTCAGCTTTGGTAACAGACTGCCAGCATTTTGTAACGGTTGTGTTGAAGGTGAAGTGGGGGTGGTGTGTGGAGGAAGGGGATTGGCGCGGGGATTCAAGTTACTGTTTGTTTTCTGTATAATTGTGTCAAAAAGTGTATGTGATTTATATTGTAATTGATCGTTGAGTATGTTGTTTGGTTGTGTTGTGTGGTGTTTATATATTTCGTATTGTTCAGTTGTGTTGAGTTTTTGACCTTTGGGTATGTAATGTAAAATTTCAAGATTAGCGTCTATGTTGGTGTAACTGTGGTTTTCTGTGTGTATGTGTGTGGCAAATGCAGAGTGTATATTGTTGTTGGTTAAAGCTTTTAAGTGTTCAGAATAACGGGATGAAAAAGATCTTCCCGTCTGGCCTATGTAGAAACTATTGCAGTCATTACAATTTAATTTGTAAACACCTGTTTTGTTATATTTGTCTATGTCTGTGTTTGTATTACTGATGTGTTTTTTGATGGTATTGGTTGTTCTGAATGCTATTTTGTATTTGTGTTTTCTGAATGTATTGGCGATTTTGTGTGTGTATGAGTTGTGGTATGTGAGTGTGATGTACTTATTGTGTTGTGTGTTGATGTATTAAGTGTTTTGTTGTTTTTGTTTTTGATGCGTTTGTGTAGTATGTTTATTAAATTGGGGTTATAACCGTTTTTTATTGCTGTGTATTTTATTGTGTTGAGTTCGTCGGTGTAATCTTGTTTATTTAAGGGTATTTTAGTTAGTCTATGGAGCATATGGTTGAAGGCCGCATGTTTATGTTGTGTTGGGTGGTTTGATGTGTTGTGTATAACCATGTCGTTGTGGTTGGTTTCCTGTATATTTTTTGTACGTGTGTGTATTGTTAGTTTTGTTAATTGTTAGGTCTAGAAAATTTATACTATTGTTTTGTTCAGTTTCCAGTGTAAATTTTAATTTGTGGTGTATAGTGTTTATGTATTTGTGGAAGTTTTCAACTTGTCTTGTGTTGCCTTTGAATAAAAGTAATATATCATCTACATTCCTGTGCCAGTATATAATTTTGTTAGTGTATTTGTTATTGTTTATTATGTGGTTCTGTTCAATGTTGTGTATATATATTTCTGCTAGTATTCCTGATATGGGGGATCCCATCGGGAGTCCTTCTGTTTGTGTGTATATTTTGTTATTGTATGTAAAGTAATTTTGTTCAGTTATTATTTTGGTAAGTGTGATGATTTCTTGTATGTGTGTTTCAGGTGTGTTGTTTTGTCTGAGTAGTTGTTCTAGTGTTTGTATGGTTTCTTTGATGGGGACATTAGTGTATAAATTGGTTATATCAAAAGATGCCAGAGTTGAGTTATGTGGGATGTGTATGTGTTCAGTTTTCCTGACTAGGTCAATGTTGTTTTTGATAGAGGTGTTGTTGCTGAGTTTTATGTTTTCTCTGATTATTTTGTCTAGTTGTTTTGCTATTTTGTGGGAGGGGGCCTGTGTGTTGTTTATTAATGGTCTGATTGGAATGTTAGGTTTATGTATTTTTGGTAATGCATTTAGTTTAGGGGGGTTAGGTTTTATTTGTTTAAGGTATTTGGCGTTTTCTGGTTTGATTATATGTTTGGTGTTGTTTATAAATTTATTAATCTGTTTATGAAATTTTAGTGTGGGGTCTTTATTTATTTCCGTTATATTATTTTCGTTGAATAAACTTTCGATTTTAGTGTTTAATTGGTGTTTGTCCATTATGACGCTAATGTTACCTTGTCGGCTTTTAGGATTGTTGTGTTGTGTTCGAGTAACTTGTGTTTTACACTATTGAGGGTTTTTATTTCATTGTTGTGTATTTTTGGTTTTGTATGTGTGTTTTGAAGTTTTTTTTTTATGTCGTGACGTATCGTGTCTTGGTCGTTGAGGTGCGTGTTTTGTACAGCCGTTTCTGCGTCTATGATGATGTCGCGTATGTGTTTATTGTGATTTTTGATGTTAGTTGTATTGGTATTCAAATTATGTTTCAGTCCTTTGTTTAATAAATTCATTTCATCTTTTGTGAAATTAATGTGTGTTCTATTAACTACGCGTGCGTGGAATATGTGTGCCGGTTCAGGGATTGATTCATTGTGTGTGTTGTAAGGTTAGTTATTTTTTTGTTGTGTCGATGTTGTATTGTCAATTTGAGTTTTTCTATGTTGTCTTGTGTGTGTTGTATTACATTTTCAAGTTCTGTGTGGTGTAATATTTGTGTGAGTTTCATGTGTAAGTTACATGCCTGTCTGTTGAGTGTGTCTTTTTTATGGTATAAATAATTGATTATGTTGTTTAGGTTTATTTGTTCTAATTTCCGTTTGGTTTGTAGTGCTGTATGTGTGTTTTGTTTTATTGTAACTTGTGCGTGTGTTGGTATGATGTTGTGTTTTCGACAAGTTTTATTGAATGCTATGTGTAAGGAAGTTTTTGTTACTTGTTGCTTGGCGTTTCTGTACTTATTGATGAAATACGCTTTATCTGCGGTATTATAGTTGTCTTGATTATTCATCTCTTCTTTCACAGCACTAACACTTAACTAAAAATGAACTTTTTTCATGTGAAATCTTACTATTTTATTGGACGCGTTTCGGCTTAGTATCCGCCTTCTTCAGCTTTGGTAACAGACTGCCAGCATTTTGTAACGGTTGTGTGGAAGGTGAAGTGGGGGTGGTGTGTGGAGGAAACGGATTGGCGCGGGGATTCAACTTACTGTTTGTTTTCTGTATAATTGTGTCAAAAAGTGTATGTGATTTATATTGTAATTGATCGTTGAGTATGTTGTTTGGTTGTGTTGTGTGGTGTTTATATATTTCGTATTGTTCAGTTGTGTTGAGTTTTTGACCTTTGGGTATGTAATGTAAAATTTCAAGATTAGCGTCTATGTTGGTGTAACTGTGGTTTTCTGTGTGTATGTGTGTGGCAAATGCAGAGTGTATATTGTTGTTGGTTAAAGCTTTTAAGTGTTCAGAATAACGGGATGAAAAAGATCTTCCCGTCTGGCCTATGTAGAAACTATTGCAGTCATTACAATTTAATTTGTAAACACCTGTTTTGTTATATTTGTCTATGTCTGTGTTTGTATTACTGATGTGTTTTTTGATGGTATTGGTTGTTCTGAATGCTATTTTGTATTTGTGTTTTCTGAATGTATTGGCGATTTTGTGTGTGTATGAGTTGTGGTATGTGAGTGTGATGTACTTATTGTGTTGTGTGTTGATGGTATTAAGTGTTTTGTTGTTTTTGTTTTTGATGCGTTTGTGTAGTATGTTTATTAAATTGGGGTTATAACCGTTTTTTATTGCAGTGTATTTTATTGTGTTGAGTTCGTCGGTGTAATCTTGTTTATTTAAGGGTATTTTAGTTAGTCTATGGAGCATATGGTTGAAGGCCGCATGTTTATGTTGTGTTGGGTGGTTTGATGTGTTGTGTATAACCATGTCGGTTGTGGTTGGTTTCCTGTATATTTTGTACGTGTGTGTATTGTTAGTTTTGTTAATTGTTAGGTCTAGAAAATTTATACTATTGTTTTGTTCAGTTTCCAGTGTAAATTTTAATTTGTGGTGTATAGTGTTTATGTATTTGTGGAAGTTTTCAACTTGTCTTGTGTTGCCTTTGAATAAAAGTAATATATCATCTACATACCTGTGCCAGTATATAATTTTGTTAGTGTATTTGTTGTTGTTTATTATGTGGTTCTGTTCAATGTTGTGTATATATATTTCTGCTAGTATTCCTGATATGGGGGATCCCATCGGGAGTCCTTCTGTTTGTGTGTATATTTTGTTATTGTATGTAAAGTAATTTTGTTCAGTTATTATTTTGGTAAGTGTGATGATTTCTTGTATGTGTGTTTCAGGTGTGTTGTTTTGTCTGAGTAGTTGTTCTAGTGTTTGTATGGTTTCTTTGATGGGGACATTAGTGTATAAATTGGTTATATCAAAAGATGCCAGAGTTGAGTTATGTGGGATGTGTATGTGTTCAGTTTTCCTGACTAGGTCAATGTTGTTTTTGATAGAGGTGTTGTTGCTGAGTTTTATGTTTTCTCTGATTATTTTGTCTAGTTGTTTTGCTATTTTGTGGGAGGGGGCCTGTGTGTTGTTTATTAATGGTCTGATTGGAATGTTAGGTTTATGTATTTTTGGTAATGCATTTAGTTTAGGGGGGTTAGGTTTTATTTGTTTAAGGTATTTGGCGTTTTCTGGTTTGATTATATGTTTGGTGTTGTTTATAAATTTATTAATCTGTTTATGAAATTTTAGTGTGGGGTCTTTATTTATTTCCGTTATATTATTTTCGTTGAAGAAACTTTCGATTTTAGTGTTTAATTGGTGTTTGTCCATTATGACGCTAATGTTACCTTGTCGGCTTTTAGGATTGTTGTGTTGTGTTCGAGTAACTTGTGTTTTACACTATTGAGGGTTTTTATTTCATTGTTGTGTATTTTTGGTTTTGTATGTGTGTTTTGAAGTTTTCTTTTTATGTCGTGACGTATCGTGTCTTGGTCGTTGAGGTGCGTGTTTTGTACAGCCGTTTCTGCGTCTATGATGATGTCGCGTATGTGTTTATTGTGATTTTTGATGTTAGTTGTATTGGTATTCAAATTATGTTTCAGTCCTTTGTTTAATAAATTCATTTCATCTTTTGTGAAATTAATGTGTGTTCTATTAACTACGCGTGCGTGGAATATGTGTGCCGGTTCAGGGATTGATTCATTGTGTGTGTTGTAAGGTTAGTTATTTTTTTGTTGTGTCGATGTTGTATTGTCAATTTGAGTTTTTCTATGTTGTCTTGTGTGTGTTGTATTACATTTTCAAGTTCTGTGTGGTGTAATATTTGTGTGAGTTTCATGTGTAAGTTACATGCCTGTCTGTTGAGTGTGTCTTTTTTATGGTATAAATAATTGATTATGTTGTTTAGGTTTATTTGTTCTAATTTCCGTTTGGTTTGTAGTGCTGTATGTGTGTTTTGTTTTATTGTAACTTGTGCGTGTGTTGGTATGATGTTGTGTTTTCGACAAGTTTTATTGAATGCTATGTGTAAGGAAGTTTTTGTTACTTGTTGCTTGGCGTTTCTGTACTTATTGATGAAATACGCTTTATCTGCGGTATTATAGTTGTCTTGATTATTCATCTCTTCTTTCACAGCACTAACACTTAACTAAAAATGAACTTTTTTCATGTGAAATCTTACTATTTTATTGGACGCGTTTCGGCTTAGTATCCGCCTTCTTCAGCTTTGGTAACAGACTGCCAGCATTTTGTAACGGTTGTGTGGAAGGTGAAGTGTGGGTGGTGTGTGGAGGAAGGGGATTGGCGCGGGGATTCAACTTACTGTTTGTTTTCTGTATAATTGTGTCAAAAAGTGTATGTGATTTATATTGTAATTGATCGTTGAGTATGTTGTTTGGTTGTGTTGTGTGGTGTTTATATATTTCGTATTGTTCAGTTGTGTTCAGTTTTTGACCTTTGGGTATGTAATGTAAAATTTCAAGATTAGCGTCTATGTTGGTGTAACTGTGGTTTTCTGTGTGTATGTGTGTGGCAAATGCAGAGTGTATATTGTTGTTGGTTAAAGCTTTTAAGTGTTCAGAATAACGGGATGAAAAAGATCTTCCCGTCTGGCCTATGTAGAAACTATTGCAGTCATTACAATTTAATTTGTAAACACCTGTTTTGTTATATTTGTCTATGTCTGTGTTTGTATTACTGATGTGTTTTTTGATGGTATTGGTTGTTCTGAATGCTATTTTGTATTTGTGTTTTCTGAATGTATTGGCGATTTTGTGTGTGTATGAGTTGTGGTATGTGAGTGTGATGTACTTATTGTGTTGTGTGTTGATGGTATTAAGTGTTTTGTTGTTTTTGTTTTTGATGCGTTTGTGTAGTATGTTTATTAAATTGGGGTTATAACCGTTTTTTATTGCTGTGTATTTTATTGTGTTGAGTTCGTCGGTGTAATCTTGTTTATTTAAGGGTATTTTAGTTAGTCTATGGAGCATATGGTTGAAGGCCGCATGTTTATGTTGTGTTGGGTGGTTTGATGTGTTGTGTATAACCATGTCGGTTGTGGTTGGTTTCCTGTATATTTTGTACGTGTGTGTATTGTTAGTTTTGTTAATTGTTAGGTCTAGAAAATTTATACTATTGTTTTGTTCAGTTTCCAGTGTAAATTTTAATTTGTGGTGTATAGTGTTTATGTATTTGTGGAAGTTTTCAACTTGTCTTGTGTTGCCTTTGAATAAAAGTAATATATCATCTACATTCCTGTGCCAGTATATAATTTTGTTAGTGTATTTGTTATTGTTTATTATGTGGTTCTGTTCAATGTTGTGTATATATATTTCTGCTAGTATTCCTGATATGGGGGATCCCATCGGGAGTCCTTCTGTTTGTGTGTATATTTTGTTATTGTATGTAAAGTAATTTTGTTCAGTTATTATTTTGGTAAGTGTGATGATTTCTTGTATGTGTGTTTCAGGTGTGTTGTTTTGTCTGAGTAGTTGTTCTAGTGTTTGTATGGTTTCTTTGATGGGGACATTAGTGTATAAATTGGTTATATCAAAAGATGCCAGAGTTGAGTTATGTGGGATGTGTATGTGTTCAGTTTTCCTGACTAGGTCAATGTTGTTTTTGATAGAGGTGTTGTTGCTGAGTTTTATGTTTTCTCTGATTATTTTGTCTAGTTGTTTTGCTATTTTGTGGGAGGGGGCCTGTGTGTTGTTTATTAATGGTCTGATTGGAATGTTAGGTTTATGTATTTTTGGTAATGCATTTAGTTTAGGGGGGTTAGGTTTTATTTGTTTAAGGTATTTGGCGTTTTCTGGTTTGATTATATGTTTGGTGTTGTTTATAAATTTATTAATCTGTTTATGAAATTTTAGTGTGGGGTCTTTATTTATTTCCGTTATATTATTTTCGTTGAAGAAACTTTCGATTTAGTGTTTAATTGGTGTTTGTCCATTATGACGCTAATGTTACCTTGTCGGCTTTTAGGATTGTTGTGTTGTGTTCGAGTAACTTGTGTTTTACACTATTGAGGGTTTTTATTTCATTGTTGTGTATTTTTGGTTTTGTATGTGTGTTTTGAAGTTTTCTTTTTATGTCGTGACGTATCGTGTCTTGGTCGTTGAGGTGCGTGTTTTGTACAGCCGTTTCTGCGTCTATGATGATGTCGCGTATGTGTTTATTGTGATTTTTGATGTTAGTTGTATTGGTATTCAAATTATGTTTCAGTCCTTTGTTTAATAATTCATTTCATCTTTTGTGAAATTAATGTGTGTTCTATTAACTACGCGTGCGTGGAATATGTGTGCCGGTTCAGGGATTGATTCATTGTGTGTGTTGTAAGGTTAGTTATTTTTTTGTTGTGTCGATGTTGTATTGTCAATTTGAGTTTTTCTATGTTGTCTTGTGTGTGTTGTATTACATTTTCAAGTTCTGTGTGGTGTAATATTTGTGTGAGTTTCATGTGTAAGTTACATGCCTGTCTGTTGAGTGTGTCTTTTTTATGGTATAAATAATTGATTATGTTGTTTAGGTTTATTTGTTCTAATTTCCGTTTGGTTTGTAGTGCTGTATGTGCTGTTTTGTTTTATTGTAACTTGTGCGTGTGTTGGTATGATGTTGTGTTTTCGACAAGTTTTATTGAATGCTATGTGTAAGGAAGTTTTTGTTACTTGTTGCTTGGCGTTTCTGTACTTATTGATGAAATACGCTTTATCTGCGGTATTATAGTTGTCTTGATTATTCATCTCTTCTTTCACAGCACTAACACTTAACTAAAAATGAACTTTTTTCATGTGAAATCTTACTATTTTATTGGACGCGTTTCGGCTTAGTATCCGCCTTCTTCAGCTTTGGTAACAGACTGCCAGCATTTTGTAACGGTTGTGTGGAAGGTGAAGTGTGGGTGGTGTGTGGAGGAAGGGGATTGGCGCGGGGATTCAACTTACTGTTTGTTTTCTGTATAATTGTGTCAAAAAGTGTATGTGATTTATATTGTAATTGATCGTTGAGTATGTTGTTTGGTTGTGTTGTGTGGTTGTTATATATTTCGTATTGTTCAGTTGTGTTCAGTTTTTGACCTTTGGGTATGTAATGTAAAATTTCAAGATTAGCGTCTATGTTGGTGTAACTGTGGTTTTCTGTGTGTATGTGTGTGGCAAATGCAGAGTGTATATTGTTGTTGGTTAAAGCTTTTAAGTGTTCAGAATAACGGGATGAAAAAGATCTTCCCGTCTGGCCTATGTAGAAACTATTGCAGTCATTACAATTTAATTTGTAAACACCTGTTTTGTTATATTTGTCTATGTCTGTGTTTGTATTACTGATGTGTTTTTTGATGGTATTGGTTGTTCTGAATGCTATTTTGTATTTGTGTTTTCTGAATGTATTGGCGATTTTGTGTGTGTATGAGTTGTGGTATGTGAGTGTGATGTACTT